>OX424556.1:38295536-39545536 GCA_949152475.1 Terebella lapidaria
CCCTATCCGACATAGTTCAGGATTCCCCCAATGATACATTTCACAAACAGAGTTTGGAATATCTGCTTCACCTGTCAAATATGTTTTTAATAAAATTGATTTTGTATATTCATGATATACAATTTCTCCTATAACCAAAAGCCATGCATATATTAGTTGCTTTTGTTCACATGGTTCACGACAGCCAGTGACATTCCACCACCCCTCCCCCACCCTCTTGGCCCCATACAAATCCCCTCCCCTTCGCCGATGCATGTCTGGGTTGCCAGGTCGAAGTACGCTGCTCCTCTCATGTTCTCGCTTCAGTTGCTGTTATTTTGCTACACACAAAAACCCGGAACGAATGCACGTGTATTGCATTGTATGCAATCGCTGAGTTATCCAGCGTAACAGTGTCAACAATATTACTCCAAGCACTAAATGTCAACCCAGTCTATATGCGAGTCATACAACTAAACGTGGTCACACTTGAATGAACTCGGTGGCTAACATGTGAACGGGTATAAACAAACCAATATCAATATATCAGGTCATGTATCACAGTATCGACACCATTCACATATTTGGTTTCCTAGCAAGAGAGACGAATTTATAGCGGGTACCAGTACTGTGACACATTTGGTTACATCCCTGGCTGTGTATTATCCCTGTACATGAAATATTTGACGTGTTTTGCATACATTCCTCACTGACTGGAGAACAGATAATTGTATTCCATTAGCTCACCTCATATTGACTATGTCTCTGCATTTACCAATGTACAATGTAAATTTCTTGCTTCAAATATTCGTGCCTTTAACTGGCAGATTCTTCACGATGTTCTCCCAGTTAATCTGGTACTTTATCGATGTAATATCACAAACAATGCTGCATGTCAATTTTGTCCTCAGGTTGAATCAACTAAACACTTGTTTGTTGATTGCACGGTAGGTGCTCCACTCTGGGAGTATGTGGATAATTTACTTCGTAGAATGTTTGGTATTAAGTTCTCTGTTAACTTCAATAATAATTTAATTATATACAATTTATTTGAATTGAATGTTACCAAACGTCAGAAGGATGTAATTTTGGTACTCGTTAATCTGGCTAAATGGACCATCTGGTCAGTCAGAAATCGTAAGAAGTTTGAATATCGGGATGAGTCCCACTCGGTTTTGTCACGGTTTGTGTCTATCCTAAGAAGTAGTATTATTGTTAATAGTCACATTTTTGCTTCACACCGATTTGCTGAATTATGGCTGTGTAAGCCATCTTTTGTTACTAAAAATAATGTGGGCTCATTGGAGTTCAAGTTTTGATATATGTGTATCTATGTATTTCCACGTGTCTGTGTATTTCCTGTCCGCTTTCACCCGGGGGTTTCTCCTTGCTTCACAGGTCTTCCTCCTGGGGTCCCTGTCTGTAGCAAGTTGGCAAATGGGGTCCATCTCCTGGCCCTGGTGCCGTCGCTGGTGGTTTCCACTGTGGGGGCTGGTTTGTTTTGGTCCCGGTTGTCGTTCATTATTGTTAATTGTTAGTTTTTCTTTTTCTCCAGTTGCCAGAAGGCCGCGGGGCGATCCCGTCCCTCAGACGGTATGGTATAAAAACCAAAGTATTATTGTTGATTAAACTGTAGTAAATTGTTTGCTACATTCATGGTGTATCGTGATTACTTCTGTAGTAAATTGTTTACTACATTTATCATGTATATACATTTTCCTTATTTTCCTGGCCATGAGCCAGTGTTTAAATTTATAATGGCTTGTAAAAGCCAGTGTATATAACCAATTTACTGTAAAATTTCACCTGAATATCTGCTGTATGACTGCTGTTTACTTGCTGCGTGAATGTTTGGTGTGTAAATATTCAGTGTATGAGGCTGCATATATGCTGAATATCTCCTTTTTAGTTGCTTTTTAGCGTGTCCTTGCTGTGTCCTCTGGGGTCTGGCTGCCGAGTGTCACTGTTCACACGTGGTTCTGAGTTCCTTCGTGCTGGTCGCGGACTTACTATGCTGTTCTGTATACACGCTGTTGAGTTCTGCTGTGCTGGCCACTGCTCTGCTCGGGGGGAGTCTGCCGGTTGGTGGTGTCATCTCGTGGCCGGGTCAGTGGTCGGACAGGTCAACAAGAGCACATGGCCGCGCCAAGGATAAACTTTGCGGACGTAAACAATTATTGTGGTGTGGTATCGTCAGGACGTGTTTCCGTCGTCGCGCACCTGTCAGGAGCACGCCGATGGACATCTGCGTTGTGACTCGTCATATGTTGTGCGCCGCCCTGGAACTGTGAACAATGAACTCTGATTATTTCGACTTTCGTCACACGGAGATGTGAACTGTGAACTGTGATTTATGATTATTGTTGATTACTGGTTTAATATATGTGCACTATTATTATTGCTGGTTACTGGTTGTAATCTATTCTGACTTTTGTGTGCGGGTGTGTATGTGTGTGTATGGGTATGTGTAGGTGTGTATGTGTGTGTGCGTTTGTAGTTATTGGTGATTGATGATTGGTTATATGGTTAACAAAGTCTTGTTACCAAACATAATTAATTTGTCATGTTAAAAATTGGTAAATGTTTTATATGTAATATCTGGTACACCAAGTTGTCATGGGGTTGTTTCACACTGGTTAAATAGTCTAGTATGTTTCTCACAAATGTCTTATTAAAGAGTAGGTAAGGGGGTTTTCTTTATTTTGTGTATATAATGGTTAAATGGTAGTAACTTCAAATGGTGTGTCAACTGTTGTATAATGTTTATATTATAATTTGTGGTATAGGAAAGGGTGGTTTGTGTATATAATGGTTAAATGGTAGTAACTTCAAATGGTGTGTCAACTGTTGTATAATGTTTATATTATAATTTGTGGTATAGGAAAGGGTGGGATGTTGTTTGTTTTATAGGGTCGGGTATTTCTTTTGTATAACTTATTTTGTATAAAAGGGGTTTAGGGTATTTATTTAACTTAACTGGTAGTTTCGTAAAACAGTAGGTCAAACTGTTGTTAATTTTTATAATAGTATAGGAAAGGGTGGGAGTTTAGTTATTGTATAAATTTTAAAAAATATCCAGTTAATTCAATTAATTGTGTGGGTAAAAGGTGTTTCATGGGGGTTTTAGTGGGTGGGTTCTAATACTAGTCAGTGGGAAAGTGTTTATTGTATGGGTTATTTTCTTTTTTGTATAACTTCATATATTATGTACGTTTTATCTGCGTTCTTTGGTAATAAATAATATTTAAAAAATAATTATCCCTGTACATGAAATATTTGACGTGTTTTGCATACATTCCTCACTGACTGGATAACAGATAATTGTATTCCATTCTCGGATCGTAGATGAGGCAAGCCATTCTAATGGGACAATCTTGTTGTCAATGCGACCATCCAGTTCAAAATTAATCGCCACTACATTTCATTTTCGTGTGCTGCCACCTGTCGCCAAATGTTGGTGTTATTCAATATGAACACCATCAACATTGCATGACCTGGTATCTACATAGTCCGGCACAGCGTGCAGTCTATAACGTCATCCGGATTAAATTTCGGCAATGATGAAACGACTCAAGTGAACAAACATGTGTAGTTTTTGGCATACACTGTTTGTACACTCGTAGTCTTTCCTATTTATATTTCTTTCAGGTTTCTATCTAGATAGGAACCTCCCTGAGAGGTTCCTATTAAAAATAGGGACTTGGCCATGACAAAAGAATCATGAACTATGAACATATCTTATCTATACCCGGGGCCATGTTTGCATACCTCAAAATCGAATTCAGATCTGTAAATGTTATCACAATACATCACCCTGGGATGAATGCAGGATTTATTATAGGCCCACTTGGATACACACAACAACGTTGTATCTATTTCCCCAATGCTGAACAACAAAACAGAGCCGCGGCGTTTGTGTTTAGGATGTTGTGGTATAGAATACGGCATCTGCAGCCAGATTATATTTGTCTAACCGAGGCGAGAGAAATTCAATTCCACCTCAATGGGATGGAACTTGAGATATTTCAAGTTCTTATCACATATTTTCGTTGGTTGTCCATGAAATTGTTATTATCTTATATACTTACGGACTTAAAGTTATGTAGCAATTTGCTATCACAAGCGAGACAAAATTTTGATAATGACAATAGAAAATCCAGCACACAATAAGCCCGACGAGATATCCACAAACTGATTTTATTAGGAACTGTGTGTAAACATCATGTGTTTCTACTGCACATTTTGTTGCAATTGGTATTCGACTGTCGCACTTCCTACCAATTTAGAAATCCGAAACAACTTCCGTGAAGCGAGTGATAAGCTCGTGCCCTTTTAAACATAGTTCAGAATACAACAAACAAATAGGAATGCGTATGATATATTTCTGTACTCTGCCTTCAGGGCTAGTTTTGCTATTGTTTTCCATTTGGCAGGCATAGGAGCTGGCCAGCACGTATCCCCTCCCACTTCACTGGAACCCCTATCTGGACCAGTGTGTACTCTGTAACAAGTCTTATCAGAAATACATAACGAGATCTCTCGTTATGTGTTTCTGGTCTTATCTATTTCAAAATAAATATACGGGTTGGATTGTAATCGATCTAGGTATTTCAAATCGATAGTTCCAATACGAACCAATCAACAGTTCGGCGTACATGCCATATTTTTAAGTATCCGAAACGAAAGATCTGCGCAATAGCGGGCAGAGGTTACAAGGAACGTCGCGAGATTGCAAGGGTGATTTCGCAACTTACATCTAGTGATCTGGAGGGAGAATTATAGGTCGAGACCGCGAAAATGTAATATAGCCTATGGTTTCCTGTCAATGAATCCACTGATAATGCAATGTCTACCACCAATCACTGCCTAAGTGTAAATGCATAATGCTTTTTCTTGTATGCGTATATATATCGATTGGCAAACATCTATAAATTGTTAACTGGCGCATACCAAATGTACATATGGTGATGTGTTTCTCCATTAATTTTATATTGTCTAGTGTAACGTTTGTTTGGTGTATCAGGTTCTTCATGAATAATGCATATTATCTCTTAAACCTATTTACTTCAAGTAAGCAGCCGTCCACATCAGACTTCTCCTAATTACTACATACCATATAGGGTGCTATACCTAAAGATTTGATTGTCCCCAAACGGGGTTTTTACGGAATACCGGGCAATACTTCTTATCTGACAACCTTGAGTCGATAAACGTACGTCGATTAGGAAACGTCGTTTCCCAAATTACTCACATCCAACACCCACATGACGAAGGCTTCCCCTGGGGCCAGTCCCGAAACTGACTCACACCTCCATCCAATAAATCCTTCCAGTCAAACTAAACTGAATAATGGTCAACTGACGATATAGCTTGCAGTTCAGTGGTCAAAGGTACTGATACTCAAGATATCAAGGGCTGATTTTTTTTTCGCTTACGATTGAAAAAGTGGATTTATCATTCCAAAATTTGGGCAATATATACATATTTAAAAGAATGTATCATGGCTGAATTTAGTTTGGGTATTCCATTGTGTGAAAATTGTATGAAAACATGAACAGATCTCATATAATTATAAAGCTAGAATACATGGTATTATTGCTTACTCTTTTCGATATACAGGAGAACTCCAGCCTGCGGTCACTCCAGAAATGTGGTCAACCCATGCAATGTGGTCAGATGCATTGGTCCCGAACGCCAGCATAGGCATTTACATGTTAAGGTTACTCCTATAATGTGGCCACTCCCCTTATCCACAATGCGGTCAGTGTGTCTGGTCCCAAAAGCCCATAAAATCGCACAATACGGCCACCAAGCAGCCAACGCCCCCCCCCCCCCCCCCCCAACTCACTGATGCGGTCACTGATGCAAGAATATTTTATTCTTGCAACATTCATGTCAATGTTTCACTCGACATAAGGTATCATGGCTGAATTTGGTTTGTGTATTCAATACCAGTAATGTTCCAATCATTGCATGAAAACATCATGAACAGATCTCATATGATTATAAAGCTAGAATACATGGTATTATTGCTTACTCTTTTCGATATATTTCATTTTTGCAGTATTAATGTCAAGGTTTCACTCGACATAAGGTATCATGGCTGAATTTAGTTTGCGTATTCAAGACCAGTAATGTTCCAATCATTTTATGAAAACAACATGAACAGATCTCATATGATTATAACGCTAGAATACATGGTATTATTGCTTACTCTTTCCGATATATATTTTATTTTTGCAACATTAATGTCAAGGTTTCACTCGACATAAATCGTTACAACGTGACAGCCATTGACTTTACTGCCACCTCATGTTTCTGTGTTGTGTGCCAACATCACTTAGGAAATCGAGGAAACAATTTGTGTGCAATACACCCATTTAATTTATGCACATACATGAGAGCTGTCGATGTGTTCGCGCATGACAAGTGGACATTTATCTTTCGCATCCGATGGCCCATCCGATAGACATTTGGCGATATGCAGTGCATGTCCGAATATCACTTATATATATTGAAAAAAGGCTGAACTATTATCACGGTATATTGACCAGAACATGTAGTTATAAATGGAAAATAATTTGTGATACGATGACCAACGGTGTGGTGGCATTTTGTTGCCGAGATCACGTCTTTCACGACACAACATCTATTCCAGTGCATAGCAAGGCAGTGGAATCTTCGTGCCTGTCAAATGCATAAATTGGTTCATAACATTGGCAGTATACATATGCATGTCTTAGACTGGAGTCTCACGTCGTCGAGATGACTAG
Source organism: Terebella lapidaria (assembly GCA_949152475.1). Taxonomy (NCBI): domain Eukaryota; kingdom Metazoa; phylum Annelida; class Polychaeta; order Terebellida; family Terebellidae; genus Terebella; species Terebella lapidaria. The sequence goes on from OX424556.1 coordinate 38,302,289, forward strand.
TCCATTTCTCGGGACAAAATTCGTATATGCTCTCGTTGCTATAATGCTTCCAAATGTCACTATGCACGCATTACATGATTACATCATGATGCTATGGAATTGTCCATAAATATGCATTTGCAAATTGCTAGTGTATCCGGTTGAAATGATCGACATATTTGACATACCTAACGAACAAATATTTTAATTCCCTCGAACTGGGAGGCTATCAAAAAACTAACATCGAATATGTACCAGCGCTTCGTTTTTGTTCCAAAATGTTGTATCTTACGTTTGCTTACGGCATCATCAAACTCTAGTTGAGTTGGTTGTAATAGATTGTAACTTACATTGTAAATAATCACTGCGGTGAATAAATACTCTCCTAGTTTGGGTATGAAATCAACGACGGTATATCGGTTCAGATTTTATTACCAGGCTGCATGTTAACTATGCAGTTGATATGGTACATTGGTTACCACGTTACATCAATGATACTGGAAATTGATTTTGGTGTTCGACCATGACCCTGATAAATTTGTTGTGATTTCGGGTCATTTTCATGATAGTAAAGGCTACGTGTAATACTTTGTTTCTGTAGTACAAAAATATGATATAATCTGCAAAAAAAAAGCAATATAATCATCCAAAAGCTGGAGTTGATGCTAATATCATATTCGTATACCGGTATATATATTTCGTATTGTGATAAAGATATCATTTGTATGTCGTATGTGTATCATCAAACAATAATAAGCTGGTGTTCGCACGATATACAAGCATCCAATGTAGATTATCCTAATCAGGCCACATACACGTACATTTATAATTGAATTGTTTAGCGAAACACATGTTATACATGCAAGTCAAAGACGGAATCTAGACTGATTGAATGTGCAAAAACAGCAACTGGTTTTCATCAAAAACTCGTCAGTTACACAATTATAGCACAATGCTTAAACATCGACGCGATCCTACTGAATGGTAACGTTTTGAAAATCTATTGGATATAGAACCAATTGCTTTCCTAATTAATTGCTTGGCCACGATCCATTTTCAGTATGAAAATCAGTCATGGATATTTTAAAATTTCGCATTGCATCAAGGTACAACATGTTGAGAATATAGAATGTTTGCAAGATATTTAAGGTAGATTTTTAGACTATTCCCCATATCATTGTGTAGTATCGGTTTGTCTTTCTTGGCGAACGCATAAATTGTGTGCACATGTGTGGTGTTATGGATGAATTTTTCGTATATCGTATTAACAGAGTATTGTATTAGTTCAGGTAATCTTTTCAAGCAAAAAATCAATCATTTTATTGTGGGATGTCACAGTGTTATAATAACGTTCTAGCTAATGTTACCTTTCAATCGAATTTTGGTTCAATATTACTTGACATTTTGTTATGTCAGGCAATCCCAATTTTTGTTAAATATTACACCACATATTGTTATGTCAGGCTAGTTGTTACATATGGCTATGCTCGAATTAACCGTATCCCAACATTGGGCTGTAGCAAGATGTTCGATTAAAAACGAAGAAAGACGACAACAAAAACACGAGAATCAATGATAGACACAACTAATTTGAAAATCAATTTCTGGAAATCTGACGAAAAGTAAGTTATTATTTCTAATCACGATTTCCGGTTATAATCCATACAAAACTGACCTTAAAATAATACGCCATGTTTATGCAGCTGCTGACGTTTCACGCAAAACTAATGAAAAGTTACAGATTTGTTGCGAACAATCAATAAATGTCTGGTTTAAGTTAATACAGGGCACATTCATACACAATATTTGCACATAATGAAACGAAATTTATGAATATACGCATAGTGAACATTCACCATTCATTGATGTTTTTATGCGTGCATATCATATATGCTCCAATGAGAAATTAATAGCTTGACGTGAATTCAGCACTTGCTGAAAGTCGCGTTGATCCCAAGTATAAAACGGATCCAGGTGTTTTATGTTAGATAAGATGTTGCTTGGATCAGGTCTTCCACTGGTGGCGATTAGAGGACCAACTGGCTGATGCCAGACTTGAGGTACACAGTCCAATACCACACGTGGAATGTCCCGAACATCAAAGGGAACAGCACCCGAGAGAAGCGGTCGATCTTACTGACGCTGTTGAAGCTCTTGTACATGCTGTTCTGGCGCTGGCGCCGTCTGTACGAGTGACTTCCCAAGATGCAGTTCCAGAATTTCGTGCAACAGAACTCGTGGAAGTGTGAGCGCTTGACTCTACTCTGCACGAAGCTGGAGTGCTGGTCGTGAATGGCGTCCCCGTTGGTTTTGGGAGACATGACTGCGTGGTCCGCTTTCGTGTTATTACTAGTGTATATATCCTGTATGAAATCAATGAAATATGTGTTTGACACAATGAATAAAGCAATGGAGCAATGGAGCATGGAGCAGGATAAAGCAATGGAGCATGCTGCAATAGGTTCGCGTGCAAATACATTTTTGTTTCATTTCATTTGTCATCTTTTTGAAGAAGAGTTTAAAAAAAAACAAGTTTTCAAAGCTTCCTCTTGATTGAAGCATTATTCCTTGGGAACACCATTATTCGTATTTAGCCGATCCATTGAATAACTGTGTTGAAGCTGCAGGAAAAAAACATTATACCTTACACGCCCCTACCCCCGCTCCGGCAATGCATCACGCCCCTACCCCCGGGCGGCCCCTGACACTGACCCTGACGCCGTTGTCCGTCAGAAGATCCTCCTCCTCGCTGTCCGAGTCGTGTTGTATCTCCCCGCTCCCGTGCTTCGTGAAAAAGTGGACCCCGGCGAACTGTATGATCGACGCCAGTACAAAGGCAAAACACGTGCCCACGAAGTAATCGAGCGCCGTCGAGTAGGACACTTTGGGGATATCGGTTCTGTTGTCGATGTTCATGAAGCACAAGGTCAACACCGTGGTCACGCCTGCAAATCGACGTTTAATGTGGATAGATTTACGGAGGTTCAGACACCAGAAGTAAATCCGATATCAACGGAATAAAATCAGCGGAATAAAATAAAATCAATCAGACGGAAGCAGGATGCAAATAGCTTTTCATATTTGCAGGTAATATTGCTATCAGCAATTGATGCCTTTCGATTAGACTCGCGATCTTTCGTGTAATACAGAATACATTTCAAACACACAGGAACAAAATGTTGAAAGTTGCATCGTATGGCAAAATGTATAATCAGCCACTACAGACCTAGCGAGATCCTGTCGGCTGTGGCTTCTCTGTTGATCCAGAAGGCGACCCAGGAGAGGACAACCAACAGACTACACGGCACGTACACGTTGATCAGGAAGTATCCCATGTGTCGCCTCAGGGCAAAGTTCACGAACAGAACCGAGAATGTACCTACGGTATACGCATAGGCACAAGGCTGAGTTCAAATTCCACACAAAATCTGTAAAAGTTTTTTTTATTTGCTCATAACTTTGTTAGGATGTTTCCATTGGGCGTTAAACCAATTTCCTTCCACCAATTTCAAGATTTTTTTCCCTGAAGCTTAAAATTTAGCAATCTTGAATTAGCCACCCTCAGTGTTGAATTTCACCTCAAGGATAAAATTTGCGAAGACGGACAGAATTCAAATCGCTCAGAGCTTTGAAAGGGGGATGTTTAACTACAACACACAATGTATGTGTTTCTGGACTCAAAAGCCTCCCCTGTCGGTGCATTCCTCACCAGCACACAGATTAGGACAAATTAATTTACTTGAATTCCAGTGATTCAATTCGGGGCCAATATTTAACATCGGGGTATGTTGCTAATTGTTGCCAGTTTTGGAGGTAGAAGTCTAATATTTTATTAACCATTTTTTAAAATGGTTTCATGCCGAATGTAGGCACATAGACTTCCAAATTGATCCGGCGATCAAAAACAAAGTTATGGGCAAATTTGAGGTCTTTTGAGGTTGTGTTTTAACTAGACTATAGTGTTTTTGATGTCTTCAGGCTATTGATCACCAGTTTCGTTTTGGTGTATGTGATTTGTTCTTTTTGCTTCCATTGCATGACATATGTGACACTAGGAGTAAATTAGTAAAAAAAACAAATATAACCTTTCGTACTGACTGATAATACCTATATTGGCTTGTAGGACTGTATTATTGCCATGTGGAAAACCCACGAGGTCAAATTGAGAAAGTGTCATATCCGGCGCCATTTTGATGGAGTTATCTCCATACGTCCACTTGTATGTCACATCCGGAAGGGCATATCCGTCTGGGAGAAGGTTGGACAAAATATATTTATATCGCAATATTCATACGACAGACCTGACTCACATGTAGGATATAAAATCGGTATACATAGCAAAAAGATACCAATTTAACTTCTTCTGATACGTACGGCTGCCAAATTTTAGAGGACACGTTTGCACATCCATAGGAAATTTTTCGAGATGCATCGGGCAGCTGGCCTGGATGGTTAGCCTGTTATTAAAGAATAACACTCATTTTTTCTTAGCAATAAACATCAACACCCGCGTAAGTGCAAAGCATCTGTCTTTCAACCCTTTGTGACCCTGAAGTCTGATCACCTTCACATTTATACCACATCACCTCATTGAGTAAAGGATTCGTCCTTCTCTGCTGATCCTCAGCAGTTTGTTTGGTGTCGTGACCGTGTGTAGGTAGGACTTTTTACCGTTGAAAAAGTGTGTGTCTGGTTTCCAGATCCGATCCAGGATGTTAATGCTGACTGGCAGAACTGGCGGCGTGCCGTTGCCATGATATTCCAGTCGTTTGTCTACCCAACTTTGGCGGAAATAGCAGTCCATCTGGTACGACTGTCGGCCAAATATTAAAGAACTATTCACATTAGAAAGAACAACTAATTGTTGTTGGAACAACTGATAAGAACGTATATACCGTATTGGTCCTAATAGTGGCACGCGCTCTAATAGTAGAGCGCCCCCCTGTTTTTCACCAAAATTTTCGATTTTCGTAACCTTGTCATTCACTTCTTATTTTTCTAATAACATCTTGGAGTGTTCCAGTCCACATATTTATGTTATTTGAATCATAATAAATGGGATTGAATGATTTAGGTATACTATTCAGTGATTTTCTCAAATTTGACCTCGAGTTTGACCTCATTTTTGCGCGTGCTGCTGCAGGAGGTCTTGCTTTGGCTCGCCGTGCTACTATTAGGACCAAAACGGTATTTGCCCTGAATTGATATTATTTGCCGTCAGGGATGCACACCATTTCCCACTCTGAAATGGGTCCCATGCTTCGAATATTCATGTTGACATCGACGACGGTTGGCTGTCCTGCAACAATGATGAGAAAGCTGTGAGTAAACCGTACATGCTCGAGACCAAACCTAGATCAAAATACATTCCGTTTTCTGATCATGAATTATTAAGCTCACGTAAACAACCTGAACACTCCATTTAAGGCCGTTCAATTTGGAAACAAATGAATGATTTTCTTTACCTCCAAACCCTGGTCGGAGACGCTTGTCATAGCCCTCTAGTAGCGTGTCAAGTAGAAAGGAAGCATTGTACACCTTGCCCGCTTGTATCTTAACACAGTCACACCCCGGGCCGACCAACACCCTGGTGTTACATGACAACAAAATTGATAAAATATCGACAGACTCGCATATCCTACATGACATTTATTAGTTGTTGTAGGAGTCAAGATGCGAACCATACGAATACTCGCCATGAGATCACTACAACCAACGTTACGGTAATCATTGCTTTCGAGAGCGGATATTGAATTTTCCAAAACAAACATCGAAGGAATATAATTATATCTATACACATCGTTATTTATCTTCATGAAGCGCAGTATTTAAGGTATAATTCCATAATATGGTGGAATGTAAATAAGAGCATCTCGGATTATGCGTGTTGTGTATGTTATGTAATCCAGATAGCTTAATTGGAAGCTTGTTTAGCGGTTTGATGTGTTGCTGAATAATCTTTGGCGAATAAATCCGATAAATATTTTGAGAAATCGGTAAATAATCAAATAGCACAAGGTTGATGTTGAATATGAAGTATGTAAACCTTTTTTTTTCCAGTGTATTGATAAATCACTAAAAATACGCAGGTTTTTCTCGAAAACTTACTTGAAGAATGCGATAAAAAGCCAGCGTGCCACTTGTGCCGAGACCATCACTGCAATGGCACCCCTGTCGTTCCTCGGAAACCGACACCGCCAAGACCTGTAATAGAGACCCGCGATCCTTAGCGAGGAGACGCGGTTAAGCCGTCCCTGCTATAATTGATCGATCCTCAGCTGAACTGCCGGCCTCCGCTGGATTTCGGCTTTGTTCCCCTGGCCACGTGGGCTAACCAGATCGGTAGATTTGAGCAATAGATAAGACGCTCCGTCAACTGTGTATTTTTCTCTTTTTGAACTCTGGATTTACTGAACTCTAAACTTGGGATTTACTCTATTTTAGTGTGATATAAATAACCGCATATGACCTGATATGGTAAAAATCAGGGTTTCGAATTCGCCTCTGGTCGTTTCCATGAATGACGAGATATATCATTACACAAAAAGTGAGGTTCTCTTTGATCATTACCGAACTGTCCTTTTGGGTATTTTAAAACATACGGTGCAATGTAAGCCGATACCACATCAGATCGATTAACAAGAAACTTGATTTTTGAGATTCCCTCTCGTGAAGGTGAGTTCATACAGACATGGGGTAGCTCTGAATCAGATTCCATGCCCACAATTTAGTTCAAATATCCGTCCAATGGAAATCCGAACGTGTGCCGTCTATGCAATTCTGGATATCACGCATATGCATTGAATAAGAGCCGATTACAAATTCGTTAAGCGATTGTAGAGGGTTTGCGTACAAAAAGTACCGTTTTCTAACTGTTGCTTCACAAAGGAGCAAGACATATCTATGATATATCGCACAATTCCTTTGATGTAAGCGACGCGGCATTCAGGAAAATCTCATACATGTATTCGCTCCAAATGCAAACGTGTCCCTTTGTGAATGTTACATAAAATACAATGTAAGTAACTCTGAATTGGGCCAAATGCAAATATATCTTTTCTGGATGTTACACAGAATTCAACGTAAATATCTTTGAAGTTCTTTATAGTTCAGATTCCTTAGTGTACATGGCATGTTTTCACAATGTCATGCTCATTCACAGGAGTGTCTAATAAATGTTCATTCACGCGAATTCGCTATAGTTTTCTCAGATCCATCAAATCTATGTCACCATCGACGCAAACAAACGAATTCGCCATTCACGAACTCCCATGCATACAGCAAGTGAGAAAGATGTGAACAATAAAGAAGTAATGACATTGCGCAATGTATGACAATGATGAATGACACCATTCGGTGACGAATACTTAAGTGTCTATCAGTCGCAATTGTCCTATGTCGTGTCAAGACTATCAACAAGGTCACCAACATATCGATGCATAAATGTTTCTTATGGATTCCCAATAGGAAAAAAATGATACAGAAAAAAGGATACTGCTAAATGATGTTGATGTTTGACATTGACTCTTCTAGTAAATGATATAGTGAACCTGTATCATTCAGTGAATGCTAATAAATTGCCATGTAATATATTATACTCTGAAAAGTTCTATCATGATGTGAACTGATTGAGTCATCGAAACTTACCAAATCGAAATGAATTCCTTGCCAAACTGCTATCCGCCAATTTTTCAACTTGCTGAGTTCTTGCCGATGAAGAAAATTAATATTCAACAAATGTATGCGAAGCAATCATTGATTCGCAGAACTTGTAGCGAGCCCGCCTTGAGATCAGCAGCCATGGCCAGTGGTGTGTGTGGGGTCGGCGGAATTTAGAAGGCTGGCTTGTGGCAGTAAGACACGCGGGCTTCCCTGAAATTGTATCGATCAACAGGCCGGCCCTTGAGGAGTCTACTGGAGGTATTGCGATGTCATATATACTAACTGGCCATGTAATTGTCAATGTATTACATAACGTTGGAGTTTTCACTTTTCATTCACCACACAAGCTCGCCTGTCTGATAATGGCAATTTAATTATGTCACATACGCATGGAGAACAGTTTATTGGTTATTCTCCTTGTTTACTTGATATTGAGTGCTACATTGGGTTTTTTTGCACAGTTTTCGTCTTGAATGATCTGCGAAAAATGGAAATACTCGTCAAACCACACAAACTGTACCATTCACGATGACGACCCTGTAGCTGGTAACAATTCCACCCATATACTTTCGTCAGTTTACTAAACTTTTCCATGACTGCAAGGAATTTCATCGGGGCAGATTATTTATGAAGGAGCAGATTAATCGTATCTCGAAACTGTATTGGTTAAACATGTTTTGTGCTTTTGTTAACAGAAACCGAATTATATTTCATGTACTGTTAAATTTGAAATCTACACCAGAAGGCAATACGATCTGAGTCACCACTTTCATGGAGACATTTTTCAATCGCAGCATCAAAGTTATATCGATGAAAAAAATCACCACCACTGGGCACGGCTTGAAAAAAAACTTCCTCCTCTCGCCAATTGTGGAGGTGTTAATACCACCTCAAGAGAACTAAAGGACAGCCATCAATATTATATTATGATCCCATCTATTGCTAATAACTGCCACAACGAGATTGAGATTAGCCCGTGGCTTGGGTAATTGATTTACAAGCTGGCAACAAACAGAGCCATTCTGTACACCTTCTTGTTAGGGTGTCTAACAAACAGAGCCATTCTGTAGACAGTCTAGTTGGGTGTCTGCATCTGTTGTAATTGTAATCATGCCTGAAGTGAAGGAAACCTTCCGTTTCGTTGTTAGTGTGAATCGATCACTAAAGGAATAAAAAATACTGAATCATGTCGAAAAGACCGATGTTTCCAGTCACGTTCTGGGGGAAGACAAACGTGGTATATATGGACTGACATACATAAGGTTCGGGATAACACTTGAAGAGCACGCTCGTATAATGTAAATCCATGACGCAAGAGATGTGCTAAAACCTGGAACACATACAATATTGGAGCATGTAGACTGATATTTTGCCACTATCATAATATGTTCAATATATATGCAAATTGACTCTAGTCTATGTCGTGGGAATAAACATGAAATGCTAGTAATATTTTCGAAACGACATGTGAAAGATTTTTCGGATTCGTCATTTCATGAAATCAGTTGTATTTTATATTTTATTCATTTTTTTCTTTCATGGTGCTAACGGTCATCTGGCCATATATTGCATTGTCTCCAGTTCATACCAGTATTCAATAAGTATTGCATCAATGACAGTTATTATATGACGTTCATTTAGTGACCGAGTACTATTATTGGAGTATGGCATGTCATGTTTACGACATGAATGATATTAGATTCTAGAATTTCTACACAATTTAAAGTTTGCTCATCTTATGGAGAAGGTATTTTTGTTATGGTCAATAAAACAAAACTAACATTACAGCAAATCACATACTTTTGGATATATACAGATTAGTTTGATATCCATCTTTTGCTACTGGAAATAGGAGATTAGTATCAATGAGCAATATATAAGAATTTCATAAGAGTCACTGGAGAGGCTGTAGGAAGCTTTGTCCAAAACTCCTATTTTCGAAATGAAAGGTAAATGCTTGTTATGACGACTACTTACACTTCTAACGACATTGATTGTATACCTAATCTTAAATAGATTCAGATAGAGTGAATATACATGTATCTTACAGCCAGATGAGTGCAAAAAGGCATCAATGTACTAGTTCACTCTAGCTGTAATATTGTCTGGTCTTCTCTGTGATCGGTTCGTACAGCAAATTTATCACGCTTTAATACGATCAGATGTGTGGCAAGGAATGAGTTGCATATTGAACAGATATCTAGTTTCCAATCAACTTCATAAACAAACAAATATGGTTGAAAATTATATGCTTCAAGGCGAAATATATCTGGAATTCAGATAATTTCAGTTTTAGAAATCAGAAACCCATTTTTTGCTGGCACTAAGTATCCATACATTGCAGAATTATAAAACCTTAGCTGCCATCCACAGATATTTGATTTCTTCAAGCAGACTTTTTTTCCTTTAATATTTCGGTATAAATATGACTTGTTACATACATGCTTGTTCTGGCTTTGTTTCGATTACTAAAATACTTTTCATTTGTTATTTCCTGTTTCAACACCATTAAACCAACGGTACTATTGGCGACAATAGTCTGATACATGATGACACGTGTATCATACATAACAATACAACGCCAAAAAATACTGCAAATAATCTCCAGATGTCCACAAACTGTGCGCAAGTGAATTAATACACAGAACAATGATACTACTGTCAACGATGTAATTATTTTAACGATAATACCAATGCTAATAACATGATGGCACAAGGATAAAAAGTACGGATTCACAAGTGTGGTACCTTGAATTGACATGGACATGGTCGAAGAAGTCTACTCGAAGTTTACTCATAAAGACATCAATATTTAGTTGATGTCGTTGGCCATCACAGATGGCAAACTGTATGAAAAAACAAAGCCTATCAATAGAGTTGGCCATTGTTCTAACATGAGGCACTCGCGAGCTCCACTCAAGTAAACAAACAATCTGCAGATGCTTAGTTTGAAGTGATTTCCATCGCTTGCACTTATGGGTATTTTTATGAAAACGGTGGAAAATTAGATTTGATATGCCTGATGATTTTTAGGTTACCGTACCTTTGGTCCGATAACCTATTGCCATGGCGTCACGTCCGTCATCTGTCCTCTGTCGTCTATCATCATCAGTTGCCACCCACTGTCGTCCGTCTACATTTTAATCTTTAAAGTTTATAGATCTTTCTGAAATTTTTCACAAAAATGCATAAAAATATTTCAAGAGGTAGGTATTTTTTTATTTTTGCATTTTTTTTTTCAAAAAGTCGGCCAATTTTGACAAAAAAGGCCAATTTTGACAAAAAAAGGCCAATTTTGGGCTTTGACGGTCGTTTTCTCAAAATCTGTTACAGTAACGTTTCTTCCTATTGATACATAACAATCCTCATATGTACCCCTATAACGTGTATAAGTTTCGTTGTCCTTGAATCACTCACAGAAGGCTATTATGGCCCAACTTGGCCCGAATCGACTTCCGCATGTTAAATCCTCCTATGCCCTATAACATGTATAACGGGACACATTATTCGCTAATATGTCACTTAATATTGAGATTAGAGATAACGAATCAATTGTAGACATATAGGACATAATATATGCAGAATATTCTCGGGACCTTGAATTTGACCTTTGGCCTCATTTTCAAGGTCAGAGGACAAAATGACTAGTATCTCGCTGATTATCGACTTTATAGCTGAGGAATCAATTGTGGCCATATAGGAAGTGATATATGCTGGATATTCACGTGACCTTGAATTTGACCTTTGACCTCATTTTCAAATTCGGATGACAAAATGACTAATATTTTGCTTACTTTTCACTTTACAGCTTAGGAATCAATTGTGAACATATAGGAAGTGATATATGCTGAATATTCACGTGATTTTGACCTTTGACCTCATTTTCAACGTCAAAGCATTGAATGGCTACTCTTTCGCCCATTATCGAGTTTACCACTTGAGAATAAATTGTGTGTACATATAGGAAATGATGTACATGTATGACGAATATCTTAGTGACCTTGAATATGATGGTTTGCCTCATTTGCTAGGTCAGATCACACAATGGCTAATATCTCACTTATTATCAACTCCACAGCTTAGAAATCAATTATGGACACGAAGTGTTATGTGCTGAATATTGTCGTGACCTTGAATTTTGACTTTTAACCTCATTGTCTAGGTCGCGGGACAAAGTGGCTAATATCTAAAATATAAAACATATTGTCCAGTAACCTTTCTTAGAACCTTGGGCTAATTTTCCATCATCGTCTCGATTCAGGTATTGCTCTATATGGTTCAAACGAAAGTATATCGATCAAATTCTAGAGGAGAAAATACCAAATTTTTATTATATAAGTCAAACAGCGTCAACAGCTCATTTATTATAAAAAAAAAAACTTCATCGGGGCTCGAACTAATTCAATTACTCGTATTCTGACAATGCACATGTTTTATATATCTATATCGAAATAGCATATCATAATTGTATACATATCTAGTGCTGTTAAGTGCCGAGTGTTATCAAACGTGCAATGATTAGTAATGAAGTACATGTAATTGTTAACTTATTGTGGATATTAATCTGTGGATATTCAGGTTGACACCCAGAAAACATACTCCTGTAAATTAAAACATGATGATGCCTTTCTCATTTTTAACTTGATTATTTTCCCTACACGAAATAAATATTGCAATTAAATGCTTGTAATGTTGCTAGTTGAGCAGACATATTATTATTATTATTATTATTATTATTATCAGGAATACAAACAGATCTCGCTATGTATTTCTGTTATAATTTAGTTCATGCCAGGGAGTGCAGTGTTGCGCAAACACTTCAGATATATACAACACATTTATTAGGACATGAACTTTCCGTATCATTTATATTTCATACCATGTTCACGGAACTGATCGGAATAACGTCCATATAATACTATGACACATTATCCATTCAATCTAGTGGTTCAAGTAACCGGTACGAGTTCCATCATGTTAGGAGTTACACGTGAATAAACACAGACATGGACTTTCTAAAATGGACTTAACTGGCTGGAATTTGTATAGGATTGACAAATTATTACATATTATATGTTGGGCATATCAATTCATCGTTTTATATTAGCACTAAAACGGACAAGCGATGCTATTCTTGCCCTTTTATACATATATTCATATCATGTAATCGTGTGTTGAGTAAGATATGACATGGCATCAAATGAGTTAGGATGCTTTGCATAAATTGTAGTAGTTTTTAAATTTAGTTTCCACAAATAACTAAAGCATATTTGCACAATGCATTTAATGTTAGCACCCGTCATTTCAATACTTCTGGCCTGTCTCCATATATTCATGTCGAATACAATCATGTCATCTTCTATTTTATCCGACCAAGTTGTTACATGAAGTAAAAGGAAAATGAAATCGATGTTTAATATAATTAAGATAACTCTGTGTACAAATGTTTGGTTCATTCAATATGGCTATAACGTTTGTGTCTGTGACCCGCCAAATCTATATCAATATCGAAGATACACTATGAATCGCAAACACATATGTTCACCATTCACAAACTTGACTGCACACGAGAACGAATGATGTGAACAATAAAGAAGTAAGGATATTGCACAATTTGTGAGGATGAAGAATGTGACGATTAGTTACCAGTCAATCCGTCGCAATTATTCTATTTAGTGTCAAGACTATCAACAAGGTCACCCATATATCGATGCTCTCCATCTTGATTCAATCATAGATTATTCTGTTTCTTATGGATTCCCAATAGGAAAAAAAATTCAAAAAGGGATACTACTAAATGATGTTGATATTTGACATTAACTCTTCTAGTAATTGATATAGTGTACCTGTAACATTTAGTGAATGCTAATAAATTGTGATGTAATATATACTCTGAAAAGTTCTATCATGATGTGAACTGTTTGAGTCATCAAAACTTACCAAATCAAAATGAATTCCTGCCAAACTGCTATCCACCAATTTCGCAACTTTGAAACTGCCGAGTTCTTGCCTATGAGGAAAATTAATATTCAACAAATGTATGCGAAGCAATCATTCGCAGAACCTGTGGCGAGCCCGCCTTGAGATCAGCAGCCATAGCCCAGTGGTGTGTGTGGGGTCGGCGGCATGTAGAAGGCTGTGTTACGGCAGTGAGAGACGCGAGCTTCCCTGAAATTGTATCGATCAACAGGCCGGCTCTTGAGGAGTCTACTGGAGGTATTGCGATGTCATATATACTAACTGGCCATGTAATTATTGGCAATGTATTACATGACGATGGAGTTTTCACTTTTCATTCACGACACAAGCTTGCCTGTCTGATAATGGCAATTGAATTATGTCGCATACGCATGGAGAACAGTTTAATGGTTATTCTCCTTGTTTACCCGATATTGAATGCTGCACCGTTTTTTTTGCACAGTTTTTGTCTTGAAGATCTGCGAGAAAAGGAAATACTCGTCAAACCACACAAACTGTACCATTCACGATGACGACCCTGTAGCTGGTAACAATTCCACCCATATACTTTCGTCAGTTTACTAAACTTTTCCATGACTGCAAGGAATTTCATCCGGGGCAGATTATTAATGAAGGAGCAGATTAATCGTATCTCGAAACTGTATTGGTTAAACATGTTTTGTGCTTTTGTTAACAGAAACCGAATTATATTTCATGTACTGTTAAATTTGAAATCTACACCAGAAGGCAATACGATCTGAGTCACCACTTTCATGGAGACATTTTTCAATCGCAGCATCAAAGTTATATCGATGAAAAAAATCACCACCACTGGGCACGGCTTGAAAACTCTTCCTCCTCTCGCCAATTGTGGAGGTGTTAATACCACCTCAAGAGAACTCAAGGACAGCCATCAATATTATATTATGATCCCAGCTATTGCTAATAACTGCCACAACGAGATTGAGATTAGCCCGTGGCTTGGGTAATTGATTTACAAGCTGGCAACAAACAGAGCCATTCTGTAGACAGTCTAGTTGGGTGTCTGCATCTGTTGTAATTGTAATCATGCCTAAAGTGAAGGAAACCTTCCGTTTCGTTGTTAGTGTGAATCGATCACTAAAGGAATAAAAAATACTGAATCATGTCGAAAAGACTGATGTTTCCAGTCACGTTCTGGGGGAAGACAAACGTGGTATATATGGACTGACATACATAAGGTTCGGGATAACACTTGAAGAGCACGCTTGTATAATGTAAATCCATGACGCAAGAGATGTGCTAAAACCTGGAACACATACAATATTGGAGCATGTAGACTGATATTTTGCCACTATCATAATATGTTCAATATATATGCAAATTGACTCTAGTCTATGTCGTGGGAATAAACATGAAATGCTAGTAATATTTTCGAAACGACATGTGAAAGATTTTTCGGATTCGTCATTTCATGAAATCAGTTGTATTTTATATTTTATTCATTTTTTTCTTTCATGGTGCTAACGGTCATCTGGCCATATATTGCATTGTCTCCAGTTCATACCAGTATTCAATAAGTATTGCATCAATGACAGTTATTATATGACGTTCATTTAGTGACCGAGTACTATTATTGGAGTATGGCATGTCATGTTTACGACATGAATGATATTAGATTCTAGAATTTCTACACAATTTAAAGTTTGCTCATCTTATGGAGAAGGTATTTTTGTTATGGTCAATAAAACAAAACTAACATTACAGCAAATCACATACTTTTGGATATATACAGATTAGTTTGATATCCATCTTTTGCTACTGGAAATAGGAGATTAGTATCAATGAGCAATATATAAGAATTTCATAAGAGTCACTGGAGAGGCTGTAGGAAGCTTTGTCCAAAACACCTATTTTCGAAATGAAAGGTAAATGCTTGTTATGACGACTACTTACACTTCTAACGACATTGAATGTATACCTAATCTTAAATAGATTCAGAGAGAGTGAATATACATGTATCTTACAGACAGATGAGTGCAAAAAGGCATCAATGTACTAGTTCACTCTAGCTGTAATATTGTCTGGTCTTCTCTGTGATCGGTTCGTACAGCAAATTTATCACGCTTTAATACGATCAGATGTGTGGCAAGGAATGAGTTGCATATTGAACAGATATCTAGTTTCCAATCAACTTCATAAACAAACAAATATGGTTGAAAATTATATGCTTCAAGGCGAAATATATCTGGAATTCAGATAATTTCAGTTTTAGAAATCAGAAACCCATTTTTTGCTGGCACTAAGTATCCATACATTGCAGAATTATAAAACCTTAGCTGCCATCCACAGATATTTGATTTCTTCAAGCAGACTTTTTTTCCTTTAATATTTCGGTATAAATATGACTTGTTACATACATGCTTGTTCTGGCTTTGTTTCGATTACTAAAATACTTTTCATTTGTTATTTCCTGTTTCAACACCATTAAACCAACGGTACTATTGGCGACAATAGTCTAATACATGATGACACGTGTATCATACATAACAATACAACGCCAAAAAATACTGCAAATAATCTCCAGATGTCCACAAACTGTGCGCAAGTGAATTAATACACAGAACAATGATACTACTGTCAACGATGTAATTATTTTAACGATAATACCAATGCTAATAACATGATGGCACAAGGATAAAAAGTACGGATTCACAAGTGTGGTACCTTGAATTGACATGAACATGGTCGAAGAAGTCTACTCGAAGTTTACTCATAAAGACATCAATATTTAGTTGATGTCGTTGGCCATCACAGATGGCAAACTGTATGAAAAAACAAAGCCTATCAATAGAGTTGGCCATTGTTCTAACATGAGGCACTCGCGAGCTCCACTCAAGTAAACAAACAATCTGCAGATGCTTAGTTTGAAGTGATTTCCATCGCTTGCACTTATGGGTATTTTTATGAAAACGGTGGAAAATTAGATTTGATATGCCTGATGATTTTTAGGTTACCGTACCTTTGGTCCGATAACCTATTGCCATGGCGTCACGTCCGTCATCTGTCCTTTGTCGTCTATCATCATCAGTTGCCACCCACTGTCGTCCGTCTACATTTTAATCTTTAAAGTTTATAAATCTTTCTGAAATTTTTCACAAAAATGCATAAAAATATTTCAACAGGTAGGTATTTTTTTATTTTTGCATTTTTTTTTCAAAAAGTCGGCCAATTTTGACAAAAAAGGCCAATTTTGACAAAAAAAGGCCAATTTTGGGCTTTGACGGTCGTTTTCTCAAAATCTGTTACAGTAACGTTTCTTCCTATTGATACATAACAATCCTCATATGTACCCCTATAACGTGTATAAGTTTCGTTGTCCTTGAATCACTCACAGAAGGCTATTATGGCCCAACTTGGCCCGAATCGACTTCCTCATGTTAAATCCTCCTATGCCCTATAACATGTATAACGGGACACATTATTCGCTAATATCTCACTTAATATTGAGATTAGAGATAACGAATCAATTGTAGACATATAGGACATAATAGATGCAGAATATTCTCGGGACCTTGAATTTGACCTTTGGCCTCATTTTCAAGGTCAGAGGACAAAATGACTAGTATCTCGCTGATTATCGACTTTATAGCTGAGGAATCAATTGTGGCCATATAGGAAGTGATATATGCTGGATATTCACGTCACCTTGAATTTGACCTTTGACCTCATTTTCAAATTCGGAGGACAAAATGACTAATATTTTGCTTACTTTTCACTTTACAGCTTAGGAATCAATTGTGAACATATAGGAAGTGATATATGCTGAATATTCACGTGATTTTGACCTTTGACCTCATTTTCAACGTCAGAGCACTGAATGGCTACTCTTTCGCCCATTATCGAGTTTACCACTTGAGAATAAATTGTGTGTACATATAGGAAATGATGTACATGTATGACGAATATCTTAGTGACCTTGAATATGATGGTTTGCCTCATTTGCAAGGTCAGATCACACAATGGCTAATATCTCACTTATTATCGACTCCACAGCTTAGAAATCAATTATGGACATGAAGTGTTATGTGCTGAATGTTCTCGTGACCTTGAATTTTGACTTTTAACCTCATTGTCTAGGTCGCGGGACAAAGTGGCTAATATCTAAAATATAAAACATATTGTCCAGTAACCTTTCTTAGAACCTTGGGCTAATTTTCCATCATCGTCTCGATTCAGGTATTGCTCCATATGGTTCAAACGAAAGTATATCGATCAAATTCTAGAGGAGAAAATACCAAATTTTTATTATATAAGTCAAACAGCGTCAACAGCTCATTTATTATAAAAAAAACTTCATCGGGGCTCGAACTAATTCAATTACTCGTATTCTGACAATGCACATGTTTTATATATCTATATCAAAATAGCATATCATAATTGTATACATATCTAGTGCTGTTAAGTGCCGAGTGTTATCAAACGTGCAATGATTAGTAATGAAGTACATGTAATTGTTAACTTATTGTGGATATTAATCTGTGGATATTCAGGTTGACACCCAGAAAACATACTCCTGTAAATTAAAACATGATGATGCCTTTCTCATTTTTAACTTGATTATTTTCCCTACACGAAATAAGTATTGCAATTAAATGCTTGTAATGGTGCTAGTTGAGCAGACATATTATTATTATTATTATTATTATTATTATTATTATTATTATCAGGAATACAAACAGATCTCGCTATGTATTTCTGTTATAATTTAGTTCATGCCAGGGAGTGCAGTGTTGCGCAAACACTTCAGATATATACAACACATTTATTAGGACATGAACTTTCCATATCATTTATATTTCATACCATGTTCATGGAACGGATCGTAATAACGTCCATATAATACTATGACACATTATCCATTCAATCTACTGGTTCAAGTAACTGGTACGAGTTCCATCATGTTAGGAGTTACACGTGAATAAACACAGACATGGACTTTCTAAAATGGACTTAACTGGCTGGAATTTGTATAGGATTGACAAATTATTACATATTATATGTTGGGCATATCAATTCATCGTTTTATATTAGCACTAAAACGGACAAGCGATGCCATTCTTGCCCTTTTATACATATATTCATATCATGTAATCGTGTGTTGACTAAGATATCACATGGCATCAAGTGAGTCAGGATGCTTTGCATAAATTGTAGTAGTTTTTAAATTTAGTTTCCACAAATAACTAAAGCATATTTGCACAATGCATTTAATGTTAGCACCCGTCATTTCAATACTTCTGGCCTGTCTCCATATATCCATGTCGAATACAATCATGTCATATTCTATTTTATCCGACCGAGTTGTTACATGAAGTGAAAGGAAAATGAAATCGATGTTTAATATAATTCAGATAACTCTGTGTAGAAATGTTCGGTTCATTCAATATGGCTATAACGTTTGTGTCTGTGACCCACCAAATCTATATCAATATCGAAGAGACACTATAAGTCGCAAACACATATGTTCACCATTCACAAACTTGACTGCACACGAGAACGAATGATGTGAACCATAAAGAAGTAAGGATATTGCACAATTTGTGAGGATGAAGAATGTGACGATTAGTTACGAGCCAATCAGTCGCAATTATTCGATTTCGTGTCAAGACTATCAACAAGGTCACCGACATATCGATGCTCTCCATTTCGAGTCAATCATAGATTATTCTGTTTCTTATGGATTCCCAATAGGGAAAAAAAGATACAAAAAAGGATGCTACTAAATGATGTTGATATTTGACACTAACTCTTCTAGTAATTGATATAGTGAACCTGCAATTGTAGTGGATGCTAATAAATTGTAATGCCGTATACTCTGAAAAGTTCTATCATGATGTGAATTGTTTGAGTCATCGAAACTTACCAAATCAAAATGAATTCCTGCCAAACTGCTATCCGCCAATTTCACAACTTTGAAACTGCCGAGTTCTTGCCTATGAGGAAAATTAATATTGAACAAATGTATTCGAAGCAATCCATCGCCGAACCTGTGGCGAGCCCGCCTTGAGATCAGCAGCCATGGCCAGTGGTGTGTGTGGGGTCGGCGGCATTTAGAAGGCTGGCTTGCGGCAGTGAGAAACTCGGGCTTTCCTGAAATTGTATCGATCAATAGGAAGTATTGCGGTGTCATATATACTAACTGGCAATGTAATTGGCAATGTATTACATGACGTTGGAGTTTTCACTCTTCATTCACCACACAAGCTTGCCTGTCTGATAATGACAATTCAATTTTGTCGCATACGCATGGAGAACAGTTATTGGTTATTCTACTTGTTCACCTGATATTGAGTGCTACAAAGGTTTTTTTGCACAGTTCTTGTCTTGAATGATCTGCGAGAAAAGGAAACTACTCGTCAAACCACACAAACTGTACCATTCACGATGACGACCCTGTAGCGGTGGTAACAATTCAACTCATATACCTTTGTCAGTTTACTAAACTTTTTCATGACTGCAAGGAATTTCATCCGGTGCAGATTATTAATGAAGGAGCAAATCAATCGTGTCTCAAAACTGTATTGGTTAAACATGTTTTGTGCTTTTGTTAACAGAAACATAGTTATATTTCATGTACTGTTAAATTTGAAACCTACACCAGAAGGCAATACTATCTGAGTCACCACTCTCACCGAGACATTTTTCAATCGCAGCATCAAAGATATATCGATGAAAAAACTCACCATCACTGGGCACGGCTTGAAAAAACTTCCTCCTCTCGCCAATTATGGAGGTGTTAATACCACCTCAAGAGAACTCAAGGACAGCCATCAATATTATATTATGATCCCATCTATTGCTAATAACTGCCACAACGAGATTGAGATTAGCCCATGGCTTGGGTAATTGATTTACAAGCTGGCAACAAACAGAACCATTCTGTAGACTGTCTAGTTAGGGTGTCTGCATCTGTTGTAATTGTAATCATGCCTGAAGTAAAGGAAACCGTCCGTTTCGTTGTACGTGTAAATCGATCACTAAGGGAATAAAAAAATACTGAATCATGTCGAAAAGACTGATGTTCCAGTCACGTTTTGGGGAAGACAAACGTGGTATATATGGACTGACATAAGTAAGGTTCGGGATAGCATTTGAATAGCACGCATTTGAATCCATGACGCAAGAGATGGGCTAAAAAGTGAGAAACATACAATATTGGAAAATGTAGACTGATATTTTGCCACTTTCATAATATGTTCAATATAGTCTAGTCTATTTCGTGGGAATAAACATGAAATGCTAGTAATAATTTCGAAATGACATGTGGAAGATTTTTCAGATTCATCATTTCATGAATTTTATTTTATATTTTATTCAGTTTTTACTTGGTGCTAGAGGTCATCTGGCCATATATCTCCAGCTCAATTACATACCAGTATCCAAGGTATTGCATCAGTGACAGTCATTATACAAGTGAGCGTCACTGGGGAGTCACTGGAGAGGCTGTAGGGAGATTTGTCCTAAACACCTATTTTCGAAACGAAAGGTAAATGCTTGATATGACGACTAGTTAGACTTCAGACGACAATTGGATGTATACCAAATCTAAATTAGATTCAGATTGAGTGAATACACATGTATCTTACAGCCAGATGAGTACAAAAAGGCATCACTCTACTAGTTCACTCCATCTATAATATTGTCTGGTCTCCACTTTGCTCGGTTTGTACTGCAAAATTATCACGCTTTAATACGGTCAGATGTATGGCAAAGAATGAGTGGCACATTGAACAGATATCTAGTTTCCAGTCAAGTTCATAAACAAACAAATATGGTTGAAAATTATATGCTTCAAGACGAAATATATCTGGAATTCAGATAACTTCAGTTTGAGAAATCAAAAACCCATTTTTGCTGGCACTAAGTATCCATACATTGCAGAATTATAAAACATTAGTTGCCATCCACAGATATTTGATTTCTTCAAGCGGACTTTTCCTTTAATATTTAGGTATAAATATATATAATGACACCATTGTGACTTGGTAATACATGCTTATTCTGGCTTTGTTTTGATCCCTAAAATACTTTTCATTTGTTATTTCCTGTTTTAACAACAATACATTGTGATATTGGCGGCAATACATGATGACACGTGAATCATACAATATAACGCAATAAAAAAATACTGCATATAATCTCCACATGTCCACAGACTTGGTGTGCAAGTGAATTAACACACAGAACAATGATACTACTGTCAACCATGTAATTATATTAACGATAATACCAATGCTGATAACATGATGGCACAAGGATAAAAAGTGCGGATTCACAAGTGTGGTACCTTGAATTGACATGAACATGGTCGGAGAAGTCTACTCGAAGTTTACTCGTGAAGACATCAATACTTAGTTGATGTTGTTGGCCATCACAGATGGCAAACTGTATGAAAAAACAAAGCCTATCAATAGAGTTAGCCATTGTTCTAGCATGAGGCACTCGCGAGCTCCACTCGAGTAAACAAACAATCTGCAGATGCTTAGTTTGAAGTGATTTCCATCGCTTGCACTTATGAGAATTTTTGTGAGAGTGGTGGAAAATTAGATTTGATATGCTTGGTGATTTTTAGGTTACCGGACCTTGAGTCCGATAACCTATTGCCATGGCGTCACGTCCGTCATTCGTCGTCTGTCGTCCGTCGTCATCAGTTGTCGTTTGTCTACATTTTAATTTTTAAAGTTTACGAATCTTCCTGAAATTTTTCACAAAAATGCATAAAAATATTCTAAGAGGTAGGTACTTTTTTAGTTTTTTTGTTTTTGTATTTTTTTGTTCAACAATTCGGCCAATTTTGACAAAAAAGGCCAATTTTGGACTTTGACGGTCGTTTTCTCAAAATCTGGTACAGTAACTTTTCTTCCTACTGATACATAACAATCCTCATATGTACCACTATAATGTGTATACGTTTCGTTGCCCTTGAATCACCAAAAGTAGGCTATTTTGGCCAAACTTGGCCCAAATCGACTTTCTCATGTTAAATCCTTCTATGCCCTATAACATGTATAATGGGACACATTTTTTTGCTAATAATAATGGGACACATTATATCGTAATATTGAGATTAGAGATAACGAATCAATTTCAGACATATAGAACATAATATATGCAGAATATTCTCGGGACCTTGAATTTGACCTTTGGCCCCATTTTCAAGGTCAGAGCACAAAATGACTAGTATCTCGTTGATTATCGACTTTATAGCTTAGGAATCAATTGTGGCCATGTAGGAAGTGATATATGCTGGATATTCAAGTGACCTTGAATTTGACCTTTGACCTCATTTTCAAATTCTGAGGACAAAATGACTAATATCTTGCTTATTGTTGACCTTACAGCTTAGGAATCAATTGTGAACATATAGGAAGTGATATATGCTGAATATTCACGTGAGCTTGATTTTGACTTTTGACCTCATTTTCAAGGTCAGAACATGGAATGGCTACTCTTTCGCCCATTATCGAGTTCACCACCTGAGAATAAATTGTGCGTATATATAAGAAATGATGTACATGTATGACGAATATCTTGGTGACCTTGAATCTGACGGTTTGCCTCATGTTCAAGGTCAGATCACCATGATCACACAATGGCTAATATCGCACTTATTATCGACTTCACACCTTAGGAATCAATTATGGACATGAAGTGGTATGTGCTGAATATTCTCGTGACCTTGAATTTTTACCTTCAACCTCATTTTCTAGGTCGAGGGACAAAGTGGCTAATATCTAAAATATAAAACATATTGTCCAGTAACCTTTCTTAGAACCTTGGACTAATTTACCTTCATCCTCTCGATTCAGGTATTGCTCTATATGGTTCAAACGAAAGTATATCGATTCAAATTCTAGGGGAGAAAATACCAAATTTTTATTATATAAGTCAAACAGCGTCAACAGCTCATTTATTATAAAAACACTCCATCGGGGCTCGAACTAATTCAATTACTCGTATTCTGACAATGCACATGTTATATATATATATATCCATATCGAAATAGCATATCATAATTGTATACATATCTAGTGCTGTCAAGTTCCCAGTGTTCCAAGGTCCGATCTTCATCTTTTGACATTAGTCATTAAGGAGGAAATGGATCTTATCTCAACGAAATATTGCTATACTGGTATAAGTATACTTCATGCATTTTCACAACCGGAACTGACTGCAGAAAACAACACTAGCACCGAGATATCACTACTCTCTCTGAGATTTTTTCCAATGGTGGCATTAAAGATATACCCATGAGAGAAATTCACCACCTCTAAACATCGCTTGAGTAAACTTCCTCGGCTTGCCAATTGTGGAGGTGTTAATACCACCTCCAGAGAACTCAAAGACAGCCATTAATATTATATTATGATCCCATTTATTGCTGATAACTGCCACAACGAGATTGGGATTAGCCAGTGGCTGGGGTAATTGATTTACAAGCTAGCAACAAAGAGAGCCATTATGTAGAACGTCCAGTTAGGGTTTCTGCATCTGTTGTAATTGTAATCATGCCTGAAGTACACGAAAACTTGCGTTTGTTTCATTCTTGGTGTAAATCGACCACTAAAACAATAAAAAAAATACTGAATCATGTCGGAAAGACTGATGTGTTCAGTCACGTTCATGAGTGGTATATTGACTGACATACATAAGGTTCAGGAAAACACTTGAATAGCACGTTTGTATAATGTAAATCCGTGACGCGAGATATGTAGTAAAAACGTGGGACGCATTCAATATTGGAACATGTAGACTGATATTTTGCCACTATCATGACATGTGCAATATATATGCAAATTGACTGTAGTTTATGTCGTGGGAATAAACATGAAATGCTAGTAGTATTTTCGAAATGACATGTGAAAGATTTATTGATTTATCATTTCATGAATTTGATTTTATATTTATTCAGCTTTTTCTTTCCTGGTGCTAATGGTCATCAGGCCATATAGTGCATTGTCTCCAGCTCCATTGCATACCTGTATTTAATAAGTATTGCATCGGTGACAGACGTTATATGACATTCATTTAGTGGCTGAGTACTATTATTGAAGTATAGCATGTCATGTTTACGTCGGGAGAAGGATATTAGATTGGAGAATTTCTACAAGATCCAAAGTATGCTCTTCTCACAAAGAAGGTATTATTGTTATGGTCAATAAAACAGAACTAACATTACAAAAAATCATATAATTTTGAGTATATACAGATTGTTTGATATCCATCTTTTGCTACTGGAAATAGGGGATTAGTATCATTGGACAATATATAAGAATTTCAGAGACTGGTGAGGCTGTAGGAAGATTTGTCCAAAAAAACTATTTTCGAAAGGAAAGGTAAATGATTGATATGACGACTATTTCCACTTCTGACGACATTGGATGTATACCTAATCTTAATTAGATTCAGATAGAGTGAATATACATGTATCTTACAGCCAGATGAGTGCAAAAAGGCATCACTGTACTAGTTCACTCCAGCTATAATATTGTCTGGTCTCCACTGTGATCAGTTTCTACTGCGAATTTATCACGCTTGAATGCAGTCAGATGTATGACAAGGAATGAGTGGCACATTGAACAGATATCTAGTTTCCAATCAAATTAATAAACAAACAAATATGGTTGAAAATAATATGCTTCAAGACGAAATATATTTGGAATTCATATAACTTCAGTTTTAGATATTAAAAACCCATATTTCGCTGGCACTAAGTATCCATACATTGCAGAGTTATAAAACTTCAGCTGCCATCCACAGATATTTGATTTTTTTCAAGCAGACTTTTCCTTCAATATTTCGGTATAAATGTCTATAATGACACCATTATGACTTGGTACTTACATGCTTGATCTGGCTTTGTTTTAATCCATAAGATATTTTTCATTGGTTATTTCCTGTTTTACCAAGAATATATTGTACTATTGGCGACAATAGTCTGATACATGAACACGTGAATCATACAACGCAATAAAAATACTGCAAATAATATCCACATGTCCACAAACTTTGTAGGCAAGTGAATTAACAACCACAGAACAATGATACTACTGTCAACGATGAAATTATATTAACGATAATACCAATGCTAATAACATGATGGCATAAGGATAAAAAGTACGGATTCACAAGTGTGATACCTTGAATTGAAATGAACATAGTCGGAGAAGTCTACTCGAAGTTTACTCGTGAAGACATCAATATTTTGTTGATGTCGTTGGCCATCACAGATGGCAAACTGTATGCAAAAAGCAAAGCCTATCAATAGAGTTAGCCATTGTTCTAACACGAGGCACTCGCGAGCTCCACACAAGTAAACAAACACTCTGCAGATGCTTAGTTTGAAGTGATTTCCATCGCTTGCACTTATGGGAATTTTTATGAGAATGATATGCTTGATGATTTTTAGGTTACCGGACCTTTGGTCCGATAACCTATTGCCATGGCGTCGCATCCGTCGTCATCCATTGTCATCCATCGTCGTCCATCTACATTTTTATTTTTAAAGTTGACGAATCTTCATGAAATTTTGCACAAAAATCCATAAAAATATTTCAAGGGTAGGTATTTTTTTATTTGTGCCATTTTGTTTCAAAAAGGCGGCCATTTTTGACAAAAAATGGTCAATTTTCACAAAATCTGTTAAGTAACTTTTCTTCTTATTGGTACATACACTCTTCATATATACCCCTGTAATGTGTATAAGTTTCGTTGCCATTGATTAGCTCCAAATAGGCCATTTTGGCCCAAATCGCCTTCCTCATGTTAAACCCTCCTATGCTCTATACCATGTATGGGACACATTATTTGCTAACATCTCACTCAAAATTGAGAATATATATTACGAATCAATAGTAGACATATAGGAAATGATATATGCAGAATATTCTCGTGACCTTAAATTTGACCTTTGACTTCATTTTCAAGGTCAGAGCACAAAATGACTAGTATCTTGCTGATTATCGACTTTACAGCTTAGGAATCAATTGTGGATATATAGGAAGTGATATATGCTGGATATTCTCGCGACCTTGAATTTGACCTTCGACCTCATTTTCAAAGTCAAATGACAAAAACTAATTTAATTACTCGAACTAGTTTAATTACTCGTATTCAGACAATGCAAATGTTACATATATCCATATCAAAATAGCATATCATAATTGTATACATATCTAGTGCTGTCACGTTCCAAGTGTTATCAAACGTGCAATTATTAGTAATGAAGTACATGTAATTGTTAGCTAATTGTGGATATTAATCTGTGGATATTCAGATTGACACACAGAAAACATACTCCTGTAAATTAAAACATGATGATACCTTTCTCATTTTTAACTTGATTTGTTTCCCTGCATGAAATAAATAGTGCAATCAAACGCTTGTAATGTTTGTAGTGTTGGTTGAGCAGACATATTATCATTATCAGAAATACAAACAAATCTCGCTATGTATTTCTGTTATTATTCAGTTCATGCCAGGGAGTGCAGTGTTGCGCAAACAATTCAGGTATATGCAGTACAGTCATTAGGACATATACTTTACATAGCATTTATATTTCATACCATGTTCATAGAACGGATCAGAATAACGTCCATGTAATACTATGGCACATTATTCATTCAATCTACTTTTTTGCGTAGAATTGAGTAGTTTTTTAAATGCGGTCTCCACAAGCAAGTAAGACATATCTGCAAGATGCATGTGATGCTATAACCCATCATTTCAAAACTTGTGGCCTGTCTCCATATATTCATATCGAATGCTACATGGAGTAAACGGAAAATAAAATCGCTGTTTAATATAATTCATATAACTCTGTGTACAGATGTGTGGTTCATTCAATATGGCTATAACGTTTTGTCTTTGGCCCCCCAAATCTATATCAATATCGTAGAGACAATACCAGTCATAAACACATAAGTTTACCATTCAGAAAAATGACTGCACAAGAGAACGAATGATGTGAACATTTAAGAAATGATGATAATGTACAATTTGTGAGAATGAAGAATTTGATGAATAAATGTATTTACAAGGCAATCAGTCGCAATTGTTCTACTTCGTGTCAATGTTATCGACAATGTCCCGAACATAATAATGGCCTCCATCTTGTGTCAATCATATATTAATCTGTACATGATGGATAACCAAAAGAGAAAACACCATTCTTTTGATAACAATGTCACTATCTGACATGACCTCTTCTAGTGATTTATATGAGTAAACATGTATACATGATGAATTGTATAAATTGCAATGCAGTATACTCTGAAAAGTTATGTCATGATGCGAACTGTTTGAGTCATCGAAACTTACCCAATCAAAATGAATTTCTTGCCAAACTGCTATCCGTCAATTTCTCAACTTTGAAACTGTCGTGTTCTTACAGATGCAGAGAATTAATATTCAACAAATGTATTCGAAGCAATCATTCGCCAATCCTGTTGCAAGCCCTTCTAGAGATCAGCAGCCATGGCCAGTGGTGTGTGTGGGGTCGGCGGCATGTAGAAGGCTGTGTTGCGGCAGTGAGAGACGCGGGCTTCCGTGAAACTGTGTGGATAAACAAGCCGGCTCGTGAGGAGTCTACTGGAAGTATGTGCGGTTTCATATGTACTAACTGGCCATTTAATTATCAGTGATTTCGTGACGTTGGAGTTTTCACCTTTCCTTCACTACACAAGCGTGCATGTCTGATGATGTCAATTTCATTATGTCGCATACAATGTACGCATGGTGAACAATTTGTTTCTTCTTATTTACCTGATATTGAGTGTTACAATGCTTTGCACATCTTTTGTTTATGAACGATATGCGAAGAAACAAAACTACTCCTCAAAATACACGGTACCGTCCATGCTGACGTCCTTGCGGCGGTCCGTTTTAGCGTAGGTAGTAATTACATTCATATTCCTTTGTCAGTTCAATAAACTTTTCCATGACTGCGTGGAATTTCAAACGGGGCAGATTATTGATTATGAAGAGCTGATGAATCCTATCACGAGGCAATACTTGTGAAACTTATAATGTACTTTACTGACAGATGCAGAATTATACTTCATGCACTGTTAATTTTTTAACTGACACCAGATAGCAAAACTATCTGAGTCACCACTCTCACTGAGATATTTTCCAATGGTAGCATCAAAGATATATCGATAAAAAAAATTCATCACCTGGAAACAGGGCTTGAGTAAACTTCCTCTTCTCCTGAATTGTGGAGTTGTTAATACCACCTCAAGGGAACTCAAGGACAGCCACCAATATCATCATTATGATCCCGTCTATTGCTAATAACTGCCACAACGAGATTGAGATTAGCCAGTGGCTGGAGTAATTGATTTACAAGCTGGCAACAAACAGAGCCATTCTGTAGACCGTCTTGTTAGGGTGTCAGCATCTGTTGTAATTGTAATCATGCCTGAAGGAAAGGAAACCTTCCTTTTCGTTGTTAGTGTAAATCGATTACTAAATAATAAAAAATACTGAATCATATCGGGAAGACTGTTTTCAGTCACGTTCTGTGGGAAGACAAACGTGGTATATATATGTATAAACTGACATACATAAGGTTGGGATACCATTTGATGAGCACTATTGTATAATGTAAATCCATGACGCAAGAGATGTGCTACTAACGTGGGACACAAACAATATTGGAGCATGTAGACTGATATTTATCCACTATCATGATATGTGCAATTTATGCAAATTGACTGTAGTTTAGTACTAGTTAACTCCAGCTATAATATTTGTACTGCAAAATTATTACGCTTAAAAACAGGCAAATTTATTACGCTTAAAACAGTCAGTTCATATGACAAGGAATGAGTGGGGCAATGAACAGATATCTAGATTCCAATCAACTTCATAAACAAACAAAAATACGGTTGTGAATTATATGCTGCAAGATGAAATATATCTGCAATTCAGATAATTTCAGTTTTAGAACTCAAAACAACAAGTACTATAAGTATCCAGACTTTTCTTTTAATATTTCGGTATACATGTATATGATAACACCATTGTGCCTTGATACCCATATGGTTGTTCGGGCCTTGTTTTGATTCTTTAAATATTTGCAATTTGTTATTTCGTATGTTTATCTCCTCATAATATTGGCTTCAATAGCCGGATACACGATAAAACATGTGCCATATCATATCATACAATGCCATAACAAAACAAAACATAACAATAAGTTACAACAATAAATTTACATCAACAATAATACCGATGTTAATGACATGTTGGCTCATAATGATTAAACCAAGTACGGATTTGCTAGCGTGGTACCTCGAAATAACTTGGTCAAGGTCGAGGAATAGCTCGTAGTGTACTCGAAGTTTACTCGTAAAGACATCAATATTTATCCGATGTCGCTGGCCATCACAGATGGCAAACTGTGAGGAAAAAACAAAGCCTATCAATAGAGTTAGTCATTGTTCCAACAAGAGGCATTCGGGACCTCCACATAAAGTAAACAAACACTTTTCAGATGGTTAAGTTGAAGTGGTTTTTCATCGTTTACACTTACGGTAATTTTGATGAGAATGGTGGAAAATCAGATGAAATATGCTTGATGATTTTCCGATCATCGTCTCGATGCTGATATTTGCTTTAAATTGCATGTAAGTCGGTGGAAATTATATCAGAGAAATTGCCATATTTTTCCATATGTCAGACAGCGTCAACGGCTCACTCATGATAAAATCCTTCCATTGAGCTCGAACTGATTTAATTTCTTGTATGCAGACAATAGATGTGTCATATCAATATTATTGTAGAATACATAACTGTATCCGTCAAATTCCCAGTGTTAATAAACGTAAAATGAGTAGTAGTGGAGTACGTGTAATCGTTAACTTACTGAGGATATTGGTCATACAATATTCAGGATGACACCCAGAAAACATGACTTGTAAATTAAAACATGATGCATGTCTCATATTCAACTAGATTTGTTTCCCTGCATGAAATATAAATAGTGCAATGAAGCCATGTAATGGTGCTGGTTGAGCAGACGTATTATTAGTTTTATCATTCAGCACGTGCCAGGGAGTGCAATGTTGCGCAAACAAATCAGGTATATTCAGTACAGCAATTAGGACAAGTACTTTCCATATCATTTATATTTCATATCATGCTCAGCAAACGGATCGGAATAATGTCCATGTAATACATTACAACATTATTCACCCAATCTGCTGGGTCAAGCAACTGGTACATGTTCCATCATATGAGGAGTTACATATAAATAAACATGGACACGATATATACTTTTTGAAATGCACTTAGCTGGCTATCGTTTGTATAAGATTGACACATTATGACATGTTATATGTTGAGCATATTGATGCATCTTTCAATGTATAAGTTTTAAAATGGACTAGCGATGCCTTATGTTCTTTATCAGATTTGCTCTTTTATGCATATATTCATGTCATGTAATCATGCGTTGAGTAGAATTGCACATAACATCGAATGAGTTGGGTTGTTTTGTGTAGAGCTGAATAGTTTCTTAAGTGTCAGCAGTAGTATCCACAAACAAGTAAGTCGTACATTACCTGAACAATGCATGCTAGCATCTGTCGTTTCAAAACTTGTGGCATGCCTCTATCTATCTGCGTAGAATGCAAGCCTTTTTTATTTTATACGACAATGTTCTTACAATAAAATATAATCGATATGCATTACAATTCAGATACCGCAGTGTACAGGTGTGGTTCTAAATGGCTCTACCTTTGACATTAGAATACGCATGAAATACTACTAATATTTTCGAAAGGACATGTAACTAAATAATTGTTCTGATATATCACATGCATGAGTATGATTTTTTTTCATTTTAACTTCAGCCCTCTCATGATATGTGTCGGTCAGTTGATCATATCATTGTTCTTCTGCTGTTATTGAGAATCTGGTCAAACTACCATGCAAATGGATGGAAACCTCCCCAGTTAGGAATAATTGTGACCCAAGTACCTTGTACTGATCGGCAATACTACTCATCCACTGAAAACCTTTTTTTTGCATCACACACCTTCAAAATCCATGTTGCATATAGAGGGAATAGGCAGCACAAGATACTTGGGCATTGAGGACGAGGGTTACATTTCCCATAGAACCCCTACTTCTGTATTCAGTGAATGTTACAAATCTGGCAGGTAGATTATATCAACATTCATTCAGTGGCGGAGTGGTATTATGGTGACATAACATGTTAGGCTTAGGACGGGATAATGATGACGATATGAACATTTCAAATAAATTATTACAGAGAAAGATATAAAGGGATGGCCCAAAGCAAGTATTTCTCGAAATGAAAGGTGATTGATTGATATGAAAAGGGTTTGCCCTTCTAAGGACATTTGCTTTATAACTAAATTTATTCTATTTGACTCAACATCAGAAAAAAATATACTTGGGTTTTAATCATGCAACTGATTTTCCCGCTACTAAAGTTCGACTCAAGTAGAAGGAATGATCATATACCTTACAGCTAAATTAGTGCAAAAAAGGGCAGGCAAATGATATTCGGCAACATTGCACTAGTTCACTCAAGATATATGGTCTGGACTCCACTGTGCTCTGTTTGTACTGCACTTTATCTATATATATATATATGGTCAAATGTATGACAATTATGAGTGGCACATTGAGCAGATATTTAGACTCCAAGCCACTTCATAAACAAACAAATATGGTTAAGAATTATATGCTTCAAAAAGATATATATCTGGAATTCAGATAACTTGAGTTCTCGAAATCAAAAACCCATGTTTTGCTAACACTAAGTATCCATAAATTACCGAATATAAAACATTATCTGCATCCACCGATATCTGTGTTCTTCACACAGGGCTTCCCTTTAATATTTTGATATGTATCCTGTGATGACGTCATTGTGCCTTGCCAAACATATACATGGTTGTTCGTGTTTTGATCTGATTTCTAAACCAATTTTCATTTGTTATTTTCTATTTTCGTCACCTGGATATTGCACTATTTGTACTTATATTGTACAATGTAATGATATCATTGATAGTACCAATGCTGAAGACGTGATGACACAAACATAGCTCATAGCTTTCTC
Source organism: Terebella lapidaria (assembly GCA_949152475.1). Classification (NCBI taxonomy): domain Eukaryota; kingdom Metazoa; phylum Annelida; class Polychaeta; order Terebellida; family Terebellidae; genus Terebella; species Terebella lapidaria. The sequence continues at coordinate 38,335,026 of OX424556.1, forward strand.
TACGTTTACTCGTAAAGACATCAATATTTATCTGATGTCGTTAGCCATCACAGATGGCACATTGTAGGAAAAGCAAAATCTAGCAGTAAGGTTAGCCATTGTTCTAACATGAGGCACTCGCGAACTTCACACAAGTAAACAATCACTTTGCAGATGGTTAGGTTGAAGTGGTTTTTGGCCGTTTACAATTATGTGAATTTCTATGAGTAAGGTGGAAAATCAGATTTGATCTGTTTGCTGATTTTCCCATCACCAAATCATATCTGATGTTGCCTTTGGTAATTCAACTCCATGTGAATTGATACAAATTCCCGGGGAAAGAAAATGTTATATTTTGGTATCATACATGTATGTCATACAGCGTTAACAGCCTATGTATCATAAATTAGTTCCCCGGAGCTCGAACTGATTTAATTACTCGTATTCAGACATTGGACATGTTATATACATATCATACTCATAACTATATCCATATCTAGTGCCGTTAAGTTCCGAGTGTTATAAAAAAAAACATACAATGATTGGTGGTGAAGTACGTGTAATTGTTAACTTATTGTCATAAATTAATCGGGTTGACACCCAGAAAACATATACCTGTATATTAAAACATGATGCCTTTCTCAATTTCAACTAGACTTGTTTCCCTGCATGAAATATAAAAAGTGCAATTAAATGCTTGTATGCTAATGGTCTTGGTTAGGAAGACGTATTATTATTTTTCAGTTCATATCACAGGCTGCAATGTTGCACAAACAAGACAGGCACCTACGTTACGGTCATTAGGACAAGTGCTTTCACTATCATTTGCAGCCGCTGTGTATATATCAAACACTCCAGGAAAGCGCTGTGACCACATCCATTTTGTTAGGCTGCTCAGGATGCTGAGAATTAAGAATGCAGTAAAATTTCCTCAGGGCAACGAGTGTTTGGAGTGAATCTCATCTTAGGTTTTTCAAAAAATTATAATGATGTGCAACAAACGTGTGGTGTGGTTGAATTAAATTTGTCGTTATCTCTCTATCTGATACACTTTTCACAGCTTATTTTACAGTTGTTGCACATCATCTTCCATCCCCCCTGGATGCATGTGTATGTTATTGATATTTTTAAGCAGGTCTAGACATCCGCAGGATCAACTGTCAGTCACTGTGAATATAGTTTGTTCACTGACGGCTGCAAATTCCTGTTACCATACTAACGTGCCTGTACTTGTTTACATTTCATTCCAACTTTCAGAAAAAGCGCCGGAATAACGTGAAATTTAATGTAAAACGTATTCATTCAATCTAGCAGATCAAACAACTGGTACAAATGGATTCATATGAGGAATTACATACTCATGAATAATTACATACATCACGAATCATGAACACATATTAGTCGGGCATGTACGGGGGGTCCCTTTGCACCCCCCCCATGATCCTCCAAAACCAACTTTTTTCTCAAGGTTTTTTAATACTAAAAAACATTACATATGTCTCCGGTTGCGCATCCATTGCAAAAATTGGTTTTCGGGCCATTTTTCAAAATGGCCGCCCCGCGAAATCTCGAATTTTGAGATTGCTTCACTTTAGGCTGCATAGGTCTACAAAATAAAATCTTTGTTACCTTTTGCTGCTTATTATAGGGGCCTGATACATTGTACATGAGAAAACAGTGGTTAAATAAATACTTATAACATGAATATGTCCATAAATCCAACATGGCCGCCAAATTTAGACAGTTTTTCACTAAAATGTCCATAACTTCGGACTCAGTCAACCTAGGATGTTCATTTTGGGGTCTATACCTAGGTTTTCATATACAGGGAATCCATTTAGACCAAAATAAATACAATCAAGCTATTTCTTTTGATGCATGTACACCTGCACACATGGTACACGCTACATATTCATTTAGATATCTCTCGAACATAGCCCCCTTGACACCCCTATGGTCTCAATTGTGGATCTTGCTTGGATATTTCTGATAGAGACTTTTACTGATTTGCAATCCCAATAAATCCTTGAACAAATAGAGCTTGATTTGGTTAGTTTTGTTAATTAACATAAATCCAAGATGCCTGCTAAAAACACTCCGAAAATTCAAGTTCGTAACTAATTGTGCTATAAAGATGTGTGATACTTACTTTTAAGGGTATTTTGGTATGTAGATTCCATTTTTGGTGTTATTCTAGCTATATAATATCAATTTAAAATGACAACAGCATCTCATTGAGATGGAAAGCAAATAAGAACACATTGTTATTCGAATTTATTCATACACTTATGAATTACACGTTACTCACAAACATGCTTGGGATACATTTTATATCACAAACAGAGAACAATAATATAGATATCTTCATTGGCAATCTTGGCAATCTTGAATGAGACTGTTGTGATGAAAGTGATGCAGAATTTTCCAGAACTGAGGAGATAGAGGATGTTGAGGGGTATGATGTCGGACAGCTCAAGACAACGTTGTTGTACCACAAGAGAATGCAGGGCAATGGTGAAGATATGTCAATTCATCCAACATAGCAGTACCAATATCATAGTTTCATGTTCCATCATGTTCATGTGTAAAGATTGCCAATGAAGATATCTATATTATTGTTCTCTGTTTGTGATATAAAATGTATCCCAAGCATGTTTGTGAGTAACGTGTAATTCATAAGTGTATGAATAAATTCGAATAACATTGTGTTCTTATTTGCTTTCCATCTCAATGAGATGCTGTTATCATTTTAGATTGATATTATATGGCTAGAATAACACCAAAAATGGAATCTACATACCAAAATACCCTTAAAAGTAAGTATCACACATCTTTATAGCACAATTAGTTACGAACTTGAATTTTCGGGGTGTTTTTAGCAGGCATCTTGGGTTTATGTTAATTAACAAAACTAACCAAATCAAGCTCCATTTGTTCAAGGATTTATTGGGATTGCAAATCAGTAAAAGTCTCTATCAGAAATATCCAAGCAAGATCCACAATTGAGACCATAGGGGTGTCAAGTGGGCTATGTTCGAGAGATATCTAAATGAATATGTAGCGTGTACCATGTGTGCAGGTGTACATGCATCGAAAGAAATAGCTTGATTGTATTTATTTTGGTCTAAATGGATTCCCTGTATATGAAAACCTAGGTATAGACCCCAAAATGAACATCCTAGGTTGACTGAGTCCGAAGTTATGGACATTTTAGTGAAAAACTATCTAAATTTGGCGGCCATGTTGGATTTATGGACATATTCATGTTATAAGTATTTATTTAACCACTGTTTTCTCATGTACAATGTATCAGGCCCCTATAATAAGCAGCAAAAGGTAACAAAGATTTTATTTTGTAGACCTATGCAGCCTAAAGTGAAGCAATCTCAAAATTCGAGATTTCGCGGGGCGGCCATTTTGAAAAATGGCCCGAAAACCAATTTTTGCAATGGATGCGCAACCGGAGACATATGTAATGTTTTTTAGTATTAAAAAACCTTGAGAAAAAAGTTGGTTTTGGAGGATCATGGGGGGGGTGCAAAGGGACCCCCCGTACATGCCCGACTATATGATATATACTTTCTGATATATTACATCACATGAGTCTGATATCCTGTGAGATATGTTACAGCTCATATCTCATGACGGAGGAAGTCCGGATTGTGTTTGGCTGTGTAAATAGAAACTGGTCTTTTTTGCTCTGCTAGAGACACATACTTGAACGGGACTTAGCCGGCTAGTGTTTGTCTAAGACAAGGATAAATGGTGACACGTTATATATCAGGCATATCGTTGCATCTTCCCACACATAAAAATGGACATGGGCTGCCACATGTTCTCAGGTTTCATCTTTAGCCAATTTATTCATGTATTCATAACACGAACGCGTGTGATGTGACATTTGTATTTTGTCATATACGATGATATAGTTGACCACTGAATGGCCACTGAACGTGCTCTATCACACCAATTCACTGATTCTAGAGACATCTCAAATTTATTTAATCATTGAAATACATATTTTTGATGGACTCCATTTCAATGGTGTATTGTTGATGATTTATTTAACGTTATGATTCCTTCCTATATAAGTCATTGTTATGATCTCATACCCCAGTGTTCCAAGATAATTGTATATATTCGATCACGCTAATATCTTTAAAAACAGTTTAAAATATAAATATCGGACCCGATTCCACTGTGAATCAGGAAACGATGATTCAACGAGGCCCGTGGATAATTTCATATGTGCTAAATATCTAAAAGTCTCATGCAGTGATAATATTCTGCACTACTTTTTCTCATTCATAATGCAACGAGATGATCTTGATGTACTATCACTTAAATTACAGAAAGTACACTTCGTGGGGGCGTTTTTGGCGAACTAGTTGCAGAGAGCATCCGTACAAGTGAATAAGCTGCCAATTATGAAACCTTATAGGGTCACTGAAAATCTGATATCACCGGTATAACGTGGTGTTCGTAACTGTTGGTCTGGCTATAGACTGGAATTCTGTTAAAGCTACTGCCTTCAACTGTATGCAATATTTTTTTTCAAAAATAAATTTTTCTGCAACATATCTAATGCAAGATAACAAAAGGTGTGCTCAATGATTTTGACCATTACATTTGTCCGAGTTGTCTTCTGTACGGTTTTGAATATAAATAAACGAAAGTGTATTCATCAAACCCGAATGTAAACAAATGCTCGAATCACGCTTAAAAGTCCACATCGAGTACATTTCCAGTTCGTATGTGCATATATAGTGTAGTTATGAGAAAATAATGAGTGATAAACCATGATGTACGTAAAATTGTCAGTCCATCTTGCACTTCTGTGCTTTGTTTACATTTGCGTGTGATGGATACAGTTCCTGTATTTACGCGAGAACCGCCTGTTCAAATGAGCAAAATTTCCCGGAGGACTGGTTATAGTCGTGAGTAGGTCTCATTCAGTTAATTTAGCATGTTTAATATGTATTATAGTTTTCAAAAAATATTGACTGGTTTTGAAGACAGTAGCGTCAAAAATATACGAATTGCAATATGAAATATACTTTGCTACGAAAATAAAACACATCGTTGTGCGATATCAAACCAGTTTTCTTCGTCAATGAAGATTGAGACGAACAAACTTTTATCACAACGTTTATTATCACGCTTCCACAAGTTAAAATTTAAACAGTGGAAACTATCTCACAACACGGAAGATATCTACGCGTTATTTCTCTTCAAAAAATCACATGACCATATTCGATATGTTGCTCTTCAAGTACATCGTCCAGTAGAACAGGTTGAACGCGAAGAACGACAGCGGGAATAGCACCCTAGCCGCCTTGTCTATCTTGCTGACGCTGTTGAACTTCTTGTATCGACTGCTCTTCTGCTGTCGCCGGCGATACGACGAGCTACCCCGGATGCAGTGCCAGAACTTGACGCAACAGTACTCATAAGGTTTGATGGTGGGTTTCGGAATGGATTCTTCATAGGAGGACATCTTATCCAGCCCGGTCCCATTATTTCCATTACCACTGATGTAGAACGGGTTGTACTTCGGACGGCGATAAGTCTCCTCATTCGAGTACACGTCTTCCTAGATTTGACAGTGCCAGAGCAAAGACATGGATTAGTTATTGAATTGGAATGATTTCCACTTATTTCGTGACCGTTATATACTCAATTAACAAAGCGATAAGGCTCACAAGGACCTCATGCACTTATTCTTGTTTTTATAATAGGATTAGTAATGTGATAAGTCATGTTTTGTTTCAACTGATTAAATTGGTGTCATATCCAATTATAATTGTAAAACATGTGCATCAGACAGGTTTAATTCCTCCATAATGTTGTCCAAAAGGTAATAGAAGCGAACCAAATATCAAATCATGATCGACTAAAATAGCCCCTGACAGTGGATTCCACGTTTGACCCCTGCCTCATCTCCCACCATGTCAGAGATTATTGTCGATGCCAGTCAAAATATCACTCACTGTGTATCTATCGTTGATATCAACCTCTTCCTCTTCGCTGTCCGTGTCATGTTGTATCTCTCCATAACCAGTCTTCGTGAAGAAATGCACCCCTGCGAATTGGATAATGGTCGCCAGAACGAATGTGAAACATATGGCCACGAAATAATCCAGCGCTGTTGAGTACGAGACTTTGGGAATATCCCGTCTATTGTCGATGTTCATGAAACACATCGTGAGCACCGTCGTGACACCTGGTGGGCGTAACAGGAAAACATCCAAGAATTAAAAACAATTGTTCCAACGAGAATAAATGAAATGGAGAAATGAGACACCTGGCATGCGCGTCAGGGATAAAAGCAATTGTTCTTGCAGGATTGACAGCAATTTATTCCAGCAGAATTAAACGAAATGAAGAATGGTAGGTACCAAATAATATTGCCTGAATATGCCGTTGGCTTGGCAGAAATAACTCGCTACGTGGAGTGACTGAATGATTTGTCGTCATTATTAGCTATTAGTGTCCACTTACCGAGTGCTATTCTGTCGGAGGTGGCTTCTCTGTTGATCCAGAACGCTACCCAAGACAGAACCACGAGCAGACTGCTAGGGAAGTACACGTTGATGATGAAGTAGCCCATGTGTCTACGTAATGTGAACTCCACGTACAAAATGGAAAACTGACCTGGTGACAATTAAAACGGATGCACAGTCCATTACACGTTTCAATAACGTGTGGTACATTTAGCACAAACGGTGCACGTAATTCCATGTCATTCTTCAAATTCACCAATTTGAAAATAGCATACTTGTTTATGATCATACCTATATTAGGCTGGACCAATGAGCCATTGTCATGTGGAAATCCAATTAAGTCAAACTGCGATAGCGTCATATCTGGGGCCATCTTTATTGAGGCCTGTGGTCCATAAGTCCATATGTAAATAATATCTGACATCGAATAGCCATCTGAAAAGACATAACATTTGGCTCGCTGAACACACTGCCAGTCAATCTTTCGTAATAGATTTTCAGCTTAGTTGATTTGTTTTTGCGCCCGTTTAACAGTTACTTCTTGATTTATGTGCTTACGACTGCCAAATCGAAGAGGGCAAGTCTGGATGTCCATTGGGAAGGTCTCGAGATGCATGGGACAACTGGCTTTGATGGTCAATCTGATATCAAGGAGAATATAGAAGAAAGATATAAGGTGGCAAAAGTGGATATTATAAAAGTAATATTGATGATTTATACTTTTCGTACTTCACTGTATCCGGCTCTGAGCGGAGGTCTGGGACGAACGCTCTATACTCATCTATTTATTCACTGGGAAAACGTAATTAATTCAATCATAAAAATGTGATAGGACATGGAGATGATTTGTATTATACCTCATGGAGTAGAGTATTCTGCCGGTGCGGTTGATCCTGAGTAGTTTATTGGGCGAGGTAGTCACGTGTAGATAAGACTTCATACCGTTGAAGAAGTGTGTGTCTGGTTTCCACAGTCGGTCTAGGATAGTTATACTGACGGGTAGAACTGGCGGGGTTCCATTACCACTAAAGGCGAGTCTACTGTCTACCCAACTCTGGCGGAAATAGCAGTCCATCTGATAGGCCTGTGAGACGATCACGGTAAATTAGTCCTTCGAATCAATACAATTATCGGATTGTGAATATATCAAATGTAGTTTACATTATGCTCATGAATAACACTTGGAAGATCTTCCTGTAAACCTGTGTGAACAATGATTCTGACAAAATCCGAATGTTGTTCCATGCAATTATCCCTAGTAATTAAAAGACATTAACTATTTGTCACGTGGAAGAAACTGTTTGTGAAATTGACTTGCGACTACTGACGCTCATGATCGAGAATCATGAATTGGACCATAAACTTCCAAACGTGGTAAAAGTATCGGTGATATTTCGCAGGATGTTGAGTCCGACAAATCATAGCAATTGCATTAGGCAATAACTAAATCACCATTATGTACCGAGTGATAGGATGACAGAATACAGATAACATGGATTCATCTTGACAAGTGTCTGTTTGCTCTGTTTTATTACGTTACCCTGTCCCGGTCGTTTATCTTGTACTCTGCATTAAATGCCACCAAACCTAGAGAACAAGTCGAGAACGATAAATGGTGAAACTCCTCAGCCGGATTTAAACCAGATACCATTGTTCTGCACTGTGCAAATTCTTCCCTTAAAGTGAACTATGCACTAGGTGTAAGCCACTCATTTCCAACTAAATTAGCATCTTAGGGAGAAGAGGCTTCCTACCTTAATTAATAATCATCAGTATTTTCTACATGTTTGGTGATAATTATGTTGCTCCTAATTAAAATATCCCTGGTCGCTTCTAGTCTGACAGATGTGTACTTATTTATGCATCAGATGCGAAGATATTTTCACAAACGTACACATACATGAACATAGAATACCATGGACATATTCTCTTGCAAGGCTACTGAATATCGTGCATTGACCACTCTATAACGCACACGTGATTGTCTATTATTGTACGTGTATAATCTCTTTTCGAGTAAATATCTATCTTGATATTATTTATGACTTTAAAACAAAAAATAGCATCCCATACAATTGAAATCATCCGTCTATTAATGCAATCATGAATAATTCATTTATCTTTTAACGATAGCGCAGTTCAGCACGACTCAAAATGTAATAATGGATGGATTTATATACAAGTTATATATGACATGTATATATACACATAAAATATCTAGGTATACTGAAAAAATTATCTTCCCGTCACTTTAGTTTTGAGAAGATTGACCAGTAAAATAACTGATTTTGTTGCATGTAGTCATTCAACAGCATTGATTAGCAATAGCCTTTCTTACCATGTCTTTCTCAGAAATCGGACCCATGCTCCGGATATTCAAGTTGACGTCAACAATTGTCGGCATTCCTAAATCGAAAAAAAAACAAGGGGAAAAGGAAAAGGAAACCGATAAATAACCAATGCAAAGAGGCAACTCGACACTAGCATTGCGGCACCCAATGCAGTGGCACATTATGTTTTGCTCTTGGAACCTCGTTTGGGATTTCTTCGTACCTCCGAATCCAGGACGAAGTCTATTGTCGTAACCATCGAGAAGCTGATCGAGGAGTGATGATATATTATAGACGTTTCCGTTCGAATTCGTCTCCGGGACTGCTGTGGTCGCAGCTTCCGCTATTGTCCTATGGAATTAAATTATTTCAGATATACGATACATGTATGATTAAATTTGGAAACTTGGTGGTGTTGAATGGTGTTGGTTCAACACACTGACTGGCGCAAATTCGCTGCCACGATATAACTTCCAGATTGTCAGCTCCAATAATATGATATCATCAGAAAATATGGAAAAGTCTAGATAATCGCTTTATGCCAATATAAATATATACTAATAGCATTATGAAATGAAGATACTTGTATGTAGTACAAAGCTAAAGAAATTAGCAGAAACTGGTGACATATTTACCAAGTTAGAGTAATCCACTTGAGTATCTCGTATAAAGCCATGGTATACTTTTACAGACTGGAGAAGTTCAAATCAGCCAGGTGTCTGACATCATAGCCGGGCGGAGGACGTGATCAGAGCGAACGTTTCACGTGTAAGTAGCTAGCGATGTTGCAGACAATTGAATTCATCAAGCCCGGCCGAACAATAGCCCGGCAGAGATTCTTCTATTTGACAATAGCAATCTCCAGTTAGTGGGTTGAGGGGGGAAATCGTCAGAGAAAATAACACCACTGCCATGCTGGCTCTGCCCACGACAGGGCTCGGGAATTGTGCGACATGGACAGCTCCCAGGCGACGATGACAGCGGATTCGGCCGTCTACAGGCAGCCGTCGGACCGTCCCCGGTCATTACCTAGGACCGCGAGCTAGGGGCGGGCTCCTTGCCTGCTGTCTCCGAGATGTGATGGGCGAGGGAATCTTCATCTCCAAGCAGCATCCCCACCCATTGAGCATGGACACGATCAATGCCGGACGAACGCCTGGGGAATGGACGGACGGGGCTCGAGTAGCCGTGTCTGCTTTGACCATTGACCGGCAAGTCGATTCCACTGACGATAACAGTTTTGATGAATGATTAGTTGTAATTTTATTGGCATCATATCGCGTCGACGTGCGTCCATTTAGTTAGACGGTATGTCTTGGTCCCGTGTGGATATCCCCGGGACTCCAGATGTGACAGGAAGGGTCTGCGATACCTCGGGACAGATTTGATTTAATCTAGTGCCATTATGGCCGCGAAATATGGATTAGCTTTTCACCGATGTTCAATGAGATTATTTACGCTACGTACGCCGCCGGACTACAACCGGCTGGACGTGGGACTCCGTATATCAATCGACACGGGTTACCCAACAGAAGTTCCTTTCACCGCAGAGAAACTTACAGGTTCTCACACTGTGGGTTGAGTATGTCTCGATTTTAGCGAAGTTTAGCAGGTGCAGTACCACTTGAGCAAGTGAACCTAATTAGTGGACACTCTCTTCCATATAACGTCCTTTTGCTCAGTCGTAATTGGAAAACCTGGCAAGTATCAGACAACCGTGTAACGCTATTAAGCACAAAATACGCACAAAATTAAGACAGTTGTTAGATAGTTTTTGGGATGAATAACAGAAATTTAAATTTGAATACGTACGTAAACAGCGTGCTATTTAAATATCATATCAACAATAGTATTCGGATGAAATCCTGGTGTCTATATGTCACTGAGAATCATTAATGACCTACGATCGACAAATGGATGGTAATATCTCAGATGGTCTGGACATTTATCACATCGGTGACGTGGGGCTGGCCAGTTAATGTCACATGCTGAGATAGGTGACATTAATATGTTTAGAGCAGGAGTCACCAGAAGGGATGGGACATCAGTCTGTGGATACCACCCATTATGGTTATTGGAGGTCTGGGAAAAGTTTCATATGCAGAAAAAAAAACGTTGGTTTTTCTGATTCAAATGCATTGCTATAGTTAACATGTTTCTTCGGATCTCAGAACAAGCATTAGTATGATGCTTTGATAAGTGATCATATCGGTGGTCGACATACTGTTAGAAACAGGTGGAAACAGGTTCAAAAGTTCACGATGCCCCCATGTTATTCTTTTTTTCTAACTGCATTATAACGCATAATGACAAACGAACAATTTACCAGTCGTGGCAGAATAATTAAGAGTGCCCATCTAAATTAATCAGAGCGACATTCCATAAGTGACAAATCGCTTCCAGAGAGACAGAAAGAAGGCGTCTGTTCAAACAATGCCAGATTTGGCACAGTGTCACGCTCGCCACTCAAGCTACAAGCCACGTTGTCATTAACCAGCGGCAGTGCGTGACACGAGGGGATGCGTCCCACACTCATAGATACAACTTTCGAATAGCACATGCTTTGTTGAGACGACGAACGAAACAAAAACGGTGTTTATCAGTTAATGACGACCCAAATCGCTGACATTTTGCCACTGCCTACATGTCCTAGCGTTATGAGCACAACTATGAATGCCAAACATTACCAATGTTCCAGACAGATAGCCATTACCACAGTCCATGTGGGAACATACAATACTTAGATATTCAGCTAAACTACTTGGATATTCAGCTAAAAGTCTGTTATCGTATCTCAAAATCCAATGTCAGGCAAAGTCGACCAAATTTTATGTAACTTCGTGAATCCCCATCAGTATGTCCACTCGAATCACATCCAAATGTTATTTATTTTTCAAATTCTCAAATAATTCGAGAAATGTCAATGGAGCGAAAGGCATGCTGTGTTAATTTTTCAGGCATAGAGTCTATGATAAACAATATCATGACTTGTATTATGTACATCTCAAAACAAGCTCGTAAACATGCCACTACATCCTGAAATTGACAATCGAATGGACCAACAGACAATTATACAAACAGGGGCTCATTATTTGCCTTCGCTTCAAGGTCAATTCACCTCAGTCCACCTGCAATTAGTAAGGTCACTCGTTAGTTGCGGAGACATCGTCTGTCCACTTGTCATAGCACAGACTTAAGGGCCCAATCAGGCGCTCTTGTCCTATTGTCAATTACGGAACGAACACAATCACTTCATACTGGTTATGAATCGGTACCTCTCTTGCTATGATATTATGCCATATCAGTGTACATGCATCTTATCATTGGATTGCTTGATGTTGCTTGGTCAAATCCTCGACAATTATACTAAACCACGCCGTATTTGGAGAGCTGTTATGCGAACCCCCGACATTTTCTTTATTGCGGTCTTCAGACGGGTAATACGGGATGGTGTTTTGGAGTATTCAATATAAACCAATGATAAAGTCGTTATCATGGACTTCAGACCCCAATACTACAATGATAACTTACAGTGTATGACGACTGCAACATTGTGTTTCACCCCTTCGGGACGAAGGGAAGAATTGGTGTAAACAAATATTAAAATTTGTAGTCATTTTATACATAAGCAAATATTTATAAATCATCAAGTAATGAAAGTAGAAATTCAATTGTAAGGCACAAAGTATAGCCTACCGGGTATATACGTAGTTTGGATTCATGAGGCGACATAACATTAAATCACCGTGACCTACAAATATATTGTGAAATACGCCCCTTGTTATCTGGAGGGAAAATTTGTGTGGTGCTAAGGGATATGAACGCCCAGTCATGCCTCGCCTGATCCCATAGCAAAGACAGCGCGACACGGTCCTTGAAGGTTAAGGAAAAAGAACAACAGTTCGCTACATCCCAGCACCCCAGCAATTTCCGGTGTCTGCAAACTCATTTCCGTTAGACTCTGCGAGCGGCAATTGTTCGTCCGAGACAGAGGAGTAAACTCTGCAATCTCTCACAATTAGCGCGTTGTCCGTCTAAAACCTACTACACATGAATCAAAACTGAATGAATATAGTTAAAATGGAATATATTGTCTCTAGATACACCACGATACATATATGCACGGGCATTATATTTTAAGTCCAAAGTAACATCAACAAGTGCCACTTCCATAAGCCTTCACAATCCCATTCCAGGCTGCACATGCTGACTGGCAGAACTGGCTTTGGACAAAGTGTCAGTTCATCTGACTCAGATTCGACGAATCGACCTTTGGTAAAATTCCAGCAACACTCATTTCACTTGTCACTTTAATCATTCTAAATTGACTGCAAATTGCCAACGTTGCACCTGAGTAAATTTCTCGTGTTTTTGTTTCGTAGTCTATGTGATAGTGCAGTCACCTGATCTACCCAAGCACCTGAATCATGTTACATCTGACTCTGCATGCACTTACCCTATAATTACTTCATTTTCAGGACAACTAAATGCAGACGGTCATGTTTCCATTGTTAAGAAGAGCCGGATAACGAGAAAGAATGCATGTGTTGGTTGCAGTACCCTGTAAAAATCACTGTTAATCATGTTCCAGCACATGAACTTTTCCGAATTGATTTCGACTTTATTCGATGCCCTTCTGAAACTATACAATGCGTTACTTAACATAATTTTTTTCTTGAATTCTCTGTGTATACGATTATTCCTTCCCCCATCATGATGAATTTCATGGTCAATGAAATTCCCACGACATTATAGAACACAGATCGTGCAAATGAGATTAGTCTGCTTTCAATGACTGACCGGTAGTATGAATCTTTCTCGAATGATATATATATTCCATCCCCAGTATATGGTTTGATTACAAGCAGACGATGTTTGAGAAATTGTGATATAATTCTTGACACTTGTTGATTAAAATTTACACTTCATGTGCAGTGAATTAAATTCACCACTGTTGATCGCATGTCATACAGAATCAATTGTAAAAAATAACAAACAAAGATGCTTACAGTGCTAATAACAACACCCAAAGTGGCTATTCCGCAGAACTCCATCCAGCAATACGGACTCGTTGTCATTTCGATGTCTCGCGCTGTTAAATGTACTGTACGTCAAGCAGTTGCCCAATAATCCACTATGGTCAGTCTCATAAACGGATTTCACGACGTAATTCAGGATTGGATTCTAAATGGGATGTTAGAAAAGGGAATGAGAAAAACCGCACTTTAAGCTGCTGCAATAGTCTATGCTGAATGTTGTTGATTGCCATAATAAACTCGAACTTTACACCGTAATTTAGGACTGGATTCTGAATGAGATGTTAGAAAAGGGAATAAAAAACGCACTTTAGGCTGCTGCAATAGTCTCTGCTGAATGCTGTTGATTGCCATAATAAACTCGAACTTGAGATGACTCTAATTCTTACAAATACTATATTATTGTTTCATTGTAAAATATAGGGATTATGTTGTATTCTTGTCTCATTTTTGCATATATTATCAGGGGAAAAGGGAAATGTTATACTACACGTTTGCCAATATATACAAGCACAACTAGATGTATTAACTGCATTGTAAAATATGTAGGCCTAATGCATATATCGTATCGACTTCATCTTTGTCCACAAAAATGTTTGATAACATATCACTCTTATGGTTGCAACACCATGATAAAATACCACGGATACTGTATGACGGCTTGTTTATTTATCAATGACATCTCCAATATGAAACATGAAAAAGTCCAGATCATTGAAAATGTGTCAGTGTTATACTTTTCTATTCCATGATATTTCACAGTGTGCATATTACAACTGATGTGGCAGAATTCAAAGAAAAAAACTATACGCACTAAATCTTTGAAAGTTCATGCAATAGACACAACATTTTTTCCGAGAATAAATAATCATCTTTATGATGAAGATATTTGAAACAACCTGCCAGTCAATACATGACACTTATCATAGCCGACTAGTACTGTTTATAGTATACTATTGTGTATCAATTGACAGACAGTTTCATTGATGTGGATATATCTTTGATGTCTGGTAACACCTGAGAGAAGTGCAGAAAATAAACACACACACAAAAAAGCAATTGCACAGGGAATATGTAGGAAGAAACAAGTATAGAAGAAAATACAGGTCCTCGCTGCAAAGGACAGAATATATGTTAGATCACGTAGTAACTAGAAATATAGCTCAATGGCACATTTTAAAGTCCAAAATGCATGATCATCTTTCTTATTGTTAAGGCCATATTGACTTTTTAATGACATTTCTTGGAATGCCAAGAAATACAAAACACTTTTCCAAAAGGATGGATAACGAATATTAATTAGTTGTTATAATGACAAAACTAGGTGAGTGTGTTTTCCAGCACACGGGAAAGATCGAGTTTGAACTGGCGGAAGAATATAAGAGAGCACGAAACCGAAGGTCGAGTGCTTGCTGGTGTTCTTCCGCCAGTTCAAACGAGATCTTTCCCGTGTGCTGGGAAACACACGAAACAGGTTTTGTTTTTATCACATGCTATGAATTTATGATTCTGAAATATTTGGAAACCCAACCCCTGTAAATTAAAGTAAAATTGTACCAAAGATTGCAAGAACTTCTTACAATCTTTGATTGCACTCAAGGACCCTGAGTAGAAGACCCGTAAACATGTGCGTTGCTATGAAACAATATAAATAATGCAGATCACCGGGTACGTTTTCTAAATGGTTATATGTTACTAAGGCTGAATCGCGTGATGTTTCATTGTGAAGTCATAGAACACTCGTGCTTTAATTGTTCTTTGAAGAAAAACGCATTCAGACAAGTACATGTGAATATGTGAAATGTGAAGCAAAAATGTGAAGAAAAAAATAGTGAAAACATGATGTTTCCGGCAAAGGTTATCACACTGTCGGAAATCACTGTGTGTTCTTACTGTTTGTAGTTTACGATAAATTCATAGCATGTGATAAACATGTAATATAGCATGCTATATAAGAATAAATATTAGCACGACTGAACAATACCAGTCGCATGATTTTCTGGTATTTAGCTGTCACGGGAATCATCATTGACCTGTGGTCAATGAATGGATGGTTATATCTCAGACATTCTGATCATCAATCAGATCATTGGCATGGGACTGGCCATTTAATGTCACGTAGTGCGATGGGTGACAGGATACCATCAACTCAGTAGCCTTCGGGCTTGTGATTAGGTACTTATGTACTTGTCATATATCTGTTTCATGGGGTTTGTTTCAGATTTCAAAATTATTTTCATAGGTTGTTGGGCAGTTGTATACTAATTCCATCAGGTGTACAGTAGAAACAACTACATTTAACACACTGTCTGCCCCTGATGACGCCAGTGTGTCTTTGGATGAACTATTTGGTCGGGCTTTGTTTCTATTGCAAAATGTTGATTGATACTTACAGATTGATACTTACATTAATATGTTCAGAGTGAGGGTCAACAGAATGGGGGGACACTAGTATGGTTATTGGTGGTTACGAAGTGGTTGTATATCGGTTAAAAAGTTGGTAGTTGGGTGGAGTTGGACTCTATGATTGACAAAATATTCTACAATAAAAAGTTAATAGTTCTCTTGGTTATGACATATCTCTAAGGAATCTATTTTTATGGATCTTAGAATAACTACTATGTCGGTGTTTGATAAGTGTTTTTTTGTCGTATTCAATACACCATTCAAACAGGTTGAGACATGTTCACAAATTCAAGATGTCCCTATGGTAATTTGTAATTGCATTCTAAAGAACAATTTACCCGTCGTGGCAGTATTATAAAAAAATCCCCATCTAAATTAAACAAAGTGACACTCCACAAGTAACAACAAGTCGCTTCCAGAAGACAGAAAGAACGAAAGTGCCTGTTCAAACAATGCCATATTTGACACACACCTAGAACCTAAGCTACAAGCCAACTTGTCATTAGTCAGTAGCAGTGCGTGACTCGAGGAAAGTAAACGGAATCAGGCGGCACATCCGAGACACGGCTCCCACTCATTGACACAGCTCACGAATCACCCGGCCCTTTGTGGAATGATGAATGGAACTAAAACGATATTCATTTGTTGGCGACGACAAAAATCGATGCCTTCGCCATTCTCTGGGCCAAAACTATTCACATTCCCTGGGATAAAACCTCTAAACCCGCGGCACAGTTAGTTTATCTTTGTTGACTGATTTCAAAAATACAGAATTATGTTTTGGTGTAATCAATGCAATTATGTAAGCCAAACAAAGTTTCGTTGCCACTGCCTTGATATAAATGAATGTACAATGATATAGATATTTCAACAAAATTATAGATATATTAACATATTTAGTTTATAATATGCCTTAATATGCATCAGGGTACGAGCAAAATGTCTAATCTATTCATATCAAACCATTCAATTGTTTTCAAACTGACAAATAAATCGTGAAGTGATGACAAAACAAAATGTTTTGCTGATTCGAACCTTTTTCTTATCAAAACTTTGTTTTCTGAAGTCGTACAATTTGGCTGTATGACCATTACATAACGATTACCGAAACCAGATCACGATACGTTGAACTTGATGAGAGAAGAGACCAGCATACGGCGTTCAAATAGGGGCTCCTCTTCAAAGTCGATCTATCTCAATCCGCCCGCAATTTGTAATGTTACTCGGTAGTTACTCCTTTGCGGAGACATCATGTGTCCATTTGTTATAGCACGAGCTTAAGGACCCAATTAGGTATTCTTTTCTCGTTGTCAAAAACGGAAGAGAAATAGTCATATGGGTCCATGTGTGTTCCACTAGAGTATCAGAGTAATACATATTCATCACCTATCGCAACGATAGCAGCTCTAGACATTTGACAATGGATTTTGTGTACATGTACTTACAAAAAACAAAAACCTAGTAAGTACTACATGTTCCACTCTGCGAGCATAAAGGTGACTTTAGTAAAAATTGAAATTGACCTTCATTTATAAAAACAAATAAATTTGTATTTGGTGAATGAGCATACCAGAAGAATCGGGTATATAATAATCCAAACCAGTAACCTCTTGGGTTTGAATGGATACCCGTATATGGCTCATCGACATGTTTCACGGGATTGCTTGGTTTTTGTTTTATAGTTTAAATTGGTTGTTTGAGCACTTATTTACTGAAACCATATATGCTATGCAGCAAAACAGTTTCATTTCATACAATGTCTACCCCGAAAAGAGTAACGTTGGTCCGGGCTTTGTATGCAATTCCAAATCCAAAAGTTCAACTCAGATTCGTTATTGCATACATATCAAATCTGTATATTCTCAGCGGAAACACTAAAATACATTTCAAACAGGCAAAGCCACCCAGGTTCAAGTGGATATTCATGTGAACGGTATTGGGCGCGATCGGCCGAGGACATGGTGAGACGGTCATTCCAAGATGATAATTTTCGATGGGAATGTATTCCCTCCAATATTGATAGGACGAGTGTCTTGTATTTACTGGGTCCTCACTGGACACCATGGCGATACACCTTTCAGAATACATGGAAACCGAACACTTTCTTTGTCAATTGACACCGAGTCTTCAATACCCGATATTGATGAAACTAACTTTTCTTCGAATCGAATAGGACAACGTCTACTCCAGTGTCTATTCCATGGGGTAAATTAGAAGTTTGTACTTTTTGCTTTTGTGTTTTGGCCTGACACTGAAATGTTCGCTTATTCACTTGACTTGGATAAAAAGTTATTTTTATACAGATTTCGATGGAGGTGATTGAATATCCATCCGAAGAATCTCCAAAAACATACAACATACATGAGACATACAACTTTAATAATAAAAAGATACATGATATATTTAAAGAAAATAATATTCATATGAATGTGAGTACTACAAAGGCACAATAATGCCACATGTGCAAAAATGGATTTATTATCTCATGCGGCTGAGATGTTGATATCAATTAAAAATATCGATGAAATGAATCAATATCTGAAGTTGAGTGATAGAATCCTAGAACAAATAATAGGAGCGAGCGTGCTATGTGCGTTTGATGCTATGCGATCTAGATCTGTTTGATATCAAATAAAAATCTTACACAATAATAAAACCGCTCTGGCAGAAGAGTCATTCAGATTCATCAAACTGGTCCAGCAAACAACATTAAGTACTTCATGAGTGTAGATGAATCGTCCTTCTCTACTGATCCACAGCAGTTTGTTTGGTGTCATGACGGTGTGTATAGTTAGGACTTTTTACAATTGAAAAAGTGCGTATCTGGTTTCGGTATCCAAATCAGGATTGTAATGCTGACTGGCAGACCTGGTGGCGTCCCCTTGTTATTCCTGTCTTTGTCTACCCAGCGAAAGGAGCAGTCAATCTGATAATTCGGGAACCAAGGCGAATAGTGTTTACAGTAAATCGAAACGAAACGGCGATTGATTTATTCCAACAGCACCTCTTTTACTTGTTGCTGCTGTTCTGAATTGAGTGTGGATGACCAATGCTGCGCACAATCGAATCACCTGCAGTCATTCAATTTACTCAATCACCCAAACGATGTTACTTTACACTATTCTAGAAGTGGTATAAACCAAATGTGGATATTAAAAAAATCCAAATCTTTATTGGAATATCTACATGCGCACACACTTTCAAAAGTATCGTCTATCAAAACATTTGATTTCTCCACTTTGTACACAACTATACCTCATTCTGAACTGAAATCTCAGCTTAAAAAACTAATCAATAATTCATTTTTCTCTAAAAAGGGACAACGTCGGTACCACTATATTGTAGTTAAATATAATACCGCTTATTTTGTTAAAGGCGACTCTGATGCCCCATACAAATATACTGAAATAGATGTGGTAAATATGGTTAATTTTCTGATTGATAATATTTTTGTGGAATTTGGTGGTCGAATATTTCAACAAACTATTGGTATTCCCATGGGTACAAACTGTGCACCATTATTGGCAGACCTGTTTTTATACTCATATGAATCAGATTTTATCCAACATTTACAAAGAGGAGGTTCTAAGAAACTAACATGTAATTTTAATTTCACTTTCCGATACATAGATGATGTATTGTCGCTAAATAATCCCAAGTTTGGTGATTATTTGGATATCATATATCCTAAGGAACTTGAAATTAAGGATACTACAGAATCCGCTAATTTTTCCAACTATCTAGACCTGAGGTTGGAGATTGATAATGATTCTAACCTGTCAACTAGATTATATGACAAACGTGATGATTTCAATTTTTCCATAGTCAATTTCCCTTTTCTAAGCAGCAACATTCCTATGTCACCGGCATATGGTGTGTTTGTTTCTCAACTTATACGCTATTCCAGAGCTAGTTGCAAATATGAGGACTTTGTCTATCGAAGTGCCCAGCTAGTCTCTAAACTGCTACGACAAGGATATATTTTACCAAGACTTATCGCTGCGTTTAAGAAATTCTATGGACGTCATCATGATCTGGTTGATAAATACAGCAAATCCATGTCTGCCATGCAACTAGATCTATTTTCATGTTAATTTTGGGGAATTCATGACGGGTGCCACTAGTGGGGCAGGAAATGCTCACTCTTTCCGGAACACCTGATTTCACCTCCTGATGGCCATTTACGGGGGTTCATGAGTTTCCCTGTCATTTTTGTTTTCTCTCCCTTCGTATGCCTGATATGACTTTCTGTCCCCGGACTATGAGATTGGATAACGGACCCTGTTTTGTTTGCTCGGAATACTTGATACTGGGTATTGATTCCACGTCTATTACTATAACTGAGTCGGTGTCTTTGCTGGTGGATAATTATTTGTCCCCGCTGGCACCATCAGCTCAGTAAACCTAGTATAGTTAGGTTTAACCTAGTATTTGAAATGACTATGCAGTACAAAGACAACGGAAACAAACTGGTTGACACGGCGCCCAGTATAAAAAGGTGTCAAAAAGCTGTGTCCAAGGGCACGGTCACAGCTTCCTCAGAAGGTGCCCCTAGACTCATCATATCAGATATTATGAAAACATCATACGTAGTCTCTTCTGATCGTTCCCTATGGTACAACAACTCGTGTAATTTTATTAATATTAGAGATTGCAAAATCAAACTTCCAGATAAAATGAAAGCAGAGGGTGATGATTGTCAATATAGTATTAATAAATGTAGAGCAAAAAACTGCAAAACTTGTGATATATTAATTACAGATTCACAGTTCACAAGTTCACTTACCAAACGTACATATACTAGTAAAAGTTATGAAAACATCAATTGCAAGACCAGCAATATCGTATATGGAATTGAATGCACTATATGTGGTCTCGTATATATTGGAGAAACCAAAGGACAGCTTAACAAGAGAGTTAATGGTCATCGTTCCAACATCAATAATAATTCTAATCAACTACTTTATCAACATTTTAATCAGGATGACCATTCTATTTTGTCAATGAAAGTTCGAGTCATAGAAAAAATATACCACCATACCAATAGTCCCTCATTAAGTACACCCACCCGCAGGAAACGAGAAGAACATTGGATACGTGAACTAGGCACAGCTACACCTTATGGCTGTAACGATAATATCAGTTCAGTGGGAAACCTGACAAGCCCAGGATGCAGTTCAGTCAATGTAATGAATTTATTTACATCATTTAAACGTAGGAAACGAAGCCATGGACAACGACATTATAATCGACCATCTATTCATAATATTTCCTTTGATGGTCTACTCGAAATATTGAAACAACCACTTGGACTGCACTATGTTCGCACTAAATTATTTGCCATACCTCATGTTAAACTTAAAGAACTAGAGGACCAATGTCCTACCCACTATATCAGAAATACCAATAGCTATGAATTTCGTCTGTATTCCATTATCATGGATATTGTTTATCATCGGCTTTATAAGCCAACACAGAATTCCGAATATATACCACCCAAACGGTCTTTTCTGAAGATAAAATTTGCCAATAAAGGTATTGATGCAATTAACATCGGTAATATATTACATCATAAGTCTGTTCAGTCCCAGGTACCATCATACTTCACTGACACGGCTGCTCCATCTGTATCCTGATAATCTAGACCTGTAATCTAGACCTGTAATAAAATAACCTGTAATCTAGACTCCATCTGTAATCTAGACCTGAGGTTGGAGATTGATAATGATTCTAACCTGTCAACTAGATTATATGACAAACGTGATGATTTCAATTTTTCCATAGTCAATTTCCCTTTTCTAAGCAGCAACATTCCTATGTCACCGGCATATGGTGTGTTTGTTTCTCAACTTATACGCTATTCCAGAGCTAGTTGCAAATATGAGGACTTTGTCTATCGAAGTGCCCAGCTAGTCTCTAAACTGCTACGACAAGGATATGTTTTACCAAGACTTATCGCTGCGTTTAAGAAATTCTATGGACGTCATCATGATCTGGTTGATAAATACAGCAAATCCATGTCTGCCATGCAACTAGATCTGTTTTCATGTTAATTTTGGGGAATTCATGACGGGTGCCACTAGTGGGGCAGGAAATGCTCACTCTTTCCGGAACACCTGATTTCACCTCCTGATGGCCATTTACGGGGGTTCATGAGTTTCCCTGTCATTTTTGTTTTCTCTCACTTCGTATGCCTGATATGACTTTCTGTCCCCGGACTATGAGATTGGATAACGGACCCTGTTTTGTTTGCTCGGAATACTTGATACTGGGTATTGATTCCACGTCTACTACTCATATACCAAATCTGTTGCTTCCAAGATTTTCAACTACAAACAAACATTGAATGATTTGGATATTGATGATCTCTTACATAACCCACCCTCCTGCACTTGCATTAACTCTCCGTTGATACACGATCCAGTTGGGCATGTTATTTCAGGCGACCTCAATATAGTGGAGAATGAATCATTGAAAGACATTTTGTCCAAAGGTCCCAAATATAGAGAGCCCACGTCGTTTTCATGGAGATACAATTTTAAGTTAATCATGGATGCAGTTGAGGAGCATGCCAGAAAATGGACAAAGCGAGAAAAGGCAGAAACTGATTCTCTGTCAGAATGGGTCAAACAGATTAGGTCATTGGTAAACAAACGCATCAATGTTTTGTCAAAGTCAGTTAGTACTAAATATAGCTCTGTCTTCAATGATCCCGTGGTTACTAATAGTTTGTTGAAACTTCAAGAAAGGTTCGTCATTGTCCCTGCAGATAAAGCTTCTAATAATGTTGTTTTTGTTTGTAAAGCATACTATATACAGTGCCTGTTTGACGAACTGGGTATTGCCAACAATACTAATCCCAATAGTACATACCAAGCCATTACCGTGCCCAAACAGGATATCTTATCAAATCATTTGTCTGTATTGCATTCGTTTGGTATTACTACCTCATGTAAAGATTCTAATCTACCGAACTTATATTGGATCCCAAAGTTGCACAAAAATCCACACAAACAAAGATATATTTCAGGTTCAGCATCATGTTCTACCAAAGCCCTTTCTAAAATATTAACTACTATATTGTCTAAAATTAAACAGGGTCTCCAAAAGTACTCTGAAACCATCTATTCTAGAAGTGGTATAAACCAAATGTGGATATTAAAAAATTCCAAATCTTTATTGGAATATCTACATGCGCACACACTTTCAAAAGTAACGTCTATCAAAACATTTGATTTCTCCACTTTGTACACAACTATACCTCATTCTGAACTGAAATCTCAGCTTAAAAAACTAATCAATAATTCAATTTTCTCTAAAAAGGGACAACGTCGGTACCACTATATTGTAGTTAAATATAATACCGCTTATTTTGTTAAAGGCGACTCTGATGCCCCATACAAATATACTGAAATAGATGTGGTAAATATGGTTAATTTTCTGATTGATAATATTTTTGTGGAATTTGGTGGTCGAATATTTCAACAAACTATTGGTATTCCCATGGGTACAAACTGTGCACCATTATTGGCAGACCTGTTTTTATACTCACATGAATCAGATTTTATCCAACATTTACAAAGAGGAGGTTCTAAGAAACTAACATGTAGTTTTAATTTCACTTTCCGATACAT
Source organism: Terebella lapidaria (assembly GCA_949152475.1). Taxonomy (NCBI): domain Eukaryota; kingdom Metazoa; phylum Annelida; class Polychaeta; order Terebellida; family Terebellidae; genus Terebella; species Terebella lapidaria. The sequence goes on from OX424556.1 coordinate 38,358,914, forward strand.
AGATGATGTATTGTCGCTAAATAATCCCAAGTTTGGTGATTATTTGGATATCATATATCCTAAGGAACTTGAAATTAAGGATACTACAGAATCCGCTAATTTTTCCAACTATCTAGACCTGAGGTTGGAGATTGATAATGATTCTAACCTGTCAACTAGATTATATGACAAACGTGATGATTTCAATTTTTCCATAGTCAATTTCCCTTTTCTAAGCAGCAACATTCCTATGTCACCGGCATATGGTGTGTTTGTTTCTCAACTTATACGCTATTCCAGAGCTAGTTGCAAATATGAGGACTTTGTCTATCGAAGTGCCCAGCTAGTCTCTAAACTGCTACGACAAGGATATGTTTTACCAAGACTTATCGCTGCGTTTAAGAAATTCTATGGACGTCATCATGATCTGGTTGATAAATACAGCAAATCCATGTCTGCCATGCAACTAGATCTATTTTCATGTTAATTTTGGGGAATTCATGACGGGTGCCACTAGTGTGGCAGGAAATGCTCACTCTTTCCGGAACACCTGATTTCACCTCCTGATGGCCATTTACGGGGGTTCATGAGTTTCCCTGTCATTTTTGTTTTCTCTCACTTCGTATGCCTGATATGACTTTCTGTCCCCGGACTATGAGATTGGATAACGGACCCTGTTTTGTTTGCTCGGAATACTTGATACTGGGTATTGATTCCACGTCTATTACTTACCTCACAACTGGTGTAATTCAACGCAGGTGGTCATAATATTATTTTCAACGATTGTAAACAGCTGACTAACGAGAAAGTGTTCATGACGGTATTAAGTATATCCTGCGGTGGTACCCTCTGAGTATGGCCTCATAATCCCGTTGATAAGATTCATGTCGACATTAGTCGCTGCCCCAAAAAGATAGGTTCACGCCAATTGTAGACCAGGCAAGTCACTATATTCACATGTTCTCTAGTAATTATCATAATATTACTGCTTTTGAATCACGGAAATTCGTTGGTACCAAATACAAATTATAAACGCCCACGATAGTCTTTATCTCAGGTATGTACTGGGGAAAGAAATAATTGAATGTCAACAGGGTTGATTTAGCAATAAGTGATTTTCTCCCATCATGTGATTTTACCCAATTTACAGGCAGGATTTTTTTAATTTGCTCTTGTGGAAATCGTAGTAGAACAAAGACAGTTCTAACCCAGTGCCAACCCGACCATTGTAACACACATTACCATGATAAAAAATGGCGACGGGTACTTTTGATTCGAATTTGCTCCTGAACTCATGGGTAATTAACATATACAAATTGCACAAATTCTTTAATAAGTAACGGCGACTCTCTAGTGCTCTCGTGTTGAAAATTTAATGAATTACCAATCAAATACTATAAATGAGTTACAGATGAGTAAAAGATGGCGACCAATGATGTCCACTTTAGGTACCATACTATTCGAGTGCATTCATATGATATACGCGGCCCCATCGCAGTTATGGTTAATCATTTACAACCATTAGAACACGTATTTAATTCATTTATTATTTTTGAGATGGAAATGATACAGTTTAATTTGTCTGGGAAGCCATCTCTCGTGTGTATAAATAATTATTGTATATATAACTGGCTCGAGCAAGAATCAAGATTGGTTTTACTGGATTCATGCCTAAAGTCTTGCAAGTGGAACCACTCGATTTTGTACCATTATTGCAGAGAATTGTGCAAACTAGAAGTCTGCCTTGACTGACCAGTGGATATAAATAATTCCTCATTGATATATTTCCTGCCCATGGGTGTAATTTGATTACATGCATGTGAGGATCCGGGTAGCGCTTGTTAACTGAAGTTCGCACTTCACGTGTAATCAATTACATTCATCTCAATTAAAACACGGAAGACCTACTCACGAGTCTTCTCGCTCGTTATCGTGGGACACGAACTCGTTGTCGCCTCGTTGTCTCGTGCCTTTGAATGTACTACGCGCACGTTGTAATTGCCCAATAATCCTGTGATTTATTTTCGCATAAGGCGATGATAGCTAGGGTGCTTGGGTACCTTCCGTCGATCCCATCAACAGCTTCCACGTGGTAAACTTGGACGAGATGTTGTACGAGACGGTAGCGAACGTGAGAGATGGGAATAAAATTTCCACACTTTTTTTATTCAGGCTGGTGTAAAAGTCCAAGCTGAAAGCTCTTGATTGCAGGAAGAAAACTTTTCATGTTCGATTCCACGCGAAACACGTGTTTTCGATATGTGTGGTTTCATTTCGAACTCAAAGGGTATCCTCGAGACCCGGATAAATTCACAACACCTGCCTTAGTTACGCGAATATTTGCAGATACAGATGGCCAGCTAATTTTAATTTTCCGAATCCAGAGTATGAATTGCAGATATATGAAATATCGCTAGAGTCCGGCTCAACTCAAAATAACCTTCATGTAGAGATTTCCAAAATCCTTCACACACGTTTTATGACTCGGTGGATATCATTCACAAATCACAACATATATGGAATGTTATATGTCGTTCTATCTAAATATTCAGGCCTATGGGCTTTGTCCAAAACGTCATCCCAATGATATCAAAATATGTTGTGTACTAATTCCATCAGGTGTACAGTAGAAACAACTACATTTAGCACACTGTCTGCCCCTGATGACGCCAGTGTGTCTTGGGATAAATTATTTGGTCTGGCTTTGTTTCTATTGCAGAATGTTGTATTTTACGTTTGTTATTGGTATCATCAAAATCTGATTGTATTGGTGGTAACAAATTGATACCTACATGTACCCCGTATGCTTTAACTAACCTGTTGGTCAGTATATCACCCCCATTCGAATTTCCCACTGACGCTTATTAACTTTTGACAAGACCAAACATGCGTGGGGCATGTGAGTAGGAACGGCTCACTTTAGATGTCTTTCACGCTGGATAAAACACTGGTCCTGACTCAACTAACCTCTTGCATAGTCAAAATCTCACTGGCAAAAACATGGTTGAACAAATCACAAAGTTAATAACCTCCAATCATTCGTTTTGTTTATGTTTGTATCATAATGTTCTGTCTGACTGTTGTGCAGTTGTATTTCATTGAAACGATGGAATGTACATTTACATACCAAACCATCTGGCGCAAAGCGTGAAAGGTAGAAAACAGGATTTTGAAGGAATTTCTTTCTGGAATAATCTTCTGTAGTTTTTTTTACTCTATTAATCATTGTCAATTCACCTCCATTGTCATCATCCATTGTTCACTTTGGAAAAACAGTTTGGTAATGTACCCCCTTCCACAGTAGTTAATTGACAAGATCACCAAGCCTCAAAGCAGTGGACACGACGGACACGTAATGACGATTCGTTTAAAACATTCGATCATAACACACCCAGAGGAGGGATTTTCAGAGAGCTGAAATTCTGTCAGTATTATATTTTTCTACTTCCCGATTTTCCATAGTGTGCAAAATACAACTGAGCTGGCAAAACCAGAGTAAAACACACACTGCATACATAAAAGGACTAGCCATTAGGTGTCGCAAAAGGGGGGGGGGGGATTACAGAAATAATTACAGAAAGTGAAACGTATCATATAAATGTTAAAATATCATGTCAAAATTGGGAAAAAGATACGGAGCCCCTGAGGTGACATACCAGATATATTTATTAATCCGTGCACACGAATTTGTAAACCGTGCGCACTAATTAGTAAACCGTGGCCACGAATTGGTAAACTGTGGCCACGAATGAGTAAACCGTGCGCACAAATTAGTAAACCGTGTGCACGAATTAGTAAGCTGTGCGCACGACTTAGTAAACCGTGGCCACGAATTGGTAAACTGTGCGCACGGATTACCTTAACTAATCTGTGGGCATAATTTAACAATCCGTGGGCACGATTTAACAATTCGTGCGCACGATTTAACAATTCGTGAGCACAAATTAGTATTTCGTGGCCATGGATTGGTATAACTAATCCGTGGGCACGATTTACCAATTCGTGGGCACGAATTAGTAAATCGTGCCCACAGATTGTTAATTCGTGGCCACAAATTGTTAAATTGTGTGCACGGTTTGGTAATTCGTGCGCACGGATTGGTAAATCGTGCGCACAGATTGGTGAACCGTGGGAACAAATTAATAAATATTTTGGTATGTCACCTCAGGGGCTCCGTAAAAAAAAATGAAACTGTGAAATATATATAATTTTAGACCTCACTTTGCATGCATATTCTTTGAGGATAGCGTACATCTTAGTCTAATCACTGAAAATAATGTGCTGCATCGCATGTCGGCTTCATTCATTGTCCATAATAAAAAAAGTAAGTAGGCCTACTTCTCAGAAATGTTCTGTTTATTACGTAAAACCACGCATGATAGGTACGACATACGGCATGACGGTTGATTCTTTCATGATAGCACACCCAAAGGAAAAGTTCCAGATCATTGGAATTATGTACACGTTTTATTCTAGTCCTCAATATCTTACAGTGTGCATTGTACAACTGATCTTGCAGAAACTACAACAAGAAACTCCCACGATAAATATATGGGAATTCGTCCAATGGGCCCAAGATTTTTATATCACAAAATAAACATTCATAATCTTGATGTTGAGTTGTTGCTTAGATATTTGATATCACCTGCCAATCATTGTGAGACAGATATCTCGAACTGTTTTTTTTTTTTCATTCTTGATTCACTTCCATGTATGAGTTGATAGACAGTTAAACCGATGCAGAGAGATCTTTGATGTTGAGGAAACAGTGACAGGAGTCTTGGGAACATAAGCGCATTGCATTGTGCAAAGGAAACAGAAGAACAGTAACAATGCACAAGAAAAATATGTGGCATCAGTGGCATTAAATAAGAATACCAGTAGAAACGGACAGAATGTAGGTTTCACCACTAAACAGCACCTCTTTTACCGGTTGCTGTTGTTCTGAATTGAGGGTAAATTGCCAATGCTGCACAAAACCGAATCACCTGCAGTCATTCAATTTACTCAATCACCTAAACGATGTTACTTTACACTACTTACTTCACAACTGGTGTAATTCAATGCGGGTGGTCATAATATTATTTTCAACGATTGTAAACAGTTGACTAACGAGAAAGAGTTCAAATTCTGATAATGTTCCGTTGCAACATTATTGCATCCGGATAGCATTCCCTCGCGATCTTATTGCGTTCCTTTGCAATCCTGATCATGTTCCCTCGCGATCTTGTTGTGTTCCATCGTATCCAGATCGCAATCCCTCACGATCTTATTGCGTTCCCTCGCATTCCAGATCGTGTTCTCTCGCGAGTTTGCAAAAAAAACCTCACAAGTCATGGGCGCCAACACAATGAAGGCTATCACGAGGGAGCGCGATCCAGAATGCGAGGAAATGCAATAATATCGTGAGGGAACGCGATCTGGATTGTGAGGGAATGCAATATTATCACGAGGGAACACGATCCGGATTGTGAGGGAATGCAATATTATCGTGAGGGAACGCGATCCGGAATGCGAGGGAACGCAATCCCGATGTGAGTGAACACAATAAGATCACGAATGAACGCAGTCTGGATTGCAAGGGAATGCAATAAGATCGTGAGGGAACGCAATAATATTGCGAGGGAACACAATAACAATATGTCAAAAAATATTTCTTCCACGTCCTTTCAGCGGCTCCGTACTGGCGCATTCCTGGAGCATAGGTTCACGCCAATTCTAGAACAGCCAAGTCACTAAACTCACATGTTCCCTTGTTATTATCATAGTATTACTCGTCTGAATCACGGGAATTCGTGGTACCAAATACAAATTATAAACCCCCACGAGTCTTTATCTCAGGCGTGTACTGGGGAAAAAAGTAATTGAATGTCAACAGGGTTGATCTGGCAATAAGTGATTTTCTCCCATTATGTGATTTTGCCCAATTTTCAGGCAGGAATTCTTTAATTTGCTCTTGGGGAAATCGTATTAAAACAGTGAATGTTTTAACCCAGTGCCAAGCCGACCATGATAACGCGCATTACCATGATAAAAAAATGGCGATGGGTACTTTTGATTTGAATTTGCTCCTGAATTTATGGGTAATTAAAGTGTACAAACTGCACAAAAATCTTTATTATGTAACGAAACGGACACATGTGAGTTATTCCCAATTTTGGCATTTCTTTTGTATTCACTTCACGTTTTAATATAGACTTAGGACATATGAATATAGAGCATGAAAATATCTATATGCGGGAAGTGATGTAGAGTGAAAGGGCGACTCTAATGCTCATGTGTTGAAAATGGAACGAATTACCAATCAAATACTACAAATGAGTCACAGATGAATAAAAGATGGCGACCAATGATGTCCATTTTAGGTACCATACTATTCGAGTGCATTCATATGGTATACGCGGCCCCATCGCAGTTATGGTTAATCATTTACAACCATTAGAACACGTATTTGTAGCTATAATTAATTTATTATTTTTTAGATGTAAATGATACAGTTTAATTTGTCTGGGAAGCCATCACTCATGTGTATAAATAATTGCTGTATATATAACTGGCTCGAGCAAGAATCAAGATTGGTTTTACTGGATTCATGCCTAAAGTCTTGCGAGTGGAACCACTCGATTTTTCACCATTATTGCAGAGAATTGTGCAAACTAGAAGAGTCTGCCTTACTGACCAGTGGGATAAATAATTCCCCATTGATATATTTCCTGCTCATGGATGTAATTTGATTACATGCATGTAGTGATCGGGTAGCGCTTGTTAACTGAAATTTGCACTTCACGTCTAATCAATTACATTCATCTCAATTAAAACACGGACGACCTACTCACGGATCTCATTGCACAGTGCCTCGCTCGTTATCGCATTGTTTGCGTGTCAAACATGGATAATTGAAAATAAAAGCTACTTGGTCTGTGATAACAACACTTAACATGGCAAATCCGTGTGATTCGATCGTGGGACATGAACTCGTTGTCCCCTCGTTGTCTCGTGCCTTCGAATGTACTACGCGCACGGTGTAATTGCCCAATAATCCTGCGATTTATTCACGCATAAGGCGATCATAGCTAGGGTGCTTGGGTACCTTTCGTGGATCTCATCAAGTTTCCACGTGGTAAACTTGTTGAGATGTTGAACGAGACGGTAGCGAACGTGAGAGATGGGAATAAAAATTCCACACTTTTTCAATGAGGCTGGTGTAAAAGTTTGAGCTGAAAGCTCTTGATTGCAGAAATAAAACTTTTCATGTTCGAATCCATGCGAAACACGTGTTTTGGATATGTGTGGTTCCGTTTTGAACTCAAAGGGTATCCTCGAGACCCGGATAAATTCACAACACCTGCCTTAGTTATGCGAGATATTTGCAGATACAGATGGCCTGCGAATTTTAATTTTCCGAATCCAGAGTATGAATTGCAGATATTTGAAATATCGCTCAAGTCCGGGTCAACTCAAAATAACCTTCAAGTACAGATTTCCAAAATCCTTCACACACGTAGTTTATGACTCGGTGGATATCATTCACAAATCACAACATATATGGGATGTAATATATCGTTCTATCTAAATATTCAGGCCTATGGGCTTTATCCAAAACGTCATCCCAATGATATCAAAATATGTACCCCGTATGCTTTTACTAACCTGTTGGTCAGTACCTAATACTACCATACAGTAGTATTCGAATTTCCCACTGACGCTTATCAACTTTTGACAAGGCGAAAAATGTGTGGGGCATGTGAGTAGGAACGGCTCACTTTAGATGTCTTTCACGCTGGATAAAACACTGGCCATGGCTTAAAATAGCGAGGACGATTTTGAAGGAAATTCTTTCTAATATAATCTTCTGTATTTGTTTTATTTTTAATCTACTAATCAATGTCAATTCATCTCCATTGTCGTCATCCATTGTTCACTCTGGAAAAAATGTTTGGTAATGTACCCCCTTCCGTGATAGGACATGATGAAAAAAAACCTACTTCGTTCGCACGAAGTACTAAGTCGTTTGCACGAAGTACTACTTCGTTTGCACGGAGTACTACTTCGTTTGCACGAAATACTAAGCCGTTTGCACGAAGTACTAAGTCGTTTGCACGAAGTACTAAGTCGTTCGCATGAAATAATAAGTCATGATTGATCCTGGTGTTACCAATTAACCCTTTAATTACCATAGTCATTTTTCAGGGTCCTCCCTATGTCCTAATCTGGATACGGCTATTTACATTTATTAATCGACTCATAGAATAATGAATAGTCCATTGATATATATATAAATTTACCTCAAATAATAGCAGAAGATTGTATTCAGTAATATATATTTGATCAAGGTTTTTTTTAGTTTAAAATGACCACATTTTTGCTAGGGGAAGTATGGATGATTTAGAGCGCCATATGGTGCTTATGGAGATATAAGGCACCAAATTTGGAGCACCATGTGGAGCGCCATGTAGCGCTTGTTATTTAATGGGGTAAGATGATGTAGAGGGGTTTGTCAACTATGTAACATTAGTACAGTAGTATTTCGTTCAAACGAAGTAGTACTTCGTGCAAACGACTTAGTACTTCGGGCAAACGACTTAGTACTCCGTGCAAACGAAGTAGTACTTCGTTCAAACGAAGTAGTACTTCGTTCAAACGAAGTAGTAATTCGTGCAAACCAAGTAGTACTTCGTGCAAACGACTTAGTACTTCGTGCAAACGACTTAGTACTTCGTGCGAACGAAGTAGTACTTCGTGCGAACGACTTAGTACTTCGTGCGAACGAAGTAATATTTTTTTTCACCATGTCCTATCAGGGGCACCGTAGAGGAGGGATTTTCAGAGAGCTGAAATTCTGTCAGTATTATATTTTTGCCAGTATTATATTATATTTTATATTTCTGTCAGCATTATATATATATATATATATTTTTTACAGTATAATACTGTCTGCCCCTGATGACGCCAGTGTGTCTTAAAGTATTTGGTCGGGTTTCCATTGCAAAATGTATTTTATGTTTGATGTTGGAATCATCAAAATTTGACTGTATTGGTGGTAATAGATTGATACTTACATTTCTACTTCCCGATACTCGGCAGTGTGCAAAATACAACTGAACTGGCCAAACCAGAGGTAAACACACACCGTATACATAACATGATTGGCTATTAGGTGTCGCTACTAAGGGGTGGGTGGAGGTTGGAGGTCTCCAGATTACAGAAATTATTACAGAAAGTAAAACGTATCGTATAAATGTTGAAATATCATGTCAATATTGGGAAAAAGGAGAATGAAACTATGAAATATATACAATTTTAGACCTTTTACCTCATTTTGCATGCATACTGTATTCTTTGAGGATAAACTTACATCTATTCGCTAAATATTTGTTGCATCTCATGTCGGCTCCATTCATTGTCCATAGTAAAAAAAAGTAAGTACTTCTCAGATATGTTCTGTTTATGATGTAACACCATTCATGATAAATATGACGGATACGGTATGACGGTTGTGTCATTCATGATAGCACACCCAAGGGAAAGGTTCCAGGTCATTGGAATTATGTACGTGTTTTATTCTAATCTTACAGTGTGCATTGTACAACTGATCTTGCGGAAACTGAAACAAGAAACTCAGACGATAAATATATCCGAATTCGTCCAAAGGGCCCAAGATTTTTATATTACAAAATAAACATTCATATTCTTGATGTTGAGTTGTTGCTTAGATATTTGATATCGCCTGCCAGTCATTCTGAGACAGATATCTCGAACTGTTTTTTTCCATCATTGATTCACTATCATGTATGAGTTGATACACAGTTTAACTGGTGCAGAAAGCTCTTTGATGTTGATGAAACACTGACAGGATTCTTGGGAACATCAGCGCATTGCATCGTGCAAAAGGAAACACAAAAACAGTAACAGTGCACAGGAAATATATGTGGCATCATTAGCAATGAATACAGATGCCTGTAGCAACGGACAGAAAGTAGGTTGCACCACAAAACAGCTATATATCAAATTGAAGTCAAAGTAGGACGAACATGAGAATTTTTTATATGATTACTGAATACAATTTATGTGGTGTGAAATCTGGTTTCAAATAGTATAGAATGCATCGATTTAATTCCAGCGCTCATTCATCAATATTTTCTACAGTTTGCAATTACTGGAATGAACCTCCTCAATAACCCATATCGAAAACAGGTGAAGATTATTTGGGAAGTTGCGCATAGGAATGGGAATCTTTACACCGTTATGATAATATTTTTGTCATAATGATTAACTTCACATCAAATACACGTATATTGTCTTGAAATATTGTCTTTTTTCTTGTCGTATATTGTCTTTTTTCGTTTAGTAAAGTGTTTTGTGTTGAGTTGAACACTTCAAATTTGTGTCTTCAGATAAACTGTTTGGTCGGGCTTTGTCTCTACTGCAAAATGTATTGGTGGTGATAGATTGATACTTGTATACTATTTTGCCTGAGTAAGATACGTTGATCATATAATCTGAGGCGTATATTAAACTACTGTCCCATCTCAGCCTGAGTCGTTTGGTAGTCGGTTTCAAGAAACCTGAAGCGTTGCTGGAACAAAGAATCAATTTCCTGATTCCACATTATTGGCATGAAATGTAACTCAATATGAATGTCAATATTGGGGTTCACATTGGTAATATCAGTTTGCTCTGTGTTCATAACTCATCTGTCCAGAATGAACAGTGAGTTCGAATCATTCCATATTTCGGTTAATAAACAAAGTTGCGGCTCGTAATTTGACCTATCGCCAAACCCACGCATTCTGCAAAACGTTATTATTGGCCAAAGAGAAGTTTCCGGACGTAATTTGTGAAACTCGGACAACTTTTGGGGGCTTTGGCGATAGGTCAATTGACACTTTATTGGTTGCATATCATGAATAAATTAACAACTGATAAAGGATTCGGCTTATCTAGGGCAAAATAACATTTTTCAATTATTAATGAGTAGAGTATAGTATATACTCATGTGCCACCAATACGCATCAATGAATAAAACATTACTATTTGGGGTGCGCAATTCGCCGAGTGCACATGCAGCATGGACGAGGTTAATGTCTGCACGCGGAACATAGTGCTATGTTTGTGGTTTGTGCAGCCACAAGCGACATTGAGCACACATCATTCAATGAATATTATGTTGTGAGAGCGAGAAATGAAGGCCATCAGACAAAGAATTATATACTTTTATTATGTGTGGTGAATTATTATCCATGCAATGAGTTCACATGATACCTGAAAACTAGAGTTCGATGTGAAAGCCGTTCATAGGTGTAATTTGTATAGAAGGCAGGAAATCAACACGAATGAGTATTCTATGTATTCCACTCACTCATACCCTGTCTACGATTCGGGCCAACAAAACTGAAACTCAATGAAATGTACAATTACGCCCAGTGACATGCCTACTACATTTTTATTGCATCTATGACATATTCAGTCGGCTTTGTCCCATACCTGTTTCGAGGATGAAAATCGCCAAATGCAATATTTGTGAGCATGCTCGTCGTTTGACATACGATAATATTTATGAATAGACGTTTATGTTACTATTCTGTTGAATCCACCTGCATTCTCTGTTCTCGATATCGCACGTTCGTTAATACGCAAACGAGTTAAAATTCGCAGATAAAATACTTTTCGGCAGTGCACGCCCAGTTTCCCCAGCCCCATTCTCCGGCTACGAAGCTGATGAAGATGCAGTGTTTGTCATGGGTTTTGGGGAATGTCGAGAGCCAATCACTATACATCAGAATGTCTCCAGTGCTATTCCAAGTGAAGGATGATGACGCGTCCACTCGCCTCCCGGCGATGTAGAAAGGTTTATTCGCTGTGAACATAAAACAGCTCCTTTGCATCAGGTAGGAATATATCGACAATATATTGGTAACATATAATATTCATGGATTGATAAACCGATATTCCTGACATAATACGCTATGAATCCGGACATCTGATATTACTTAGTGTTTGGATCTAGACTCACCAACTAGAGGTATGGTCATGTTGACGAGGAATCCGTTTTCCTGCTCTGACGTCACGTCAGCGAGATGTGATCCCGGGTACAGACCATCACAGTGACTAACTGCCTCGTCAAAGGTAATACTTTCTTCAATCACCTCATAACAATGGGCATTGTCTGGGTTCCGCACCATGTTCCCCGGACATGTATCTGGAAATACAAACCAGTTTCGATGAACATCGCACAGTGACCAATTCAGAAATCGAGATAAATCACTTAATGATCATGCGTTCCGTGGTTGATAGTACCGCTGAGTTGATACCATATATATCAGTCTATCAATACTTCCATCTATCAATCTGTACATGTATGTGGGATATGTATGTCTGGAATTTTTGATATTTCGAGAATCCTGTCAATGTACGTACTATTCATGATATCGGTCATGTTTTATTCAGATTAAAAACCGAATGTACAATGAATGCTCAACAATCAACAATCAAATCCCACACAATCAGGTTCAATGAGCGTAGATTGCTGCTAAAAGGTGCTACAAGTTCAAGGTTATTGGGTATGTCAGTTCGCAATTTGTTTTCGCATTTACGCACTTTTACTCAGGGGGGTATTTTAGAAGCCATGTGGTATTGACGCAAAATTGAGAAAGTCAAATAGTATGCCAAGGCCACCATTATTTGATTTGTTTCGCATCAATACAACAATATCAAATCAATTTCAACAGTTAATCGTTATATCGACTGGAGCTCACGAAAGTACGTTGGATGCTAACTGCACTTTAGGCGCTTCTCGTGTAAGACAACTGGTTTTTATAGAATCATTTCTCAGGATCATCAATACGGTTTCTAGCGGGTACCATAGGATGACATCGATTCAGAATTGTTATGGTTCTTACCTGATTGCTTCCTGAAATAGAGACAGATTGATATGCCATTCAGTTTTATCTTCGATAATGATCTGGTTTCGATCCTTTATGCAAAAAAAAATTTAGCTCTAAATTTTAAACTGAATGGAAAAAACTGCCTTTCTCCTTTATATTATAATAATGATGATCGTTATTCTCTGAAATCGTGTAAACTGTTGGCTGATGTCAAGTTTTTCGCGTTTTACTTTCGCTTTTACATTCGTGCGGACTCAATAAACTGTATAATGAGAAAAATGTGAAACCAGATACATGTAGTATGCGTATAATCGAGCAGTGTTATCCAATCTGTTACGTATAAATTAAGATTCGGTGAAAAATTGCAAAACTAATGTTCTCTAGAATAGTGAACTACGAATATATGGAATACCGCCATATTCCACAATAATCCCATACCGATACTCCATATCGGACTTAAGTTTCACGCGCATATCTCTTCTGCATTGTTTTGGCCTTATACTGCATTGTTTTGGCCTTATACTGCATTGTTTGGGCATTATGTTCAAAAATATAGTGCTCTAACTCGACATGCTGAGCTCCGCCAGGGACTCAAACGGCAATTTCTTACAATGTTTCATACTGTTAGCTCTTGAAAAGTAATTTAACTTTAGGGTAGAATGCCAATTTTTTTCTGCGTTAATTTTCGCTATGGAAGTCTGAAATTTGGTGAAAAAGTGCCGTTTGTCTCTCAGGTGGAGTATGTCAATTTGTCAATTTGTAAGTGAGGAGTTTTTAGAATTCAGAATATAGTAAGTGGGAAAGGTTCACGTAGTATTTATATAATTATAAAGCACTTTGAGCATGTTGTACAACGTAGCAAAACTCTATATAAAAAACTACAATTATTATCAATATTTTAGAGGATCGAATATGCTGGTATGGTACATAATTGGACGAGAATCAGCGCTAAAGGGTCTAAATGCTGTGGCTTTCGTTTCAGTCTTTTCGACTTGTACAAAACTTAATTATCAACTGTAATTTCGTCAACTCGTATTTTAAGAGCAAATCGACCCTGAACGAAAGCCGTAAAATTAATACACTTACAGTAATAAGTTGTCCCACTTTGGGAATGCAGTTGGTCCGCGTGACGACTGTTTTTCCAGGAGAGGATCTGACAGGTCCCGAGACCTGAACTCCCGTCCCAGATCATGTTGAAGGCGTAACACTCGGCGTGCATGCGACAGGTCCTCAGACACGACTTTTTGGTAGAGCCTGTTATTTCCAAGATGACGTTATCCAGGTTCGCATGGTCGGCCACCTCGAAAAAGTACGATTTTGTACAGGCGTTCGAAATGGTAACTAGGCTATGGAAAACGTACGCCCAGTTTATAATCTCCAATGAATTTGTATCCATTTCCCTTACATTGGCGGTAATCTAAGCGATTTTGTTCGTGAGTGGCGCGAGTCGCAACTTAGCGCTCAATCTGACGACACGTTTTGAATGGACTGGCCACAATGGTACGTTTTGGTACATTGTACGTGTGACGGGGACTTTTTGTGTGCAGCTCACTGCGGGGAATATAAATCATAGTGGTATGTGTCCATTGTGGGTGGTCATGAAAGACTATGGTCCTTAATGGGTTGCAACTGGGATGCATGGAATGGCCGATGGTATTAGAATGAGTGGCACAGCTAGTGTGTCCTTGTACCTCTGTGATACGCCTGCACGGTGAAATCAATATAGCCTTCTAATTGCTGCCCCGCACGTACAATCTGTTGACGAGTCACGGTGTTAACCATAGCAACATTCATGGACATAAGTAATGATTTCACCAAGTCGTTATTGTTTTGTACTCGTTATAGCGTAATATAGATCGTTGAACCTTAGGGCCATTAAAAACTATTCGAATATAACTGTTTGTCGATTGGCATAATGAGGTATCAGATTTCAGCTGGGAATATAACATAGCCTTAGGCCGAAATACAAGCGAACTCCCCAGTATTATATGTGTCTTATACAATTCCTAATATCATTAGGTAGTTCTTTGGTCATTGTTTGTTCACGGTGGGGAACCTGAGCGACAATCCTGGGAGTGAGCAACAATCCTCTGAGTCGATTCAGATGAACCTCGGATGAAATCTGGCAATATCCAGCTTCGTTGTCATAATATTGTGTGTATTTTAGGCGAGTTTGGTGCACATGTGATCTACAAACATGTTTCAGAGCAATATGAATATGTGCTGCAGTGACAGTAACCCACAAATGTGCCGTATGCAGTCGGTACTCATCAAACAATACGCACAACAACTCTGGTGTATGGACAGGTTGGGTGATAACTCAAGAATCGGCTGCTTAAAATGGATGAATAGGAATGATACACGTTACAGGCGATCGTTCTATGCGCCTACTGCAATCCAGACACATCCTCCATACCTGTGCACATACGACATTGTGTAAAGTGACGATATATAGCCAGAAAATACTTAATTTCGTGATCTCCCACTCTGCAATGAACATCCTTGGAACTATAATTATGCAACGTTTATCCACGGATTGAAATCCGGTCTTCATTTGTTTTATGACCACGTCATTTGCGTGTGTCCTTTCGCAGGCAGAATAATAAAATATTAGTGCATGTAGCATCGATACCGACTAGTATAGATACACATCTACTCGTTTTCAATGCATTTTGATGCAGTCATTCGATTGTTTGGCACCTGTTTCACCTGAAATTTCATTTCCGGAAACAGTATGTCAAATTAAGTTTAATTCTGTGATAATTCAATTACTATCTTGAAACAGGGTCATGATCTTGAATAACTTAAAGCTACTGCCTTCGAATGTATGCAATATTTTTTTCAAAACCAAATTTTTGTGAAACACATCTAATGCAATATAAGAAAAGGTCTGCTCAATGATTTTGACGAATACAGTCCGTCCGAGTTGTCTTTTCGTCCGTTTTAATACCCATTTTGTACCGTTTTTTGTAAATAAACAAAGAAAGTGTATCCATCAAACCCGAATGTAAACAAATGCCCAAATCGAGCTTGAAAGTCTACATCGAGTACATTTTCCGGTTCGTATGTGCATATATAGTGTAGTTATGAGAAAATAATCAGTGATATACCATGATGTACGTGAAATTGTCAGTTTATCTTGCAATTCTATGCTTTGTTTACATCTGCGTGTGATGGATACAGTTCCTGTATTTACGCGAGAACGGCCTGTTCAAATGAGCAAAACTTGCCTGAGGACTGGTTATTTTCATTGCATTTGATGTGAGTATGTCTCATTCCGTTAATATAGCATGTTTAATAGGAAATATAGTTTTCAAAAAATATTGACTGGTTTCGAAGGCAGTTGCTTTAACTTTTTAATTCATGCATATAAAACACCCATTTCTCAATCTACGCCCAATGGTCGAAATCCGTTAAATGTACATGTCTTCAGAAAAGTACAATCATAACACATAACTATGAAGTTATTACCTTCCCAAACTGAGACAGAATCATTTCGAATCGAATTTCATACTTCTCGGAATTTATTGTGGATGCTTCCCATCGTCTCACATGCCAGTCAATATATAATCTGTTGAAATGTATGTCCGTAACCATTGGACGCGCAAATCAAGATGTATACTATACTATAATAGCATTATGCCTATAGATCTAGACACGTACATGTAATGGATGCAATGACGCTTAAGAAGTTTTTTTTCTTTCATCCGAAATTTTGTTTTAATGAATTACTCAAATGTCACCGCGTGGGTTTGATCTTTAATAGCGCTTTCCCACACAATCAATGAAAATAGCATCCGAGGATCAATGTTGCAACAACGAGGATTGTCGTTGCATCCGATTATGCCGTATTTTTCTCAGCCAGAGAAAAAAAAATCGACATTTCTCCCAGTAACTGATATCTCATGTAACACATGATCATTGCAAATCATACTTGATTGTCTATAAGCTATAACTATTCAGAGTTCAGGACTGATACACATCGAGGCGAGTGCAGTCCTGGGATAAACGCAGGGCGTGCCGACAAAATGCGGTAATATTAACATACTTTAGCCATAAAATTGTAACAAACTGTTCCCTGGTGTGACCAATATATTCACACATCCATTCCGCAACAATTAACAACGATGATCTAATTTGTTTAGTCTGTTTTCCATCGCGCATCGCTGTTGTCCTCGGCTTTTGTTTACAAAAAACTCCGAGGTTCATCTGAATCGAATCCGAGGATTGTCGCTCACTCCGAGGATTATCGCTCAGGTTCCCCACCGTGTTGTTAATGCGAGTGTCGACGATCCATTTCCTCTGCTCAACAGGCGGTTTCATCACTATTTCTTGGTTAAAAAAAGTGATCATATCGATTTGTTGTCATGGATATGATTGGCACAAGCTAATCGCTGCTGTTAGTAATTCAATTACTCCACTAAAACCATCAAGGGTCAAGGTTCTGTCAACAGGCGATCAATTATAAATAATGGCTATGGAGTATATCACCGGACAGGAAGATGGTTATCATTACCTGTTTTAGAAAATTCTGGGCGGTTGGGGATATATAGTTGCAGTATGTAATTAATCAAATTAATGTCCCATTTCGGTGTTAACGTGCGTCGATGCCGGTGATTAGTTACTTATCGATGATCATTTATCTGAAACATTCTGTGCCGTCATAGCTGCCATGAATCAGTCTATGACATCCGTTATGCCAGACACTGAATCTCATCACACTTTAGTCGCGACAAATCCACGTAAGGAATGGCCTGATAAGTTCCACTACCTCACCAGGAATCACATTCTTTCAACTACTGATCAGAGACTGATAATGCCTCACCAGTACGGCAACAAACCTACCACAACTACTATGAGAACAGATGAGCACTTGACGGTTTGCACCGTTTTATATGTTATGAATGAATGGCTACCGTGTTTCTTCCAAATGTGTCTCCATTTTGGTCCACTTCTAGTCCACTTCTTGCTGGTGCATGTAATCCGACGGAGATTGTGGTCCCCATTCAGAACACCAAAGCCGAATACATGTATGATGACTTATGTTCGAACATCATGGGCTTCCGACCCCAATACGGCGTGATATCTGCCTGAAGTTACCACGTACCACGGGGCCGAGTGGGATATGCTGACTGAAGGTAGATAAATGGTACTGGGGTCTGAAGTCCATGGTAACGATTTCATCATTGGATTATATGGAACTTTCCAAAACGTCATTTCGTAATACCCGCCTGAAGCCCACAATACGAAAATATGGTGGGGTCCCTTCACAGCTTTTTAAATAGTATATTGTCGGAGAATTGACCAATCAGGATCGCGCATTTTTAACAATCCGATGATAAATACTTATATCGAGTGTATATATAATATGAACGTAATGTAATAGGACGGGCTTGGAAACAAATGAGATCACAGATGAAATCCCACGTAGAATTTACATCGTTATCAGTACCTGGAAAGAAAACGAATGGCGGCACACTGAAACGATAAACATCCCAAAGGCTAAAATTGGGAAATGGGCTAATTGGGGAATCCATAGTGAACCACAAACAAGAAAATGCAGCTAACAGCGAGACACATTAGAGCTCTAGTACATAATTATCGCAACAGCTGAATATACTTTACAGTATGTTAAACCGCACCCCCCTCTCCCTGAAAAAAAATATTTGCTACCACCCTCCGACACATATCCCAATTCATTCCCGTGTATTATGATGAATAAACATACCTAAAAAAGATTATAATTATGCATGGTGAAATGATAGTCTTACTCCATAAAATAGCCTTCACATTTTTGGAAACTATGAGGGCTATCTGCATCTGATATCATGATATAGCCTAGCACATGTCTACTGGGCGAATTGAAATACTGTTCGGTAGGTGTAACATGTGGGCTTAATATATTCGCAAGCCAACATGAAACACTTCTCTTGGTTAAAATACGTTAAATTACCGTATATATAGCCGTAGCAGTGCAGACGAATCGTTCTGCTTCTACATACCGCCAAGGATATTACACACGCAAGCTTATGTATGCACGAATCACACGAAATTACACGTCATTTACGGTCGAGTTTGCTTTGCATTCTGGGAACGTAAATTTCCATCGGCTCTGCCATTTTGGACGTTTTCAGACGATCTGAATCTAACACATCGATTCATGCATTATTCATCTGTGAAATCTGTAGTAAAGTGTGCATCCCATCCACTCGAGAGATTATACATGTATGTCAACGACAAGGAAAATCCTAATTTGAGGTAGGTGTCTAGACGTTTACATGCCAAAATGGCGTCGATAGGTTGGCACGAAGCCTCCATAAAAAAGCCAGCACATAGACAGGTAGAGCGTTGGGGGCTCAATGTCAAAATGTGAGAAAGGTGTTAGGATTTCTGCGACCAAACTGGTCAGTTGGAGTATTGATAATATTGTTCCTATTATAAAAAATTAGCCCAAGGGCTAGAAAGGTTACCGGAGAAATGAGCAGTGTTTAATTGCGCAACTGTTTCTAATATCAGCAAAAGTTGCTGTAATGTAGTGATTGAAGGTCAAATTCAAGGTCCTAATTGTTGGTGGCAATAGGTTGATACTCACGTCACAACTAGAATCCCCATATTTCATTTAAATGTGTGAATACTCAACCTCTAGTTTGAAGTATTCTATAAGTTATGGAAGGTGATTACAAATACATGTATCGAAGTGCTACAAGAAGGCAAGGCTGTTTAATAATTTATTTTCATCAAATAATCAATCAACATGGTGATGAATGAGCAAACAAGTAATTTGAGTGAAATAACTAATCATCAGTACATTGTATATTAGATGACTCAACACCTAAAAGAAAGTGATTCAATTACAAAATAAGTGTGTTAACGTAAAAGTGGATGTGCACACTTTGACAGGGTATTGTACATAAATGCAGTTATATACCTTTCATGCAGAGAATATTCCACAAGTGCATGAATAAAATATATATGTATGGTACATGTACATGTTTGTCATAAACCCATAATCCTGAATGAGCAGATACCTTAATATAGGGCTTTGCCCTGTTGGTCGATGCACACTTCTCATGAATAAATATTCATTAAACTAATCCTGAATAATTGCAAAATGCACATATGTAGTTATGCAAGTACATGTAGAGTTTGCATATTGTAACCAAGAAAACCCACAGGTGCAAAAGATGATGCAAAACTTCATTTTACAACATGTATCAGGTGTGCTAATACATTCATATAATGCAATATACTGGTGAAAATTTGCATATTTCATGTATGTGTAAATTGCCATGCCTGCCGGATAATCAGTTAATGGTAGAACAATGCTAAAATAAGTTAATGATAATTGGTGAAAAAGTCTGCAGCAAGTCTATGTGCACATCACAGTTGTGTTTGATATTAACTCATTCATCTGGGTGTCAGGTTTCAGCATCATTATCAGTATTTCAGTTCGGTACATGTACAAGAATCGTATTGAGACGCAGGCATTCATAGCATGGCCATGCACTGTGGAGATGATGATATGAATATTGTGGACGCAAACGTTTATAGCCTGGCCACAGGAGTTATAATGATGTTGTGAACGCAAGCGTTTATAGCCTGGCCACTGACAACATGAATGATATTGTGCATGAAACCATTCAGCCTGACCATTCAAGAGGTGAAATTAACATATAATATTTCACAGTGATGAAGTGTAACACCCAGACAAATGAGCTCATATAAATCATACTATATTATTAAACATGTAGACGGCAGTGTTCAATATACTATGGAACATGTTCAATATAGCAGTGAACTTTACATTCACATTGCACATATCATTCATGAGAATAAATTGTATTTGAAATATTGTCTGAACTGTAAATATAGTTCATTGGTATATATTTGACCCTGTTCCTTTACCACATTTGTGTAAACCACAGTTTATATACGTGTACTACCATATGTCAATATAACTACAACTGCATTGGCCACCACCAAATTTACATGTACATGTACCATGTTATGCAATATTGAAAACACAATTAGTTTCAGTGACATTATCCCAGACATCCATATAATTTATACCAAGCAAGTTATTTGATGCTAAAAATAATGAGAAATATACATGTATGTTAAATAGTACATAGTTCAGAAGTATTTACAGCTCCTTACTTAAAAAAATTCGTTCAATCATTGCCGTTCAATCATTGCTCCAGGGGTCCACTACAGCTTAATTATACCAACTGATAAATCAGAAGATAACAACTTAATCCATTCCTTATTACATGGTTTCAATGATATTACATTCCAAGATAATATAAGTGTTTTCCAAGCAGTTCATGACTATATTTATTTAACGAAACGATTCACATAATTCACTTAACTTATCGCTGTATTGTTGCTCAGCCAAGTATGTTTAGAGCTTCAGAATATGTATTTGAAAACCCAAGTTATATTTGCTCGTTCCAGTGTTTTGTATGTAATCGTGATTTGTATATAGTTTCGCACTTGTTGTACATATGCACTGAGGAAACCCCCTAGTGGCATTGGCTGTGGAGAATCCTCACAAAATAAATAAAGTTAACACAAGCTCATAAATGTGAACAATAGACTTCTACATGTAGCAACAAAACATAAATAAAATCACTAATTTGATATATTTACAATATTAAATGATTGTGATGCTACAAATAAGGAGACGCTGAATAGTACACACTCCAGAAGTATTCACAGCTCAGAAATGTGAACAATATACATCTACATGTAGCAACAATACATAAATGAAATCACTGATCTGATATATTTACAATTTTGAATTATCGTTCTTCCAACACAAATGATTCAAACAAAATTAATAATTTATCACACACAAGCCAATAAAAATTCAAATAAGTCATAACAAGCAGCAATATCCAGTACCAAATTATGAAAAAAAATTTGAAGAAATAGTATACATGTTGAATAGTACATGAATATATACCCCAAAACTATGACCCCTCTTTCGAATATTAACATCATAGAAGATGCAAACAATATCAAGAATCATAGAAGATGCGAACAATATCAAGAATATGCACCCAGCAACAACACATGCTGGGTTGATACAATTACAATGATTGTTCTTCAAGAGATATAATTGGAATGAAATCAAGACATGTACTGATGTACCGGTACATATGGCATACAGCACCATATGTCAAAGTATTTTATAGTTATTAAGAACTATTAATCCCACCCACACCAGAGGGGTCATGCTGCTGTATAGCCTACCCACCCCAACGTGTCCACCCATTACGGGTGCCACCCATTACGGGTGGACATGTTTCCCATCATTTTGGGGGGGCCAGGCTGTACTCTATAAACCCCCATTACCCGTATGTGGCGCCTGAATCATATAAGTACATGTACTTTGAAGATTTCTATATTTCATTGATGCATGCAACTATTGCTTTGTGATCAGACCAAGGACATTCTAATGTAGTCGTTGATATAGAGTCCATGTTTGTGAATATTAAATCTAATGTTGAGCCATGATCTGTTGTTGGTGAATCCATTTTGCTGATACAATTGAAAGTATTGTTCATATATTGTCCTAGACCAGCATGTGACTTGTCACGATGATCAAAATTAAAATCTCCCATAATAACTAGATTGATTGTGGGGTCAACAATACGCAATAATTCTTTCGTCATTATACCTTTGAACATCTCAAATGAAAATGCAGGTGATCTGTATAAAAACACTATTTGAACAGGATTGGACAAGTCACCGGTTTTGATAAAAGTGAATTCCAATGACACAGAACTGAAGTGGCTGAAGATAAGAAAATGGTCAGAGTGCTTCTTTTGGACAAGAGAAAGCAAACCATGATGAGGTCTACATAGTGATGTGCTGTCTATTACTTCGTCATTTCTGAGAGGAATGAAATGATCGAAGTTATAACTAACATCTGGATCATTTTCAGTTAATCTGGATTCTGCAAATGAAACAACATCAGCATATATAAAATTCGCATCTGCCATTATATCTTGAAAATGAGCATGAACTGATCGTGCATTATGAAAGACGATCTTGAAGGTGTTTGTGTTCATCTGATACAGGGGTGTATAGCAGAGCTTAACAGCAGCATCTTGTCTTAGTCTCTCCAATTCTTTTGTAACAGCATCACACGTTGCTATTTTGTCTTCATTCAGTTCTAAGATATGGAGATTTGCAATATTCTGTGCTCTACTTAGTGCCACATAATGAATATGGTCTCTTCGAGTTGACCCCAAGTGAACAACAACCTTTGGCAATGTTTCTCCTTGAGCTTTGTGAACTGTTTTGGCTGCTGCAGACCTTAGAGGAAACTGTATTCGGACAGCATGTACATTTTTCCGCACAGTAAACTTTCGCTTAATGTCGAAAATTGGTGTCCATTCTGGTGAAATTTGGGGAGAATATAATGCTCGATATTTTCGTCTCTGATCTTTGCCAATTTTCTCGTTATCAAAGTGGACCCACAAAATACTTGGCCTTGTTGTGGTGTTCATCTTATATTCGATATGTTTTAGGACACAACCAGAGCCATTTGTTAGCCCATCATCAACAGATATATTTGCAACAACCTCATATCGTAATCCGGGTGACACTCTAAGAGGATTGTGTAAGCCTGCTGTCCTAGTTGGATCAGTAGTTACTGTCAGAATTATTTTTTCTTTGACATCATTTGCAAAATCACCTAAAATAGAATCTAAAGCAGGTATAGTCACTTTTTGGTTCAAACTTTTGTCAAAGAGAGAACTGTTGAATTTGTTCACCATTGCATTAGTTGTGAATAAATGAGGTAAGTCAAGTAATTTGGACTCGTCTTCTGGTTCGCATTGTCTTTCTTTTAGTGTGTCAATATCATTCTGAGTATGTTTACCTTCTCGCAAGCGATTCAGCAATAACGCAAACTGCTGGTCATCTTTCTGTCTCATGATCTCATCAAGTTCAAAAGCAGAGAAATACTCCTTCCACAGATTTGTTGCAAGTGGTCCATATCCAGAAGTCAAGTCTTTGAATATCCAACCATCACCTACAGGCTGTAACTGACACAAGTCACCAATTAGTATCATGTGGACTCCACCGAAGACCTTGGTATTTCCTTTGATTTGCTGCAATCTTAGGTTTATGAAATTAAGCATGTCATGGCCGACCATAGATACTTCATCAATGAAGACTACAGAAAGATTTCGATACTTTGTTCGAAGAGTGTTCAGCTTTTCCGTGTCTAGTGGTTTACAAACTTTATAACCTTGACTCACTGGTAGGAACAATGCGGAATGTATAGTTGTTCCACGGATACCGAAAGCAGCTTTACCAGTTGGAGCCAAGAGGAGTATTCGACAATCAAGTGGATTTTCACCTTCAGAAGAACAAAGGTAACGATGTAGTGTTTGATATAATGTATTGGTAACTACAGATTTTCCAACACCGGCGCCGCCAGTCAATATAACCCTTAATGGCTCTTCTTTGGTTTTTATCCAGTGGACAACGTGTAAAAAAAATTCTCTTTGTTTTCGATTGAGAGACCGGACTAATTGCAAATATACAGCTTGAGGAAGTCTATTGGGTACGGATATCTCATTGGCCACTGAACTTGATCCAATAGTATCACCTACAAAATCAGACTGCATTTGTGAGCATTGATTCGGGTCAAAATATATGTATTTTTGGCTTTCTGTTGAACCAATCTCTTCATCTAAGGCATTTTCTTCTTGGGCACCAGGTATGAGATTGTCATAGACTTCTTCGTCATGAAAGTTATGGGATTTTTCAGCAACCTCATCTAGTATTTCTGTGTAGTTTGCATAGTCTCGGTACTTTCGACCAATTGCTTGTTCAACTGCTTTTAAATGTGCCTCGTACGTGTCAAATGTTCCCAACAGATCTTTGTCTTCATTTCTCCATGGTAAGAACAGCATCAGCTTTTCCCGACAGTAATTTTCATAGTCTGACTTGCGGTTATAATTTACAAATCGAATGACCTTTGGTTTGGCTCTTTTTGTGAATAGTGTACCATTTGGCAATGCTAAAATGATATTCCCCTTTCTGTTGTTTTCATCATTTTCTTTGTTATCAAGTTCATTGTTATCATCATATATATCAGCTTCTTTGTCAACGGCAGGACCCTCATCCTGTGTGGCATTTTGTTTAGGTTTGGTAGCATTATACTGAACATTCAATTTCGATGCATAATCTGCAAGACACCAATTTTCTAATTGTCCAGGACGTTTACTATATCTGTCGATGATATTCTTTGTTTCAACATCTGTTGATTCTTCATCCAACTCTTCCAAATCAGTTTTACTTTTCAATAAAAAAATTCGGTCTGTGTGTGGGGATGTGTTTATGAATATTACATCTCTGGTACATTTTGAAAGTGGTAACTGTAAAACAAGATACACAGCTTCTTGAGCACAAACTTCTACACTTTTTAGAAACATATTTCCAATGTGCCGAACACTTTCTTTTATGTCCATATTGCCTGCTCTGGTTTCTTTGCATGCTCGATCCAATAAAGCGCTCATTCCCTTCTGAGACTTGTTGATATAATTGACAATATACATCGCACATGCATAGGGATCTAGTATGAATTGCAGATCATGATTGGCCTTCCATGCTGATAGTAACTGTTTACAATAAGCATTTACCCTTATGTCACAAGGATCACGTTTCAAGTATATTTTAGCATCTGTTATGGAACTACGTATAGCTTTTATATACTGGGATTCTGTCATGTGGAGGTCACATAAGAATTCTTTAAATGATCTTTTGATACCATCTTTATTATCAACTAACATGGCTTGAATTCTTTTAAGCCTTTCAGCAATTGAATCAGTATCATCCGAATCTGAATCAGTGTGATCGCTGGTGTTTGTCGTGTTATCCACGGGCATCAATATCATAGTTCTTGGCATTGGTGGTATTGGATACCCAAACCGACATATAGCTTTACCATATTTCCTACATGTTTTGGAGTGCTTGTGCATTTGACCCTTGAATATTTGTTCAGAATCAGGGACTTTACTGGAGCATGATACATATTGGTCAATGAACTTCACGATTTCTGAGTTTTCACTTTCTCCAAAAACAGGTGCATTTTCTACCCAAATAAGCATGTGAATGTGAGGTGAGCCTCTCTGTTGAAATTCTACTCGATAAAAGTAATCTGTAATTTTCCCAATAGGAGTATGGTCACTTTTCAGGACTGAATTTATAAAAAGTGAAACCCGATTGTTAAAATATCTAGCACATGTAACAGGGTCTGATTGTAAGAGCCTTGTTCGTTCTGTCCAGTCCATTTCATCAATTTCAGCATTTGTATATTCTTTCTTGTCCACCAATTTTCCAATTATTTTAAGTAAATCTGGCCATTTTGTGTCTGCTGCAGAAAACGATGCAAACCATGTTGGCAAGCCAAGTTGTCGTATCATTGCAAACACATCCTTCTTTCTTTTTTCGAGGTATGCTGGGGAATTTCTAATGGATTTGAAAATGTAGAAGCCCTCATCTAAATTTACTAAATTTTTGAATGCATCTGGTCTCAATAAAGCACCGGCAGTCATTTGTTTAGAACCCATTTTGCATCTACGAACTGCAAGTCCTATTTTATCTTTAACTTGCTTCAACTGATTCTTTTTCATCTTGTAAAATAAATTGGGCACGGACATAGCTACTCTACGATCTTCGGAACGGAGCTCCCATTTACAAATGTCACTGTAATGCACAAGCCTTTCTCTTCCAGAATTATCAGGACGTTTCTGACCGCAAAAAATTGTTGGGAAAGCTAAATATTCAGAATTTTCATCTTGAAACATGGCAATGGGTGTCTGGTCTTCTCCAGGAGCAAATGTGTAGACTCTGTTATCATCAAATGCATCCCCATCATCTAGTAATGTGTCCATGTTACCCATGACTTGTTCTCGCTCGTCAAGTTCACTGAAATTGTCATCATCATCACTATTATAACTATCTTGGGGAGGCTGTTCAGTATCTTCCTGTTCTGTCATATTGACATCATTTGATATATCACCTGCCAAACCAGTTAACTCCAATGTTTCAATATCATTGTCACTGGTTATTTTGTCAGTCCATTCGTCGTCAAGAGAGATATTCTGAGATTTGTATAAAGGACTAGTATCTAGGAGGTACTTTACAGCATTCAACACTTTTTGAGGGCGAATATTTTCTGTAAATACTGAGCTGGCAAAAGAAACTTTCTTTTTAAGTTGCACAGAAATTGTTTTACTTTCAGACAAATTTCTCGGCAGAGTACGTATAGTTGGTTCGATATCACAGGGAACATTGACAATATTACCACGGATCGACAGCTGACCACCTCTAGGTAATTATCTGATTTGCATGAAAGGAATACGCAATGCAACGAGTCTTTCTTCGAGCGGGAAAAGGTCTAGTTCCTTTGGTTTCTCGGGAAACACCATGTTATTTGCCATAGAGAGTTTGGGAATTTTACCAGATTTTATAGATCCATAGCAAGTTTTACATATCCATTCTCCAGGATTGTCCCTTTGATCACAAAAATTTAAAATACATTTTTCAACAAGAATGTTGTCAGATGAAGACAATAAAATTCTGAACGATTTTTGAACAGCTTCTCTAAAACAAGTTTGACGACAACAACAACACACATAAACAGGACCCTCTGCTATCTTGACATGGAAGTTTTCAATGCAATCATCCAGGCTATTTCCGAATAATTTTCGTCTTTTGGAAGAATTTTCATGACACACGAAATCAGAGGACTTTCGTTTCTGTGATTTTCTCTTTCTGTCATTTCGTTGTTCAACTTTTTGGTTTGATTGATTGAGACGTTTTTGTTTTCTGACAACGCGTTCAGTTTCTTTGAAAAAATCACATTTTCTTTTTTGTTCTTTTTGCCACCTTTCTTTGGTTCGTTCCTTATCTCTGAACTCTTCATCTGTTCTGACTCTACGTTTCTGTGTCTTTTCTTTTTCTCTGAACATTTCGTCCATTCTAGATTTACGTTTCTGAGACCTTTCTTTGGTTCGTTCCTCATCTCTGAACTCTTCATCTGTTCTGACTCTACGTTTCTGTGTCTTTTCTTTTTCTCTGAACATTTGGTCCATTCTAGATTTACGTTTCTGAGACCTTTCTTTGGTTCGTTCCTCATCTCTGAACTCTTCATCTGTTCTGACTCTACGTTTCTGTGTCTTTTCTTTTTCTCTGAACATTTGGTCCATTCTAGATTTACGTTTCTGAGACCTTTCTTTGGCTCGTTCCCCATCTCTGAACTGTTCGTCTGTTCTCACTCTACGTTTTTGATATCTTTCACGTGATCGTTCCTCATCTCTAAACTGTTCGTCTGTTCTCACTCTACGTTTTTGATATCTTTCTCGTGATCGTTCCCCATCTCTGAACTGTTCGTCTGTTCTCACTCTACGTTTTTGATATCTTTCACGTGATCGTTCCTCATCTCTGAACTGTTCGTCTGTTCTCACTCTACGTTTTTGATATCTTTCACGTGATCGTTCCCCATCTCTGAAATCTTCATTCTGTCGATAATCGTTCCTCAAGTTCTTGAAGTAAAGCTTCCTTTTTTTGTCTTTTGTTGGGCCGATAGTTT
This sequence comes from Terebella lapidaria, assembly GCA_949152475.1. NCBI lineage: Eukaryota > Metazoa > Annelida > Polychaeta > Terebellida > Terebellidae > Terebella > Terebella lapidaria. The sequence goes on from OX424556.1 coordinate 38,387,393, forward strand.
TTTGTGGTTTGAAAAGTTTGGCCTTTTCAGCTTGGTCATCCATATAATTTCGCATTGATATATCAGTGACAGTTTTTAGTGTGTTAGCCTCTTCTGAATGAATTGCCACTGGTTGTATTTCAAATGGGAAATCTCTAGCGCTTGGAGAAGCCACATCTAGAAGGTGGGAACACAACATTTCCATGCTTCTAAATTTAAGCATTACTGCTTTGCCAGACTCGGTCAGTCGTCCATTACAATCTCTTGCATGAGAGTCAATTAACACATAATGTCTGCCAGATTTTGCTACTGCTACACAATTGCTACCAATCATCAAAAGAATATACTTCGCTTGTACCAGACCATCAGCCACGGCATTTCGTAGACTAAAACCAAACTCGTGAGGAAATTCTGGACCGCCACAAATACCACTTATACGATCCAACAACGTCAGCTTAAAGTGCAAATTCCACATATCAAACTCGCCTGGCAATTCTTCAAAATTTAAATAGACATTTGTGAGTTTTTCTCGAAGCGCTAAATCCTCAATAACTTTTCTGTAGATGTAATCTCCCTTTTTGAGAACATCATTCATTTCACAACATGTTAACATCTTTGAATTGTTGGTCTGTAATTTGCACAATGCAGCGAGAGAATTACATGTACATTGTCTACCGCGACTTACTTCGGGGAAATTTACATCACCTTGATGGAATGAGCCACTAACACTTTGTTGATGATATTTCACAACTCTAGGTTTGGCTTTTACAGTGCTGGATGTTCTAACTGGCACAAAATTATCTGACAGTTGTCGAGAAGCATTCGTACTGCCAGAAGTTGAAGGCTCATCTTGAGTGTTATTCTGAAAATTTGGCCAGCACTTTGTCCGATTTTCATGGATAGATTTGTTTGTGCAAGAGGTATTCGAGATTTGAGATTCAGATTCGACGTTTTGGTATTGAAGTCGTTTTTGTCGATATAGTGGTTGTTTTTTCACGAGGTTACCCTCCTCACTGAATGGTTGTTTTTTCACGAGGTTACCCTCCTCATTGAATGGTTGTTTTTTCACGAGGTTACCCTCCTCTTGAGGTTTTGAATCCTCTCGTGGTTCTTTGTGCACGAGGTCACCACCCTCGAGTTTGTTGACGGGGTAACTGTCCCCGGGGGCTCCCTTAGCACCCACACCTGGAGCGTCATCCTCGTCTGGTCGTGGTGAACGCTCCCCCAGGCCCCTCGCCTCGTCGATTGCCCTCAAGTTCTGCAAAAGAAGAGATACATTAAAAAAGAAAATTAAAAAAGGAAAAATACATTATCATTTACTTTAATATGGTAACAGTTGATTTTACTCATACAATGCATCTTACTACAGAATGGATTCCTGTAACAATATGTCATTCTAGTCTGTACATAGGTTCATTTTAAGACCGAATTATCATGATAATATAAATCAATATGCATTAAGGCTTGAAAACTATTAACCACATTGCATAGTGCATTCCGCAAATATTCAAACATGATTGAAGACTGTGATTGTTGTGGTACAAACCTTCGCCAACCTGGCACTTCTTTTCAAAGCACTTGCTTTCTTCTTTCCCATGACGATGGAATTTAGAATCTGCAAAAAAAACAGAAATGAAGCTGAACTTTGCAAAATTTTCAGTCAGGTTAAAGTTTGCAAACTGAGTTGGATGGTACCAGGTAGCCCCAACAATTCAGCTCTTCAGTCATACACGTTATACTTATTTTAGAAAGCCATAATTGGAATCAGATCGAACTTTTCATTAAGTTACTGTAAAACGACTAATATTGGCAGACGATTTATTTGGTGGTAGGGGAAAAACCGCCAAGTTAAATCGTCCTCCAAATTAACTAGATATATTAAGCAGTACATGTGGTTTTGAAACTGCCAAATTGAATCTCCGGCAAATAAGGGTCTCCAAAACTGCATTTCAAGATAACAGAATTGGAGCCAGATCAAACTTCTCACCATAAATCACATTTTAACTAACAATATGTGCTAAACTTGGATTCAACTTGAAATTACAACAAAAACCTGACAAAACAGAAACTGCATTTCAAGATGATAAAATATACGCTGAATCAGAATTTCCATCAAAAGTTTTATTTTCACTCCAAAAATGTACCAAATTTGTTTTGAAGTCTAAATTCCAACCAACCAAATAAATGTTGACCAAAACACTCTTAAAGATGATGAGATTGGAGCCAGACCAAAGTTTCCCCAAAACGGTCTATTTTTGCTCCAATATGTTTCGAATTCGGTTGTGAAATTCTAACTTCAAGTTAACCAAAACTGTATTTAAATTGATTGAAGCTGGATCAGAATTTTCACTGTAACTTCTATTTTTTACTCAAAATATGTGCAGACTTCAAAGTTGAAATCAGTATAAAAGGTTCACAGCATGTTGTAAGTAGACAAATTAATGTCAGTTATCTGGGGAACTACAGCCATGAAATCACTACTGATTATAACCTTTTCCTCAGTGAACACAATAATGTATGTTAATGGCTTTAACTATTGTTATTATAAGTCATAAGTAGTTTATTCACCCAACATAAACATATTTACATGGGTGGGAAAATGAAACCACAAGGCTTATTTTTGCCCTAAAATATTGACATAATTAAAATATATACATGGAGATTTCAAACCTAAACATCATAGAACAACACACAATTTTGTAATGATTGACATGAAAAACAGGTATGTGATATTTTGACAAGTGATCAGATGGTTTTTCAGTTTTGATTTGAAAGCATATAGTGTTCTACTACCTCTGATATTACTTGGAATGTTATTCCAGATCTTTGGACCATGTATTTTCACATTGAAAGAAGATATTAAAGATCTACACTCATTTGACCTATAGTTGCTTTTTGTCTTGTATTGTACACGTGATTGAAGTCATTTCTTGAAGAAAATGCAGAATAAAACATTGGCAGTTTATTCTGACTAAACTTGAACATAAGTATGCCCGTAAAATATGAATACAACAAATCAAACTTTAAAATCCTACATTTAAGAAATATGTTGTTTGTATGCGCCCTGTATTCAGAAAAAGTTATTAGTTGAACAATTTTCTTCTGTAGCAATAAAATTGAGTTGGTATTTCTATTGTATGAACGACCCCAAACAACGATACAATATGATAAATATGGTAAGACCAAGGCATTGTATATAGTTATAAGTGTATCTGTAAATAGATTGTGCCTCGACTTGTACAAAATACCGATGCTTTTGGAAACTTTAGCTCTGAAATGGGAATCCCAGTTCAATTTGTCGTCTATCATGACGCCTAAAAATTTTGTTTCATGGGTTATTTCTATTCGATTATCATGATAAACATGTCCTTATTGTTTCGAAAGAGTTGACTTTTAGGTGAAAATACCATACATTTAGTTTTACTCACATTCAATGAAAGCTTATTCACCTTGAACCATTCATCAATTTTTATGAACTCGCGATTCATGACATTGATGTCATCATCGAGTGTAGTATTTGAGGAGAATCTATTCGTATCATCAGCGTACAAGATCATATACAAGAGATCTTATACAAGAGTTAATTGGACTCAATAATGGAATTAACTGGCCAAATTGATAACTTATTGCGTAATACCAACGATGAACCATATAATCATTACTGCACACATTTTTCTCATTGATTTTTCTCAATAATAAATGTTCCTCACTTTAACTATTATTGTGCTCAATAGTGAGACTTAACTAGCAATATTAATGTTAACTCGATCGGTACCAGTAATATCAACATTACTAAACCTCTACTGGACAGAACCTTTTCCTCGGTGAGCCAAATAATAAATGTCCCTTGCCTTAACTTGTTTTATTATGTTCAATAATAGACTTAACCATGTTAACTTATTCAGTGATACCAATGGTACTACAGCCATCTACTGCTGAGTCTGCTGCACAAACAATTTTGAGCACAATAATGAATGTTCCTCACCTCAACTAGTTTTATTGCACTCAGTAAATGAATGTTACTAGCAAAATTCTTGTTAACTTGTTTAGTATTATAAAGGTTACTAATGCCACAAAATCTTCACTGAATACTATCATGTTGTTGAGCCCCATACAAAATGCTCCTCACCTAAGCTATTTTTATTGTGCTCTGTACTAGCAAAATTAAAGCCACTGCCTTCAATAAGAGACAATATTTTTTTTTTCATATTAAACATGTCAAAATAAATTGCAGTTGCTTTGACGCTGCAGTTGCTCGAACTTATTTAGCAGTATAAATGTTACTACAACCATAGAATCTCTACTGATCAAAACTTTTACCTTGTTGAGACAATTAATAAATATGCCTCGCCTAAACTATTTCTATTGTGCTCAGTAATACACTAACTAGCAAAATTAATGTTAACTTAGTCAGTAAAATTTATCTACAGCTGGGCACCATAACTGATGTTTCTTGCCTCAACAATTTTTTTTGTGCTCAGTAATAGACTTAACTGATGAAACTAATGTTAACTTATTATTCAGTAATATTTTTCTGTTTTCACCAAGACAAGTTCTCTATTCTGATCAAGAATCCTGTGCTATTAGCTTCCACAGTACAAGCTACATGTATAGGGATGATCAGAGATGTTGAAATGAATATTTCGATTTTCTGTAAAAATTTAGACTATTAACATATTAATATTCATATGATATTTCTGAAAAAAAACTGATTGGTTTCATGTGCCAGAACTTCCCAACAAGGTTTCTGAATATTACTAGTATCGAGATTCGTTGAAAACTGCTTCTGTAGAGCATTCACAAGCCATCGTGTCTCAACAGGTTTATTCCGACAAAAAATGTGTCCCCAAATGACCAATTCAGTTGCCATGGTAACCAAAAACAATTGGTGTTGTGGTCTTACCAAAAAAATAATGGTACCTGCCAAAAATGATGGTGATCGGGTGAGAATTGCGGTCTGTAGCGCGTTCACAAGAATATCTCTACAAACTCAGATGACATCGTGGACGACGACTGCAAACCATAGTACTCCCCAAACTTTGTTCGGGGGATACAAATATACAACAATCTGGTATTCCACAAGTTTATTGAGAAAAGTACAAGAAGCAGGACATATATGTGACGACACTGAAACATTTGTTAACTTTCCATCAAACCAGAGATGTTTTACAAATATAACAAAGCATAACGAGAATAGTTTTAAAAAAATACGGTGGGAATCTCTAATCATATGAACATGATCAATCTTGTTGGATGTGTCACGATTGACAAGCGTGATCAAAGAATTTCCCAACCGGAAGAAGAGAGTGAAAACAGATAGGGAAACCCTAATAAACTGCAAGGTTTTTTCTGAGTATATCACTCTTTGAAATAACCACAAAAACTCAATACATGCGACTTGGATAGACTGGTGTGCATGATCATCAAATCCATTATCCACAGCAGTATTAAAAAGTTTGACTGAGGCACAATTTATTTGGCGGATTTGGCTGTAGAGTAGAAACCGAAAAACCAATTGATGTAATCTACAGTTGGTAATTCGATACGAGTACTCGGTTGTGAGTCAAGTCACAAACCTGAGTACTTGGATTACAAATCTGTATGCCTACTTGTGCTAACCCTACGAGCCATCTGTTCAAATTCGCTGCATTCCAAAATTCGCCAACTGAGCATTATTATCAGAGCTCAGGAGCTTGGTTTGTGGAAAACAAACTGCTGGTACAAAAATTGGATATCAGAGTCTCGACAGATGATAAAATTGTTTTGTTATATTTGCATTACGAAGCTAGAAAAGCACTGTTGGCGAATTTTGGAATGCAGTGAATTTAGGACGGATGGCTCGTAGTCTTTCTAAAAAAAAGTTATATTTTTCCCCAGTAAAAGTGCTAGTAATATTAAACTTGATTGCCAAATTGGCATTCCTACTTGTTTATTATGTCGATTGGATCATACAGGGATTGAAAGCATGCTTTCAAATAGATCTATCCATTGTGAGAACTCAAAATCCGGGTTCAGCGAATTTTCGAATTTTACAATGTACATTTCTGGCAGCTGATCATAGAACTGACATTATTTTGACCTATTATCGCCCACTCATCTATCCTCAAATCGGACATCTGCCACGATTTAAAGAATAAAGTCAACCAATTTCACGTGATAATTGTGTTCAATAATGCCGTTATCAATCCACCTTATCCAGCATGTAAACATTCGTAACTGAAAGTGGAAGAAACGTCTTCCACATTTCATGTTTCCGCGTGTGGTGTCGAATGGTTGCACGGGTCCATGCATCAACAAATCACCATCATAATAAATTTCACGCGCCCACAATCGTTATTATGCATATATGTGATACGCAAAGGTCTATCCTGTTATATGTTGTTCTTATCCTTCGGTTCTATTTAATAATGGGGTCGATTCCCCACGATTTTAAATAAATGTTGTAATCAATTGTTCCATACCGTCGTGTAAAGACAGGAAATCTGGCTTTGCACACGACCCTTTTGCGCACGACCCTTTTGCACATGCGCATTGAATACCACCCCCACGTGTGTTTGTTTACAAACGTCACATCCTTTCTATGTAAATAAATATAACCACGTGGTCTGTATGACAAACGTGTAGATGCCTGTCTGCAGATTGAATGAATCATACGGTTATTCCATATTTCTTCAAAGAGAACAGACTCGATGCTGAAACTAGAGCAAGTTAAATTACTGAATAGATTTGGAGAAGAATACCAAAAAGACATTTGGGCTACAGCATTTCTGTAGGGCTTTTGGGCCTACATTCCAGGTCTTTTTAGTGAGTCATTGCAATGCATTATTTCTTCATACATGTAGATAACTCGAATAGTCCTAAACCATGTAAACACTGGAAAATATGTCATGCACGTCTGAAATGTCAGAAAGTGCCATTTTGGGCCTATATTTCAGGTCTATTGAGCAATTCAAGGCCCTCTCTCCATACACAACCTGGACAGTCCTAAATGTCAGCCACACGTGAAATTAGACAGAAAGATAGATTTCAAGAAAAGTGCCAAAAGGTGCAATTTAGGACATTTTGGGCCTACATTTTGGGCCTTTCGAACAATTCAAGGTCCTCGTTCCCCATTCACAACTTACACAATTCTAAATGTCATCCACATGTAAAATTAAAGAGAAAGTTTCTGAATAAATTTCGAGCGAAAAAAGTGCCGGAAGAGTGAAATTTTGGTCATTTTGCGTATTTTTGGCCCATATTTCAGGCCTTTTGAGCTTTTTAGGGCCTACCATCTCTGTATCCATGCTAAACAGTCCTGAATGCCATCCACACATGAAATTAGAGACCTATGGAATATTTACCAAGCAAAGTGCCAAAAGATGCAATTTGGACCATTTTGGGCCTTTTCGGCCTACGTTTTGTGCACAATTGATTCCTAAGCTGTAAAATCGATAATAAGTAAGATATTAGCCATTTTGTCCTCTGACACTGAAAATGGGGTCAAATTCAATGTCATCAGAATATTTGGCGTATATCATTCCCTGTATATGTCCATAAATGATTCCATAGCTTCAAAGTGGATAAGAAGCGAGATATTAGCAATTTTGTCCTGTGTCCTTGAAAATTAGGTCAAAGGTCACATTCAAGGTCACAAGAATATTCATCGTATATCCTTTCCTATATGGCCAGAATTGATTTATATTCTCTAAACTCACTATTGAGTTTTTTGTCAAAAATTGAGTGAGATATTAAGCAAAAAGGATCCCATTATAAAGCATAGGACAATTTCACATGAGAAAGTCCCATTTGGGCCAAAATGGCCCAATTCGAGCGATTCAAGGGCAACGAGAATTATACCCGTCACAGGGATAGATGCGAGGAGTGTTATGCATCAAAAAGAGAAATAGTTACTGAACAGAGTTTGAGAAAGTGGCCGCCATAGTCTAAAATCAGGCGTTTTTTGTCAAAAATGGCTGCCATTTAAAAAAATTAGGTCAAAGGTCAAATTGAAGGTCACAAGAATATTCAGCATGCATTTTTTTACATCAGTCATTTCCCATATGTTCAAAATTGATTGCTAGTCTCTAAACTCAATATTTAGTGAGAAATAACACATAATGTCATTGTGTCCCATTATAAAGCACAGAAGAATTTAACATGGCAAAGTGCCATTTGGGGCAAGTTTGGGCTAAAATGGCCCACTTCGAGCGATTCAAAGGCAACGAAACTTATACACATCATAGAGGTATATATGAGGAGTGTTATGCATCAATAAGAAAAAAAGTTACTGAACAGGTTTTGAGAAAATGACTGCCAAAGTCAAAAATCAGGCATTTTTTGTCGAAAATGGCCGCCATTTTGAAAAAAAATTGAAAATCAGAAAACTAAAAAAAACCTTTCCTGGAAATATTTTTAGGTATTTTTATGCAAAATTTCAGAAATATTCCATCGTAAACTTTGAAGATAAAAATGTGAACGGACGGACGGATGAATAATAATTGATTCCTACACTGTAAAGTCAATAATAAGCGAGATATTAGCCATTTTGTGCTCTGACCTTGAAACTGAGGTCGGAAGTCAAATTCAAGGTCACGAGAATATTCAGCATATATCATTTCCTATATGTCCACAATTGATCCCTAAGCTGTAAAATCGATAATAAGTGAGATATTAGCCATTTTGTCCTGTGACTTTGAAAATGAGGTCAAAGGTCAAATTCAAGGTCATGACAATAATCTGCATATATCATTTCCTATAAGTTCATAATTGATTCCTACACTGTAAAGTCAATAATAAGCGAGATATTAGCTATTTTGTGCTCTGACCTTGAAACTGAGGTCAGAAGTCAAATTCAAGGTCACAAGAATATTCAGCACATATCATTTCCTATATGTCCACAATTGATCCCTAAGCTGTGAAATCGATAATAAGTGAGATATTAGCCATTTTGTGGTGACCTTGAAAATGAGGTCGAAGGTCAAATTCAAGGTCATCAGAATATTCGGCATATATCATTTCCTATATGTCCACAATAGATTCCTAAGTTGTAAAGTCAATAATAAGCAAGATATTAGACATTTTGTGCTCTGACCTTGAAACCGAGGTCAGAGGTCAAATTCAAGACCATGAGAATATTCAGCATATATCATTTCCTATATGTCCACAATTGATTCCTAGTCTCTAATCTCAATATTAAGTGAGATATTAGGCTTAATGTGTCCCATTATAAAGCATAGGAGAATTTAACATGGGAAAGTCCCATTTGGGCCGAGTTTGGGCCCAAAATGGCCCACTTCGAGCGATTCAAGGGCAACTAAATTTATACATGTCACAAGAGTACATATGAGGAGTGTTATGCATTGATAAGAAAAAAAGTTACTGAACAAATTCTGAGAAAACGACTGTCATAGTCCAAAATTGGCCATTTTTCGACGAAAATGGCCCTCTGACCTTGAAACCGAGGTCAGAGGTCAAATTCAAGGTCACCAGAATATTCAGGATATATCATTTCCTATATCTCTACAATTGATCCCTAGTCTCTAATCTCAATATTAAGTGAGATATTAGGCTTAATGTGTCCCATTATAAAGCATAGGAGAATTTAACATGGGAAAGTCCCATTTGGGCTGAGTTTGGGCCCAAAATGGCCCATTTCAAGCGATTCAAGGGCAACGAAATTCATACATGTCACAGGGGTACCTATGAGGAGTGTTATGCATCAATAAGAAAAAAAGTTACTGAACAGATTTTGAGAAAACGACCGTCAAAGTCCAAAATTGGCCATTTTTCGACGAAAACGGCCGCCATTTTGAAAAAAATGCGAAAATCAGAAAACTAAAAAAAACCTTTCCTGGAAATATTTTTAGGTATTTTTGTGCAAAATTTCAGAAATATTCCATCATAAACTTTAAAGATAAAAATGTGAACGGACGGACGGACGGACGGACGACGGACGACGGACGACGGACGCCGGACGCAACGCCATGGCAATAGGTTATCGGACCAAAGGTCCGGTAACCTAAAAAATAGCATGAGTAACTTTTTTAACGCTGGGAATGGCTGAAACCTCGGATTGATTCCGAACAAAGCAATTTTGGCCCGTAGAAAATCGAACATGGCTGCCACACGCAGACGAGCAATTCGAGAGAGCAACAACCATTATCCTCGTCATGAACGTGCATATGGGTATTGCAATCATGTATTGATAGAAAAGGCGCGCAGTTCCACATTTGGTAGGATGACATGTTGGCATGACGTTGGGACTGGTACTCCTATACATGTATCACTGATCGGACGGAATTAAGAATCTCTTGATATTTGGTATGCACTCTGCAAAATATTGTCAGAAGAGCGTTTTTCGTTTTCCGATCCACGATTTATTTGATAGAATCACGGTCTTTTAAACGACAAGGCAGCATGCTTGTATGTAGAACTTGGATTTTTTATTATGGGCGTATTGGAAGTCATATCCGAAACCCATGAAGACCGTGAAATTGGCTTCAGATTACCTTAAGTGCCAAATCTCAAGATAAATTTCATGCATAAATTCATACTGCAACAGAACCAGAAGTACTGGATCATAATAAACAGATCCTAGATCAAATAAATTTATGTCTGTTGGCTATTGATCACTTGGTCCTAGCCTACTCGTGTGCTTAGGAAGTGGCAATTCCTCTGGTCAAATTGAAGTCGATCTCCAAATCATTTTGAGTCGGAACTATCATTTTATTAGCTTGCTGGAAATGCATACCAACTAACAATTAACGTCAGGTAACATGTCAAGCCCATTTGGTTATTTCTTTTTATTTATTTTATTTTATTTGGTGTCATCATTATCGGTTTGACGAATATGACAAATATTTTTATGACAAATATGCAGCTGAACTTATTAGAATATTGAGCTTTTTTTGTTTTCAGGTTCCAGTCGGGTACGGCATTTTGGACAGTATATTCCGAAACAACTGGTTCCACCTAATGTAGAGTTTCAAATATTTCCTGATGCGCCCAATGTTAGAGATTGAGACTACTGAACGAACTACTAGTACTTTAGTTCGAATGTCCAGGCAGGAGTTGTTTCATAACCATGATAACGCGGAGCGGTTGGAGATATAGATTTCAACAGCGATGGGGACATTATGAGGAGGTATAGCACTACAAAATGATGCACTATGATTGAGTTCTATGCAGTTTTGTAGGATAAGCTTCAAGAAAAGAGATACCAATCATGTGTCATTGGTTCGTTGTATTATTGTCCGCAACTTTGTGCAAAGAAACTGTACTCATGTATAATTATAAGGGGAAATCATATGAATAAATGGGATTACATATCATCCACATGAAAGTTATCCGAACACTTTCACATTTCCAAATCAGGAAATTTCATTTTTTTTTTAGTATCCACTCGTTTTCAAATCTGGGAATCGAATACTAAGAAATCGGAGACTGAATACTAAAACCGGGATTGAATATTCAGCGTAGGAATAAAAAGTTTATATCAGAAAGTGTCGTTTGGGAGGGTGATATGTGGTACATGGTTGTTTTCGTTCACCACGCTTTCAAGAGTGCAACAAGACGAGCATGCGTCTATGTATAAGAATTGAAGCTATGAGCTTCTCTACATATCATATCTTGTTCACAACAAAACTTCGTCAAACCATTTCGATAAGGCGATAATTTATTATTGAATTGGATTCAGGTGCATAATTATACCACTCTTCTATTGATACCGGATGTAGTAGGCCTATACATTTTTCATGACAATGCTGCCTAGTAGGCAACTTTTATTATTCCCTAGCTATGAATATGAATACATGCACTTACAACTGTGGGGAATGCACTTAAATTTGTACCAAAGAATTCAGTACCTGACTTTGTTGTGTGCTTCAGCATTGTATAATGGACGTGAGACGAACAATGCAGACACCCGCCTATAGCGATCTTCGTAGAAACATGAACAATACACAATATGTATTGACCTAATTATTAAAATGTATTGTCGGACTGTATTGTTGTTGCTTTTTTTTAGGTTACCGCACCTCTGATCCAAGAACTTTCGCATCCGTCGTCCATTTATTTTAATTTTGCTGAAATTTTGAACAGAAAGACCTCAAAAAGTCATTCAAGAGGTGGATCCTGAATATCTTCTAGTTTCTAGAATTTCGCGTCTAATGGTTACCGCCACAGGCCGATAACCTATTGTCGTGCAGATGCTTCCTTCGTCCGTTAGCAATTTCATAATCAGTGAAATTATTTGAGATTTTGCATTCATTAAGCTTTTTCGGTAACAAAAAGAAGGGCGCTTTTGTTTTATTTCTTTATGCTGGTCAATATGATTGAACCAATATTGGTTTCTTCTATCATATTATTCTTGTTTTCTGTTGGTGATCTTGAATTTGACAGTGACATGCATCTTGATGTCACATGACATGTGACATCATTTGACATGCATTTGACATAAGTGACATGCATTTGATAGGTCATGCATCTTTCAAATTAAGTTTTATTAAACTATAGTGACAACTTTCCTGCTGAAACCACATAATTATACAACACTTTATGACACAATATCGGTGATGAGTACTGGTCTATTTCATTGGATTGGCTTAACTTATTTTGGACCGATACTGATTCAAAAACAAAACAAAAACGGTCAATAGTTATAACCTGACTTCCAAGTATATAACCTAACTTCCAAAAATATATATAAAGCCGCAGGCTGAACCTCTCTTGACGCCTTTGAATTCGATCTTGTATGGCCTTCACCGGTCACGTGCGTGTTCAAAAGTCATTTCCTCGCGGACTTCTATTTTGTTCTAGAACACCATATATGAACTCGGCATAAGATATCTCCATGATATAAGGTGAACGATTGATCTCAACCTTGGATGACCTAAAGTGATCTAGGCCTTTAAAAAACATTTATAACTGGCTTGCCATGCATTGCGTCCATCTAACGTTTTCGTTTGTTAATTAGATGCAATATACTACTATCCTAAACCCATTCTTCCAGTAACCTATCTACCCCTTGCGCCAATTTTCTAGATGCGGACTACAAGTATGGCTTTCCTTTCACTGTTGTTTATTATTCAGTAAGCCGGATTCTATTGTCCCTTTAGATTTTATAGTAGACCGATGTAAAGAACGCACCACATACAAAGGAAAACCCACCGATTACTTCAAATTATTACACAAAAGATGCTTTTGTGTGGATGATGTCACTATACTTTATGCACCTTTATTGTGGTAATAACGGGTGAGGAATATATCTGGGGCAATTTATCAATACCGTCATACCTTGCGCGAAGGCAAGCAGCCCTGCATCGGTGAGCGATACGAAAAGCTCAACATAAAAACCGAAACGACTCGTCTGGTGTCTCTGATGAACAATAAATATTCATAGATAACAACACTAGGATAACAATCGACACGCATAGATACTATTAGGTTAGATCACCGCGATATATCCGTCATATTATGCTCGACTTATACACGGTTGAATACACAACGCCCTCGGAACTGGTAATTCGATCGATAATCTTGATAAGCTATTTTTCTATAGCATTGGCATCACTGGATAGTCTCAGATGTCCTTGTCCAGGAAAGATGTCTTCCGTACGACGACAGGAGTAGCAACATTGTGATAATTTGTTCACTGGATAAATAAAAATTCAAAATAAAAACATGGATAAACTCAAGGTATGGATACAACACAGCTACATCTTGTTCACTGGCGTTTTCGGGTATATCATCGTTCTGATATCTTCCTGTGAGAAAGGAATGTTTCATGAGGTGCCAGGCTTCACGTGTGACCAAGGCGTGACCCACGAGTGGCCTGGCGTCTCTCTCAAGACGTGTACGCGCAACTGTCGCCACCTGGCCGAGTGCTATGCCTTCAACATGCTGTGGGACGGAGTAACGGGATCGGGGACTGGCACCTGTCAGATTGTACAGTGGGAGAGACACCAGCACGCCGAGAGTCTACAGATGAAGAGCGACGCATCCTACTTTGGTCAGCTGTGTATTGTGTTCAAACAGTATTTTACTTTTAAATATGAATATGTTCGACTTCATTAACTTTATTTCTCATAGTAGCTGTCTGTGTTTAGATTACCGGTCCAATGCTCCGATAACTTATTGCTGTGGCGTTGCGTCCGTCGTCGGTTGTCGTTGTTCGTCTAGGTTTTTATCTTCAAACTTCAGGATCGAACCTCATTTTTGTTATGAAAAACTGCCGATTTCTGCCTTTCGCCAATGAACATTTCGTATTTTTTTGAAATTACACCAACGATCCTCTAGCTATAGGAGAGCCCCCATTTTTTTTCCTTCATTATGAACGGGATCGGTATAGAGTAAAATCCTAGAACAATTCAAGACAGAGCTCAAATGTTGGAAGATTCAGATGGCAAATCACATATATATCGTGACTTTTGTAGTGACCTTGACTTCAGTGACTTTGAAAAGTCAAAACGATGAAACAAGAAACAAAACAATTGAGGATCAGCACTGTTCTGAATTTCTCCGGTAACTTTCCTTAGATTTTGGGCTGCATCTTCATTTCCCTTATCTGTCGTTTTCTTTAGTAATGTTTCCATGTTTACTTGACTACACAGCAACATTACTACATTGGTCCCTGCTTGACCGAAATACGATTCTACAGCTGGTCTCATATAACATATTTAAAATAATGTAACTGTACTCCAGGAAGCTGCCCGCAAAACATGGTGTGGAATCCGAACAATACTCACTGCTACTTGCTCGTCCAAGAGAAAAAGGGCAGGGACGGAGCAGAAGCTCGCTGCCCCGGGCTACTCCACCCACTCGCCCACCTCGTGGACATCACCTCGGCACAGGAGGACGCCTTCGTCCTAGAGCTGGTCATGCCACATGCAGGTATAGATAGTTCAGTAGCTGTTCCAAATATATTGTGGTGTCAGGAGATCACCTTGAGCAGAACACCCAAAACAGCAAGAGAAAAATCATTTAAACTGCGAACTTCCCCATTGACAGTCATTCGTGTTCATCGTCCTTTGGCAATTTGTTTTTTGTGATTAAGATACATTATATCTATGACAAATAAGCAACAATATAATATATTTGCAGAATGATTCGCCGGAACTCACGACGTGTACCGTGTTCTGTTACCAGAATAACTGATTTCACCTCCTTATCATTATATATGGGGAATCTCAAAGTTTCCAAGTATTTGATTGTTCCGGGTACTGGATATTAAATAGCCGACTCGGTTTTGACAAATTTCAGCACTTCATACTTGATATTGGTTCTATGTCTTTTCCTACAGCTAATAGGCCATTCCACACTGCGGGCAGACGGGCTGACGTCAGTTCAAACTTCTTCTGGCAAACTACCAATGCTGAGGTTGTTTATGGCAACTGGGTGACGGAGGGCCCCACCATCTACCCAAGAAGCGACCAGGTGGACAGGGATTGCATCTTCATCAGCAACATCGGGGATCCGCCCAACGAGTGGGGCTGGGGAAATTGGAACTGCATCGCCGAGAAATACTTCATTTGTGAATTTTAAGGCGTATGTTGGGTCTCGATCGTCTTGACCATTTGATATTCTTCAATTCTAATTGCTCATTCAGACAAAGTCAATGCAAAAGGTGTTGGACGTCGGTGCATTGTTTACTGCTGATGGCCCGATAGTTTAGCACTAACAGGAGTGCGTTTCAAATGATCTGAGAAAATTGTACGAATAACAGGTATAGCATTACAAGCAGATGCACATTACAGTTATAGTTTATGCTTGTTGTGTGAATACTCAACACATGTACACGGTATGCAAGTATATGTTATAAAGGTTACAAGTCACTTTCGTGTCAACTTCGATAATGGTATTGTCATAATCACAATCTCGTTCTACTGATTGTTACTGATGGATGCCTGCTTATGCTGGCAGTCGTCATAGTGATTATGATTTGACTGTTTGAATATTTATTTTATTTTATTTTTTTTATTTATTTCATTCAACCCCCATGATTGGGGAAGTACATAAATATATAATAAAACCATTCATACAAAACACACATTCATCAGGATAGTGTATACATGCAGGCAGTCTAAGGAGACGGTAGACCCCTAAAAATTAGGCACTTTAGTACAACATTTTTGTCACTTGGAAATACAAATATTGTCACTTGCTTCTGGTTGTGTATGTCATCAGTTCAAGATATGGTATTCGTGAACGAATGGAAGTTATTCCACTGAAAATTGAAGCAACTGGTCCACTTCGGCTAGATACAAGTATCATGGTTCATTTACTTAGATCGATAAATGTTTCTGGAGTAATTGGTAATTGTCAATATTTGTAACACGGATCTGTTTGGAGATGCTTACAGTTTCCATCATCGATTTGGAGGAAGGCTTTGTGGACAGTGTGGGACGAGATACGGTCAAGATGTCAACAAGCGGTGCGAGCATCTCGGAAATACAAGCTTCTACACATTGTCATGGCACAGAAATAACTCCCATTGTTCCTAAACGACAGATCAATTCACGGCAAGTGAGCTATAACCAAGCTACCGAATACATCTAACTGCAACCATCGATCCGGAGGAGACGCCACACAGACAAAAGTGTACCCTTAAATATGACATCGTAGATCATCCTGTTATGTTTAGCATGACAATTCATTCACTCATTGTTTGTGTAACCATGTTGTTGGCGTTTCAAATGCTCGTATCTTTATTTTATCAATGTTATTGCCGCTTTATATTTACCATGCACACGGGATGCAATTATCTCTGGCTCCATTATCTAGTTTATTTTCCCCCGTTCGCGGAATTGTTCAATCATGATACATTTGTGAAATCGGAAAATATGGAAACGCATATAACAATTAACATATTGATTTATTTATTCAAAGCAGATGTTCGAGAATTGTTAGGAAATCATATTTGGGTACAATGAAAAATGACCTAGAAAATGGCGTGAACTTATAACATTTCATAACACCCGGACTAGAAATGGAGATTCGTGGAGAACAGTGACAGCCACTGTAGTATTGTAGAAACACAAGTTGTGAACCTACGTGACCCAAACAAAGCATGTCGTATTAACTATCAACGAAATTGTCCAACATTAATATAAACAGATCAGGAACTCGATGTAATAACTTGGACCAGTTATATCTTCCTGTCATAAACTGTTATAACGTTTATAACACTTAAGGTGGTCCGCTCCAAACAGTGAGGTGAGGGGGTCAAAGAGCTTTTAAAAATAAAATACTGTATCAACATAATCTAGATCTTCAAAATGATATTTGTTATAGAGTAACTGTTCAGCATCTTAAAACTGAAAATAAATAAGGGGTCACCGTATCCGTTCGCATGGAAAACACGATGCAAGATGTGTATATGGGCAAAAAAGTGCAAACATGCCGTAATTTATGTCATTTTAGGTAAATGTTTGTGATTTTGATCGATTATGTAGAAGAAACGAGCACGGTGACCCCCTTTCTTCTTTCCAGTATTAGGATGATGATCATTTACTCTATAAAATACGTCATTTTGGAGAGCTAATATTCAAGAAATGACTTTTAAGTTTTGACTCTTCGTTACCTCACTGTTTGTAGCGGACTACGTTAAACAGCTTATCTTGCAGAAAAAAAATGCAGAAAAAACTACAAACTAATCAATATTTAACCTTGATCTGCATGGAATGGCACATTCAATCATATTTTGTAGATTTATATCCAAGCTCGAACGATACGCTTTCGATGTTTGCATTGAGGTGTCCATATAAAGCATACGTTCAGGTGGGCGATGTTTTTTTAGGAGGGTGTTCTTCTGTCTGTTATTGTTACCAGATTTTAGTACCTTCTTACTCAAGACACCTTCTGTGAAATCAGATCTGTACAACCCAATCGTCGATGAATAAACTGACTTGATTGTTTTCAAAAAAGTTGTCGGCAACTAGAATCTTATGTTTATATTCAACAGCTAAAATATCAAAATCCCACCAAAACAAAATAATTATTACATCACGATGATCATGACAAAACTGATGATCATGCCTTTTTTCAACTCAATCCCTTCACATCGTGATGTCCATTTTGTATGTTCAAATTTCATTATGCCATGGTCATCAGGGCGTGGTTTGTGAGTCCATCACAACGGGAAAATTCGAAAACACGAAAGTCAATTGATCACAAAATTTATCAACACCCCGAAAAAACTGCTTCTGTGGCAGTACATTGTACAAATGTCAGCTGGTTTTCAACAACACGCGCAACAATGTCTTCTGGTGAAAAAAAGACCACACAACAAAACTACCATGTGTCATATTGTTTAGCTGAATACAGTTGAACTTGATGAAAAACAACCTTAGCATTAATTATTTGCGAACCAGTGAATATCGCTTTTGAAATTGAATCAGTCGACGGACTGCCATACAAAACACCATATTGAATGTCTTTCAGCCTGACAACGAGCAACAAAAGAATTGTTGGTCCATCGATCGTGCTGGGACGCCAGAGAGGCACGAACCTTATCCTTGAATATGACATCGTAAATCGTCTCTTTATATTTCCAGTTCCATCATTTATCTTCTCAATTGCCCCTGTACCAATAGTGTATTATTTATCATGCATTATTCATCATCACAACGATGTTCGAGTATGAGAGCGAAAAAACTGAGACCACATTGTCTTTCCCATAATACATAATACCACAAAACGTCATTCAAGATTTGACCTCACAATAGTATTCCCTTGTAGTTAAACAAAATCAAGGAGATGCAAAATAAAGCAGCGAATACAGGTAACATTTACATATGAACAAGTTCGAACTCATCAGTCACTGTATCCACGTTATAATAATATACATATATATATGAACTGTTGTTGTACCAAATAAATGCACCATTTGATGTTACACTGGACATATGATTGGTAATATAATTCTACCTTATATTCCATGTATGTCATCTTCTACATTTTAAGTTTAATGATAAATTATCATCAGTTTAAAATCTACATAGTACACACATTTACCTTGATCTCTCGCCGTCTGACTATTGGAATATACCTTATATTCTTCATATGAGGAAA
This sequence comes from Terebella lapidaria, assembly GCA_949152475.1. Taxonomy (NCBI): domain Eukaryota; kingdom Metazoa; phylum Annelida; class Polychaeta; order Terebellida; family Terebellidae; genus Terebella; species Terebella lapidaria. The sequence goes on from OX424556.1 coordinate 38,406,422, forward strand.
ACGAAGGTGTTGTGTTTTGGTAATGTTCATGTGTACTTTTGGAAACAGGAAATAATGGGATGGAAATGGTTACCTGCGAACTATTTCATCTACTTTTCATTTGTATATGATATTTTATTAGAACAATCATTTATTTTATATGACAAAACTGTGACATCAACATATCTGATTCACTGCGTATCAGACCATCAACATTCATATTATAAATGAAAAATAAATTTTGTCGCTGTAAATCATGCCAAATGCACAGAATTTATTAAATGGTTCAGAAATGATATACACGCATTTCTCAGCACAGGCGTGAGATGGTGGGCCATATGTAGTTTGTATCTTCTCTCCATTATACAAACTTCACTGCGGGGGAAATCAGCTGTATTGTTTCTCATAGTATCACGATACGCAATTGAAAAAAAACATCAAGTGGTGCCAGAGGTAAAGACTTTTGAAACTTCTCACACTATAAATTTTTGAGATTTGTTCAAAGTTGACGAAATTCACACCATCGCATAAATCACATTAAAAAAATCGTAGTTCCAAAAAATTACCAGTTTGTTAAGAAAATCTCGTAGTATCACCATACAAAACATACCATTAAGTGGCCGTGGAGGAGAAGACATTTGAAATTTATTTCACTATAAGTAAATGACATTTTTGTCAATATTGATAAAAAATCACTTTAAATTTTTCTTACAGAAATTCAAATTTCTAAAAAAAAAGGCCACTGAAATAGTTTTAAAAATTTACAAAAAAATTTTAAAAATTCAAAGGTCAATTTATAGGGTCAGGAGATTCCATCAAATGGTCTCGGAGGAAACATGGTTGGAGAATGACCACTATTTTGAGGGAAAATGCTAATATAAGTCACAAATACCTCCCTCTTGGACTACTTAAAATTATTTTTGTCCTGGTCTGGTAACCTACGAAAGATATGCTCCGGAGCTTCCATATTTTATAATCAATATTTGCTTTCCTTCATACAGAAAACGATCGTACACGGAACATCGTGTGAGTCATAACTGTGACTCCGCACACGTCTCAGATTTGGGGTATTCTGTGTGGATATCTTTTGTGGTTGACTATGTTGATCTGGCTAGTATAAATGGTGCACGTAGAACATTTTCGCCAATAACGTCTGAAAAAGTCGACGGATGTGTCTAAGCCACAGATTATACGTCAGTACATCTTTCCCGTTGGATGTTACATCGATCATGTACGAGTAGGACTATGCCTTGTAATTTTCTTTACAGAGACAATTTCTGTGAGACAATCAGAGGACGTTGAACAATCTCAAGCTTGTGAAAGGAAGAAAAACGGTGCATTTGCACATGCATGGTCACTTACGCCATGGAGCACTGGTATAATATGTGTCAAGGTTCAAAGAAATAAGTCACATCACTCTTAGATGACGTGTTGCTATAAAATACATATATATACAAAAATTACTACATAATGTGTCAACATAATCATGTTCCAATTTATTACGTGTGGTATAATTAAAGCTATTAGCAGATACATTGATCCCCGTATTGCACATCTGTGTTTACTTATTAACATCTACTTATCAAGCGACTACAAATTCGTTAGGAAATGAGATATCAAGTGTAGCCAGTCAGATGCCAAATGAATAAATCCATGTCAGATATTACAAGTTTTCTCTCAACAAGTCTAGACTGCACCATAACCATCGCTTCACCGTCAATTTTTCAATTGATAGCGTTCCACCATACTCTTGACATGTTTCACAATGGATTGCTATTGTGCGTTATGAAGTGCAGATACGTATTGAAAACGTTAACGTACATTATAGTTTCATGTACGTGTTTTTCAGTGTGACGCTAATTTGCAATATGATGTAAACATTGTGCAGTCATTCTTGAAATTCAGATCCGTGCAAAAAGAAACGTAAAAAGTGTTTGCTTCTGGATTTTTTATGCAATTTGCATGTGAGATATGATTAGGAATCTCAATGAGTACGACGATCTAACGTGGCCTCAATAAGTGAATGATCAAGACCTGGACATGACATAATGCAGTTTGAAGCTGGATTTATTTGCTACGTTTTGGATGAATCGATTGTAGATCTATCCTGTCTAATTTTGTTCCAACAACCATACAGGCGACGTGTTTAATTGCGAGAATGGATCGTTATATTCATTCAGTTTTCGTGCTGAATGAATATGGATTATTCAGGGAGATTCTACTGTACATATGAACAATAACCTTAATACTCTCAGAAGTTCATAATTAAATGTGAAATGGTGCTTCATAATTGCGCTGATGTCTATATGTTTGTGTGGTTATAGTTATCTAGTAGACAATTTTGGTTTCAGTTGATATTATTGTCAATTTTTGTGAGGAACATGGCAGAAGCAGACTGAACTCTCAATTGATTTGGTGAAACTCCAACTGTAGGAAAACAGGGAGTGGTGAAGTTACCCGCCAGTCATTAGGAATGCTGTTTGTTAGGAACCATTATTTCATTCATATTCGCGTTCAAAAACCAATACCATTACCGACCCAGTGTCCGATATATAGGTTAATGCACAAGAACAATACTGTTGTTTGTATACACCCATTACTAGAGCAAATAAACAAGGGATCGTCGCTCGCAAAAACAGAATACTTTGAATATTGTTCAGAAATACCTCGTGTTCACTCAACGATGAACAACGATATCGTACAGTGGCGTATGTATAACATAACCACGCACGCAATTACCTTTGTGATATATGTCAAAACACTGGTCGAATGTTATTTAATCATCACTGAAACACCCTGAAGTGTTTTTGATGTGCTCGTCGATTTGTTTTCAGAAAGAACTTTTTTCACCAGGCTAACGGTAACGAGGGAATGGGTCCTTATCCTGGGTACATTTGTGTTTGTACAATTATCCTTCCTATGTACATGTATTTATCCTATACAAATCTAGTATTGGATCAAATTGGGCGTATGCATGCATTGATCACACAAATTGATGCACAATACGATTGGAATTGATTCATAATATATAACTATGTAACAGTTGGATAAATCAAGCATATGACAGTTTCAGCAACCGATGTTGTTTTGTTTTGTGCGCCACTCAGAGTTAACTCTGACCTGACCTAGTTAATGCTCGATTGGCTCAAACATATATGAGTCTGTGGAATCGAAATGCATCGAGGGATACAAAGCACCGAGAATTGTGGTAATGTCAACAAACTCGAACTATCTCCACCAGAAACTCGCAACGAAATCAACGAGAAAGAGGCATCTATTTGGGCACACAAGTGCAGACATATAGCTACAATGTTTTCGTCATTCCGTCAGAAATATATGAAAAAATCCATAGCTGTCTCCCAATATCACTCTAGAATAGGGTGATTTGCATGAGTTTGTTTGAATCTCAAGAAACGTCAAAAAGCTATACATACCATAAAAAAAGCTCTGCACGTAACTTAAGGCGCACAATACGTTTAAATGAATATTGGATATAAAATGTGTTTCTATATCGGATCGAGCCCTTGCTGTTCATAGTTCAATCGGAAGGCTAAAAATAACTTCATATTATTAATTTTAGAGAACATACAGAAAAAAATAGGTATGTCTTGCGTAAAAGACAGTGCAGGATCGACACTAAATCTCAGAATATTAGCACACTGTTGTTCGGCCTTGCCTTCTATTAAAGATATTTTCCTCTAAATTCTGACTTTGTATTCTATGCGTACCTTTCGGTATGGATGCTGAGCTCTTGTTTCACGCCATAATGCAGCGTGCATTCCTTTCAGCACATGTTTATGTCTCGGCAGCGTGTATACCTGTCGTGCACGAAGTGACCAACAATACACAAAGTCCACTGTATTTATACGAGTTGAAGCAAAACATATGATGGTGGGTGTGTTGCAGTACACTCAGCCCAGAAGATGAACGTAGACACCCTGCAACATATCTTAAAGCGGTGACTGACCTAGTTCCTTTGTCTTGGGGTCAGGTCATGTTATTGTCACCGACTTGTGCTCAGATTTTTTGGAAGGAAGATAAACACAAGGTAAGAAAAATGCAATTTCTGCAACATAACGCATATATATAATAACTGAGGTAGATGACACGATGTCCGAGATACTACTACAAATTTATTTACTTCACAAATATTTGTAGGGGCTGAAATTCCCCAGAAATAAGGTTTCTTCCATCAATGTTTACCCCAATTTTGAAACGGTGATCACATTCATCGTCATTTTCAATAAATTCTGCACATTGTATTCAGATAATCTGCACACGGGAGTTAAGGTAATCATCTCATGTTTCATACACCCTGCCCATATGCACTAATATCTTGAAATTTCTCACTTATTCCTAAATTATTCCACATGCTTGTCGTGTCACCGATTTGAGTCAAGCGTCACCGACTTAGGTTTACATTTTGGGTATAACATACCCACTGGTTGAATGAGTTTAACTGTACAATGAGCAACTAACATCTTAAGTCGGTGACGCTTGACTCAAATCGGTGACACGACAAGCGTGTGTAGTAATTTAGGAATAAGTGCAAAATTTCAATATATTGGAGCGTATGCGAAGGATATATGAAACATGAGATGATTATCTTAACTCCCGTGTACAGATTATCGAAAAACAATGTGCAGAATTTATTGAAAATGACCATGAACGTAATCACCGTGTCAAAATTGGGGCAAATATTGATGGAAGAAACCTTATTTCTGGGGAATTTCAGCTCATACAAATATTTGTGAAATACATAAATTTGTAGTAGTATCTCGGACATCGTATCATCCCCCTCAGTTATAATATATATGCGTTATGTTGCAGAAATTGCATTTTTAGGTTACCGGACCTATGGTCCGATAACCTATTGGCATGGCGTTGCGTCCGTCGTCCGTCGTCGTCGTCCACATTTTTATCTTTTTTGTTTACGGGCGAATTTTCCTGAAATTTTGCACAAAAATACTTAAAAATAATTCAAGAAGGAGGTATTTTTTAGTTTTTTGATTTTCGCATTTTTTTCAAAATGGCGGCCGTTTTCGATGAAAAATGCCTGATTTTGGACTTTGGCGGCCATCTTCTCAAAATCTGTTCAGTTACTTTTTTTCTTTTTGATACATAACACTCCTCATATATACTCCTATGATGTCCATAAATTTCGTTGCGCTTGAATCGCTCGAAGTGGACCATTTTGGCCCAAACTCGGCCCAAATGGGACTTTCCCATGTTAAATTCTCCTATGCTTTATAATGGGACACATTATGCCTAATATCTCACTTAATATTGAGATTAGAGACTAGGGATCAATTGTGGACATATAGGAAATGATATATGCTGAATGTTCTCGTGACCTTGAATTTGACCTCTGACCTCGGTTTCAAGGTCAGAGCACAAAATGGCTTATATATCGCTTATTATCGACTCTACAGCTTAGGAATCAATTGTGGACATATAGGAAATGATATATGCTGAATACACTGATGACCTTGAATTTGACCTTTGACCCCATTTTCAAGGTCACAGGACAAAATGGCTTATATCTCGCTTATTATCGACTCTACAGCTTAGGAATCAATTGTGGACATATAGGAAATGATATATGCTGAATATACTGATGACCTTGAATTTGACCTTGACCCCATTTTCAAGGTCACAGGACAAAATGGCTTATATCTCGCTTATAATGGACTCTACAGCTTAGGAATCTATTGTGGACATATAGGAAATGATATATGCTGAATATTCTGATGACCTTAAATTTGACCTTTGACCTTATTTTCAAGGTCATAGGACAAAATGGCTAATATCTCGCTTGTTATCGACTTTACAGCTTAGGAATCAGTTATGAACATATAGGAAATGATATGTGCAAATTATTGTTATGACCTTGAATTTGACCTTTGATCTCATTTTCAATGTCACAGGACAAAATAGTTAATATCTCACTTATTATCGATTTTACAGCTTAGGAATCAATTGTGGACATATAGGAAATGATATATGCTGAATATTCTCGTGACCTTGAATTTGACCTCTGACCTAATATTCAAGGTCCAAGGACAAACTGGCTCATATCTTGCTCCTAAATTAACTGTACGGCTTGGGAATCAATTGTGGACATATAGGAAATGATATACACTGAATATTTTGATGACTTTGAATTTGACCTTTGCCATCATTCTCAAGGCCACAGCACAAAATTGCTAATATCTCTTGGATTATTGAATTTACAGGTTAGCAATCAACTGTGGACATGATATATGCTTAATATTATATATGCTGAATATTCTCTTGACCTTGAATTTAACCAGTGACCTGGCTAACATCTAAAATATTAAACATTGTCCGGTAACCTATCTTTGGCCCTTGGCCTAATTTTCTTACCGTGTGTTGATCTTTCTTCCAAAAAATCTGAGCACAAGTCGGTGACAATAACATGACCTGACCCCTAGACAAAAGAACTAGGTCAGTCACCGCCTAAAGATATGTTGCAGGGTGTAGAGTATGCATAAACACAGTCGTCAACGTGCGCACAGGATTCCTGTAGCGGAGTTACAGGAAGCCTGCAAAAAGCAACAACATAATCTGAGAAAATTGATGGTAGGTGGGTATCTTTGGTTGGAAACACATCCCAAACGAGGTTTCCAGCAAAGCGACTTAGCAGATAGACTAACATAATGATATTCTTTTGCGTGGTAGTTTCATTTGTTGTTGACACCTTCGATATTATTAACTATAAACACATGAAATGAGATTATCCCTCAATTATCGTCCGATTGCCCCTTTGTCTACATGAAATCACCATATAGTGGAACTTTTGCCCACTGCTACTGTGCATGGGGGATGATTGATTCACAGTTGAACAAATTCAACAGTTATTGGGAGGTGACACTCGTCTGTTTGTGTTTGTCAAGCAATTGTTTATCGTAGCACACACGAGATATGTGCTGCAGGATTCACGTAACAGGCGCTGAAGTATTCACGTAACAGGCGCTTCAGTGTTCAAGTAACACTGGATGTAAAATTGCCCTAAAATTTTTCTTTCCACTAAATTAACTTTGTACACATCAATATAAACATATACAAAGGTCAGATTCATGGATTGTGCATTGTACTGGAAAAGTACAAGCATATAGATTGCGATATTCCTGGCTGGATCTCATCAACTGGCAATGCCTTTTCTTCGTTGTAAAGTAATTTAGTATGCAAGTAGCACTAGATAAAAAATTGCCCCCAAATACCACTTTCACCAAATTTACAGCAGAATAACTTATTATGTGTAACAAATGGAACAATATCACAGGGAGGAACCGTTTGTCTGATTCTATGTGCAAATTGTCTGATTCTATGGGCAAATAAGCAAGTAAGCTGCGGGGCACCAGTAAAACATGCTGGATCGACGGCTAACTTCTCAACACAATCTGATGGCGTATGTTCTGTTTACTTCTTAAATCATTGCAGAATATGATTCATGTTCAGTTTCTTATGTGGTGTTCACCGTTCTCCATATATCTGTCGCACAAAAGTGGAACGGCTAGGCAGTGGAGCAGTTAGCCATCATAAATCACCAAAGACAAAGCGCCTCCAGTTACTTACCAGGATATATTGACCACAATTGCATGACAATTATTCCAGTTAACATTTTGATTGCTCCTGGATGTGAAGTCAGCTACGTAATCCAACATATAAAAATATTATTGAAATAAAATAAAAAATATAAATAAAATAAAAATATTATTGAATCTTGATTTTATGTTCTGTTTCTAGAAGAAGGTCAATAACATGGACGACAGATCGTAGCCCATAGTTCCATGGTTATCAAATAAACCTACCCATGGGATCAGGTTTGTTCCCATAGAATCGGGTTTGTTTCTGTTATTTTTAATCTATGATCAATTTTGTTTGATTCTGTAGCTGATTTCACATCTAGGGACAATCAGAATGTCAACTGGAATAATTTTTGTCCAGATACCCAGGTAGGTTAGTATGAACGCTTTGCAGTTGGTGATTTATTATGGATAACTGCTCCACCACCTAGCCGTTCCACTTTTGTGTGACAAATGTATGAACAACGGTGAACACTGCATAAGAAACTGAACATAACCCATATTCTGCAATGATTTATGGAGTAAATAGAACGTGTGCCATCAGATTGTGTTGAGAAATTTGTCGTTGATCCAGCATGTTTTACTGGTGCCCCGCAGCTTACTCGCTTATTTGCCCATAGAATCAAACAATTTGCTCACAGAATCAGACTTTCTGCCCATAGAATCAGGATAATGCACATAGAATCAGACAAACGGTTCCTCCCTGTGAATATAATAAACTGAATACACAGTGCTCATCATGTCCTCAATGATATCAGTATTGGTGTGTTGCATGGACCTAACCTATCTTACGTGTGTGTTTTTGTTAGCAACTTTCCTAGAGAGAATTATTATGGCTGGTGACTGTGGGTACTGCAGTTTCTCATTGTACATTGTACAATTGTACAACACTGCATCCAGTCCCACGCTGGTCCCAATCATGAATACTGATCAGTGAGGTCATGGTGAGCACTGTATATATTCAGTTTATGTATAGTGTACATACATAATATACCGTTCCAGTTGTTAAATATAATAAATAAGTTTGCTGTAAATTTAGTGGAAAGAGAGATTCGGGGACAATTTTACATCTAGTGGTACTTGCATTGCCAATTGATGAGATCCAACCAGGAATAATGCAGCCTATATGCTTGCACTTTTCCAGTACAATGCACAATTCATGAATCTGACCTTTGTATGTGTTTATATTGATGTGTACAAAGTTAATTTAGTGAAAAGAAAAATTTTAGGGCAATTTTACATCCAGTGTTACTTGAACACTGAAGCGCCTGTCACGTGAATAATTCAGCGCCTGGTACGTGAATCCTGCAGCACATATCTCGTGTGTACTACGATAAACAATTGCTTGACAAACACAAAGAGACGAACGTCACCTCCCATTAACTGTTGAATTTGATCAACTGTGAACCAATAAACCCCCATGCACATTAGCAGTGGGCAAAAGTTCCATTATATGATGATTTCATGTAGACAAAGGGGCAATCGGACGATAATTGAGGAATAATCTCACTTCATGTGTTTATAGATAATAATAACGAAGGTGTCAACAACAAATAAAACTACCACCCAGAATATCTTTATGTTAGTCTATCTGCTAAGTCGCTTTGCTGGAAACCTCGTTTGGGATGTGTTTCCAACCAAAAATACCCACCCACCATCAATTTACTCAGATTATGTTGTTGTTTTTTGCAGGCTTCCTGTAACTCCGCTACAGGAATCCTGTGCGCACGTTGACGACTGTGATAAAGTACAGCACTGTTGTACTGCTATTTCCGCAGCATATGAAGCATCATGTAGAAACAGCTAGTGCTTACCAATGATTTAATAACTCCGTCTCTGCCAATTGATCAAGACGTGGGACTGTTGTTCAAGCACGCATGGGCATTATTCAACCAACTATATGTTCATTCATGCTCTCGGTTCTTACCTATTGATGGATTTCACCTTCGATGAGACATAAATGAAATCGCACTGTAATTGCCACTACCAGTTTGTTTCACATCAGGGCAACCATTCATGACTTATATATAGATGACATTTTGGTTATGATGCATGGTTGAATAGGAGGGAGGGTATAGTGCAAACTGCAAGCACGGTGGTAACTGTTTTTAGTAACAAAACAAAAACTAGTGTGTAGATGTACCATGAAACATCTTTTCGGGAAAATGTCTGCAAGTGGAATGACATAATACACCTAGATCAGGGAGTGAACAGACCAAACTGCAGGCCACAAGAATTGATTGGAAAATCATATCTGATCATGACGAAGTTTCCAGATGATGCGAAAATATATCGACCTGAGAGATGAAAAAAATTTAAATTAATTCAAAAGGATTGAGAATCAACCTTAACTAGAGAGGCTGATAAGCATTATGCAAGCAAGTTCTGCTCAGATCTTCTAAAATCTGTCGAAACCACGTGACAATAGCACAATCAACCTTAGTCTCATTCTGCGCATTTGGATATCAGATGTTCGCTTCAATTTAACTCGTGCTGTCCAGGAATGAGCGTTAAGGTAATTTTTTCCCATACAGGACCCAGATTATATTCGACAGTCAAGAATGGCTTCTAGAAATGAGTCAGAATGAAAAGAGGGGACTCGGAGGAGGGAGGGGTTGGTCGTTCGAGAATCCGTTTGAATTACGCAAACGTAAATAGTCTTCATTTTTCTCGGTAAATATCAAATTGAATATTAAGCACTTCACATGTACCTGACATTTGTGGTCGGGACGCTGTATCAGATGTACTTCAGTGCGAGTCATTTACTTCGTTCATATGTCATGGTTGATACCTGAATATGATTGCCAGAAAGATATCGAACAGCTTCTCTGAATAATTGAATCATCAGTTATTTATAGTGTATATTCTGTATGCTAGGACTTACATGTATGTGTGGATAGGCGTTTTCCTATTTTTAAATCATGCTCTCGACATATTTATGTGCAATTATACAATTTTACAAATGAAAAAAAAATATATATGAAATAGACTAAAATAATATTACCACATCCCGCAATGACAATGAAGAATAGTGCATGGTAGATATACAATGGCAATAGCATTGACAAACAGAATAACGACGGTGACGTCGAAGATATGAGCATGTAAAACGCCAATAATATGCGTACACTTGCAATTGGAAAGACGAATGAATTTTCATGCAAAATATAACAGCAAAATTCACGATTTCATATGCAATGGTGAATTTATTGTCGGTGTGGAGTCCCACCGGGATCGATGGTGGCAATTAGAACCTTGGGACTACCTCAACTGCCGTGAATTGATCTGTCATTTCGGAACAATGGAGTGATTCGGAGCAGGGACAAGGCGTGAAATAATCCATTTCCAGAATGCTCACAATGCTCGTTAGCACCTTGACAGTGCTTCTCGCACGCTGTACATAAGTCTCTCCTATCTCCGAAAAGATATGTGTTACGAACGTTGACATCTACCAACTAGACGCTTCCGGTCACCTACGACCGCTTGGGTGTATCCCCCGTAGCCCTATCATCCCTGTTGCCCCAAATATATTACTGATAAGTGTGAAAAACTAGAGCAAGGGCTAAAAAAGATTACCAGAGAAGTGTAAAATTTTCAACCACAACTGCTTTTTTCCCACCAAAATTGCTGCATTGATCTTTCAAGGTTATTGGAGGTTGAATTCAAGATCACCACTGAAATCACTGCATATGAATTTCCATTTCGACATGATCGATAAAAACAACAAAATTACAGCCAGATCACACCAGATCATCTAAAGTTATATTTCAACTCAGAATATTTGACATACTTGGTTCCAAGTTGAAATTCGAAGTACAAATTGACCAAAACTGCATTCCAAGATGAAGAAATTGGAGCCAGATCGAACTTTTCACCATAAGTTATATTTTAACTCATAATATGTACCAAACGTGGTTTCAAGCTGAAATTCATAGTAAAAGTTGACTAAAACTGCATTTCAGGATGACGAAATCAGAGCCAAATCGAACTTTTCACCATAAGTTATATTTTAACTCATAATATGTACCAAACGTGATTTCAAGTTGAAATTCAAAGTTAAAGTTGACCAAAACTGCATTTCAGGATAACGAAATTGGAGCCAGATCGAACTTTTCACCATAAGTTATGTTTTAACTCATGATATGTACCAAGCGTGGTTTCAAGTTGAAATTCAAAGTAACAGTTGACCAAAGCTGCATTTCAGGTTGACAAAATTGGAGCCAGATCAAACTTTTGTCCATAAATTATATTTTAATTCATACTATGTGCCAAACATGGTTTTAAGTTAAAATTCAAAGTAAAAGTTGACCAAAACTGCATTTCAGGATGACGAAATTGGAGCCAGATCGAACACTTCACCATAAATTAGATTTTCATTCTTTATATTTGTCAAACATGGTTTCAAGTTGAAATTCGAAGTAAAAGTTGACCAAAACTGCATTTCAAGATGACAGATCCAGAGATGATTGATCGAGCCAGATCAATGTTTTCACAAAAAGCTCTATTTTTCTCACCCCAAATATGTTCCAAATTAGGTTCGAATGTGAAATAGATGCATATACGACTTGAATTTCTGCGAGAGGAATACAATAGGCGGATTTGGTGCACCCGAGCGCAATTCACCAGTGAGCTTTACTAGCATTACTAGTTGTCCGCAGTAAAAAAATAATCCTGCCGTTTGGCATGTTTTGAGTGTACCTTGTGTTTTGAGAAATAAGTCACAAAATGGCATTTGAAAATGACAATTATCAGACAATTAATCATACTTAGTCAAGAACCAAGTCTCGGTTGGTGATCCTTGATGGCTATAGGTCGCCACAGTAAATTCTGGTGCCAAATGAATGTTTGCAAGTTCATGATTTTGTTACCTTTATATTTACATTATAAGTGAATGGAGAACTGGCGCGTTCCAGATTCTGGATTTTACATGCAGTTCGTCCTTAACGCTTATATCGCGAAAAGTAACCTGGATAGGTATATTTTTTACATTATTACATAAATATATGTAAATAAAATAGGACAAATACTGTATCACTGACCGAGAAGTGATACTCAAGGTTGTATGGATTATCAGAAGTTGCTCTTTTTCTGTAATATTTCAGTACGGAAATATATACATATGTTCTCACTCTTGCCACGAAACATATCAAACTCAGTACTAGCGAATTTTGTTTCATCAGTTTAATTAACCGTTGCATATACAACAATTCTGTACTAAAAAATCCTATAAATATGGAGTTTTAGGCAAAAGTATGCAGTGTCATGATGTAATGGATTGTGGCTATTGCTGAGGTACCTTTAAGACTGATAGGAGGTCAACAAAATGCATCATAGCAAAAAATATCGTACGGTGACCTACTATTTTTTTTTCTGCTTTTTGTAACCAACACATGTCTAGCTATCAAGAAATATATTTTTTTACTCAACAAAAACACCTCCCCGGGTGTTTCGATCAACCTTAACCACAGGCGTACGGTGCCAATCGAATACGCCTATGTCATCATGTATCTATAATATACACCAAGGTACATAACAAAAACGTGGGGGCCCTCTGTTTGGATCGCTGTAAAATATTCCACATCGATGCACACACTCCATGAAATACCTGCTTTCATTCCATAAACATTAAACTTTATAAAACAAGTGTTGAAGTTCAAGTAGCGATGATACTTCTCCAGTAAAATCCACTTTCAACACACATTTCAGGATAATCGACACCAACTGCGACGATTTCGGCCTCGTTAACAAGTACAATCGCCAGGTGGCGCTGACTCAGGGCGTGGGTGAATTCCGAACTGAAATTATAGACGATTTTGGTGGTCAGGACCTCATAATGCACGAATACAATTATTTGAGTACTACTCGTACATATGCTGAGTTCTGTTATCATGTACGCAATGCGGACGCAGTTTGTGCTATGTTGCATTGTATATGCCTACCATACGCATGCATTCCGCCTGATGAAGTGACGTACCTGTCTGTCGCCGGGTCACAGTGCAGGGTGCTAGGTCCAAGGGCGTTTAAACGTTGTCTGTTGAACAATTTCCACCACCTGTAGACATGAATCTCAACGAGTTACAGGAGCAATGTTTGCAGAAGGCATTAGAAGGGCATAACATCGTCATCACAGGCCAGGTATGTGTACTGGTTGTGAACATAACATTCAATGAGGCATACACAGACAATTAAGCTATTTGCAAATAACATAATATTATCTGCGTCACGTTAATATTATATTTTTGGCCACTCAGGCTGGAACAGGAAAATCGTTCACATCACGCGAAATTGCGTCATCATTGTGGGCTCAAAATAAGCGTGTACAAATCTGCACAAGCACGGGCGTCGCAGGTCTACAATATGCGTTCAGGTCTATGACTCTTCACAGGTAAATAATATGCTTTTGACTTCATAATTTTCAGCGATGTATTCAAACAACTTTCAGGATTGTTGAACACCTATGTGGGATAGTACTCTGCATCAACCCAACGAGTTTCAATAGCGTCATTCGAATGTCAATGACGTCCTTACGTCAAATGATAATTTTGGAAATATGGGAAATTATCTCGAGAAATATTCGTCGTAGAGATATGCAAGTTACATATTTGGAAAGCTCATTCCATTCTGCTTAAAATATGACATGTCCGATACATTTGCGCCATGATAGATGTTTTGCTATGACGTCATGAACGTAGGGCCTTCATGCCAAATTATGGGAATTTCGGCGACATTTCACAAATTCACCAAAAATACAATTAGGTATAGAATCCGATAAAATTTGACACAAATGTGTCGGATCGTAATCTGCATCAACCCATCGCGTTTCAATGGCGTCACTTGAACGTCAATTTTCGAAATATTGGGTTATCTATAGAACTATGTGTCTTAGAGAGATGCAATTTGTACATTCGGAAAGCTCATTCAATTCTGCTTAAGGTGGGTTATGTCCGATACGTTTGCGCCATGATAGATCATGAACGGTCGTCCACATTTTCAGCTTACCAGCACTATAGGCTGATAAGATATTGTCTGAATATTTCGGAATTAAGTCAATCATACCCTCAAGCCCGTGGCCTATTGACAATATTAATGATTTGTTAATGGGACCGTTAAGTTAAATGTGGGTGACCGGAACTCAGTATGTTTATCAGTGCAGTGAGTGGCACAATTTTACTGTACGCAAGTGTACTGTGCATCAGTGTGCAGATAGCTCAGTGTGCTGAACACTGAAATGAACACAGGTCGATTCATGGACATTTGTTGCAGATGGTCGGGAATTCGTGACGGACACTTTTCACGCCAAGAGCTGGAGAACCATGTTTTGAGCGATGCCAGCTTCCATCAGGCACGACAGAACATTATTGGAACGGACGTTTTGATTGTAGATGAGGTATCCATGATATCGAAAAAACTATTTGACGATGTGAATTATATTTGCCAGAAAGTTAGGGACTGCCAAAAGCCAATGGGAGGCATACAAACCGTATTGGTAGGTGACTTTTACCAATTGAAACCAGTACCCAACAGGCATTGTATGGATAATGGGGAATACGCTTTTCAGAGCGACATCTGGTTACATGGATTTCCACATCGCATCAATTTAACTGAAATACATAGACAAAGCAATGAACATTTCATAAGGGCCATCAATGATACTGCACGTGGCTCAACAGGTGCGGAGACCGTACATCTTCTGAAGTCCCTAAATAATGAACCGCAAAATGTGGACAATGTAACCAAACTATTCGCACTTAGTTATGACGTTCACGTATACAACGCCGATCAGCTGGCCAAAAATCCGAATGACGTCAAAGTTTATAAGGCGATTGACCAAAATGTTTCTTGCAAGCTGCGGAAGCAGGTGTCGGTGCAAAATCATCTGTGTCTAAAAGTGGGAAGTCCAGTCATGCTGACGAAAACACTATCGTCGACATTGTTCAATGGGATGCTTGGAAATGTGACCAAGTTGAATGAATCCAGCGTCACTGTCAACTTCGATGTCATTAACGAGTCTCATGACATAGGTACGTCACAGTTTTATGCCTACTCCAACTCGGTTGGGAAACCAATATTGGTGACTACACAGATACCCCTTGTACTTGCGTATGCGCTAACTATACATAAATGTCAAGGCATGACGTTGGATTACGTTGATCTGGAATGTAGGGGTATCTTCGAGGCTGGCCAACTGTCCGTGGCGATTGGGAGAGTGCGTGAGCCCCATTTCCTAACTATTCGGAATTTTCATCCTTCATTGTGCATGGCAGTATCACCCTTGGTTAATACCTATTATGGGACTGAAAATGCCGATTTCAACAAACCTCTGACATGTTGTAGACATAAAGAAATCACCACGCAGGATGTCGTTCAGGCATGTTCTACGAACACTGACGCGTTAAATTTTGACTCATCAGATAATGACGACGAAGGGGTTACAAGTGGCGATTTAGATGGTAATGGTAATAAATTATCGGATGATGATGACACAAACGTCATTCAAAACGTATCAGTTCATGAACATGAGGCCAAATTAATGTACAGGGTGTTGGATAATGACGGATACATTTGTATGAAATCGATGATTGAACAGCTGAAATACGAGAGTCCTGAAAACAATTACAGGAGGCACATGAACAGCATTCTCGAAGGTATGAATGCCAAGAATTGGATGGAGTGGGTTCACTTTGATATTCGTAAACTCATTTCTATTATAGAGACCTGTGGCAAGAGTCTCCAGAGGCAACAACAGCTTAATGTAGTCGTTTCGAAATACGTTCAGGATTTTGGAAACTCGGATGAATTTCGTTCTAGTTTACATGCTCTTTTCGGTCGCTCACATGAACTGGTTGAGGAACATTTATCAGTGGCCATCTCAATGCATTTCAATATATTCGATTCAGTGATGTCGACTATAGCATCAGGTGTTGTGGAAAATGACGGAGATACCAAAACCTATCCTAATATATCGGAGGGATGTCGGGCCAAAATAAGGTATATTGGAGGAATGTGTGTTGCCAAAGTGTGCCATGAACACACTCAGTACGTAATGAGGAACTTACACAAAGAAAACGAAACGAAAATGTCCCGATCATTCGTGTGTAATTTAAGGTTGAATGTGGTCAATTCATTTGATATCGGCTTTGAGGGGTCAAAATATGCATTTTCATGGAGTGAACTGTCCCGCAAGCGAAATATATTTGGCCACCTTACTTATATTAATGATGAACTGTACGAGTTTTTTTGCACACTCGATGAGGAGGTGTACACTCATTTAAACATGGACTCTGTCCGAAAACATGGTAGCTTATTGTGCAACAATATCTGCTCCACTCTGCTTGCAACCGACAAGTTGACATCCATGTGGCCGAGTCACGGAATGAATGACAGCGACAAAATCTGCCTCATGCGCGAAATTGTCACTAGATACCTACATGTCACTATGAAGGAGTACGCAAAAACAATGACCTCGGAAATGAAGTTACAAAAGAAATTAGCACACAGAAAAAATGTGCTGTTACAAGATAAAAACGTAAGAGACGATAAACCCGATGAAAAACACTGCATGGTTATTCAGGAATCTGTTCCTTGCAGTAGTGCATCCGATGGCCCGAAATCACCAGGTTCGAAAAAAAGGAAATCGGAAGATATGTCAGAACCGCAATATTTCTGCATCATTTGCAACGGGGTATACACACCAAAGTTGCACTGGATCCAGTGTTCCGTTTGTGATGGATGGCTGCACAGGAAATGTGATAAAGCTTTAAGGTCACATAAGATATGGAAGCAACTCTCTGATGGTGACGAAGGATACCTGTGCTCGCAGTGCAAGGCCTTGGATGCGTAATTATTTTGTTTGCATTTGCACCGCACCTGTTGGTATTACGGGAATAAATGAAGGCCAAACGTTTACATGATTTTAGCACGTTGTTTTCAACATAACAACCAAAGTGTGTTAACAACTTTCAAAGTGTGCTGTTTAACAAATTATCATAAGAACCCACATTCTCACAGTGCCGATTGTTAATATTGTCAGTTGTGATGGACCCAAGAATTCAGTTAGTGAACTGCGTGCATATTTAGGGAAATAATGACTTCAACATAACAACCAAACTTTCAGAGTGTGTTGTTTTACAAATGACCATAGCAACCCACATTCTCACAGTGCCTATTGTTAATATTGTCAGTTGTGGTGGACCAAATAATTCAGTTGGTGAACTGCGTGCATATTTAGGGAAATAATGACTTCACTCACGACTGCGCCTCATTTTACTTTGCAGATGGATGGGTAATGCGACAGCGGGCCGCTTCTTTGCACAGGCATTGGACTTCTTTGATATTGTAGTCTCCGACAAGATTGTAGAAATCAGACCGCTGGTGTATTGTGTGGCGTCAGGGTTGGTATTGGCTCCATGGCGTTGAGCTCGTTGTTGGCAGAACAAGTTTTCTACAATATCGCTGTTGATCAGTGCTGGAATGATGTTGTGCCCTGCTGCTGTAGAAACTTTACATAGTGAAATGAACCCATTTATGAGATACTGAAGGTCCTCAAATGTTTCTCGGGTTATGAACCCTTGCTTTGGATTTTTAGGTGTCTTATCCTGTTCGCAATGCAATTTCCAATCGTGGAACCACCTCAAAATATCTTCCAAGTGTGTGATACGAGGGTCGTCTGCGTTGGTAATTGGGGAATTGTTGCGAAATATGTCTACTAGCTTAGCTGTTGTACGCAGCAAGTCAAGTGTCGCTTTCAATTCCAACTTTGGAAATGATATGGCATAATTTTCCATCAGATTTAGCATGTCGCTATTTAATACTTGTTCGGCGAGATGGTTTCGCATTTTCAAAGCTGAGTTTAGAAAGAAGTGGTCCTCTGTTAGTCGGTGGTGAATTCTTTGGGTGTTCGTTGTGATATCCCAGTGATAGGCGTCAATGAATTGCTGCCATATGATGTTTCCTGATGCGAGATTTAGTAGGCGCTTATGTTTATCCATGAGTCCCGAAGCAGAAATGCAGTTGCGAATGCGTTTAATGATATGAGAATAATCCATTAAAACTGACAGGATAGAATGTGACAAGCTCGTCATATTCCTCACAGCAGCAACACTTGGAGCAGACAACATGTGAGCAAAAGAACGATTTGCACTAGCACCATCCATACACAGAAAAGAAATCGAAAAACCAAAAGTTTTCAGTTCGTTGACGATTTTCCAAAACATTATGAGCAAATCAGCAGATGACAAAGAATTGGTCAAAAAATAAGCAAATGGGAACCGGAAACCATTTAGCCCCAGGTATACAAACTGCAGGACTGATGTGGCGGCAACTATGGTGTCACTTTTTCTGAGAATGTGATGAATTTTGTCCGTCTCGGGTACAGTTTCAACAGTACCACCGTAACTCATGCCATCTGAGTTACACCGCACCTGTATTCCTGATTGAATGGACATTTCGTCAAAAATGATCCCCCCATTGAAATCAGAATTGGCCGTTTTGCACTCTTTCGACATCCAATTCATGAGATCGAAATTTATGCCTGGAGATTTGTCTAGACAGTTCTTGTACTTTTCTAGTAAACTTTCTGATGGGAGAAACATGACATTTTTAAGAATCCTGTATGCATGGCCACTGGCAATCCATACGCTTAGACAGAGACCAACTATTTTTGGATCCCACCTGTTAGTTCGCTTGTCAGTCCCATTACATAGTTTTTTTTAGACAATCTGACTGGGCGTTGATGAGCAACATCAGTGTTTCATCAGCGTCAGGAAAGAACTCCTCGAAACCATTTTTGACATTTCCGTCACAATCATTGTTGTAGCCGTGTCCTTTCTGGCAGCACCTACAAGTACCTGATATATTGTTCATGCTCACTATACCTACACATCCTGGCTGTCGGCATCGTATATCTATGATGCATCCCGTTGTGGTCCAGCGTTCGTACCCCCTAGCTTGTCGATTACACGGTATACCTTTGCATATTGTAGATCTTCTGACAGAGTCACAAACCGTAGAGATAGTCATACACGTTTCCACAAAACTTGACGAAAGCCCAATCGAATACACATCAACGTTGGTATTGCCAACGTTCACCGTCAAAGCACCGTTTTTGTTAATGCATATTTCTTTCAAAACTGCGTTATTGTTCACAAAATATTCAGTTTTCATGGCAATAGTTATGCTTTCGCTGCATTGATCCATCACGAAACAGTAAGTGGGGATTTCTTGTTGGATTTTCTCGAAATCAAATGACACAGGATGACACACACGTTTCAATCCACGATAAACAGTTACATGTTTTCCGTGATCTGTAGTTTTCTGCACCACAATACTGGGGAATTGCTTATTAACATGCAACTTGAACATATGTGCGGTCACGTGGCTGTCCTCACCAGTGCAATCTGCACAATATTGTTCGTAGAGATCTGCACTCACATTTTGCACTGTCACACGTGGTTATGTTCTTGTTGAGCCTGTGTGATTCAATGGTATATGCAAGAAAGTATGACACACTAAACCCTTTGGCTAATTTTAAATTGCTATCATTAATAATGATATTTATTGTACATTAGCAATTAAATTGAAGCAATTGTACAATACAGTGGGCAATCGTCGCTGCCAGTGTTGTAGCATACGCGATATCATAATGCAATCAAAAATGCACAGCATTGTTTAACACGGGGAACAAATATTGCCCATTGTATTGTAAAGATAACCCATAAAGTTGTATACAGTAGTAGTTTTTCAGTTGGTAGAACGCTTACCAATCGACAAGGAATTGCTTGGTATCCATTGCAAGTGTAAATTCAAAGTGCTATATCGCTTTGTTTACAGATAACCAAGATCCCTTGGAACAGAGCTCACGCCGACTAAAAGACAGACTGTGCAGGTAAGAATGGTAAGATACACTGCACATCGCATCGATATGACATCGACCACAGAGTGCAAAAATGTACAGTCCGCCAATACGAAAACTGCCATAAAACATAGCGCCACCTGGCGATTGTACTTGTTAACGAGGCCGAAATCGTCGCAGTTGGTGTCGATTATCCTGAAATGTGTGTTGAAAGTGGATTTTACTGGAGAAGTATCATCGCTACTTGAACTTCAACACTTGTTTTATAAAGTTTAATGTTTATGGAATGAAAGCAGGTATTTCATGGAGTGTGTGCATCGATGTGGAATATTTTACAGCGATCCAAACAGAGGGCCCCCACGTTTTTGTTATGTACCTTGGTGTATATTATAGATATGTAACAAAACCATGCAACTGCCGCGCTGAAACGTTCGTTAGGAACGGTCACCTGATCTACAAAGTCCACTTGCGAAGACACCGTTCGCGGAAGAACCGTTCGCAGAAGCACGATTGCGGAAGCATCATCAGCGGAAGCATCGTTCGCGGAAGAACCGTTCGCGGAAGCACGATTGCGGAAGCATCATCAGCGGAAGCATCAGTCGCGGAAGCACCGTTCACGGAAGAGGAGCCTTCGCGGAAGAACCGTTCGCGGACGCAGTCTTCACCACGTGGAGAAGAGTGCGGAAGATACGTTCGCGGACGAAGATGCGCGCGCAGCCACCCTGGCTATATAAGGGAGAGCGGACGGCCGCTCTGAGAGCACTGCAACAGCGACATCGACCGTGGGGAGATCGTCACCGCCACAGCCAAGGGACTCGACGAACTCCGTGCGGACGACTCCTTCTTCAGGGCCTTAGAGTCATCCGGGATTAGACCGACTACCTGGAGAAACCATTCGACTAAACGGGACGGGAAACTTCAACGGGAAGGGACAGAGAGACGCCGCCGGCTAAGAACTCTTTTTAGTTGTGCCCTCGTGCACTATTTATTTTTGAAATGTGATCATACAGTGCTCCATGTCTGAACTTCATATTTGTACGTCACGTGGGTGACCAGCCATACAATTGTAAGTTGATTTGATGTATATAAATCTTCAATTTATTTACATCTGAGTTGCTTCTTGCCTAAGTGAAGCCGGTAAGCTACGGAGTGATGATACACCAGCGTTGGGGAACACCAATTTAGTGACGGCTCTCGAATCACAACGAGCGGGAGTTACATAAAGTCTATACGATCAGAGAAACCAGGTTTTTTGGGCCACACCGAAAACAAGTCATTACCAAACGTCACAACTTGGCGCACGTGACCAGGATCCCCGAGGGTCTACTGCCAGGGAACGAACCTCAGCATCACTCATGTCCGGCGAAAACGACGAAACTGCCCCAGGGAAGACAGGAGGTGAAGAGGAAGACTCTTCGCGGACGGCCTCACTTGCGGACGAGGAAGACAGCGGTTCGCGGAAGCCGACCTTTGCGGAAGAGGAAGACGACCGTTCGCGGAAGACGTTCGCGGACGACCACCGTTCGCGGAACACGACCTTGGCGGAAGAGGCCGACGACCGTTCGCGGAAGACAACGTTCGCGGAAGATGACCGTTCGCGGAAGAGCAGCTTCACAGCCAGGGGTAGACGGGACGTTTCGACGAGTGAGGAGCAACCAGGGAGGTCGAGACCTTCCATGGGCCAGTCGACTAGTCAACAGAGACCCCGGAGCCAGACACCCGACAACCGTTTTCTTTTCAGACACGACTCTGGGTGGCAGCACGATCGAGACAGGGAGAGGTCAACCTACCTTGAGAGCGTTAGGAGGGGCCCCGAGTTCCGACGAGTGCTGGGACCGGAGTACGTCAATCTGGACGGGGAGGACGGCGAAATCTGGGCGAGGAGGGATCGGCTACAGCTACCGGAGCAGAGTCCAAGTGTGGCACCTCCAGAGAATGCAGCATTGAGACGGCTTTGGGACCAGTCCCAGCAGCAGTCTGGTGCAACAGGGCAGCGGTCTGGTGTGACGAGTCGACAAACGGGAGTGACTGGAGGACGGGTTACTTGGGCTCCGACCCAAGAGAGCAGCTCGAGAGGGAGAGGACTTTTCGCGGAAGAGAACATTCGCGGACGAGAGGCATTCTTCGGCGACAGGGACGCTTGCAGCCGGGGATCCTTCGTGGATGAACGGGCTCGTGGGCGAGGGGGAGTCTTTGGTGACGAGGACGCTTGTGACCGGGGAGGGCCCTTCGCGGACGACCACGTTCGCGGACGAGGACGACTCGCAGAAGAGAGTGTTCGCGGAAGAGAGGAGTCTTCACCCAGACGGCGGCTCGACGAAAGGAGTGATCCAGGCGACCAATCTTCCTTTCCAGTTTTTCAGAGTAGACGGGGAAGACCATTCGCGGATGAGCCGGTTCGCGGAAGACTCGTGGAAGATGGCGTTCGCGGACGTGCATCTTTTGTGGAGGGACGTCTCCGAGACATCTTGGCGGACGAGCCCGTTCGCGGAAGACTTGCGGAAGACGGCGTTCGCGGAGGAGGCCTGTTCGCGGAAGAACTTCTTCGGGAGCTGTTGGCGGAGGAGTCCGTTCGCGGAAGGTTCGCGGAAGACAGTGTTCGCGGAGGGTTCGCGGAAGACAGCGTTCGCGGAAGAGAGAGGTCTTCACCCAGTCGACAACCGAGACAGCCAGCCTCCTGGAGAAATCCAGCTTCTATTTCAGTCACCCAGGGAGGCCGGAGACAGCACCCTTTCTCATCATCGGGCGATGAGGGGCCTTCATCTGATGGAGGGACCGACAGCAGCCATGGTTACCCAGGACGGGGGAGGAGACCACCGAGGCGGGGACCGCCGCTGCACCGACGAAGCCCTAGGCCGAGACGGAGGCAGGAGGACTCGTCGTCCGAGGACAGCACAGCCTGGAATCAGAACGGCAGAAGGAACCGGAAGATGCTGACCCCTGACAAGTTCGATGGGACTTCCATAGAGTGGCCGGTGTACCGGCCCACTTTGACGTCATCGCAGAGGTCAACGGATGGAGCAAGCGGGAATAGGGCGTCTACTTAGCCGGGAGCTTGACAGGAGAGGCGCGACGAATGCTGACCAGCCTGAGTCCTGCAGACCGGAGGGACATCGACGTTCTGACGACAAGCTGACCCTACGATTCGACCCTGACTGTCAGGAGGAGTCCTACAAGGCGACCTTGGGACAGAGAACCCGCAGGAAGGCAGAGACACCCCAGCAGTACGGCTATGAGTTGCAGCGACTGGCCGGCCGTGGTTATCCGGATCTGAACTCCGCAGCTCAGGAGGCTATCGCCTTAGACCACTTCTGGAAGGGCCATCCAGATGGGGACATGAAGGTGATGGCGCTCATGAGGAAGATGAAGACCATGGAGGAGGCCATAGCGTTCGTGACCCAGTACGAATGTGTCAAACCCAAGCCTGGGAAGCCGGTGATGTCCATAGAGTCGGAGGACTCCGAGCCAGCTCTAGGACGGGTCCTACAGCTATTAAAGAACCAGCAGGGAGGCGAGATTACCACCAGTGGGCAGCAGAGCAACCAGCCGAACGTAGCGGGTCTACCCAGACTTCCCTACTTCAAGGGGCTCTTTGAGAGCCAAGACAGGAAGCTGGATCGACTAATCGAGCTGTGTGAGTAGGTGCTATCCATCAAGCCGAGGGCCGCCACTGCTGAGAACAAGGGACCAAGCGCTAGGCCGGGACCAGATGACTGTTGGTACTGTGGGAAGCCGGGTCATCGGAAGTACCAGTGTCCAGATCGGCCGCCACCTCGGACCAAGGAGGAGCGCTTGAGTCGACTAATCGAGGAGATTGGTGAGCGGAACAGTTTGACAGACGAGGAGTCGGAAAACCAGTAGGGCTCATACCAGCCCCCAACCGTATGGGCCATTGGCAGGTGTGTGCACGGCTTCACAGGCGAGAAGCTCGACGAAGACGTGAAGAACACATTGCCAGGGGGGAATTTTTAGTTTCACAGATTTTTAATAGGTTTTTCCGGTGTGCATCCGAAGTAACTGGATGGGCACAGGAGGAGCTCGAGGATCGAATTCTCGACTATTTGGAGGGCAAGCCTGTCAACACAGACGGGAGTGCCAATGTACAGCAAACTGATGGAGCCGCGGAGCGTCTAATGACCCGCGGAGACGTCGACGAAATGCAGACCGATGGAGCCGTGGAGCGTCTGGGGACCCACGGAGACATCAACGAGGTTTCTGCTAGCAGCAAGGAGAACCAACAGGTTACAACCTTGAGGCTGGAGGCTGCGAAACAGCAGGGACCCCCCTATGCAACTGAACCACAAGCGGCCGTGAAAGAGGAGACGGAGGGCCGGTGGAGCGGAATGACCAAGGGGCCAGCGCAGCAGCTATTGCTGGTGGATGACTCATTACTTATCCGGAGCGGCGGTTCCGAGGGGAGTGATTCCCTTAAGACTGACAGAGAGGACCAGGGTGGTGCATCACTGTGGGTGGACGACTCAGTACTTATCCAGGGCGGCGTCCCTGAGGAGAGTGGCAGCTCTCTTAAGATTGACAGAAATGGCCAGGTGGTGTCGCTGTCAGCCGGTGCCCGGGGCACATTGGCGTGGTATGCGGCGTGCCACGTTATGGGGAAGGCGACTCGTATGTTGGTGGACACGGGTGCCTCTTCCACCGTTCTGGACGAGTGTCTCTTCGACCAAATGGATGACGAACATAAAGCAATGATAAGGCAGACGAGAATAAGGTTACGGGCAGCAACCGGAGACTACTTACAGGTTCAAGGAGAGATGACAGTTCAACTTCTACTGGGCACACGACTCGTGTCGGCAGACGTACTGGTAGCCAAACTAGGGATCCCGGGAGTGTTGGGGCTTGATGTACTTCAACAGATTGGGGGACAGCTGGATCTGCGTAAGGGCGAGTGGCAGGTGGGCGACACTACCGTAGTGATGAGCTCGGGCCACGAGGACGCCGTCTACACACTGGTGACGGAGGAGACGGTCGTCTTGCCACCCTTTTCAGAGATGATGGTGGACCTCAAGCTGACAGGAAGTGAGGGAGGAGTTCCGAAGGCCGGCCTCGTGCAGTCCGCAAGAGAGCCGTTGGAGGACGACCCCCTCGTAGTGGGACGAGCCCTGGTACGACCCCGAGGACGCCTGGTACCGGTGGTACTTCTGAACGCCGGCGCTGGAGCTTGCACTGTGCTGATGGGGACCATCCTAGCCGAGCTTCACGGAATAGAGGCCGTGATCGACCTAGGATTTCGTCCCGATGGAGGGAAAACAACCCAGAATGAACCTAAAAGGGAACAGTGGTACCGGGAGGAGAGCGGGAGGGAGCATGAGCCCCTTACACCAAACTCCACCAAGTGGCGGAACCGGATGCCTGAGCAGCCCGAAACCAGAGTGCACGCCATGCACGCAGAATCGTCGACGAAGACACCAGAGTGCCCGGAGCATTTAGAACCGCTCCTGGAGGGAATGCATCCGAACTTGACGGAAAAGGAGGTGGAGGTCGTCAGCGATCTCCTTCGACGCCACCAACAGGTCTTTATGGGACCAGATGGGAGGTTGGGCCGGACGTCCCTGGCGAAACACGTCATCGACACGGGAGATCACCCCCCGATCAAGCAGCCTCTGAGGAGAGCCCCGTACTACCAACAAGAGCTGATCGAGGACGAGGTCGACAAGATGTTGAAAGCTGACGTTGTGGAGCCAAGCGACAGTCCATGGTCGTCTCCCATCGTGCTAGTGAAAAAGAAGGATGGTGCACTGAGATTTTGCGTCGACTACCGCCGTCTAAATGATGTCACCCGGAAGGATGCGTACCCCCTGCCTCGAGTCGACGAGAGTTTTGATACCTTGTCAGGAGGACGATATTTTTCGACGCTAGACTTGGCTAGTGGTTACTGGCAGGTCGAGATGGACGACAGGGACAAGGAGATGACGGCGTTCACTACCCGTAGTGGACTCTATCAATTTAAAGTGATGCCGTTTGGATTGGCGACGGCCCCGGCTACTTTTGAACGTCTAATGGAGCTGGCACTGAGGGGACTCCAATGGAAGCGTTGTCTAATTTATTTGGACGATGTCGTCTGTCTTGGAAAGACTTTCCAAGAAGCCGTGGACAACCTCGAGGACGTGTTCCGGAGACTGCAGGCTGCCGGGCTGAAGCTGAAACCCGCCAAGTGTGAGCTGTTTCGACAACAGGTCAACTTCCTGGGCCATGTCGTGTCCGACCGAGGCATCCAGTGCGACCCTGCCAAGGTCGAAGCTGTAACAAAAATGGTTCCTCCGACCACCTTGACAGAACTAAGAAGCTTCCTTGGGTTCGTGGGGTACTACCGCAGATTCACCCCTGACTTTGCCACCCGAGCGGGACCCCTCAACCACCTGTTAAAGAAGGAAGTCAACTACCATTGGAGCGAGGCTCATCAGCAGGCGTTCGAGGCGCTGCGTCAACCCCTGACCGAGCACCCCCTGCTGGTGTACCCTGACATGGACCAAGAATTTATTTTAGATACTGATGCTAGCGGCTACGGAGTGGGCGGCGTCTTATCCCAAGTGCAGGACGGACGAGAGCGGGTGATCGCCTATGCTTCCAGAACCCTGAGGGACACCCAGCGGAATTACTGCACCACCAAGCGGGAGCTCCTGGCCGTCGTCAGTATGATACACCATTTCAGACATTTCTTGTGGGGGAGAGCGTTCTTACTACGAACCGACCACGCCTCTCTCAAGTGGCTACTGAACTTTCGGGATGCGGAAGGAATGATCGCTAGATGGGCAGCTCGCATCGCCAGCTACGCCTTCAGGTGTGAGGTCCGACCGGGAGTACCACACGGGAATGCAGACGGGATGTCCAGATGCCGACAGTGCCGGAGACCGGATTGTCCCGCCCCTCGCCACACCACAAGACCCGAAGGAGAAGAGGAGGCCTGTCCGACTCAGGAGGAGTGTCCCCTACCCCTGGAGGACCTCTCTGACGAGGATCTGCTTCCACCGATCAGCGGAGAAGGATGGAGCCCCGGAGGACCTCAAGTTAACATCTTGCGGGAGGTCCCTGTGGAGCCCTGGACGGAGGACTACTATTGCGGAGATGGAGTCGGGATATTCCAGATCTGGGAGGTGCGCTGCCAGGAGGACCCGAGGACGACTACCCAGCCGACCGAGGAATGCCTGCCTGACCGGAGCCCCCCACAGACGGAGGAAGGAGCCAGGAGCGTCTGCAGAACCCTGCATCAGCTCCGCCCCTCTGCCTGGGTTTGGTTTCTCCTGATGATGCTCCTCGCACTGCATGGTTTGGGACCGGAGGTTGTGGCCGGAGCAGCGATCGGCGCGACGGCCGACGTGTGGATGCGCTGCCGAGAGGAGCCCTTCCTGGACCCATGCCCCAACCCTGTGATCCGAGATCCAGACAAACAAATGCTAGCTGTCACGCGGGCTATGGCTACGAGAGGACGCCGGAATCCGATGGAGGGAGCCCCGGAGGCCCAGGTCCTGAATGGTTATTCCCAGGAGGACCTAGTGACCCTTCAACGAGCCGACCCTGAAGTTGGAGGCATCCTCGGGTGGAAGAATATTTTCACTGAGAGACCTGCATGGCCCGAAGTCAGAACAAAAAGTCAGCAAATGAAGACTCTGTGGCAACAGTGGGACCAGCTGGAGCTACGTGATGGGCTTCTGTACCGGCGGTACCAAGCGGCTTGCCAGAACGCACCAATCCATCAACTGGTCGTTCCACAGGTCCTGAGACGCGCCGTCATGAAGGAGGTCCACACCGGCAAGCTGATGAGCCACCAGGGAGTCACCAAAACAGTCCACCGACTAAAGGCGAGAATGTACTGGCCGGGTATGACGAAGGACGTGGAGCGTTGGTGCCGGGAGTGCCTGAAGTGTAGTGGGAGAAAGCCGCGACCGGGGCCCAAGTACCACCCCATGGGAAATCTACCGGTAGGCGATCGGCTAGAAAGGGTGGCCATGGACATTTTGGAGCCTGGAACGATCACCAATTCTGGGAACCGGTATATACTGGTCGTGGGGTGATTATTTCACCAAGTGGACTGAGGCCTACGCTCTACCCAACCATGAGGCTCAGACGGTGGCGGACGTCTTTGTGACTGAGTTCGTGTGCCGCCTGGGAATGCCAGCCAAGATACACACCGACCAGGGACGAGAGTTCGAGAGTAAGCTTTTCCTTGAGACAAGCATCACAACAGCAGAACTTGAGGTTACGTGTGCGGCCACAGGAACAAAGGAGAGTAAAACCAGTACTCGAGGCTGAGTGAACACGAAAAAAAATCAAGGATAAGTAGACACGAAACCCATTTCTTGGTTAAACAACCAAACAAAATATTGTGGGTCTTGTTTCTATGTGATATGAAAATTTTAATTGTGAACCTGAACGTTATGACAACCTGTCGAATATTTTGATGTCCATGCGTAAATTGATTCTCACCTGCTCTTTTGTTGTGTTGCCCATTATTCTTGCCCAAATGTGTTTTGGTTGAACTTTCCACAAAGGACTATGGTGTGTGTTTCCCTTGCTCAATATTTGGAAATCAACTTAAAGCCTATTGCTTAGTTTGATAACAACAAAGATGTCCGCTTTGATAACAATATGAAACAATGAACTCGAATCGTATTGTAACTCGAACTCGTATTGTAATAACTCTCTACTTCCCTCTCACAGAGAACAATTCTCGTAGATGGTCTTACACTACCATAGTACCTCCAATACTGGTGCCGAGCTTGTCCATGCGAAAATTGATTGTTACTCGCATTTGTTTGTCGATTCGTCCATTATTCTTGCCAAAATGTGTTTTAGTTGCACTTTCCACAAATGACCAAGGTGTGTGTTTTCTTTGTTCAATATTTGCTACTTAACTTTGTTGTAATCTGAGATTATGACATAAAATATGGATAATGTCATCGCTGACTTAATTCGGTAGCAATAAGTCCACGCATGGACAAGCTCCTCACCAGTAGTACCATGGGGTCAAAATTACACTAACAGATATAGTACGGCTAACGCCGCACAATGATCAAGATCCTAGGAGGGGAGAAGACTCGGACGACCCCTTATCACGCCAAATCAGACGGGATGGTCGAGCGATTCAACCGGACCCTGCTGAACCTTCTGGCCACGGTCGTGGACGAGAACCATGACGACTGGGACGACCATCTGCCCTACGTGATGGCGACTTATAGAACATCAGTACACGAAAGTACCGGGTGTACACCATTTCGAATGATGATGGGACGGGAGGCAACCACCCCATTGGACCTGAGGTACCGGACGAAACAGGACGATTTGGGAGGACCAGTCCCCGAGTGTGCGTCCGAATACGTCGAATGGGTGAAGGAAGCCACCATACAAGCTCACGAGACTGCCCGAGAGTGCCTGAAGACGGCTACGGTGCGACAAAAGCGCCATCATGACGTAAAATCAGCCGCTCGACATTTTCCGGTGGGCACCTGGGTGATGTATTGGTACCCTCCAAAGGCTAGACCAAAACTAGGACTAGGGTGGACGGGACCTTATCTCGTTGTGAAGTCTCATCTCGGATGGATGGTGTCCATACAAGATCGACCCGGTGGCAAGATTAAAGATGTCCACATAGACAATATAAAAAGGTGCTGGTTTACCCCTGAAACCGACGCCTGGATACCCAATCCGGACGATGTGACCCCAGTCCGGACCCCCAGTGATGACGAGGGACGAGTGGAAAACAGCGGGAATGCAGTCCAAACGATGTAAACGATGACGGGAGCGTTCGCGGAAGAACCGTTCGCGGAAGCAGCGTTCGCGGAAGCAGCGTTCGCGGAAGTACCGTTCGCGGAAGCACGTTCGCGGAAGCAGCGTTCGCGGAAGAACCGTTCGCGGAAGCAAGCGAAAAACGTTATTTCGTTCCACGACAATGCTTTTTCCCCCAGATCCCTGGTCCGCGCCTTTTCTATATAAGCAGGCCGGCCTACGATTCCGTCATCACTTCAACCATGAACACACCAACTCTGCAGATCATTGAGATACCCGCATTTGCAGACGAAGATTTCGGGGACGTTCCAGATTTCGACTTGGCTGACTTTCTGCCCCTTGAAGTCGACAAGATGAGCGACCCACCTACCAAGATAGACAAGCCTGACCGAAAGCGGGAGCGCTCGAGGAGCCGGGAGCGTCGTGAAGAGCCCCGAGGAGGTCGACGGTCCCCTGCCCGGAAGTTGTCCACCGAGAGAGGGCGACGCTGGTGCAGCCCCTGCCGGATCCACGTGACGGCATCCAACTTTAGCCGACACGTGGCGACCAAACACACGCAGAAGGAGGGGCGGCACCTCTGCAAGATGTGCAGCCAGCGATTCGCCCGCCGAGCTGACAGAGACCGGCATGAGACGTCGCATGCCAGCGGCAACACCCTCAAGCCAGGACGGAGGAGGACGACGACCGACACGCCCGTGTCCGACCCCCGAGATGGTCCGACTACTGTGTCTGCCCCTGAGCTGAAGACTGTCAGCTTTGCGGCCAGCGGGACGACCAGCTCCACGCCGTCAAGCCCCCGGGAGGACGCCCCCAGGTCAGAGGACGCCCCAGACCCCGAGGACGACCCCCCGAATAGCGAAGAGGAACCGGAGTCTCAGCAGGAGCGGAGAGAGGCGGAATCCCCGGAGGCCCCCACCCCCGAGGACGACGGACCCCCCGTTCCCAGAGACTCGGCCCCTACCTACAAGCCCCTAGACCTGAGTTGGTACCTCAAGCCCGTTCCGGAGGAGGAGGACCAACTGCGACCGTATGTGGAGGGCCTGGGCAGAGCGGTCACTGCCGGAGAGAAGGCCCTGGAGGACCTGGCATCCACGATAGCCATGGGACGACGCCACCTCACCCAAGCGGAGGCTCGGCTCCAAGCCAAGGAGGAGCAGAGACAGCTCGAGGCCGAGGTGCTGCAGCTGCGATGGGGAGGCCTCTCAACGAGAGAAGAGCCACCGGAAGGAGCTGCGAGCCCACGTCCGAGAGACCAAGCTGCTCCGGGAACAGCTCCGAGCATATACAGACACTCGGGACAGGCTGGCGGAGACGTCCGAAAGCGAGGTGGATCGCCAGTGAAGTGGAGGGAGAGAGCCCTGTAAACAACAGACAGGCAGGAAAAGACGAAGAAGGAGGAAGAAGAGAAAAGAAGAGAGAGAAAGGATCAACGGGGACGTTGATCTCCAGAAAGGGTGGAGTTGTAACAAAACCATGCAACTGCCGCGCTGAAACGTTCGTTAGGAACGGTCACGTGATCTACAAAGTCCACTTGCGAAGACACCGTTCGCGGAAGAACCGTTCGCAGAAGCACGATTGCGGAAGCATCATCAGCGGAAGCATCGTTCACGGAAGAACCGTTCGCGGAAGCACGATTGCGGAAGCATCATCAGCGGAAGCATCAGTCGCGGAAGCACCGTTCGCGGAAGAGGAGCCTTCGCGGAAGAACCGTTCGCGGACGCAGTCTTCACCACGTGGAGAAGAGTGCGGAAGATACGTTCGCGGACGAAGATGCGCGCGCAGCCACCCTGGCTATATAAGGGAGAGCGGACGGCCGCTCTGAGAGCACTGCAACAGCGACATCGACCGTGGGGAGATCGTCACCGCCACAGCCAAGGGACTCGACGAACTCCGTGCGGACGACTCCTTCTTCAGGGCCTTAGAGTCATCCGGGATTAGACCGACTACCTGGAGAAACCATTCGACTAAACGGGACGGGAAACTTCAACGGGAAGGGACAGAGAGACGCCGCCGGCTAAGAACTCTTTTTAGTTGTGCCCTCGTGCACTATTTATTTTTGAAATGTGATCATACAGTGCTCCATGTCTGAACTTCATATTTGTACGTCACGTGGGTGACCAGCCATACAATTGTAAGTTGATTTGATGTATATAAATCTTCAATTTATTTACATCTGAGTTGCTTCTTGCCTAAGTGAAGCCGGTAAGCTACGGAGTGATGATACACCAGCGTTGGGGAACACCAATTTAGTGACGGCTCTCGAATCACAACGAGCGGGAGTTACATAAAGTCTATACGATCAGAGAAACCAGGTTTTTTGGGCCACACCGAAAACAAGTCATTACCAAACGTCACAGATACATGATGACATAGGCGTATTCGATTGGCACCGTACGCCTGTGACCTTAACTAGTAAAACTAAACTTCGTTCGGGGGGTACAATTACTACAGGAACATTGTAAATGCGTAGTGGACCACATGCTACACTGTTCTGTGAAAGCTTTCTATTAGATGCCAGATATTGAGCTGATGGCATACACCTCTTCTGCCACACACACATGCACGCATTTCTGCCAGGTCAACAGCAAGTGACAATCAAAATCATAACGATGACTACCAGCAACATCAAAATCCTGTGCTCACCAGTAGCCATTATTATAACGAGATTGTGATGGTGCATAAATTACATCAGCTACCAGAGTCTAGATGAAATACTGAGTATGTCGGCCCAAGTATCATATCCTGCGCCTTCCTCTATATTCAATAAGGATTAAAAAGGTGCGAGACGGATTAAATGGTATGTTCTTAGTGGACGAGTAAAATTAAGGAGCAGTGTACGGTACTTGGGCCGAATCTATTTTAAAATCAGCCAAAATTAGCATTCTTGTTTGTCACGCAAACTTGAAACTACATCTCGAGATAGTCGGGAATATATAAGAAATATGCACAGTTCGACAACAGATACTTAGAAAATTGCCGTTTTTCGTGCATGAAAACAGTGGATAGAGAATGATCGGCCTGCTTACATTGCCAGTTGCCACAGTAAATACCAATGACGTAATGATACTGTGTGTAGAACTCGCCCGTAATACGGGCCGCTTTCAGGAAAAAAAATGATGCGAGATTGACTGGCCCGAGTTTGAATCTTGAATTGGCAACTCAATTTAGGCACGTAATACACATTTTCATACCCAAATTCTTACGATTTCTCATTCTATAGACAGAACAAAGCCACTACAGAATAAATAAATTTTGTGAATTTTAAAAGTGATTATAACTTTAACTATCATGCCATCAGCAATAGTCATAACACCAATCTTGTCCTGCAAATGTAAATCGTATTGTCATATAAAATGCTGAATCATAAAAAGTTTCTTATTTAAGCGTGAGATATATGGGAGATATCCAAAATATAGGGTTTTTTTTATGACCAGGGGCCTATTTCACAAAGAATCTAAATCTACTTTAGCCGACTAAGTTCGGCATTTAGCATGGTAGATAGTTGGTTGAATCCTATTTTAGTCGGCTTTAGTTGATTTAGATTCTTTGTGAAATAGGCCCCTGAATGTTCCTACAGTGTTGTATGAATTTTACATGCTACAGGGCAGAGAATATTCAGATCCAGCATGCCCGGTTTATACTCATGTTCAATTCATTTTGTGAACACATGAGTAATTTCAGTATTTTCATTTGGATTTATAACCTTTTGACAAACCTACCATTCGCATTACCGGCAAGTATTTCGTGAATAAGAATTAATATGTAGTTAGTATTGTTATAAAGAGTGACATCGTAGGGAAAATGTATATATCGATTTTGCAGCATGATCGAACCTTCATGCCGACGGCGTTGACAAAGGTAAAGTGCAGTGCCTAAGTCAGGCCGATTTGCCATTGAAACCACAGTAAATATTTTTTGTACAATTTACTTAAAATAAAGTGCAATAACTTTTGTACATACTGTGCTTCACACGGTCTTGGTGTGCCTAATTGGCAGATACTGCAGAAATGCTCCCGTATTTCGGCCATATTCAACATTAAAGCTACTGCCTTCGAATGTATGCAATATTTGTTTTCAAAACTAAATTTTTTTGCAGCACATCTAATGCAAGATAATAAATGGTGTGCTCAATGATTTTGACCATTACAATTATCCGAGTTGTCTTTTCATCCGTTTTAATACCCATCTTGTACCGGTTTTGTATATAAACAATCGAAAGTGTATCCATCAAACCCGAATGTAAACAAAATGCCAAAATCGCGCTCCATATCGAGTACATTTTCTAGTTCGTATGTGCATATATAGTGTAGTTATGATAAACTAATCAGTGATATACCGTGATGTACGTAAAATCGTCAGTCCATCTTGCACTCCTATATTTTGTCTGCGTGTGATGGATACAGCTCATGTATTTACGCGAGAACCGCCTGTGTGTTCAAATGAGCAAAATTTCCCAGAGGACTGGTCATAGTCATTACATTTGATGGGAGTATGTCTCCCTCAGTTAATTTAGCATGTTTAATATGTAGTTTTAAAAATTAGTTACTGGTCTCGAAGGCAGTTGCTTTAAATTGCAATCATCAATATTATGTACAAGAAAGAGCACATACTACATGTTCCGAAAGTGTAAAATGTGTCACTAACCCCAACATGATCGACTGGTGAAATACTGGAGTTCACCGTTTTAGGGCAGAACGTTTTCGGCCAGAACGAGTTTTTTTAAGTGAGCAATAAACATTTGTATTACAAGAATCTCAAAGTGGTCACGACGATCTGTACCCATCATATGCCTCAAAATTCACAAATGAAGTATTTCTCGGCGACGCAGTTCCAGTTTCCCCAGCCCCACTCATTGGGCGGATCCCCGATGTTGCTGATGAAGATGCAATCCCTGTCCGCCTGGTCGCTTCTTGGGTAGGTAATGACGCCCGTCGTCAGCCACTTTCCATAGACAACATCAGCTTTGGTGGTTTGCCACATGAAGTTTGAATTGACGTCAGCCCGTCGGCCCGCAGTATGGAATGGCCTATTGGCTGCAGGAATAAAAATGGAACCAACCTCAAGTATGAAGTAATGCGAGCGATCAAAACTGAGACCGTTATCCAAAATCTCCAGCACCGGGCACAGTCAATTTGTTGGGAACTCAAAACCCCTATATGGCCATAAGGAGATGAAATCAGCAAATGTGCGGTACCCATCTTGGATTAAAAGAAATCAATAGGGCCTGTAAGTCATGTGCCGTCACGGTGGGATTCTGGGGACCAACAAACATACACCTTTCGTTCAATATGAGTAGAACTCAAATTACTCAGGTAACATAAGAGGTGTATGTTTGTTGGTCACCAGAATCACACCGTGACGGCACGCGTTTTACAGAACCTTTATGAAAGCAAATCTTACTGCTTATATTTCATGGATTTTGTGTACTAACCAAATCATAATTACACAGAGAGTGACTGCCAACGGGAAGGAATACCATTCTGTTGGGGTTTTTTTGTTTTGTTTTTTTTTTACTGTTTTGGAGTTCTGCTAATGGCAATATCCTGACCATACAATATGTAAACTACTGAACAATACATACCTGCATGTGGCATGACCAGCTCTAGGACGAAGTCGTCCTCCTGTGCCGAGGTGATGTCCACGAGGTGGGCGAGCGGGTGGAGTAGCACGGGGCAGCGAGCCACTGCTCCGTCCCTGTCTCTTGTCTCTTGGACGAGCAAGTAGCAGTGACTATTATTCGGATTCCACACCATGTTTTGTGGACAGGTTCCTGAAGTACATGTATATTCTTTTTAAAATGTTATATTTCATTAGAATTTGTATTTCAATCAATTACGATGAGAATGTTCAATGCAGTGAAGTTGTTTAATAGCCGAGTAACATTTGGACACCAGTAAAGAAACTACACAAGGGGAAAGTAACAGAGGGCAAATACATTAAGAAAGAACGTGAATGAAATCACACGCATATTCATAGGCATTAGTGAATACACCATCCAAAGCTGACCGAAGTGGGAGGCGGCGTTGTTCATCTGTAGACTGTGGGCGTGCTGGTGTCTCTCCCACTGTACAATCTGACAGGTGCCTGTCGTCGACCCCGGTACTCCGTCCCACAGCATGTTGAACGCATAGCACTCGGCCAGGTGGCGACAGTTGCGGGTACACGTTTTGAGAGAGACGCCAGGCCACTCGTGGGTCACGCCTTGGTCACACGTGAAGCCTCGCACCTCGTGAAACTTTCCCTTCTCACAGGCTGACGACAAAACGCTGAGATAAGTCCAAATAATCCAACGCAAAATACGACAAGGCATGGTTACTATCCTGCTGCATGTTCCAATTTTGTCACGTAACAATCACGACACTGTCATTTATAATGTGTTCTATCGTCATGTATCTAGATATGCCACGTCCAGTATTGATCACTGACGTAACACTGACCTGGTAGCAACAAAAACCGTGAGTACACAGTGTACTAGGTGTGTCCCGTTCAAAGTTTATTAGTATTATTTAAAAATAAAACACGTCTCAGGTATCTGTGATGTATACATGTTTCCTTTCTCTCAAATTAAATAATCTCTTTCACATGCACCTATAACCTGGGGTCTATGCCCTTTAGATGCTATGCTAAATCCAGCTAACATACACTGTGCCGCTACGGCGAACTAGGTGTCAAGTGGGTGTAAGCTGAGCGACTACAGACAGTGTGAATTTCCTCACGTGAATCAGGAGTCATCAGCCCAAATCAAATACACATAGAGGCTCTGCCTGCCTCAGACAAAGGCTTAGTCGATAAACACCGCGAATGGGGGCTCCGGGCACTGATGTTTTTGCATCATGTTCACATCCTCGCTACATGACTGCCTTTCATATTACACTCAATGGTCATACATTAAAATAGCATGACCGTCCTTGTGAATGAAACGCTTCGCCTAACGTTTATCACCGTTTCATTCATCGATTTCCTCATAATTCTTGCAACAACAATTCAACAGGGGGTTTGCTTCGCAGTTTCTCATCGTCGATCTTTTTTTCCAGTTTTTAGAATGAAGCCATTGTATATCAGTATCTATTGTTTCGTCTATCGCTATTCCATTGACTCGTCATCTACATCCGTATGATGATAATTCCTGCGATGAATTATTTCAAAACATTATTCATGTTCATGCATCATATTGACAGAAATGTTCATGAATGCAATTAAGATTTTTAAAATTCAAGGGCACTACATTTGTAACGCCTATCCCATTGTCTTATATGATCATTTGTATCTTTTGTCAGAACTGTAAGAATATTACAATTTATCAAATTTTGACGCGAATGATGCTCTATATATCTGCTATTTAACACGAAAAGTTTATTTGCCTGACCTGAATTTTGAAACTTGTACATGTTGACCATTTTTTGTGCATTTCCCTGGATATAGATCATGTATAACAGAAATGGCAGCCAGTGTCGCTATAACCAGCTTGCCATGTTATAGCCCACCGACTACTAATCTGCATTGTGCAGAGAAATTGACTGATGGTTGTTGAAAAATGCACAAACACAATCATAAAAAGCTGTTTTTGCGCCATTGGAAGTATGCTTCGTCGTCTGTTGCATTATTGAATGATATGAAAGCGCTATCTGTGAATCAATCGTTGGCACTATCTATTTGCCTACTTCCCAATTTTCCACTCTCCAGTGCTTGGCAGTCAATCTCTTAAGCTGGTATCTCACTGCATTTTCAGATGACTACTAAGACGAATTTGGACATATTTTTGGCGAATGTGATTCATGGATAATTTTAAGCAGACAGCGAGATGTTTGCGACTCGTTGACAATAGTTAACGAGTTAGACGATCGCTTGGCGCCTTGTTGCCGATTTGCGTACGAAAATTCGCAGAGCAGTCGTATGACCGTCGTTCACGAGTCGTTAAAGTCGCTAATGACAGGCGACCGCATTTCAAACGTGATCCGAACTTGATACGAATGAAGAACACCGAGCAACTGATTTCAGACTTGTATACGACCAATAGCAATCTACTGACGACTGTGTAGCGACTCTGAGCAACCCCTAGGCGAACTAGTCGGATTTCAGTCTGTATTCAATCGTTAACTGTTCTTCTGATTCTGTAATTGGTCGCTAACTATTCGCCATGCTCTCGCCCTAAAATCTTTATGAGACGACTGGAACAGACTGATTATACTGACTGATAATTTCTGAACAGCTCAAAATTTTGTGGCGAATGAATAGGTCATTGACTGATTGGCGAATTGGGATAATGTTTACGACTTCTTAGAGATATATTACAGACAAAGTTGCGACTAAAGCCGAATCCGACGAATTGGCATTCGCTTCAGTCGCTAATCGGTCGCAAGTCTGGTGAGATAGGCCCTTTACACACTGCAAAAAAATCCGTCTTAAAATGACAAACTTATATATAAATTTTACACTCTTTCATAACACTTTCAACTTCGTGTTCGTTCCACACCAAATTGTTCCATGACGACATCTACATTGATTTCTCCATCAACGGCTAATTATCAAGAATGCTTTAATTGTATTATGTTTCTATTAGTACTCATCACCGCCGTTCCGTCGCATATCAACGGACTCACAAGTGGGTTCCACTTTGTGATCAGCTCGATATTGCACTTTACAGGAACACTTACAGGCCAGACACGATTTCTTTCTGTTCCTGAAAAACTGGGTTTCGGATCTATACCTGCTGCCCCGATCAGGCAAAACGCAGTAACTGCCACAATGGTGTTTTGGAGAAAATCACAATTTTGTGTTTTTAGTATCTAACTAGATAACACATAGTTCAATAAAAATTGTTCTTGTTTTGATTATTTGGATCAATGGTGATAATTAACAATCTACTGGCCAAATATGATACGACTTATAAAATTAAAGATATGAGCGAAACTGTTCTTTGTCTGGATATTACCCATTACCCATTAAGTTATCATGGCAATAATCGGGTAAAAAGCAGTATCTTGAAAAAATGCATCTTGTGTTGCACGATCCGGGAACTATTTCTGAAGAAACTATGGAACAAAATTGATAGAAATACATGAGAATCAACCTAGAGCAGGGGCGTCGGAAGTGGAAGCATTGACACCAAAGGGTGAAGCCCCGCTGAGAGGATCTGGGGAATAACCTTGGGTTAAAATTTTAAACTAAATGTTTAACACCATCGTTACCATGGTTGTGCGAAACCTGTTTAACACTATCTTTACCATGGTAAAAAATTACCAAAGTGTGGATCAAAAACAAAACGTTGACACTATCGTTACCATGGTTATCCATTTTCTCTATGGTAAGTTAGGGTTTGGACAATTCGTGATTTCGCGACCCTATAGGCCTACTGGCAAAAATTATCATGGTGAAGTTGAGAAATCATGTCTTTTTATACCACTTACAATATAATTATACAGTTATGTCCTTATAGATTTGATATACTGAAACAAATGCTGATGAATATATGCGTGATGAATATGTGTACAAAATAAATTACTACATAAATCTGACAATTCAGGACGAAATCGGATTCTCTGATTCTTGTGCAATAGACTGATCGTCAATGTGGAAATGATCCTAATGATCAAACCCGTGACAAAAACAATTGTAAACTTACTGCAGCCAAGATATGAAATGATGTATAAGCAATTGTATGCTTACTTCTGCATTTGAAAACGCCATGTTTGAAAACAAAAACTACAAATATGTTTGAAAACGAAAATACAGATCGAAACAATAGGGGAATTTCAGATTTAGTCCGCCTGTTAAATGACCGTTCTCTTGGAAACGCCCACAAACAGCTTCTGGGGCCCGCAGACCCCAGGCCTATTCTATAATTGTCAGGGTGCTTAGTCAAATAATTGTACAAATTGGGTTACAAGCACAATTTTTGGATCAGACCCCGCAGGCCCCAGGCCTTTTCTGTAATATAAATTTACAGATCATTGTGATATACACATCATATTCGGCTATGGGACTGGAGGAAATTGAAATCCAGAGTGCAGGATTGCGGCTTTGTTTGTGCATCACTCTGCTATGCGCAACAGCCTTCCACAAGTCAAGGTTCTCTGTCACATTTACCTATA
This sequence comes from Terebella lapidaria, assembly GCA_949152475.1. Taxonomy (NCBI): domain Eukaryota; kingdom Metazoa; phylum Annelida; class Polychaeta; order Terebellida; family Terebellidae; genus Terebella; species Terebella lapidaria. The sequence continues at coordinate 38,446,690 of OX424556.1, forward strand.
TATTCTGATGTGCAATCTATTTAAATAAGGCGAAAGTCCATCGGATATCTTGGGAAGGCTTCAGCTCTTGGGGGCCTTGAGCGGCCCTCAGACCCCCCGTCATCAAATTGTACCCCCCCCCCCCTTTCTAGAAAGTCTGCACACGCCCCTGATATTGTATGCCTAATCATGTAAGAAATGGACAGAAAACATGCAGTTTGTTCACAAAACATAAGAACACCTGAATGGACAGTCCGGTAAAAGAATGTTGATGATCAGGCAAAACGCAGTAATTTCAACATACTGCTTTCGCCTGTCCACTCAGGTGTTGGAGAGGAGTTACTGCCTTTTACCAAGGCCGATATCTCCAGATTGATCAAGCCTATGGTCACCAAATTTTCACACAATATAGCGGACTTACTGCTGAATCGAATGACATGTCAAACTCCATATCGCCAAACATGGCAGTTACTGCGTTTTGCCTGATCAGGGCAGCCTGGACACTTTCTCTGTTAGGGACTGGTGAATCATTCCGTCATATCTATAGGTGGAATTGTGGATGGATGTTGTGTTATTTTTCCGAAATTTTAAATGGCTATTGGCATTTGACAGTGTGTCAATATTAGCAATTGCTGGGACCTTGAAATCAACCCATCATGCCCATCTGGTGGATTAGTTGTGGTTAATTTTCCTCACACCTGCTTAGTGGTCTAATGTATTTAATCTCACCAGCTTGTGGCTTGGAACTGAAAAAACCCACCATACCACATGTACCAAGCTGACTCCAAAGAGGACATGCACGAGTTAAGGACTGTTAAGTTACCTGCAATCAGCATCTTCAGCGCCCTCTTCGTGGTGGACAACGAAAACAGCGGATTAATGATACCCAGTACTGTCACTGATGATCATATTAAGAGACAGTGTAGAGGTAATAATCTTGATAATCTGGTCCATATAAAAACGTTGAGGCAGCATTCTTCAACGACAAAGCGTCACATGAGTATCTGTTACCTCACTGTTCAGTCAGTTGAGAACAAAAACGAGACGACATAGTCGACGCACTTGCCGGAATTCTCAAGGTCTAATATGAATCTCAAGGGCATATGCTACGAAACAAAACTAATGCAATGTTTCTATGATAATTCAATCAATTAATCGATCAATCAGTGAATTCAGAACTGTATTGAAAATGTACATAGTGATATATTTCTTTACAATCATTTCACTGTACCCTCGCATGACTGTAAGTATCAATCTATCACCATCAATACAGTCAGATATTGATGAGGCCAATAACAAACGTAAAATACAACATTTTGCATTAGAAACAAAGCCCGACCAAATAGTTTATCCAAAGACACACTGGCGTCATCAGGGGCAGACAGTGTGCTAAATGTAGTTGTTTCTACTGTACACCTGATTTAATTAGTTAAAAAGAACTGCCCAACAACCTATGAAAATTATTTAGAAATCCGAAACAAACCCCATGGAACTGATATGACAAGTACATAAGTACGTAATCACAAGCCAGAAGGCTACTGAGTTGATGGAATCCCCAGGGACAGATTTAACGTCCGCCAGCAGTGACGCCGACTCAGTGGTATGAATGTAAGTATCAGTCTATTACCATCAATACAGTCAGATATTGATGATACCAATAACCATGATAACAAACGTAAAATACAACATTTGGCAATAGAAACAAAGCCCGACCAAATAGTTTATCCAAAGACACACTGGCGTCATCAGGGACAGACAGTGTGCTAAATGTAGTTGTGTCTACTGTACACCTGACGGAATTAGTATACAACTGCCCAACAACCTATGAAAATAATTTAGAAATCCGAAACAAACCCCATGGAACAGATATATGACAAGTACGTAGGTACCTAATCACAAGCCAGAAGGCTACTGAGTTGATGGTATCCTCGGGGACATATTTAACGTCCACCAGCAGTGACACCGACTCAGTGGTATGAATGTAAGTATCAATTTATTACCATCAGTACAATCAGACTTTACTTATGCCAATAACAAACGTAATAGAAACAAAGCCCGACCAAATAGTTTATCCAAAGACACATTATAATATGAATTTTTGACGCAATAATTTAATGATTTCGAGGTATTTCCAAGCTTCAAGAAACAGGAAAAAAAAAGCTATTTACATAGATATACAGGTCCAAAACATATTACATATTCCCAAGCAAATATAGTTACATTACTATTTCAACAACAGCCTTAGCATTAAGAATGGTAACTGATTGTATATTCATGCTCTGGTCCATCTCGTGTGTCGTCACCCGCGGGTCGTGCCCATAGCCCGCCCACCATTGGTTAGGGAGATATGTGCAAATACGTATTAAGTACTGAAAAATTGGTTGTATTTTTTTCTTCCATCAAAATCAGTTGAAAAATGGTGCTAAGACCAACGATGGTATGGATATAACCATGGCTTTGCCCTCCGAATATGGACCTTAAGGTTTTGTTGTATTTCACCACTCACGACATAGCATGATAAAATGGCTCGAAAACAGATTGTAACCATGCTACATATTGATTGAGTCAACGAATGTACCCTGTAGGTTGAAGTAACGTATATTTGATTTAATGTGACTATGTAACCATGGAAATGTAGAGTTGTCACAAAAGGCAATGCCGATGAAATCTGACACCTCAAAGTCCTTAATACCAATTAAAGTCACAGCTGACGTCATAATGACGCCAGATGACGTCCGATTCCGGAAATAACGTCATATCTGGAAACTACTTGGGAAGACCTTTCAAACGAGCTACTACTCAATATATTCGCAAAGATCAAGGTCATTTTTGAGGTCAACTTCTCTCTTGGGCGCTTGGAAAAGCTATCTTTCATAGACCTCAGTTTAAATACAAGAGTTGCTAGGCTTGGTGAGTATTACATTCTCGTTTTAATCTCGTGTTTCTATCCTCTGATCATATGAATTTGCACATGTGCACACAAAGTAACTAAATTTCAGTCAAAATTACGGATGACGTCATAACTCTTTTATCAGCATGGACAGTTTGGAAGACGCAATTTCGCTGCAACTGTGTGTGTTGAATGGAATTTTCAATGTTAACTTCAAAGGGCCGTCATATCCATAATCCGGATCGGATCCGGATCAGATTTATGCATGTCATGAACAATGAATATCCGCGACTTTGTATAAAAAAATTGACGTGAACCATGCATAACAGACCGAACTATAACAAAACGTATGTGTTACAATAGGTTTTCAATGTTAAATTGAAATAGCTATCAATAAATATTAAGCAAGTTATATATTTTTTTAATTCGCCCCTAAAGATAGGGATTTTTCGAATTTTCAAAAAAAATTTTTTTTTCAAAAATGTGCACTGCCGTCCCAGGGCAAATACCTATCTAACTAAAAAGTTTCGGGATGTCAAACAAACAAACATACATACACGCAAACAAATCCATCCACAAACCGACCAAGATATTTGCCGAAATCGTAGATTCCGACACGTAATGAACAATATTGTGTTGAACGTGACCTTGATATCATGGCCATCACTGAGACATGGCTCAGGCCTGGGCAAACTGACGACGTTTTGATCGCCAAACTGAAATCCCTACTTTTATCCACAAACCTCACTTCGAAAACAGACGCGGTGGCAGGGTCGGCCTCCTCTACAATATTTGTTTCAAGGTGGACTTCATAAGCAGTGACACATACAGAGTGCATGATCCATGCAAGACAAGGTAAGATGAGACTCATCATCATAAATCGCCCACCATCTTCCACCTATTCCAACTTTTTGTCATAATTTGAAACACTGGTCACATAAAACTGAACAACGTTGCCTTACTAAGTAAATGATCAAGTTCTGTATATGACATGTTCCAACTTCAAAACTGCGTAATACGTTTTGTGTGAACTGGGTGCAAATCTCTCTTGTGTGATTCAACAACAATATGTACCACATTGTCCAATGGCGAGAAGGGACTGCAGTAATGTATCGTTTTGAATGATAATGAATTTCTCGGAGATATACTGCTTGTGAGCAACAATAATAATACTCAAACAAGCTCAAACAAGAGTGACATGATATAGACATCCGAATCCTCCATTGATTCTGTGAAGCTCCAACTATGGGGAAAACTGGGGGATGAAATTGCCCGCCAGCCATTAGGATTGCAGTTTATTAGGAACCATTATTTCATTGATGTTCTTGTCCAAAAAGCAACACCATCACGGGCCCAGTGTCCAATATATAGGTTAATACAGGAGAACAATACTAATATTTGTATACACCCATTACTAGAGCAAATAAACAAGGGAATATCGTCTAGAAAAAACGATATTGACTATTTGCAAGCAAAATCCAAGCCAGGAGTTAAAAATTCTTGCTGTGAGATCGTTAGTCAGTTGAAATTGGATGAAGTTTGTGCTAGAATGTCAGTTTGTGTGTTGAGCGGTAGATGGAAGAGGGTGCACTGTGCTAAGTGGCACCGAAGTTAAAGTAACTGTGTATTTAAAAAAAAGACGTCTCAACAAAGACTTCTCGAACAACAAGTAGTATTCCATGTGTGTGATGACCGGAATTCCCTTTTCTGATGACTGATCAACATACATGTAACGATAGTATTATAACATTAAAATTATAAATTAACAATATATAAAACTTGAGAGGAAAGATGTAGCAAACGTTATGATATTGAGAATACAATGGTGAGCTACTTTGAGTCGGAGAAATGTTTGTAGCTACCCGAGGTTGTTAAACTGTCATTTTGAGCAATAAAACGCGCTTTTCACAATAAAGGTTGGGTTCCAAATTCAATATTCACTTGTTGGTGGTCATTAAAGCTATAACCACTTTTAGAATTGACAAAATTCATTCACTGTACAGGACCTTTACTTTGCTTATATAATGAGAAACCATACAAATTGCCAATCAATCTCGCATCATTTTATTCCTCAAAGCGGGCGAGTTCTACACACAATATGACGTCATTGGTATTTGTCCAGATACTGTGGCAACCGGCAATGTAGGCAGGCCGATCATTCTCTATCCAGTGTTCTCATGCACGGTTAACGGCAATTATCGGAGTATCTGTCGTTAAACTACGCATGTGTCCTATATATTCCTGACTATCTCGAAATGTACTTTCAAGTTTGCGTGATAAGCAAGATTCCTAAATTTGGCCTATTTTAAAATTGATTCCAGCTTTAAGAGATGCATTCGTTCGTGAATATTGGTTTCAACAATCATTGTATATAGCATGTTTGCAATGGACAAACTAAATAGTAAGAAGGCATAAGGATGCTGGTTGGTGCGTAACAATTTTTTTTTTGGTGCGTAGCAATATTTTTTTCAAAACCAATTTTTTGTGAAACACATCTAATGCAATATAACGAAAGGTGTGCTCAACGATTGTGAATATTACAGCCGTCCGAGTTGTCTTTTCATCCTTTTTAAAGGATGACTTCCTATCAAATTCAAACACGATTCGGTAACATATGAGTTTCACGCACATGGAGTATTCATTCAGATGACTTCAAAATCGAAGAGATCATATTTTCAAAACTACTATCGAATGTAAAATCGAGAAGAAACTAAACTAGCAGGCCACGCCCTCCAACTGGGGAGAATGAATGAGTCAAAACGATGACGTCATTGTTTTGATGATGCCTCGGGTGACGGAGCATTTCCAGCATCTTTGGTTCCAGTGAATTGAGCCGCTTGTCGAGGCTTCTATCAAAACAATGACGTCACAGAAATTTACGTCATGTATAACGTTTCTGTCAGCCATGCACTGCCGAGTGGAAAAAACTTGCAGATTTTCGGTGTTTTTGATGTTATATCCTCAGAACAAATATATACATATCCCATATGTGAACAAAGCTTAAAGTCTTCTCCGTTCAAATGCATTGAGATATATTTGCTATATGGAAGTTTTAACCGTAAAATCATTGGTCGAAGCCAATACACATTGATAGGAGGTCCTCCTTTAATACCCATTTTGTGCCGGTTTTGTAAATAAGCAAACAAAGTGTATCCATCAAACCCGAATGTAAGCAAATGCCTCAATCGCACTTAAATTTCCACATCGAGTACATTTTCCATTTCGTATGTGTATATATAGTGTAGTTATGAGAAAATGATCAGCGATATACCATGATGTACGTGGAATTGTTAGTCTTATCTCACACTTCTATGGTTTGTTTGAATTTACTCATCAATAGTAATCGGTTTCGCACCAAACCATCAGCTGTGAAAATTGGGTAATAGGCAAGCAGAGAGTGTCAACGATTGATTCACATAGGCTGATCTCATAGCACTCAATAATATATACAACATACGCCGAAAAAAATTCCAAATGAACAAGAGGTCTTGCGAGTAAACCGCTGTTATACAGAGCAACATTCCCGTCAATGGCCCAAGTACCATACACTGCTCCTGAATACTACTCGTCCACTGAAAACATACCATTTAATCCGTCTCGCACCTTTTTAATCCTTATTGGATATAGAGGAAGGCGCAGGATATGATACTTGGGCCGAGTCAATCTTTGCCATACGGTAATATTGTTACAGTTCTCACAACGACTACACATGATCACCCAAGAGAGCGGAATAGATGCTACAAATGTATTAGGTTTTAAAAAATAAAAATCCGAGTTGCATTCATGCACTTTCCTGTAATAATCGTTCATACACAACGAAATTATGTTTTCAACACATTATGATCACCCTGCGCGCCACCTCCTGTGAGTGTTGTTAATATTCAGAGGATCAATATATAGGCCTCAGTTGTTGCGTTATAATATAAATCATTTCGCACACACGAATCCATGATTGAATGGCCACTGTGCATAATTCAATGAGGTTTAGCGTGAAAGATTAACCCATGACGGTATTTTGGATATTCATTACTGAAATAAGCACACTGCCAATAAGTGGTTGCTCAATGGTAAAGAAATTCAATATTTCAACCTGCTAATATAATTCTTGAGTTATGCACCGGTGGAAAAATGAATTACCATGCATATAAATAAATTTGTTGCGTGAACTATTCACATTATGATATCTATCAAGTGTAATGTATTATAAGAAACTGCAAACACTGTAACATCAGGGGCATGATTTGGCAAATATTGAGAATGGGGCACATTATCAAGTTACAAATCATTGTATAGTAACGTTATCAACAATAGATATTTCATAGAAGCTGACTAGTGCTGATCCTGAAATTGATCACCAGTTCAGTTATGCCTAAATGCTTTCAGAGGCAGTGGAAGGAAGAGCGGTATATACAGGTTAGGTCAATTGAATTCCCAATGTCTTGCCACTGCATCCCTTATAAGTATCAATCATTCAATATAATTATATTTTGTATTGTACATGAAATAAAATTGTGTTTTGAACTAATTCGTCACAGGTTTTACCATACAAATGTAGATGGTCTGTTAAAAAAAAATAGCGACAGGAGAAACGATCAAAACTGAGAGACAATGGCTTTATTCTAACAATAAGCAATCGATGAATGAAAGGATGATAAATCTTACGTAGAGCGTTTCATTCTCAAGGACATTCATACTTGAATAATATATAACTATCAAGTGTTATACTGGAGGCACGGTCATGTAGCAGGGATGTGAACATATGATGGGGAAAAAAAACAGTGCCGGAAGCTTCCTCTTGCAATGTTTATCGACTAAGCCTTTGTCTGAGGCAGGCAGTGCCGTAATGTATATTTGATTTGGGCTGATGACTCCTGATTCACGAAAGGAAGTTCACACTGTCTATAGTCGCTCAGCTTCCACCCACTTGACACCTACTTCACCGTAGAAGCACAGCATAGACACGGACAGGATAGTTGGATTTGGCATGGAACCTAGGCTCTAGAATCCAGGTTATAGGTGCTTGTCAAAGAAATTATTTAATTTGAACGCAAAGGCGCATGTATGCATTTCAGGTTCCTGAGAACTGATTTATTTTTAAACAGTACTAACAATTTTAAACGGGGCGAGCTCGCGTACATTATTCACGGTTTTTGTTGCTACCAGATCAGTGTTACGTCAGTGATCAATACTTAACGTGGCGTGAATAGATACGTGACGATAGACGATATTATAAATGACAGTGTCATCATTGTTACGTGACACAATGGGAGCATGCAACTGGACCGTAAACATGCCTTGTTGTTCTCTGCGATGGATTATTTGGACTTGTCTCAGCGTTTTGCTGTCAGCCTGTGAGAAGGGAATATTTCACGAAGTTCGAGGCTTCATAAGTGTCAACGACGTGACCCACGAGTGGCCTGGCGTCTCTCTCAAGACGTGTACGCGCAACTGTCGCCACCTGGCCGAGTGCTATGCGTTCAACATGCTATGGGACGGAGTACCGGGGTCGGGGACAGGCACCTGTCAGATTGTACAGTGGGAGAGACACCAGCACGCCGACAGTCTACAGATGAACAACGCAGCCTCCCATTTCGGTCAGCTTTGTATTGTGTTTCAGTATAACACTGATGTATATGAACATGGTGTTACTTCATTCACGTTTTTTCTTACTTTAGTTTTTGTTCTGCGTTGCTTCTCCCTTGGGTCATTTTCTTTAGTAGTGTACAATACATGTCTATACATCAACTTCATTGCATTGAACATTTTCATCCTTATTTGATTGAAATACAAACTCTGCAGCTGGTTATCATATTTTTTCACCATGAAATATAGATAACATTATAAAAAGAATATACATGTACTTCAGGAACTTGCCCGCAAAACATGGTGTGGAATCCGAATAATACTCACTGCTACTTGCTCGTCCAAGAGACAAGAGACAGGGACGGAGCAGTGGCTCGCTGCTCCGTGCTACTCCACCCGCTCGCACACCTCGTGGACATCACCTCGGCACAGGAAGACGACTTCGTCCTAGAGCTGGTCATGCCACATGCAGGTAAAGATATTTCAGTAGTTTATTGTGTTGTTAGGTCAGGAGACACAACTCCAAGGGCTTCAAAAAACGCAAAAAAATCAACGAAATATGAACCCTCCCCATTGGCAGTCTTTCATACACATCTCCGTATATTTATGATTTGGATACCAAATACAGCAAATTCGTGAAAATAAGCATCGGTATTTTTGGATATTGAATTTTTTAAACCCGCAAAGGATACCACAGCTGGTTTCACATCTTTGTAGTCATATAGGGGTTCTTGGAGTTCCCAAAAAGATGATTGTGCCTGGTGCTGGGGATATTGAATATCGGTCTCGGTTTTGATCACTCGCATTACTTTATGCTTGAGATTGGTTCAATTTCTCTTCCTCCAGCTAATAGGCCATTCCATACTGCGGGCAGACGGGCTGACGTCAATGCAAACTTTTTCTGGCAAACTACCAATGCTGAGATTGTCTATGGCAACTGGCTGACAGAAGGCGATATCGTCTACCCAAAAAGCGACCAGGTGGACAGGGATTGCATCTTCATCAGCAACATCGGGAATCCGCCTAACGAGTGGGGCTGGGGAAACTGGAGATGCACTGCCCCAAAATACTTCATTTGTGAATTTTAACGCGTATGTTTGGTATCGATCGTCGTGACCACTTTGATGTTCTTGTTATACCAATGTTGATTGCTCAATTGAACAAACTTCATGCAGTAATGGATCATTTCGATAAAACTGGAGTTTGTGACACATTTTACATTTCCGGAACATTCAATATGTGTTGCATGCAAACATGCAATATTCATAAGTAACTTGTACAAACACAATTTACTGCGGTTTCAATGGCAAATCAGTCTGACTTGAGCACTGCACTTGACCTTTGTCAGCAAATTCGGTATAAAGGTTGGATCATAAGTACTGTAACATCCGTACATTCGCTCCCCTGTGGTGTCAATATTTATAACACTAATTACATGTCAATGCCTATTCACAATATGATTACCGTAAATGTGAATGGAACGTTTTGATGAATTTACTGACAAAATTTATTGACAAAATAAAGTGAGCATAAGTATAAACCTTGCATGCGGAATATTTTCGGCGCTGTTGCTTCAAAGGTTAACATGTAAAACACTACAACACTGTAGGAAAATTCTTGTCCTACGAGTTGTAGCCCACATGTCTTATATATCTCCCTTATATTTTATGATTCAATAAAAATTAGCCCAAGAGCCGAGATAGGTTACCGGACAATTTTGAGATAATCACCACAGATGAGATATGACCTTGAGATTTACCATTCAAGGTATTCGAGAAAACAGTCCAAAACTGAATTTCAGTCTTTTCTAGCCTAGAATTTTTCAAGGTGCTCCATCCTACAAACTATGCCAAAGACCCAAATTACCATGTTCTGGAATAAAATTATCAAAACTTGTTATAAAGTTTTCGAGCAAAAATCCAAGAATTATACTTTTGGGCCTTTTTAGCCTTTTGAATCTTAAGCCTCCATCTTTATACATATTGTCTAGGAACCCAGCTAACACGTTTCGAACTATAATCCCAAACTGATCCCAGTTTTTGAGAAAATGGCCGTCGAAATCCAAAATTGGCGTCGTTCGTCCACATTTTTAGTGGACCATAGGTACGGTAACCTCTAACTTTTTCGAAATTAGAGATGATGTGATTTACATTTATAGGACATAACTAGTGTTACAGTTATTGCTAATGAAATAAGAGTTATAACATTGACAGGAATAACATTTCAAGCACATGCACGCTACGCTACAATAGTTTATTAGTTTACACATAGTGTACATACTGTATTTTACACGTATACAGTATTTGGAATGCACGTGTAAGTGTTAGACAATCTCTTAGTTTCAACCAGACTTCGTTGGATGATTTAATTAAGCATTATCACAATCTCGGTATAGCAACAACAACCGACGGCAATCATATTGTGCTGTTGTTGGTGGTCGTTATTTTGATTTGATTCTTTCTATTGTCACTTGCTTTTGGCCTGGCAGACATGTGTGCATGTGTGTGTGCAAGAAGGGTTATGTGCCTTCCGCTCAAAATTTGGCATACTCTTTTTCTGGATAGAAATGGTTTCACTGACGGTATAGCATGTGGTCAACTTCGGCTATACAAGGTGCAGGATACATTTACAAAGAATGCTTCTAGTGAATGTCAATGTTGAAAGTCAATGTTAATTGTGGAACACAATTATGTTTCTGTCAGCATCGATGTCAACATGGAACTCGTGTACAGCATGGAAGGGGCACCGCCAAGGTTCTAACGAGCACTGTGAGAATCCTGGAAATGGTTCTTCCACGCATTGTCCCTGCCCCGAAATACCTACCCCCCCCCCCCCGCTTCCTTGTTTCTAAATGACACCAATTCATGGCATTTGAGTCATTCTCAAGCTCCCACTGCTTCTAATTGACCCAATCGATCCCGAAGCAACTCCACGCCGACATAAATTGACCATTGATTATGACATCGTAAATTGTGCTGATACATTTTGCATGAAAATCCATTTATCTTTCCAATTGCAGGTGTACGCATAAAATTGGCGTTTTACATGCTCGTATAATAACGTCACAGTCCTTATTCTGTTTTGTCAATGGTACTGCAATTGTATATTTACTATGCACTATTCTTCCTTGTGAATGCGTGACTATGTGACTATATCTTTCTTTTAATCTATATGATATTATCTTTTTCCATTTGTAAAATTGGTCGTAGATCTATATTTGTCCAGAAAATATATCGAACGCGACCGTGCTTTCAAAATATATGAAAACGCCTACCAGACATACATGATCCAAGCATACAGATTCAATTCTTCAGAGCACCCGTTCAACATTGTTCCTGGGAATCATATTTAACCACTGCTTACTTATACTTATGTACATCTGCTATAGCACCTCGACCAGAAATGTCATTCAATATGCTTGATGTCTAATGTGAAATACGATCAAACTTCATCATCATAGAATATTATTCTTTGATCAACACTGGTGGTGTACATTTTGGCCTGGTCTCATACTAATCCATGTCTGTCATGAAATGTCAGTTGGTGAATACATGGTATTCTGCATGAAAACAACATAATACGGCAGACGAAATCAATATCTTCGATTGATAAGATTATACTGTTAAAATAAAAATACGAGTGTACATTAGTGTAGCCCTACATTTTGGGAGTAACAAAAACCCTCACGGGTGATATACTACAGCAAAGGAACTTGTGCCTCCACTCCTCCCCTCCTATGCGATATTAGTCCGGCGGCTGTGGGCCTATCGGTGTCATCTAGAAAATGCTCCAAAATGGGTCTTGCACCATATTTTCTTTCGTTCTTTATGCATGTTATTATACCAAAATAAACGTTTATTTTTTTAAAAACATACTGGCCTTTCGTGTATAGACATAATATATCATACTTCACATACTCCCCTTTCGTATCGTACTTCACCATCAATGGTCCCACGGAGGGGGACCATTTTCTGCAGTGACCTTTCTTTCACGAGGTATGTTTTTAATCTAACTTCGAACTGTTTTTTTCGTACGAAACTAACAGTCATTCAAAAGCTTCACTGGCAACTACTTGATAGATGTGCTGAATAATATACTGAATATATGGAACTTTAGCATTTTACTCCTTGAAAATAACAAGTGGAGTGCATTATATGATGAAACATATATATGCTGCAAAAAATGTTCACTTATAGCAGATAAATCGTGGTCGAGTACAAATAACACTTTCTTTCGCTCAATTCAAGATTCGATAGCATTTTATGCGTAGCACTGCCCCCTAACTTGTCCTTGTTGTGTCTTATTATGTTCGAAATATATTTCTATATTTCTATTATTCATTTATTCATCATCATTTATCATCAATGTTCATGCTCATATGTCACTGGCTTACAACGCCACTCTCAGCAGATGATTATCAGTGGCATATGAAGTAGCGAACGGCGCCAGAAATCGTCGCTAACGTAACGACTAAGAACGCTGAATAATGGCCGCCTGGCTTGCAGTTTGCACTACACCCTTCATCCCTTTATACAGTATATGCATCGTAAACGAAATATTACCCGTATAGAAATCATCAATGATGGTTAGTAATCATCAGTGACAATTAGAAGTTGTTCTTGTCTGTGCCCTGTGTCCCATCCATGGTGAAACTCATCAATAGGTAAAAGACCGAGAGCATGAACGCACATATACACGTACTTGGTTGAAATATGCCCATTCCTGCTTGAACAACTCTCACGTCTTGATCAATTGGCAGAGGCGTAGCCATTGGTCATATCAAATAACTGAAAAACACTAGATATTTCAAAATGACGCTTTATGGTGCTTGAGATAGCAGTACAACAGTGCTGCAATTTATTCATACTCCATATGCGTCTTCGGAGTACGGCAACACACCCACCATCGTCTGTTTTGCTTTATGCACGATGGCGAAACATAAACAACTGCTGAAAGAAATGAATGTTGCATTGTGGAGCGACACAAAAGCTCATCATCGCTATCAATGGGTATGCTTCGAGTAACAATGCCTGCCCAAGTAGGGAGTGCGTACACCAGTGTAGTAATATTCGATAATATTCAGTGTCCTTCGTGCCATGTCCTTATGCAAGACCCACATGAGATTTTCTTCATGGTTTCTAAAACTAATACCAGTAGTATTAAATAATTTTCAGCATGGTGATTGCACTGTGTGATGAATATTTCAATATATATTTCAATATTGTTCAACATTTAATTATTTTTGCTTTTAATGAATGTGCCTGAAAGTACCAGAGTAAAGCAATTATCAGTTGATTTAGATCTATTTCGGCCTTTGGCTTCTCGTCATCAAATGTGTGATACAGAATTCCAAATTGTCAGCTTCTTTCATCAGTTATAGTGTATCGATGTTCTCAAGAATGTGCTGTATTTATTCTGTTTATGTTAGCGTTATAAACAGAAAACCAGGAAAGAAATAGGGATGTGCAACTGGCAAAAAAAGTCTGAAAACAAATCGACGAGCACATCAAAAACACTTCAAGCTGGCGGTGTTCCAGTGACAAATAAACAACAATCGACCAATGTTTCGATTTATCAGATGCCTCTATATCATATCGTTGTTCATCGTTCATAAACAAGACATTTTTTATTAACAACACGTCAGCCTAGAGTGACGTGATTTGTTAACTCGAACGTTGACACATAGACAAGTGCTTGTGGCGTAAGCAACCATAAATGCACCGTATATTGTAGTTTTTTGTGCCCGGACAGAATATAGGTCTATTCGTACTATATTGAACTGGTTCCGCTTGGCCGTGTCCGCATTGAATGTGAGTGATTCCACGGTGGACATACGTGCGCGCTATTGTGCGCGCTTCGCCCATATAATAGTATCTGTAGCGTCGGACTCGTAATCCAAGGATCATGGGTTCGAGTCTCGAGTTGGACTGCTGTGTATTTCACTAGGCAAGGCATTAACCACTAATGTGTCTATCTTCACCCAGGATTAAATGGGTACCGGTTGATAATGGGTGTTGTATAGAGCGCTTTGAGTGTGGCTGCTCCAAGTACAATAACTCAGACTGGGGTTAAAGTGTAAAGCGCCTTTGAAAGCGGATTTAGTTCGGCTGAAAAGAGCGCTATATCAAATCTGATAACTTTAACTTTTATCTGTAAACTGTAGTTTACGATGTCTCCCGTCAAGGACGTCTGTGTGATACAGCGGGGGTCGCAATTGTGATTAGTCTGTCTGCCCAAACCAGTGATTTCTTTTTAGCACGGTATGGTGTAATATAATATATCAAGGATAAAAGTAACATCCGTGAATCATCTGGTTTGAAAATAAAGAGACGAAAAAATGATGATACAGCTGTACAGGCAATTAGGGTATTGTTGGATAGGGAGTCGCCTCAGGGGCGCGAATTCGGTGGATGTGTTGTCAGCATTTGCGCCGTTGCCACGGAAACGAATGCAAACATGATGCAGGCCTATTTAAGTAAAACAACCTCTGAATCAAGACATATTCATCAAATACATATTCTGTGAAACAATCTATGACTCAATACACATTCCTGTGCACATGTAAATGTCATTATAACCGTAATAAAATAATCGTTCCACAACTTAACTGTGCACTACTTAACCTCCTTTTAACTCGAAATATTGATTCGCCCGACCTCAATATTAAATTTTTTGCGTTTTTATGATTTGTTTGCATTTCCTGGTATATATTATACATCACATGAAGTAATTTTAGGGCAACCAGTGTCATTACGACTAATTTGCCACGTTATAGTCCACTGGCTGGTTAATGTGCACTGTGTAGAAAATTTGACTGATGGCTGATGGAAAATGCACAAAGCAACTGTGGAGAGAATGTTTTTATGCTGTTTTTCTGCAGTTGGAAATTTGCTTTGCCGTCTGTTGCATCTATTATTGAATGCTATAAAAGCAGCCTCTGTGAATCAATCGTTCACATTATCTGTTTGCCTAATACCCGATTTCCCGCTCTTTCGTGTGGAACGGTCGATCTCTTACAAAGTGAAAAAAGAACTGTTATGGAAATGAAACAAGGACATGAAATAAAGTCACATTCTTTTATGACACAAACCTCATATTCGTTCCGCATCAACCTTAGTTTATGACGGCAGCTTTTTGGCTTGTGATTGGGTACTCATGTACCCGTTACACATCCATTCCATGGGGTTTGTTTCGGATTTAATAAATTGTTTTCATAGGTTGTTGGGTGGTTGTACATTATTACATCAGCTGTACATTAGAACAGCTACATTCTTTGGGTACATTTTTTGATTGGGTTTTGTTTATATTCCAAATGTGGTATTTTAGGTTTTCTTTAGGTTTTTAGGCATCATCGAAATCTAGCTGTATTGGTGGTAATATGTTGATACTTACACTTACACGGATTTCTTTAGTTGATTAACTGTCAGGGAAATAACACTAAACGTGCAGAAGTGGAACCCAAATAAGTTATACCAGTGATGGGTCGAAGGAGTGGATAAGGTCCAAAAACAAAAAAAGTAACATTATGCCATGCATTCTTTTTATAAATTGTTACACATTACAAACACGACACATATAATGATTGTTCAAACCGATACTCACCAACGAACGTATCTATCTCATAATAGCCACCTAAGAGTGAATGATCCGTTAAATTAAATGGGATTTATTGTGGGAACGCTTCAAATGACTGTTTTACAACATTGGATAGCTCTGACTCAAAGTAGCTGACTCAAAGAATCAGCGTCTCCTCAATATCATATCTTTTCTACAACCTTACTCTCATGTAAAGGTATTTACTCTCAAAATAGTATATATATATTATTAATTTCTAATGTTAATATTATAATACAATTACATGTATGATGATCAGCAATCTTGCAAAGTACAGTTAGATCATCACACGCGCTGGAATCATACTTGTTGTTCGTGTTGACGTGTTTGTGCTGAATATTTTCTGATCAACACCTATAACACGCCTCAGGAGAGAGGAAATGGGATGAAATATACATGACAACTCAATATTAGCCGAACAAAGTCTCCGTCGATTGATATGTCGCGTGCATCAGTTTCTAAATACTGATATTATTTTCTGCCCAACACCCAACACGCCTCAGGAGAGAGGAAATGAAATGAAATATACATGACAACACAATATTAGCCGAACGAAGTCTCCGTCGATTGATATGTCGCGCGCATCAGTTTCTGTAACTATAATATTCGGCATGACATATTGGCAAAACATTCTCTGTAACGTTATGCTGCTGTTTCATAATGCAAAATTAGCCCAGGATTGGGAATAATTAGGCCACAATGTCCCAAAACAATTCACCTGAATAATTATGTAATAGACGTGGAATCAATACCCAGTATTAAGTATTCCGAGCAAATAAAACAGGGTCCGTTATCCAATCTCATAGTCCGGGGACAGAAAGTCATATCAGGCATACGAAGTGAGAGAAAACAAAAATGACAGGGAAACTCATGAACCCCCAAAAATGGCCATTAGGAGGTGAAATCAGGTGTTCCGGAAAGAGTGAGCATTTCCTGCCCCACTAGTGGCACCCGTCATGAATTCCCCAAAATTTAACATGAAAATAGATCTAGTTGCATGGCAGACATGGATTTGCTGTATTTATCCACCAGATCATGATGACGTCAATAGAATTTCTTAAACGCAGCTATAAGTCTTGGTAAAACATATCCTTGTCGCAGCAGTTTAGAGACTAGCTGGGCACTTCGATAGACAAATAGATAGATATGTCTCTTTGCTTTTTTAATGTAATCTAATCACGTCAACTGTACAATAAGAACAGCTTTATCTTACACACTGTCTGGTGGCTTTATCTTACCTCTTACCTTATTTTAGTTTATATGCCGAAAAATGTGGTATTTTTAGGGAAGATTCATTCACTTTTTTATTGATGAATTAACTTTTTTTCTTTAGAATGATTTACTCCCCGGAAGAAACCAGAGAAACTGGGGAATAAATATTTAAAACTCGGAATTAAATACTAGAATCTGGAATTAAATATTAAAACCTGGAATTAAATGTTCAAACCGGGAAATAAATATTCAAACTGGGGAATAAATGTTCAAACCCGGAATGAAATATTCAAACAAGGAATTAAGTATTAAAACCTGGAATTAAATGTTCAAACCGGGGAAAAAATTTTAAAACAGGAATTAAATGTCCAAACCCGGAATTGAATATTCGAACCCATAATTAAATATTCAAACCTGGAATTTTTTTTTATATAAACTTTATTTAAGGATCCAAAAACAAGCAAAAGCTTATATTAATGGGTCTCAACAAACCTGGAATTAAGCATTTAAACCGGGAATCAAACATTCAAAGGTGGAATTAAATGTTCAAACCCGGAATTAAGTATTTAAACCTGGAAACAAATATCAAAACCTGGAACTATGTGAAATGAAAAAATAATATATATTTTAGATATTAGCCTTTTGTTCCGTGACCTTGGAAATAAGGTCATTGGTCAATCCAAAGTCACGAAAATATTCAGCATTTTCTAGTATGTACGTAATTGATTCTCAAGCTGTAAAGTCGATAATAAGGGATATATTGTATATTAGCCATTTTGTGCTCTGACCTTGAAAATTGATTCCTAATCTCTAATCTCAATATCAAGCGAGATATTAGGCAAAATGTGTCCCATTATAAAGCATAGGAGAATTTAACATGGGAAAGTCCCATTTGGGCCCAAAATGGCCAACTTCGAGTGATTCAACATGTTCAAGGGTACCGAAACTTATACACGTCACAGGGATATATATGATAAGTGTTATGCATCAATAAGAAAAAAAAGTTACCGAACAGATTTTGAGTAAACGACGATCAAAGTCCAAAATTTGCCGTTTTTCGTCAAAAATGGCTGCCATTTTTAAATAAATGCGAAAATCAAAAAACTAAAAAATACCTCCTTCTCGAAATATTTTTAGGCATTTTTGTGCAAAATTTCAGAAAGATTCGATTGTAAACTTTAAATATAAAAATGTAGACGGACGACGACGGACGACGGACGCAATGCCACGGCAATAGGTTATCGGACCAAAGGGCCGGTAACCTAATTACGCTCATAGCCGTTTGGCGTTTGATTGAATTCTTACGTACTTAGCATACACCTATCTCTTGCGGTTCGGTTCTAAATTCTTTTATCGTATGCTGGACAGTTGTATTCTAATTCCATCAAGTGCACAGTAGAAACGATTCCTTTCTCCACAGTCTGCTTTTGATGACGCAAGTGTAACTTTGAAGAGATAATATTTAGTCGGGCCTTTTCTATTCCATAAATATTTTAGTTAAGTTTTAAATTGCCATCGTCAAAATCTTGTGGCACTGATAGTCATAGTTGGCACATATGTTTGGAGATTTATAAAACTATAAATCATCAGTGATGGTGGGATTATGAATATAATTGATAAGATATCAAACAAATTAAGAATGTTGGTGAGCACTAGGACCATTGACCATATGATATTGTTACTAATATTAAACTCAACTCAATCTTCTCATGATAAACTCAAATTCGCCCACATCAATGTCCAGGTCACTGCAAGATACACCACGCATGATTTCCTATTCGTGGGATAAAGCACGAGGCGCTGTGCAAGGGGTAAAATGATTACCAACGCGCAAAGCGCGGATGTCATTATTAATCCCCTTATCCAAGTGCATTATTCGATTTAATGCATTTTGCATGCAGCAGATCATCATCAAGATTTTTAGTGACCGCGCGATTAACATTCTGGGTTATTATAGGGCCTCGAGACAAACAATAGAAAATGCATCAAATATTCGTAATACAACCGAGGCTCGACCTTACATAACTCATACAAATTCCATCACTCATCCAGACATTCAGTATTCACCGGGTGGCTTTGACTGTAAACGTTTTCATTATAATTATCGCAGTTATGATAGACGGGTAGTGCGTTTGTTTGTTATATTGAGCTCCCGGAAAGCAACGGCTTTTAGTGCGTTTGCCTCAATCAATACAGGCTTATGTAATATACATGATGAATATACGAACAAAACTATTGACAATACATCATAATAAAAATATATTGTTCCTTTCAACGCCATTTACCATGTTTACAGCTGATAGTCCTGGAGCATATGTCACAGTTTAAGGTTCCGAGTTTTTTTCTCTGTAGATTCTTGGCACCTAGCATTTTCTCAATCTTCAGTCATTCTAGAAATGGAAAAGTTTTGGTGCCATTTTTTCATAAACCCGAAAATGCATTTTTGGCCCCAAAATGGGGCCGGAGGTGAAAACGTCGGCGCAAATTTTGGAAAATTTTTCAAACATGTAAGAAATATGTCGTGTAATATACCAAACTGACCAGTGAGATCCCCAGAATGGAACTAAGACATAATAGTAAGATTATGGATGACATAACTAAGTAAAGACCACAAAACGTGGGTAGGGATAAAATTGGTGTCAGAAAATATGGAAATTTGTGATAGTCAGGCATGTATAATAGGTGTACCTGAAGCCCCTCAAGTATCCTCCTAAACCAACTTTTTAAGTTCATTTATATGATACTTTTGAATATTAGTTCTGTTTCTGGAGGCCTATATATGGGAAAATGGGTTTCCGGGCCTTGTTCAAAATGGCCACCGTCGAAATTCTAAAATCATGCTTTGGGTGATAACTCAACTTCTATTGCAGATAGAGGCATGATTTTGGTGTGATGAGTTTTGAGTGTATTCAAAACATCATCTTGGTCATGCTAATTTATCAACAAGATAACTCTTCTCCAATTAACTTGCTTCATTTGCCACACAGACCAAATTATGTGGGTGTTGACATTGAGGTGGGAATATTCCACATGTTCATGGCAGTTGATAAAACAAAGAATAGAAGTAGACATTACTGGCTTGCCATAGTGCCTCGATTCCTATGCATTAGAAAGGAAACTGCAAGATCTGTACTGTGTGGCCTATCATTGGATTGTTTTATCCGTCATTACATACCTGTACTTTTTAGGCAAAAGTGTTTCATTATCCAGGAATTATATGTTGGCTGTGAGAGTTTTCCCTTATTTCTGTGGAGGTTAACACCATTGCCTATCACCCACAACTAATAGCGATGGTTTCTGCAGATTACAATACTTTTATATGCATCATTCGCCATTTAACTAGATCAAACGACAACAAATGGCTAAATTTCACAATGGCCAGACGGAAGCGTCACGTTTACATCGGGTTGTATATCCAGGAATTCAGCGTTATCCATCTTGGCATTATTTCAGTGAGATAATTCTTATGTGCTAAGCTTGCTATGTGGTCAAGAAACTGCTTTTACCATCAATCTGGACCCCGTTCAGGATTTCTACACATATCAGTTGCACAATGACAGAAAATGTGATTCCCGCAGGTTTCATTATTAGCCAATTTGAATTTTGAGGCAACCAACAGTCACAGGTACTCAGCACTGACACCACTGCATTCCTCGTGGCAATTTTGAATAAGGCCCAAAAACCCATTTTCCATTATATAGGCCTCCAGAAACAGAACTAATATTCAAAAGTATCATACAAATGAACTTAAAAAGTTGGTTTAGGAGGATACTTGAGGGGTTTCAGGTACACCTATTATACATGTCTGACTATCACAAATTTCCATATTTTCTGACACCAATTTTACCCCTACCCACGTTTTGTGGTCTTTACTTGGTTATATCATCCATAATCTTACTATTATGTCTTAGTTCCATTCTGGGGTTCTCACTGATCAGTTTGGTATATTACACGACATATTTCTTACATGTTTGAAAAATTTTCAAAATTTGCGCCGACGTTTTCACCCCCGGCCCCATTTTGGGGCCAAAAATGCATTTTCGGGTTTATGAAAAAATGGCACCAAAACTTTTCCATTTCTAGGATGACTGAAGATTGAGAAAATGCTTGGTGCCAAGAATTTACAGAAAAAAAAATCGAAATTGCATATGCCCCTGAACTATGAATGGAACTAACACAAGAGAATGTCTATATTAATGAATATATAATATGCACTTACATTATAAGACACAATTAATATATTTCCAAAGCAATGATTTCCACATTAATGATTCCCGTATAATTTACACATTATATTCCATTTATTTTCGCAATACACAAAATACAATAAAACACAAATCATATACCCAATTCATAACTTTTTACCTATATCTTGCCATAATCTTGGCAATTAAAACAATTTGAACCAGTGACGCCACCAGACACCCCCCCCCCCTATCTACACATGTGTCAATGCTGTGTCACCACTTTTGAGGGGTTTGAATATGTGTGTATTTTTGTAATGGGACATTGATTGACCCACATCGAAGCACAAAAGGCGGGATGCCCTAGTAGTTCCTTTGTTATATATATACGCGCAGTTCTCTGTCACGATATTTTGTTTACTTTGTAAAGTCACCAAACCGCTCGGAACCTTTTCCCGGTTACCGCATCTATGGTCAGATGAACTACTATTAGCATACCGTTGCCTCCACCGCCGTTTCCGTCACGAGTCATATCTTTACGGTCGAATCTTCCTCGATGTTTTTGTCTCAAAATGATGGCCATTTGCACAAGCATTAGATTCCAGGTAATCCTTGAGGTGAACAAAATTGGAGTATGTGGCATCGCTCGTAAGCCCTGAAATGTATGGTAAAAAAAGCTAAAACTGACCTCCAGACCCCCCCCCCCCCCCTCCTGCTCCCCCCAAAACCTGACTTTGATCGATGTCTGTTCAACAACTCTCTTTTCAGTCAACAAAAGATAACATTCCAGACTTTTTATCTTTTGTATGAAGAACGAATGCCTTGAATTGTTCGGGAGGTCCTGAATGGCCTCAATTAGCAAAAATGGCCTGAATTACACAAATTGGCCCTGGAGACAGAACGCTTGTAGATCCAGCTTACATTGTAAATATATTATGGGCATATTGGAAGTCATAAATGGTGCATCGTTTGGCGACCTCGAACTTTACCTCAACTCATTGAGTGGTAATTCTCACGTCTGGACTGAAATGTGTGAAATGATCTCTTCATACGGAACGACTAATGATCTCTGCATGCCAAACGACTGCTGCATAGAGATTAGGTTTGCATTATGGGTATACATGTAATCATACATGTTGGTTGTTTTGGATGTATTGAAGTTTATGTCAAATGACCTCAAATGAAAGAATCCGTGATATTTAACTGCATTAGAGTTTTTCAACCGAAAATTGTATAGCCTAATGCTGGCTATATTTCCAGTAACCATACATAGCCCTTGGGTTAATTCTCTACTTCACCTAAAAGGGACTACAAGGTTTGAAGATAACAAGTTTTTTCTTCGTATTTTATCGCACGAAGCAAAAAATAAGATTGTATATATTATTGCACTGCACGAAGACTGTTATATTGTTGATAATAACTGAAACAGTTTTATCCTGACATTTGCTTCTTTTTCCATTTTCTTGTCATGCATAGTGAAACACTGGTGCTCTTGATCCTAGATGTGTGCATCATGATAGCGGCGACACGTCACGGTGACGGTATGACGCTCATAATTCAGAGATTTTTATCGGGATGTGTTCATGCTCAAAATTTCGATACGTTATTTTCGTTTGCTTCGTTGTGTACAAACATCAAGGCAACATCAGAGTACTAGTATTCGATGCTACCTGTCACAGAAGTCTAACAGTTGCCATCAAGAGGAGCTGAAGCTGTGTTTTGTAACTTTTTTTTTTAATTTTGGAACCATTACTTTTTCATTTTCAACTGAATTGTGTTGGTTTTAAAACTGAATTGACCTAAATGGATTCAACATTTGGCCTTTACCTACATAAGCCTACGCAAGAACGTTCAATACAATAATAACGTTTGAAACGTTGTCTGTTTTATTTTACCAGCTAATTCCCCGGTTTCTGTGGTTACACTCTCGCTGAGTAAGAGTGAGACATACCAAAGCAATGCTTGACATGTCCTCTATCTGCTCGTAGATCACGTCTGGTTGTATTCAGAACCATTAAATAACTAGAAGCCTATAACATAATGGCACATCTCGAGACTTGACTTACGCCATTTTGATCTTGAGTTATACCGAAACTCTTCTAGTGTTTGTGATGAGTTACGCCAAAAGCGTCACTAGTGGACATTGACTTATGCCAAAATTACATTAGCTGTTGAGTTACGCCATTTATGCGCCAAGGGCCTTCGTGAGATACGCCAAAATTGCATCAGTGATTCTGTTCAGTAAGTTGGCTACGAGAGCATCTTTGGCATAAGTCATGTTACTCTTATTTAATTAGCCATTTACTTATAAATAAATATATAATAAATATATAAAATAGTATATATAAATAAATAATGGTAAATGAAATACAGTGGTACACTCCTTGGATATTCATGCCATAGGTCGCTGAATTTGGAAGCTTTCACTCGAAATTTAAAGGCAAGAAACCTTTTAAACTGATGATCTCAAAATCATTCAAAAATGACTTTTTTGCTTGGGGGGGGGGGGGGGGGCGGGGTGAGTCTTGTCCTTAACAGTAAATTCAAAGTGGGTGCAGCTTGTGGAATGCGTCTATTTATATGCGATTCCCTGAGAAGTGTTCATTAAATACCATTCCAAGTGACGGTGTTCTATAACTATCCCGATTTTCACCATGAAAAATTATTTTGGATAGTTGGCCTTTGCAGACAAAGCGCTTGTAAGTCGTGCTTATGTGTGTATTGTGAGTAGGCTATATAGAGAGTAATATATGCTAAATTTTAATGACTTTGAGATTGAGTTCAGGAGGCCTTTCCCTGTAATTTTGAAGGTCATATTTGACCTGAAAATGTGAGTTGGTATATGCATAACAAACGCATGTAGAAAGCGCTTAGATTTGTATTGTGGGGATCTATGATGTCATATACCGTAATGGCTCGATTGAGCGCCGGGGCGCTTATTTGTCAATAAAGTTTTACCCCCCCCCCCCCCGGCGCTCTTTCAAGACAGGCGCTCATTCAAGGGAGGCGTTTATTTGACAACAAACTTTTCCAAGTTGAAACTATATTGCCGGTCAAAGTCAATTTCCAGGCCTTTCATCGGTGTTAATAGCAATTAGCATAGCAAATTCAATGTAAAATTAATCAGTTGATTGCCAATTAGGAGATATGATTGCAACAGACGACCGTCTGGCGTATGAAGCCTGGTGCGGGAATAAATTTGGAGTAACAAATACCAAACTGTGCGGTCGAGCGCCAGAGAAATGTCAACACTGGGCATACTCGGTTCATATCTCAGAACTACCCCAGTATATTTCGCATTGAACGGTAGTATCCATTTTTATTGCAGTCACAGAAAGTTTGCATTGCATAGACATCGAACATGTCGAACAGGGAAAGCCTACGGCAAAATACGTATTGTGAATTTGAAATTTCACCTGCAGTTGACAGTATACTGCCGTATATTGTTACCAGTGTGACAGGACAGTGTTCATACATAGATCTACTGTTTCCGTGTAAATTACCAGTAGAAAGCTAAATCAAAGTGCAATTGAAGTGTTCTTCATTTCCACACGGCGTTAATCACTGATATGAACGGTATTTCAAGGGAGGCGCTTATTTGTCAAAAACTTTGTACCCCCGGCGCTCATTCGAGGGAGGCGCTCTTTAAAGGACAGGCGCTTAATCGAGCCATTGCGGTAATGATGTTAGATCTTTGGTGATCTCAAGCTTGACGTCAGGTGAGCTTGAGATAGTGGTGAATCTCCAAGTGGCATTTGACATGAACTATGCAAATTGGCCTCTGCAGACTAACTGGTGCCAGATAGACATTATGGCTGTTTTACGGTCACATAGGGAATCATGTGGTGGATCTGTTGGTGACTTTGAACTTTACCTCAACCTACTTTCATTATTATTATAGCTCAATAACATATCCGGTGGTAAGCTACAGCACCCTCGTCATTTCTTTTGAGATATCACAACAAGATAGCATGCAAAAAAAAAATGCTATTGTGTTTCATTATCCAGGAATTATATGTTGGCTGTGAGAGTTTTCCCTTATTTCTGTGGAGGTTAACACCATTGCCTATCACCCACAACTAATAGCGATGGTTTCTGCAGATTACAATACTTTTATATGCATCATTCGCCATTTAACTAGATCAAACGACAACAAATGGCTAAATTTCACAATGGCCAGACGGAAGCGTCACGTTTACATCGGGTTGTATATCCAGGAATTCAGCGTTATCCATCTTGGCATTATTTCAGTGAGATAATTCTTATGTGCTAAGCTTGCTATGTGGTCAAGAAACTGCTTTTACCATCAATCTGGACCCCGTTCAGGATTTCTACACATATCAGTTGCACAATGACAGAAAATGTGATTCCCGCAGGTTTCATTATTAGCCAATTTGAATTTTGAGGCAACCAACAGTCACAGGTACTCAGCACTGACACCACTGCATTCCTCGTGGCAATTTTGAATAAGGCCCAAAAACCCATTTTCCATTATATAGGCCTCCAGAAACAGAACTAATATTCAAAAGTATCATACAAATGAACTTAAAAAGTTGGTTTAGGAGGATACTTGAGGGGTTTCAGGTACACCTATTATACATGTCTGACTATCACAAATTTCCATATTTTCTGACACCAATTTTACCCCTATCCACGTTTTGTGGTCTTTACTTGGTTATATCATCCATAATCTTACTATTATGTCTTAGTTCCATTCTGGGGTTCTCACTGATCAGTTTGGTATATTACACGACATATTTCTTACATGTTTGAAAAATTTTCAAAATTTGCGCCGACGTTTTCACCCCCGGCCCCATTTTGGGGCCAAAAATGCATTTTCGGGTTTATGAAAAAATGGCACCAAAACTTTTCCATTTCTAGGATGACTGAAGATTGAGAAAATGCTTGGTGCCAAGAATTTACAGAAAAAAAAATCGAAATTGCATATGCCCCTGAACTATGAATGGAACTAACACAAGAGAATGTCTATATTAATGAATATATAATATGCACTTACATTATAAGACACAATTAATATATTTCCAAAGCAATGATTTCCACATTAATGATTCCCGTATAATTTACACATTATATTCCATTTATTTTCGCAATACACAAAATACAATAAAACACAAATCATATACCCAATTCATAACTTTTTACCTATATCTTGCCATAATCTTGGCAATTAAAACAATTTGAACCAGTGACGCCACCAGACACCCCCCCCCCCCTATCTACACATGTGTCAATGCTGTGTCACCACTTTTGAGGGGTTTGAATATGTGTGTATTTTTGTAATGGGACATTGATTGACCCACATCGAAGCACAAAAGGCGGGATGCCCTAGTAGTTCCTTTGTTATATATATACGCGCAGTTCTCTGTCACGATATTTTGTTTACTTTGTAAAGTCACCAAACCGCTCGGAACCTTTTCCCGGTTACCGCATCTATGGTCAGATGAACTACTATTAGCATACCGTTGCCTCCACCGCCGTTTCCGTCACGAGTCATATCTTTACGGTCGAATCTTCCTCGATGTTTTTGTCTCAAAATGATGGCCATTTGCACAAGCATTAGATTCCAGGTAATCCTTGAGGTGAACAAAATTGGAGTATGTGGCATCGCTCGTAAGCCCTGAAATGTATGGTAAAAAAAGCTAAAACTGACCTCCAGACCCCCCCCCCCCCCCCTCCTGCTCCCCCCAAAACCTGACTTTGATCGATGTCTGTTCAACAACTCTCTTTTCAGTCAACAAAAGATAACATTCCAGACTTTTTATCTTTTGTATGAAGAACGAATGCCTTGAATTGTTCGGGAGGTCCTGAATGGCCTCAATTAGCAAAAATGGCCTGAATTACACAAATTGGCCCTGGAGACAGAACGCTTGTAGATCCAGCTTACATTGTAAATATATTATGGGCATATTGGAAGTCATAAATGGTGCATCGTTTGGCGACCTCGAACTTTACCTCAACTCATTGAGTGGTAATTCTCACGTCTGGACTGAAATGTGTGAAATGATCTCTTCATACGGAACGACTAATGATCTCTGCATGCCAAACGACTGCTGCATAGAGATTAGGTTTGCATTATGGGTATACATGTAATCATACATGTTGGTTGTTTTGGATGTCTTGAAGTTTATGTCAAATGACCTCAAATGAAAGAATCCGTGATATTTAACTGCATTAGAGTTTTTCAACCGAAAATTGTATAGCCTAATGCTGGCTATATTTCCAGTAACCATACATAGCCCTTGGGTTAATTCTCTACTTCACCTAAAAGGGACTACAAGGTTTGAAGATAACAAGTTTTTTCTTCGTATTTTATCGCACGAAGCAAAAAATAAGATTGTATATATTATTGCACTGCACGAAGACTGTTATATTGTTGATAATAACTGAAACAGTTTTATCCTGACATTTGCTTCTTTTTCCATTTTCTTGTCATGCATAGTGAAACACTGGTGCTCTTGATCCTAGATGTGTGCATCATGATAGCGGCGACACGTCACGGTGACGGTATGACGCTCATAATTCAGAGATTTTTATCGGGATGTGTTCATGCTCAAAATTTCGATACGTTATTTTCGTTTGCTTCGTTGTGTACAAACATCAAGGCAACATCAGAGTACTAGTATTCGATGCTACCTGTCACAGAAGTCTAACAGTTGCCATCAAGAGGAGCTGAAGCTGTGTTTTGTAACTTTTTTTTTTAATTTTGGAACCATTACTTTTTCATTTTCAACTGAATTGTGTTGGTTTTAAAACTGAATTGACCTAAATGGATTCAACATTTGGCCTTTACCTACATAAGCCTACGCAAGAACGTTCAATACAATAATAACGTTTGAAACGTTGTCTGTTTTATTTTACCAGCTAATTCCCCGGTTTCTGTGGTTACACTCTCGCTGAGTAAGAGTGAGACATACCAAAGCAATGCTTGACATGTCCTCTATCTGCTCGTAGATCACGTCTGGTTGTATTCAGAACCATTAAATAACTAGAAGCCTATAACATAATGGCACATCTCGAGACTTGACTTACGCCATTTTGATCTTGAGTTATACCGAAACTCTTCTAGTGTTTGTGATGAGTTACGCCAAAAGCGTCACTAGTGGACATTGACTTATGCCAAAATTACATTAGCTGTTGAGTTACGCCATTTATGCGCCAAGGGCCTTCGTGAGATACGCCAAAATTGCATCAGTGATTCTGTTCAGTAAGTTGGCTACGAGAGCATCTTTGGCATAAGTCATGTTACTCTTATTTAATTAGCCATTTACTTATAAATAAATATATAATAAATATATAAAATAGTATATATAAATAAATAATGGTAAATGAAATACAGTGGTACACTCCTTGGATATTCATGCCATAGGTCGCTGAATTTGGAAGCTTTCACTCGAAATTTAAAGGCAAGAAACCTTTTAAACTGATGATCTCAAAATCATTCAAAAATGACTTTTTTGCTTGGGGGGGGGGGGGGGGGGCGGGGTGAGTCTTGTCCTTAACAGTAAATTCAAAGTGGGTGCAGCTTGTGGAATGCGTCTATTTATATGCGATTCCCTGAGAAGTGTTCATTAAATACCATTCCAAGTGACGGTGTTCTATAACTATCCCGATTTTCACCATGAAAAATTATTTTGGATAGTTGGCCTTTGCAGACAAAGCGCTTGTAAGTCGTGCTTATGTGTGTATTGTGAGTAGGCTATATAGAGAGTAATATATGCTAAATTTTAATGACTTTGAGATTGAGTTCAGGAGGCCTTTCCCTGTAATTTTGAAGGTCATATTTGACCTGAAAATGTGAGTTGGTATATGCATAACAAACGCATGTAGAAAGCGCTTAGATTTGTATTGTGGGGATCTATGATGTCATATACCGTAATGGCTCGATTGAGCGCCGGGGCGCTTATTTGTCAATAAAGTTTTACCCCCCCCCCCCCCCGGCGCTCTTTCAAGACAGGCGCTCATTCAAGGGAGGCGTTTATTTGACAACAAACTTTTCCAAGTTGAAACTATATTGCCGGTCAAAGTCAATTTCCAGGCCTTTCATCGGTGTTAATAGCAATTAGCATAGCAAATTCAATGTAAAATTAATCAGTTGATTGCCAATTAGGAGATATGATTGCAACAGACGACCGTCTGGCGTATGAAGCCTGGTGCGGGAATAAATTTGGAGTAACAAATACCAAACTGTGCGGTCGAGCGCCAGAGAAATGTCAACACTGGGCATACTCGGTTCATATCTCAGAACTACCCCAGTATATTTCGCATTGAACGGTAGTATCCATTTTTATTGCAGTCACAGAAAGTTTGCATTGCATAGACATCGAACATGTCGAACAGGGAAAGCCTACGGCAAAATACGTATTGTGAATTTGAAATTTCACCTGCAGTTGACAGTATACTGCCGTATATTGTTACCAGTGTGACAGGACAGTGTTCATACATAGATCTACTGTTTCCGTGTAAATTACCAGTAGAAAGCTAAATCAAAGTGCAATTGAAGTGTTCTTCATTTCCACACGGCGTTAATCACTGATATGAACGGTATTTCAAGGGAGGCGCTTATTTGTCAAAAACTTTGTACCCCCGGCGCTCATTCGAGGGAGGCGCTCTTTAAAGGACAGGCGCTTAATCGAGCCATTGCGGTAATGATGTTAGATCTTTGGTGATCTCAAGCTTGACGTCAGGTGAGCTTGAGATAGTGGTGAATCTCCAAGTGGCATTTGACATGAACTATGCAAATTGGCCTCTGCAGACTAACTGGTGCCAGATAGACATTATGGCTGTTTTACGGTCACATAGGGAATCATGTGGTGGATCTGTTGGTGACTTTGAACTTTACCTCAACCTACTTTCATTATTATTATAGCTCAATAACATATCCGGTGGTAAGCTACAGCACCCTCGTCATTTCTTTTGAGATATCACAACAAGATAGCATGCAAAAAAAAAATGCTATATAGATAGATAGAGATAGATAGATGGGGAGATAGATAGATTATACTGATGTAATCCTGTAAGGGAACTTGCCTTACCACCATCCGACCAACTTTGGTCCGCGATATATTGGTGGCGCGTCGCCGCAGTGCAGCGCCTGGCATATTTTTGGTTCCCGTGTATGTATGTAGTGTATGGACGGGATTTTCTGGTGTACTGCATTGATGGGTATTTGTAGCGCGGCCCATGACAGATCCGGGTACGCCTAATGAACTAGGTTTCTGCCCCTTCACCACCGCCGATACACCAAGTGCAGCTGTCTACAATGTATCACCTGGTCACCATATTAGTGTCCGCTCCAGGCCGACGGACTGAGAAGTGAGGGGTAACCCTTGATCCGCTGAGTGAATTTTGATCGCCGAGAGCGGGGCTCGAACCCGCCAACGACGAACATTGAATTCCCTTCAGCAGCGGGCGAACGACTTAGTGCGTTGCGCCACGGCCACTTCCCCCATCCCAAACATAGAACCCGACTCACAATATGGATCTACCAACACACAAACGTGTGACGTGCAGTACAGATGTATAGGGTGCAGGGTTAGGCTTCACTTATTCCTCCGTTGGGTGTTCGTCCTGATTTTTCGATGGTGGCCCCTCCACGAGTAGAGGATTCCTAGAAATATTCGACAAGTCGTCTACTGATATGATTGATATTCAGGGTCACTTTAACCCCCTATAACGCGATGTGCCTCACAAGTACTAAAAGTAGATGTTCTCGGCTCCACGGACGATCGAGGCTCTCGGTGTGCAATCACGGGTCTCTCTTCCCCTCTTTCTCTGTGCTCACGATCATCCAAACCGTCAACACCCACCTGAAAAGTAAACCCCCACGTGCAGCCAAACCAGTCACCAGACAACTGTGAAATTGTCCAACAGCCTTTTGTACATTTATATACATGTGACCTAAAGTGCACTGTGTATGGTGGACCACTGTGATTTATAGACATCAAATGCACATTAACGTGAACTTTTTTTTCAGATTGACTCATACGCTATCCGGCGTATGAGCGATGCAGATCTGCAAGACTACTTCCCAAAATACGGTGACAGATTGGCCGTCGTCTCTTTCGCCAGATGAGAAACTGCAAAAACGCAACCCAACGGGGAAGCAGATTCGAGTGGAAAAAGCAGCATTCGAAAGATTTCTTGACAAGGCCAAGGAAACTAACCTTACTGCCACAGGAAACATGAATAGACGAATGGGAAACCACAACGCCCAAAGAAAAACAAGAAGAATAGAGGTTGGATGGCCTAATTTCGAAAGCCGATTAGGACAATACCAACAAATCCGTGGTAAGCGTGGTGGTGGAGTTCGTCATTTGAAATGTGACAAAACCTCAACTGTTGAAGAAGTTATGACCTCCGCACTAGAACTCTTCTCCCCAGATGGAGCATCTCAGTTGTAAGACAAGTGTGATTTTGGAGTTACAATGATGGATTTCTCACCCAAAGTCGTAGAACAGACAACTGTTATCCTCAGATAGCAGCTTCAACAGCAGTGAAGGGTCTCCCTTCCTCCGTCTTTCTCCAAAAAGGTCTAAAATGAGTACCACTGTTCGACATGGTATGGGTCTTTCCGAGAAATCCAGTGTCTCGGACAAACTTGATGTCCTAATTTCTGAAATGTCTGCCCTGCGAACAGTTGTTAATAAAAACACTGATGAACTGGGTACGGTTGCCTCAGGGCTCAATGTCAAAGTTGATGAATTGCAAAAAACAATTGGCATACTCACTGATGAAAACAACAGGCTTAAGATGGAGCGGGACACTCAGAGGGTCATTAATGAACAACTAAATGAACGGCTTCTAAAAATATAGAGTTATCAAAGGCGTGACTGTTTGCTTTTCTGTGGGATACCCGAAGCCAAAGGGGAAGACTGTTGGAAAAGTGTTGAAGGTATGCTGTCAGCCTTGAACATCCCTTTCGATAATCGCATGTTTCTCCGTATACATCGCTCTGGCAGGTACCGGAAAGATCGCACAAGGCCAATTATCGCCAAATTTCACCACTTCCTTGACAAGGAGCTGGTTTACTCCAAGCGTAAGGACTTGCCACCTGGCAAGTACATAAAGTGTTGTTACCCGGAAGAGGTCGGGCGCCGCCGTCGTGTCCTTCAGGCAGTCGCTGAGTATGCTCAGTCCACTCAGCATTACAAGGGTAACGCTTACCTATCTAACGACAAGCTAATCGTTGACGGAAAACCTTACTGGGTAGACACCTTGGAAACACTCCCAGATTACCTGAAAGTGTCAACCGGTTCTGTGTCTGATGGCAACACCACTTTGTTCTTCGGGTTACAGTGCCCTCTTTCCAACTTTTACCCCGCGTCCTTCAGTCACAATGGTCTCACGTTTAATAGCGTCGAACAATGCTACTATTACAATAAGTGCATGTACTTCGACAGTCCGTCCTTGGCGAGCAAGGTCCTGGCAGCATCCGATCCAGCAAAACAAAAGTCGCTTGGCAAATCCGTGAACAGTGATGATGATGCCTGGAATGAGTCGGATGCTAGTTCCGCTTTGATGTTGTCAGCCCTTCGCGCGAATTTCACGCAGTCATCTTATTTGCGCTCCGTTCTGCTGAGCACTGGTCAACAAAAGTTAGCTGAGGCTAATCCTCATGATAAGATATGGGGCACTGGCAGGGGAACTCATGACAAATCCGCTTTCAACTCCGCTTCGTGGACAGGCAGCAACCGTCTTGGGGAGATGCTTATGAGCATCCGCGACGAACTGTATGGGACAGCCTAACCGCTGGCTTAAAGTTGACCCTTTGTTCATCACAAGTCGTAATTTTCTTGGCGTAGTTTAGGTTTCCATGTTCAATTTTGTTGTCGCGAATCGAAAACCACGTGTAATCAAACATGTTTAACGATAATTGATAAATATAGTGAATATATATGTATATAAGGGCTATCAAGCGACGGATATAAAATGTTATTTTGTTTCATTTTGTTCCGGGTATCTACTGACCATTACGTTTTCCTTGTATGTACTGTCTGCCTATCTATAGAATGGTTGCAAAAACACGAAGTGTTGATTACCGGTTTATTGGTTTGTGGTAATATTAGTATGTTTTTGCTCTCAACAGCGTCATGTGTGTTACATCTCATACAAATTTGATTTAGTAAGCTCCATGTGCCATGGAGCTT
This sequence comes from Terebella lapidaria, assembly GCA_949152475.1. Lineage (NCBI taxonomy): Eukaryota > Metazoa > Annelida > Polychaeta > Terebellida > Terebellidae > Terebella > Terebella lapidaria. The sequence continues at coordinate 38,480,319 of OX424556.1, forward strand.
GTTTTTGACATATCTCATTTGCTTCGTGGCTAAGAATCTGCGATGAACCGAATGGTACAGCTTAAATGTTGGTTTAAAGTTAACCCTTCGTTCATCACAGTCCTATTTCTAGGTTACTGGATTTTGGTCCGATGACCTGTTGGCGTGCGTTGCATTTTTCTGAGGTTTTGCATAAAATGCCAAAAATATTTCCTTGTGTATAGTGTTGACCTGTTGGCGTGCGTTGCATTTTCCTGAGGGCTTGCACAAGAATGCCTAAAATATTTCCAGTGGCTTTTCTCTGTTGTTGATGCATGCGACACTCCTTATCAGCACCCCGGTGGGTGTGTGTGGGTTTCGATGCCCTTGAATCGCTTGGAGTGAGCCTTTTGGCCCAAATGAGGTTTTCCGATACTGGATTCTCCTGTGCTTTATGAGACACCGTATTCCAGCTGTCTCACCTAATGTTGGGGGGGGGGGGGGGGTTCGACTGTGGATGTGTGGGAAATGATGTATGCTGAGTATTCTAGCGACCTTGAATTTGACCTTTGATCCAGTTTTCAAGGTCACAGTGCAAGATAGCTGGTGTCTCGCTTGCTGTCAGCTTTGCGATTTGGAAGCCGTTTGTGGATGTATGGGGGATAGTGTATGCTGAGTGTTGTCGCGACCTTGAATTTGACCTTCGGCCTTGTTTTTGGGGTCTGGGCACGGAGCGGCTGAGGATTCGCTCGTTATCGACATTACAGCTTGGGGTTCGATTGTGCACATGTGGAGATTGATACATGCCGAGTATTATAATGACCTTGGGTTTGGCCTTGACCTCATTATCAAGCTCACATGACAAAATTGTCAATATCTTTCTTGCTGTCGAATATGCAGCTTAGCAATCAATTGTGGACATATCTAGGGAAAGAGATACGCGTTTGCTGGATATTTCCCGTGATCTTGAGTTTGATTGGCCATATTTTCAAGGCTACGGGACAAATTTGCTGATGTCAAAAATAAAGAACATATTGTCTGGTAGCCTGTCTTAGGCGTTGGGCATTATTCCAGCGCTGTTCGGGTTTTCCTGTTCAAAATTGTTGTCAAATATTGTCAATGATTACTGATCATTCTAGTGAATCTCTCTGTATATAATTGCGTTCACGTGATGGATAAAAATGCAATGTTGACTATTTGTTATTTTCTTGTATATACTGCTTGTTTGTGGAATGGTTGCTAGAACATGAAATGCGGTTGATCGGTTTAAATGTTTAACTTGTACCGGTTCAGTATTCTGTGTGATATATTTTGCTTTCAACATTGTCATGTATTACATATGATACAATTTTATTTAATGAGTTCCATTTGCAGTGATCTCAGATGTATCTCATCTGCAACGTAGCCAGGGATCCGCCATGAACTGAATGGTACAGTTTAACTGTTAATTTAAAGTAGATCATCATTTAAGCACAAGTCGTATTTTATGGTGATGTCTGGTTTTTCATGTTCAATTCTGCTGTCGCGATTTTGCAAACCACGTGAAAAGAAAAAATATCTAAGGATTATTGTTAAATCTAGTAAATCTCTCTGTATATAATCGTGTTCAGGCGATGGATACAAAATGCAATGTTGTTTTATTTGCTTCGGGTATCCAGATTCAACTGACCATTACGTTTATCTTGTTTTTACTACTTGTTTGTTGAATGTTTACCAAAACACGAAGTGTTGCTTACAGGTTTAACGTTTGGTGGTAAAATGCTTCGCTCTCAACAGCGTCGTTTATATTACGTCTGATGCAAATTTGATTATTAAGCACCATGTGCAATGGTCTCTGACATATCTCATTTGCTTCATGGCCGAGAATCCGCGATGAACAGAATGGTACAGCTCAAGTGTTGGCTTGAATTAGCCCTTCGTTCATCACTAGACGGTTTTGTTTTGTCGTTTTTTTCTTGTTGGGTTTCTTTTTGCGGTGTTTGGGTTTTCCTGTACAACTTTGTTGTCGCGATTTTGGAAACCACATGTAATCCCCGGGTGTAATCAAATAACGATTAACTCTCTGTGTATCTCTATGTACGCGTTCAGACGACGGATACAAAATGCAATTTTGTGTTAATTTGTTCCGGGTATCTATTGACCATTAAGTCTTTCTTGTATATACTTTTCCATAGATCGACGCAAAACACGACGTGTTGCTTACCGGTTTTACGTTTTGTGGTAGTATGTTCCTCTCAACAGCGTCATGTATACTACGTCTGACAAAAGTGTGATTTAATTTGCATTCTTAATAGCGACTTGTTCATATAATGTGAAATGTCCTAGAGTAATTGGCTGTATCCATAGTTCATCCAAACATTACTCGTGTACTAAATGATTTCTATATATCGTATAATGACACAGTTCCTCGCTGGTAGAGCATTGCAACGTAAGTTCCACATAGAGACACGTGCCATACAATGTAGCCATGCTCTCATATGTTTGTGTAATTATATACATTGTGATCGCCGGAACGAGTGAAATTATTATGTATGGCTTCTCAGTTACACCATTAAATGCAGTATATATGATCATCATGCGTATTTCTTCTAAACATAGCTCTGAGGGGGGCTTGTGTGGTTGGCTTTTTGTTTATCATCTCGTGCACGTTGTGCACCATGATCCGCCATGATATGTATTGGGCAGTATCGGGCAGCTATAGGCTGGTGGCATTTATTCTGTTGCAGTAAGCCTAAGCAGTTAACGACAAGGTGTTCTGGTAGTCATGAAATATCGAAGCTTACCTTTAAAATTGTGTGCATGTTGAGTACATTGCTCCTATTGGCAGGTGATGTACACAAGAATCCCGGGCCCAGTGACAAACGAAAACAATTAGACATTTGTCACATAAATGCTCGCAGCATTGGATGCAGAGATAATGCTACTCAGGCAACTCTGAAACTTGATGAGATCGAATCATTTGTTATGCGCAATACTTTCGATGTTATATGTGTTAGTGAAACGTGGCTCGACGAATCCGTAACAAATCATGAAATTTCAATCAGTGGATATTCTGTTATACGAAAGGATCGAAATCGGCACGGAGGCGGCGTTCTCATGTATGTTTCTGACATTTTACCAGTATTGCGTAGGCAAGAGCTAGAGGCCGATAATATAGAATGTTTATGGATTCAAGTTGGTATAGGTAGTAGAAATGCACTGATTTCCGTATACTACCGTCCTCCCATATCAGGACCAAATATGACTCGGAGCACTGAATTTTTCATTAGTAATTTGCAAAACAGCGTTGATATGGCACTGTCACTAGATCTCGATTGTGTTATTATAACTGGTGACTTCAATGACAGGTGTGCTGATTGGAATGATTCACACCCCAACAGCGAATTGAAGTTGAACTTATTTGACTTAATAAATGCCAATAATTTGTTTCAGTTAGTTTCAGAACCAACTAGATATACAGAAACAAATGCTAGTTTGCTAGACTTAATCATCACAGATGCTCCAGGTTATGTGTCGAATGTACAAATTCACTCGCCACTTTCAAACTTGGATCACTGCATAGTATCGTGCAGTCTCGCTTTTTCCTACGCACATGACCGTTCTTTTACCCGCGATATATGGGATTATTCAATCGCTGATTATGGACATTCGAAACAGTCTCTGGAGAACTTTGCTTTCTGTGAATCTGAAGATGTAGACATACGGGCTAAAATGTTCACTGATTTCATATTGGCAGAAGCGAGCCGCCACATTCCCCATAAGATTGTAAAAATAAAACCTAGAAATAAGCCTTACATAACCAGTGCATGTCGGTACACCGACAGTGTGAGGGACCGTTGGCATAAAAGATATCGTCGCTCGGGAAACCCGATTCATTACGAAATATACAAGGAAAAACGCAAGCGGGCTAAACTTGTCAGGTCCTTAGCAAAACAAGCTTACAATCAAAAAATGGTATGCCGTCTTGACAATATTTCAACTCCCAAAGAATATTGGAAAATTGCTAAATCCTTATTGGGTGTTAAATTTAAAGCTGGAGTACCAACTTTATTTGATAATGACAAGGTTTATTCCACCAATATAGACAAGGCCACTCTATTGAATGAATATTTTGCAGAACAATCCTCAATATTTGACCCACCGAATGCGCTCCCACCGCTACGATTTATGACTCCTGCTCGCTTACGAAATCTAAAAGTTGACGCGACAAATGTAAAACGAATAGTTGATACATTAGACGTTAATAAAGCAAACGGACCTGACGGGATTAGTAACCGATTGTTGAAACACACTTCCTCTGCTGTTTGCAAGCATCTAACGGAACTATTTAATTTATCATTGGGAACTGGCAAGTTCCCAGATATATGGAAACATGCCAACGTCACCCCTTTGTATAAAAAAGGCGATCACCAATTGAAGACCAATTACAGGCCAGTTTCCCTCATATCAGTTGTTGGGAAAGTTCTGGAGAGACTAGTCTTCAAACACTTATATTCTTATTGTATCAATAATGATCTGCTAACTTGGCGTAATTCAGGGTTCAAACCACTAGATTCGGCCATGAATCAATTAATCTTAGTAACACATAATATCTATCGTGCATTAGATAATAAACAGGATGTGTGTATGGTATACCTGGACATATCCAAAGCATGTGACAGGGTATGGCACTTAGGGCTTATTTATAAATTACAGACATTCGGTGTTGACCATATGATGTTGAATTGGTTGGTTGATTATCTCACAAATAGAACACAAAAAGTCGTCATCAACGGTCAAGAATCTTCATCAGTTTTTATTGAATCAGGGGTTCCTCAGGGGTCCATTTTAGGACCCTTATTGTTCTTGATATTCATTAATGATATAACGGTTGACATAAAAAGTGGAATGTATCTGTATGCCGACGACACTGCACTCATGAAAGTGATCACTGACCCCAGTCAGAGTATACGTGAATTAAATCTTGATTTAGATACTATATGTCAATGGGCTAATCAGTGGGCAGTTTCTTTCAGCCCTTCTAAATCAAAATTGATGATTATGTCCAAGAAACGAAATCGAATACACTACGAAGATGTTCTCTTCAATAACACAACTATAGAGCGAGTAACAAAGCATTGCCATCTCGGTGTCATTTTATGTGAGGATATGTCCTGGGCAAGTCATATTCACGATAGGGTTGCGAAAGCAGGACCCATGATAAACATGCTGAAACGTATGGCTAATATTTTACCAAGGAAGTGCAAAGAAAACATTTACAAAACATTTATCAGATCAATCCTGGAATATGGCTGTTTGTTGTATAACAACTGTACTAGTAATTTGTGCAATATATTGGAAAAATGTCAAAGATCTGCTGCCATATCTTGTACAGGTGCCTACAATTCTGTGAGTAATACTGCTCTTCTATCAGAATTGGGTTGGCCCACACTGAAAACACGTCGTGATTATTATCTTTTGACTACTATGTACAAAATTATGAATGGACTGACACCCCGTTACATGATAACTATTTGCCCAGAGTTTGTGTCAAATATACACAGTCATAGCGTTCGTAGCTCAGGAGACATCAGGGTTCCTAAAGCTAAGAACGTCTCCTTTAAAAAATCATTCGTTCCTACTGCATCACGGGCGTGGAACAACCTTGATGCAAATATCAGAGGCACTGCTAGCCTCCCTTTGTTCAAAAAGCGACTGAAAGATTCGTTTTTTCCTGAAAGCAACCCAATTATTCTTATGGTACTGGACGTGCACCTGTCTTTCAGGCACGGCTGCGAATGGGTCTCAGTGGACTGAATTCTCATAGGAAAAAATATAATTTTATATCCGATGCTTCTTGTGGGTCATGTGGGTCTCGAATCGAAGACGTTGTACATTACATACTTGACTGTCCCTCCTATCGAGCTGCCCGTCACAAACTGTTGGCCTCCACCACCCCCCTCCTCTTGATAATAATGCCTGATCTCGATATAACTTCATTCACACAAAACCAAAAAAAATATTTGACGGAACTTTTTCTTTTTGGGAATGAATCTTTGGGAACTGCTTGGAATATTTATTTGTTCAATGCTGTACATGCTTTTATTATGGAAACTGAGCGTTTTATGTGAATCCTGCTTCTGTGCTGCCTATACTGAGTAGCCATGCTAAATACTCACTCGTTCTGGACGAGGAACGTTACCTTTGTGCATATTCTGCGTGTAACAATCCTCGGAAAATAAATTACGTTTAAATAAAAAAAAAAAAAAAAAAACAGACAATCACAATCGGCGAAGTGTATGAAGCTACACAAGTTGAACTGTTGCGTTTGTATCTGGCTACGAAGAAAATAAGCGAGTGCGATGTATCTGAGATTGTTGTAACCAGACAGAAGCGCAAGGCTTCAGCAACCGTGACACAACCTCCAGCTGACGAAGAGGACATGGAAAGTAGAACCGACGTCTCTGTATCTGATGACCCGTCCTTGACCCCAGGCGGAGAAACACAAGGTGTAACAGGGTCTCAGGTTCAGGTCACAGCAGCTGCAACAGAAGCCCTAGCAGACAAAGGGAACCTGGAAAACAGAACCAATGTCTCTATATCCGGGGAACCGTCGTTGACCACCAATGGAAAAACAAGCCATGAAACTGATGGGTCGCAGTTGATGCACGACAAAGACGCATGACACAGACACATGAATTCCAATGACAGTGAGATAAACTTTGGGAGAAAAGATGGTGAAGAAATCAACCTGTCCGATACCTTGCCTTATTCTGAGTCAATAGACACAGAAGAGCACAGTGTCTTCACATCCTTGTTCAATAGTTTTGGTCAAGCAGCGTTTGATGACGTCTCCAATTTGTCCTCATCAGAATTTTCACCTAGCACTATTGAGATGTCTCCCAGAACAAAACCTCGCTCGTGAATGGGGAAGATGCAGTTTCACCTGCATTGCTTCCGGATTCCTTCTTGTCATATCTCTCAGAATCTGACAAAAACATAATAATGAGCATCATGGATGGAAAAGTCATCAACGAAGACGAACAGGAGGATCTCGAAGATCATCTGGCCAGGGTTGATTGTCGATCTGTTCCAAAAAACCAGGATGAACTCCAACACTTGGTATTCAAGATGGCACACAAAGAGATCATCCAAAGCAGCAAGTACACACTGGATCAAATGGCCTTACTAGTCAGAGCTATTTGAGACAAAAACTTCCCACAGCAAACGACACTTTATTGATGATGGATAACAAGGTGGCCATAATTAGAAGGGTTCTCAAACTGCTGGATTCATCACCTTCGAACCAACAGGAAGACACCTGCTTCCGTTACTTGAAGCAATACATAAAAGGACTTGACTCATCGAACTTACGGCTATTTCTGAGATTCGTCACTGGTTCAGAGGTGATCTGCTGCGAAAAAATATAAGTAGGTTTCAGCGAAGTCAGAGGCGCCGGCTGAACTCCGATTGCACGCACGTGCGGCCCACTTCTCGAGGTCCCGTCAACGTACACCTCGTACAATGAATTAAGAATGGAGTTTACCTCCATCATCGACAGTGGTTATCTCAAACTTGATATTATTTGAGGTGTTATTATCTCTACTTCAACCTTTATTCAGGGTTTTTATGGGTCCAGGTTTTGAGACAATTGATTTGCAAGTGCAGGAATTTAGAGTAGGTATGGGTCCAGGTATTGCCGAACATTTGTTTTGAACTCACACTGTGATTATGTTTTGTAGGTTTATTCCTTGCAAGTGCAGGAATTTAGAGTAGGGAATGGGTCCAGGTGTTGCCAAAAATTTGTTTTTAACTGAAATTGTGAATATTTAATGTAGGTTTATTCCTTGCAAACGAAATGACTTTTCTGACGGCATTAATCATAGATTTGATTTGGTATGTTACAAGAAAATTCACCTGTGTGAAATGTGTAATGTGGATTTGTTGTGATTGCAATGATTGACATTTTTGTGTGATTGCAATGTTCATTTGGTGAAGTGCATGACTATATAGAATTTATGTTTCAATTTCTATGTCGATTTGTTGTCTGTGAATAAACATTTCATTTACCACATCCTCGTTCAATGGCTTGTAACATGTGATGATCACTTAAAGTCTAGCTCAAGTCAAAATGAAATTCAAATTTAAATTCAAATCGTTGGCTCCCTAGCAACCATGGTTCCTATGGGTCATATCTCAAGAATAGTTACCTTGGCAACCAATTTTGGAAAATGAATATTGATCATATCTCATGCCAAATGAACTACATCCAAACAAAGCACATATTATCATCCTACACTTTGAAAGTAGATATTGTTTTACCCTTGTGACGTCATGAATACTCCTTATAATAGCTAATTCGGTACAAAAAAGTTATCCCATTTTTTCACTTCAAGTTGTGATATCTTTATAAATAATCGAGATATCGAGATGCTGTGTAAACTAGAATAATCCATGACATTCAATATTGACTTTAGCTGGACTGTAAAACAGCAAAGTGGAACTGATTCATAGTCACAGGAGTGTCCCGATGCCCATTCGCAATACTAGGCATTTTTTATTGTAGTCCCGTTATACAAGCTATGCAAATACACTAACACATAATGAGGATTATTGTAAACACACAACCCAAGTAGTCTTTATTCACATGATTCATAAGCGACTTCGAAACACTCGACTTACAAAAACTACAAAACCGGTATATATAACTAGGTTCACCTAGATTTTTAATCGAGAGAGCAGTTTCACTTTGTTACGCTATATAATGTTTTTGAGTCATTTTACTGTGGAGATAATGGTATATGAATAAGGACATTTAAATTTCGGCTGATAGAAATCATCGTAACTGAGGTGACACAAGTCACCATAGTCACCAAACGATACGTCTCAATCAGGCTATTACAAGCGAGGAATAATGTCGCTTCGCAGTGCCAAGGAAATTCTAACACCTTCAGCGGCATTGCGTGGGAAAGAATAACCTTTTTCTCAGCCATTATGCTGCAACAAACGTTGAAAACGTCGTTGTCACAAGAAATGGGCTCACGGAAAACACACTGATCCCTTACGGCATTCCGTTCCGCATCTGGCACAACACACATGTAATCAAGAGTACCATACAAAGCGGGTAGGCGATACATGACATTCTGTCTCCCTGGAGGACGAGTGGAGGTACTTGGTCGTTACTTGACTTGCGTATGTAGTGCGAATTCAACGTATCCACTGTTTTCGCGATATCATCCTGAAACAAACGAAATAAAGAAGTAACCACAGCTAATAAATTGTCATTTAATGTGTTATGAATGTATACAACAGGGATGTACAACAGGTATTGAACTTTTGCGAACCATTGCTGAAATTATGATCTGGATGGTACATAGGCTGTACATCAGAAAGAGCCTTGGTCACAAAGTAAAATCTTGATCAGAAATACGGAAACTACGTAGCAAATGGCTAGGTGTGCATATAATACATGTAGAGCATTAAGAATTCTTTATTCGGTTACTAACCTGTATCATGCCCAAACATGAGAACTGTACAAGGTTTATGTCCTCAAACGTTCTTGAAAATACACCTTCTTGATTCAGTTGGTGAAGGATGTTAATCCAAAAGTCTGCATTCTCTTCGGAGAAATGACCAAAAGTATTCAATACGCTGGTTAGAGGTGCTGCGTCCTCCAATGCAACTTTTATCGGCTGCTCTTGAGTCTTCGCCGTTTCTCCGAAAGAAACGTTGGAAATCTCTGACACGGCCATTTTCTGTACCCAAGTCTCCCTGTAAACCTCGCGGGCATCCACACAAACCTTGTACAGCTTCCAGATAGTACCCCCAATGACGCGGGGGTCACTGCTTGTCCTGTATACATTGAGCCACAAGATGCGCAGCGAATGACCGTCTATACATCCATTGATGCAGATACCATAGGTCTTTAGTTTGTCGTTAGAATCGACATGCCACAGGTAGTTTGGGCCTTTAGACAGATATCTTCTCCTTAGTAGTTTTCTTTTCTTTCTTCGCATCGTTCCTTCATGGTCAAGAATAGACAGCACCATACGAACATCTTCCTTCCTGCACCTCAATCCGTGAAGTTTGGCTTTCTCATACATCCATCGTTAACCATGAAGTCTGCCGCTGCCACTCAGCTGGCCTTCAATGGAATCAATCAAATGTGAAACGTCGTCCAAAAACACTCGACGAGAAAGCCCAAGCTTTCTGAGGCACCGCTTCAAATGTCTTTCCGATATGATTAATCCGTGATAAGTTGCTAAGGCAAATGTAATGTCCTTGTATGATATTCCAGTTTTGAAGTAGAACTTGATCAATTCATTCCTTCTTACGGTGTCCATGTTGATTAACAATCTAACAATTCACGCTCAAGCAGTGTCAGACAGAGGTTTAGTGATGAAATGCAAAATTATTGTGTTCGAACTCGAAAAGTTTTCGCAGTCGAACGCGAAAAGATCGCGTTCGAGCGCGAAAAGATCCCGTTCGAACGCGAAAAGTTCGCGAGGGAACACGAAAAGATCGCGTTCGAACGCGAAAACAAAATTTTCACTCACTGGTGTGCCCCCTTAGGGGCTCCGTATGGATGTATGCCCAAATTTATTAATGTTTGTGTCTATTGAAATCATGATCCCTAAACGAGACTAATCTTCCTTATTGTTCATCGTCTTACGCTTGAATCGGTCCGTCATGCTTATTGGTACCCTATTCTGTTGTGTTCCACTCGACGTATCTCCTGTCAATCCAGATCGAGAGCGTCAATCATGAAAACGAGAAAGCTCATTGCTGCATGTCAAAAGATTGGTCATGCAACTTAATCGATGAATATGTAAATGACCCTTTATCGTGATCGCACACGCATAGTTTTATCACAACTGGATGCTCGATATAAATTCGGAATTGTACGTCGTCTACAAATTTCGGTTCGTGGAGGTGAAGCGAGGGTTCAAGCGCTTTGTGGCGTAAAGTTGCCTTGCGAGTCAAACTGCACCATTGTGCACGGACTACGTATGTGGGATGCCATGCTCAGAAGGGACATTTATGGCCAAGTGCGATTACCGTAGAAATCGTAGTCGCTTTTTGACACAGTCTTGCCACATGTCCATTCGCACGCACGTGCAGCCCACTTCTCGAGGTCCCGTCAACGTACACCTCGTACAATGAATTAAGAATGGAGTTTACCTCCATCATCGACAGTGGTTATCTCAAACTTGATATTATTTGAGGTGTTATTATCTGTACTTCAACCTTTATTCAGGGTTTTTATGGGTCCAAGTTTTGAGGCAATTGATTTTTTTGCAAGTGCAGGAATTTAGAGTAGGTATGGGTCCAGGTATTGCCAAACATTTGTTTTGAACTGACATTGTGAATATTTAATGTAGGTTTATTCCTTGCAAACGAAATGACTTTTCTGACGGCATTAATCATAGATTTGATTTGGTATGTTACAAGAAAATTCACCTGTGTGAAATGTGTAATGTGGATTTGTTGTGATTGCAATGACTGAATTTTTTTTGTGATTGCAATGTTCATTTAGTGAAGTGCATGACTATACAGAATTTCTGTTTCAATTTCTATGTCGATTTGTTGTCTGTGAATAAACATTTAATTTACCACATCCTCGTTCAATGGCTTGTTACATGTGATGATCACTTAAAGTCTAGCTCAAGTCAAAATGAAATTCAAATTAGATTCAAATTTAAATTCAAATCGTTGGCCCCCTAGCAACCATGGTTGATATGGGTCATATCTCGAGAATAGTTACCTTGGCAACCAATTTTGGAAAATGAATATTGATCATATCTCATGCCAAATGAACTACATCCAAACAAAGCACATATTATCATCGTACACTTTGAAAGTAGATATTGTTTTACCATTGTGACGTCATGAATACTCCTTATAATAGCTAATTTGGTACAAAAAAGTTATCCCATTCTTTCACTTCAAGTTGTGATATCTTTATAAATGATCGGGATATCGAGATGCTGTATAAACTAGAATTATCCATGACATTCAATATTGACTTTAGCTGGACTTTAAAACAGCAAAGTGGAACTGATTCATAGTCACAGAAGTGTCCCGATGCCCATTCGCAATACTAGGCATATAATGAGGATTATTATAACACATAATGAGGATTATTGTAAACACACAACCCAGGTAGTCTTTATTCACATGATTCATAAGCGACTTCAAAACACTCGACTTACAAAAACTACAAACCCGGTATATATAACTAGGTTCACCTAGATTTTTAATCGAGAGAGCAGTTTCACTTTGTTACGTTATATAATGTTTTGGAGTCATTTTACTGTGGAGATAATGGTATATGAATAAGGACATTTAAATTTTGGCTGATAGAAATCGTCGTAACTGTGAGGTGACACAAGTCACCATAGTCACCAAACGATACGTCTCAATCATGCTATTACAAGCGAGGAATAATGTGGCTTCGCAGTACCAAGTAAAGTTTAACACCTTCAGCGACATTGCGTGGGAAAGAATAACCTTTTTTCAGCCATTATGCTGCAACAAACGTTGAAAACGTCGTTGTCACAAGAAATGGGCTCACGGAAAACACACTGATCCCTTACGGCATTCCGTTCCGCATCTGGCACAGCACACATGTAGTCAAGAGTACCTTACAAAGCGGGTAGGCGATACATGACATTCGGTCTCCCTGGAGGTACTTGGTCGTTACTTGACTTGCGTATGTAGTGCGAATTCAACGTGTCCACTGTTTTCGCGATATCATCCTGAAACAAACGAAATAAAGATGTAACCACAGCTAATACATTGTCATTTATTGTGCCACGAATGTATACAACAGGGATGTACAACAGGGAATAAACTTTTGCGAACCATTGCTGAAATTATGATCTGGAAGGTACATAGGCTGTACATCAGAAAGAGCTTTGGTCACGAAGTAAAATCTTGATCAGAAATACGGAAACTACGTAGTATATGGCTAGGTGTGCATATGATAAAGCATTACGAAATTTCTATTGGGTTACGAACCTGTATCATGCCCAAACGTGAGAACTGTACCAGGTTTATGTCCACAAACGTTCCTGAAAATACACCTTCAGTTGGTGGAGGATATTAATCCAAAAGTCTGTGCATTCTCTTCGGAGAAATGACCAAAAGTATTCAATACGCTGGTTAGATGTGCTGCGTCCTCCAATGTAACTTTTATCTGCTGCTCTTGAGTCTTCGCCGTTTTCCTGAAAGAAACGTTGGAAATCTCTGACACGGCAATTTTCTGTACCCAAGTCTCCTCGTAAAACTCGCGGACATCCACACAAATCTTGTACAGCTTCCAGATAGTAGCCGCCAATGACGCGGGGGTCACTGCTTGTCCTGTATACATTGAGCCACACGATGCGCAGCGAATAACCGTCTATACATCCATTGATGCAGATACCATAGGTCTTTAGTTTGTCGACATGCCACAGGTAGTTTGTGTATCTTCTCCTTAGTAGTTTTCTTTTCTTTTTCGCATCGTTCCTTCATGGTCAAGAATAGACAGCACCATACTAACATTCTACCTTCCTGCACCTCAATCCGTGAAGTTTGGCTTTCTCATACATCCATCGTTAACCATGAAGTCTGCCGCTGCCACTCAGCCGGCCTTCGATGAAATCCATCAAATGCGAAACGTCGTCCGAAAACACTCGACGAGAAAGCCCAAGCTTTCTGAGGCACCGCTTCAAATGTCTTTCCGGTATGATTAATCCGTGATAAGTTGCTAAGGCAAATGTAATGTTATTGTATGATATTCCAGTTTTGAAGTAGAACTTGATCAATTCATTTCTTCTTACGGTGTCCATGTTGATTAGCAATCTAACACTTCACGCTCGAGCAGTGTCAGACAGAGGTTTAGTGATGAAATGCAAAAGTATCGCGTTCGAACACGAAAAGATCGCAAAGGAACGCGAAAAGTTTGCGAGGAAACGCGAAAAGAAAAGAACGCGAGGGAACGCAAAAATGTTTTTTCACTCACTGGTGTGTCCCCTTAGCATGCTTAGGGACTCCGTATGGATGTATGCCCAAATTGATTAATGTTTTGTGTCTATTGAAATCATGATCCCTAAACGAGACTAATCTTCCTTATTGTTCATCGTCTTACCCTTGAATCGGTCCGTCATGCTTATTGGTACCCTATTCTGTTGTGTTCCACTCGACGTATCTCCTGTCAATCGAGATCGAGAGCGTCAATCATGAAAACGAGAAAGCTCATTGCTGCATGTCAAAAGATTGGTCATGCAACTTAATCGATGAATATGTCAATGACCCGGTATCGTGATCGAACACGCATAGCTTTGGTCACAGCTGGGTGCTCGATATAAATTCGGAATTGTATGTCGTCTACAAATTGCCTTGCGAGTCAAACTGCGCCATTGTGCATGGATTACGTATGTGGGATGCCATGTTCAGAAGGGACATTTATGGCCAAGTGCGATTACCGTAGAAATCGTAGTCGCGTTTTGAGACAGTCTTGCCACATGTCCATTCGCGAACGCAGTCGCAGTTTACGAAGAGAATGGAAGTTGTGTTAGATCACTGTTGCGTCATACTAACGGGCCATAATCATGATAATGATGGTGTACAATGCTTTTCTCAGGGCCAGTATGCATAATTGCCTAAGACAAAAGGATTAGGGTCCCCTAACAGTTTTTGAGCGACTCAAGGGCAACGAAACTTATACACATCATAGAGGTACATGAAAGGAGTTTTATTCATCAATAAGAAAAAATTTACAGAACAAATTTTGAGAAACGGCCGCCAAAATCCAGAATTGGCCGTTTTTCGTCAAAAATGGCCTCCATTTTGGGGACTAAATGTGTGTACATCAAACATTTTCAAAATTACCAAAAAGACAAAATAGTATATATGTGGATCATACTCTCTTTATTTCATCATTACCAAATCATAGATCATAATCACCGTAATGATTAGGCAATCGTATAACAATATACACAAATTGACAACATGGTGTACAATATCCCACAACTGACAATGAACAAGTATCGGCAAAGAGACATTACAGAATGATACATACATGTTAACAAGTATACAACACCATTTAACAACACAATATGTATTGACTGACATCCATAAAAGATATATAATTGATAGAAATAGAGAGTATTGAAAACTAAACTAGACTAATCTAAACTAAATCTTTACACATATAAGAATTATAGGGCTGGGTGGGAGGGAGATTTAACAAAAACACATATTGGTGTTTACTGGCCAAATTCCTGAAGGGAGACTGGATCAGATATGGGTTATCAAGGTTTAAATGAGACATACAGTCTGGATCCCCTGATCCAGAACTGACCAATCGCATGTCAGCGGTCAGAGGCTCCGCCCCCTCCCACAGCCCCCGCTGACCAAGCAGTGGCTAGTGGCTCACAATACAAACATAATAACATACATGGATAGTTGCATATGGGATTGAATACTGTAGACTTAACAATGAATACAATCAAGCCCTCGATTTTGATGTTTACATTTACCCCTGTTCAATTTATTGAACATGATAAAAAATTGCGAAAATAAAAAAACGGTACTCATTTGCATAAAAACATTTTCCCAAAGTTACCCAGTGAAAACCTAACTGGAAGTCTTCAGAGACCTTATGAGATGGCGAATCAAGCAAATATCCTTGTACTTAATCATATTCATAAGTTCACTACATGGTAAACATAAGGATAAGTAATGGGCTGGATTGTTCCATTTGTCTTGTCCACATCCATGACAACACGATACGATACCTACACTATATACATGTACAGCGAACGGTATACATATTAACAATTATGACAAAACACAAAAGAACGACATAACTCAAATCTGCATGCTTGATCAAATGAAAGTATCAACCCATTAGTAGCAGTACAACAAGATTTTGATGATACAAATAGCAAACCGAATATACAACATCTTGGAACAGAAATGAAGCGCGATCAAAACTGGTTTCATTCGAAATGATTACTGTATTACTTTCATATCTCACAGGTGTCTTTCGCAATTTCAAAATTCACAAATAAAACTTGCGATTCTCCCACAAGGCCAGTTGGTCCAGCCCCACTTCTCATGGTTTTCCATGCACATGCAGTCTTTACCAACAATATCTCTGGGGTACTTTCGGTCATCATCTTGTCCCAACCAGTTCGTGTAGTCCACTGACTGATTCGTTGATTGCCAGTAGAATGGTTCTTCGACTGAATTCCGGCGACCACCAATGTGGACAACTGATCTCACAGGATCTGCCATCACAAAAACTTGTAGTCTACAGATCATTTTCATTTTAAATTGTCCAACACAGATATGCCCGATATACCAGCTTCATACGTACATGCATGTGCTTTCAACATCCAAATTAAGAAGTAGTCTTCCTGTGCCGAGGAGATCTCCACAAGATGCGCACGTTGGTGGATGGTCTCCGGACAGTAAGCCAAGGCCCCGTCCCTGTCCAGGGGCTCCTGGACCAGCTTGTAACAGTGTCCATTGCCTGGATTCATCACCATGTCTCTAGGGCAGAATCCTGGAAAATGGATTTGTGTGAGTAAACAGCACGTTTCAGTAGTTTGTTGGTTTTTCTTCTTCAACCTAAACCCAAACTCTGATCGAACATGTGTGTGTCAAGCGGAAGACATGAATTTCGTTTTGATGAAACGTATAAAATGATTCATCTAATCATCAAATTGTACAGCTGCCATGATATTATTTATGAAACCATGTCTCGGTTCATCATCCATGAGTATATGTGGGTGTACTAGCCAAAGTTTGGGTCAGGGAATTGTAATGTCTTGGTGATTTTGTTACTTTTACTTTCACATTACAAGTCAATGGAAAAGTGTCCCACTGCAGTTACTGGTATGTTACGTGCAATCAGTCCTTGAGAGGACTTGCCTGAGCGATGGCTACAGTCCACCCTTGTTTCGATATCGATGGACCGTTGAAGTGTTTGCTAGTGTCTCATACAACGTCATAACAATCCTCTTCGCCAAAATAGGATAATTTCATTAAATTGAGGTTCAATAATTTATGTGCTTTGTACAGTAACTCACCGAAATAGGAAGCCATGGAATCAGGCTTGAGGTCAGCTCGGCGGCCTCTGGACCACGTCAGTAACTGACACGTTCCTCTCACGGCGCTCACGTCATCCCATAACATGGTGAAGGCATAGCACTCATCATACAATCGACAGGCCCGTCTACACGACCGACTGTCAGCGCTAGACGCTTCAAACAGCAAGGGGTTGCCGCTGCTGTTGAAGCCTGGTAGCTCCCAGAAGTTGATCTTCTCGTGCTTCTGACAGGTGGCTCCTGTCAGACTGACCTGGTACAATACGGTCAGCATGTGTACCACATAAACTAACATCTTATCCAACTGTGCTTGGCGTTAGCCCCTTGTTTTTTTCCAGGACTTGTTGGAACTCAAATGTATTGACTCACTATTGGTATCGACATTACGTTATTTCGGAGAGCACTGTGTGTTCATCCAAGTCCGTCAGTGAGAAGAATACTGACTAAATAACCTAAATACGCATTAACAAAATGTGTTTTACCTTCACAATTATTACGATCCATCAAAGATATTGAACGTCATTGTTACTCAGCGAGTTACGCTTGCATTAGTCCGTCAATCCTATCTGCTCTATCATCCGGAATATAATCATTCTGCTTGACATCAATCCTATCAAACTTGACAGAGCACGTCATTGGTGAAACTAATATTGTTGCATTTACATTAGTATAAAACAGGTGGTGCAATTGATAGTTGATTCGTAAATAAATTCGTAATGACTTCACTTTATATTAGCTGCACAATGTATTGACAAATTTGAAGTTTTGACTATTCTAAAGTTACGACATTGGATGGTTCTGTGTCCATTGTTGTTGATGTTGGGTACAGTGCTGGACCACAAAACGTAGCGTTGCAAAATGTAAAGTGGCCAGAATTCACAAAACGTAAAGTGAAGCAAATTCTAAAATAAAGTTCCAACAAGTAAGGTGGAAGCAGCGTTGAACTGTAAGATGGGTTCTAAAACACACATCGTAACGTGAATGCTTAAACAATATAAAATACAAATGGATCATGCTAATATCATATAATCTTGGGCCTAAACAGGGTGTGGATTTTGAAGAAGTCGTTAAAACGTAACGTTTTGATGAAGCGAGTCAACGTTGAGACATCATGCGTTGAGACATCGGTATACAGGGAAATAATTCATATATAACCATAGGCGGATCCAGGAGGGGGGGGGGGGGAGTTCGGGCTTTCTAAGAGCTGTACATAGTCATTTTCTGTAATAGATCCAAATAAAGCTGAAATATTGGCGGGAAATCGGGAAATCATATCATGGCGATTTCAAATGATTCCTCGAATTTGACGTTTGGATATTTCTCAAATTGTCAACACGGCGATATTCAGTAAAAATCAGCCCACGATCTATAATAGGTTACCGGACAGGTTTTGTTTTAATCATCACATTGAGATATGACCTTGAGTCCACTATAGTCAAGGTCCACTATAATCGGCCCACGATCTATAATAGGTTACCGGAGTTTTTGTTTTAATCATGGCGTTGGGATCTGACATTGAGATTTATCAGTCAAGGTCCACTATAATGATCACTGAAGGTCATCTGAGAACTTCAAATTCACCAATTTCACAATACATGTATATGATTTCCTCACACTTCAAATCTAGCTCTAACTACAACCTATCTACAGCCGTTTTTGTCCAATTTGTACAATTTAGTTCCGATGTGACCTTCGGTTTTACCGCTCATCTGATATCAACTTCAAGATTGCCAAAAGATCCGCAATGTTTGACTCCCTACAAGTTCATAATGCAATTTAAAGCTCTATCCGCATCGGTCTAGACTAAGGGTGTATAGATCAATTTGCACATTTCAGTTTAGACGTTTGCCATATAAGGTTATGCCAGGTCAAATTCAAGGTCATCAAAGAATCCGCCGCTTCACATATGTCCATATTAAGTGTCTGAGCTACATCTGCAAGCGTTTTGTCTACAGGGACCAACTTGTGCATTTAGATAGATACTTTATATCTGGATAGATGCATTTAGATAGATACTTGTGCATTTAGATAGATAGATTAGTTGATACTGTACATGTAGATGATACCGACGTAAACCTGTAAATGAACTTGCCTTACCACGATCCATCCGGCAGCGGTGCATCGCCTAAAATATTTTAATTGGAGTGTATGTATTTAGTGCATGGATGGGATTTTCAGATGACAGATCCGGGTATGCCTATTGAACCAGGTTTCTGCCCCCTCACCACCACCAAGTGCAGCAGTCTACTATGTATCACCTGCTCTCCATATTAGTGTCCGCTCCAGGGCGAGAAACGAAAGGCACTCCTTGAGCTGCTGAGAAAATTTTGATCGCCGAGAGCGGGGCTCGAAAACCCACTACGACGAAAATTTAATTACCTTCAGCAGTGGGCGAACGAACTTGCGCCACACCCACTTCACCATTCAATTTTAGGCCTATATGAGCAATTTGGATATATAATTTAGGCCACTCGAGGTATTCTATTTTGATACACGAGATAAATTTTCATGATGTCATGAATATGTGAAATTATGGAAAACCATACTGAATAGTGCTGAAAGGGAAATTTTGGCCGTTTGGGCCTACATTCTGGACCTTTTGAATGATTCAGGGCCCTATTTCTTCAAACACATGATAAGCAATCCTAAATGCTATCCACGTATGGAATTAGAAAGAAAGTGATTGATTGATTGATTGAATTTATTTAGGAACTATACATACATACTTGTTCATCATATCATGTTAAAGTATAATAACATTCATAAAATTTTGTATAGCCCTGAGCTATGGGGTTGGAGTCTGTCAGACTGTACACCTCAATCGTGCTTTGAACAGTTTATGTGTGATAGGTATTATATTATGTATGATGAATGAGGCACCCCACAGCTCGTCATAAACAGTTAGACTTCACGAACATAACATACATCTCAATGTAGGAATGACATTATTATTGTACATACTGGTGCCTAAAAATATGAGTACAGATGAACAGAAAAAAAAAAAAAAAAAAAAGAAAAGGAAGAAGAAAAGAAGAAGAAAACATAGCACCAAGGGTGCTGTAGCTCACCGGCATATCATGAATTGCACAGAGTATTGATTTTCCAAAATGTAACTTGTAATACTGATCTTCAACTGTATTGTCAAAACATGTTCGTAAAATGTTGCCACACATTTTCGTATGGAATATAATTCGAAATCAAGTTACATCTTGAAAAGTTTTTTTTTTCGATAATGACATATTTTCACAGACCACCAATTCAAAGGCAACAACACCTATACACATCACAAAGGTACATAGGGAGAATCTTATGCATTTTGAGGAAAATGGGATGAATTGATTTTAATAAAATGGCTTCCAAGACAGCTCAGGATATTAGCCCATGAATGTTTTGGTAAATTTTCAGTAGGGTTCATCAAGGCAAAACAAGTTATTTGCCAAACGGACGATGGACGGACGTCCCAACAGATTAAGTTGTAGGGCTTTTCACGTGTTACATTTCCTATCTCCAGCAAGCCCCTTATCCCCAAAAGTAACCCCTTATCCCATATTTCCCTTTCGCTCGAATCTACACCCATATATGATACATATTGTTTCCTGTTTGCTAAATAATCCCTAAACCATTCAAGCGTTGTTCCGCGAACGCCGTAAAACTCTAATTTCCGCAGCAAAATTGTATGGTCTATAGTATCAAACGCCTTAGATAGGTCTAAAACTACCGCCATTGTCGACTCTTTTTCCGCCAAATTATTGGAGATGTCGGCAACAAGTCTAGTTATCGCATCAACAGTACTGCGATTTTGGCGAAATCCATATTGATTTTCAAATAATAGGTTGTATTTGTTCATAAATTTAGCGAGCCGTCTGTGCATTACCTTCTCCATGATTTTTGATACGGTGGGCAGTAGTGAGATCGGTCTATAATTAGTCAGGTCTGCTTTACTTTTTGATTTGTGAATTGGTATTATTTTAGCCAATTTGAGACACGCTGGGACTTTTCCATATTCGAAAGATTTATTTATGATGATACTTAATGGTGCAGCTACAGAGTTACTCAAATCCCTTAGTAATTTCGAACTTATATTATCATGACCAGTACCTTTTTTTTGCTTAATATTTTTTAGAATACTTTGGATTTCATTACAGTCCGTGGGTTCTAGGTACATCGATTTACAATTTTTCTGCTTATTCAAATGTAGATAATAGTCGGCGTTATTGGCTGGTTGGGGTATATTACTAGCTAGATGTGCACCAACGTTGGTAAAAAAGGAGCAGAATGATTCTGCTATAAGCTTATTGTCAGTAGTTTCTGTGTTATTAATGAGGAAGGTTTGTGCAACATCGTTGTTATTTTTTATCTTGCCAATGCTCATGTTGATTATTTCCCACGTTTTCCTTATATTATGTTTATGTTCTTTGAGTTGACTACTATAAAATTCCTTTTTTGCTATTCTTTTCAATTTATTATGTAAGTTACGATATTTGATGTATTCCTTATAGCCAGTATCAGTTTTAGATTTGCGGATATTTTGGGCGTATAATTTTGAATTCGTACAAGATGACTTCATGAGTCCCTTCGTCATCCATGGTTCTCTTATTATTTTTCTTTTAGGGATTATGACATGCTTAATGGGAGCATGCTTATCCAATGCAAGATTTAGCTGTGAGATGAAATATTCGGTGGCATTATCCGGGGACATAGAGTGTAAAACCTGCCAATTAACATTCCCAAGTGTTTCGTTGATGCTTCCTAAATTTTGTTCGGACAATTTTCTGCTTGGAAATGTTAGTGGCTGGCTACGCCTATTGGCCATGATAACATATTCTATTAGGCAGAAAACAGGAAGGTGATCAGATAAGTCAGTAACGAGTATTGCAGATTGTGTTGTCCATTTTGAGTTGATTTTCACGTATATGTTATCGATAAGCGTTGCAGACTGTGATGTAATGCGCGTGGGTTTAGTTATTGTAGGGAACACTAGATTAGAATACATTACGTCAAATAATTCAGATGTTTGTTTGTGCGACTGTATTTTTAGTAGATCGAAATTCTGGTCGGTGCCGATTATAACGTTATTATTGTCACGTAATTTAAATAAGATTTCATCATATCGATTCACCGACTGGTTGGGGTTACTGTTGGGTACTCTATATATTTCACCGATGATTGTTTGTAATTTATTAGATTTAACTTCAATAAACATAGACTCGAATTCACCTTCAACAAAAATATCAATATCAGGACGTTCTTTAAATTCTAGACCATCTCTCACGTAAATAGCGACCCCTCCCCTTGTCATGATGGACCTATTCCTACAAATAAATTTGTACCCAGGTATCTGAAAGAGATTCATGTTCCCCTCGTGGAGGAATGTTTCACATAATAGTATGACATCTAATCGCAACTGTTTAGATTCAAGATCAGAAATAAGACTCTGTAGTGATACAAATTTAGAAGGCAATGACTGTATATTCAGATGCATAATGTTAAAACCCAAGTTGTTCGCAACACTATTGTGATGCTGTGAGTAATATTTCACAAGTTTATCAGTGTCACAATATTCACTATCTGGGAATGTTATTTTGGATTGACGTTCTGTAATATCATCGTCTTGTGTTACATATTCATCCAGACAAGTGTTAAAATCATCTACATCAGTATTCAGAGCTATGATTTCTTCATTAGCCATGACATTTTTTTATGAAAGTATGATATTGTTCTCCTCACGGTCCACCGAGAGAGAATGAGAGACCACGGCGACCCTGGACAGACAGAGCGGGAAAAAAGCACGGTACGGGAGCGAGACGGCGGAGACAGCAAACTGCGGAGACAACAGACAACACATACCTCGAAACATAAACAGATAAAATCAATCATGACAGGCTGCAACAATGCAACATTTGTGTAAGCAAAGATGTAAGTAGGCCCACCCCTTCCCCATGCCTTTCTTTAGTAAGCATACTATTTAGTATTTCAACTGGATTGTTTGTGCCCTTTTGTGGCCCATGTAGCGCAGCTTACTATTTCTTCTAAATTCAGTGAAGATTGGAAATGTGCCAGACGGATTAAATATGGAATTCATTCAGTAGGTGAGTAGTATTAACAGAGTAAGGTGCGCTACTTGGGCCCATTTTGTTAACATGAGCGAATATCACATCAGTTCTCTTACATTAACCGAGCTTCCTCTAGAGAGGTACAGCTCACCAGGAGATTAAGCAAGTAGGTACAAGTGCAATTAACTTTATGGACTATCGATTTAACAGTCTAGTGAATATATAAATCCTCATACGGCACATACAATTGGTTACATTTTTACGTGGTGGTTACACGGTCTAATGAACACTTACTCCCCACACTTGTTATATAATTGACTACGCAGATTACAACTCAACGGTCAAGGATACGGTCAGGTGGCTACAATACTTTCCCACGCTGTCAGTGTTTACAAGTAGGTCAGTAATGTGAAGCTTTTCGTAAGACATTGGCTTACCATTTATGAAATAGGATATGGAGTGGAGAGGAAACTTATTATAATACAAACAAAAAACCGTCCTTCACATTAAATAAAAAGTACTTGCACACTACATATATGAAGTGCATTCAGTCACTGATCCCGGGTGGAGCTGATTCAAAGCCGTCAGCCGCGGTGCGCTGCCTACAACCGAAGTCACCTACACCCGGGAGCTTACTGTTAGTTATTTCACTATTTTGGATTTAAATTAAAAAGTTTCAATTATTAGTGGATATAGCAATAAGTGTTGTACACATGTTCATATTCACATAGCCGAGAAAACAATCACGATCCCCAAAAGTAACCCCTTATCCCATTTTCTTAACCCTAAATGTTTTAACCGGACGGACGGACGACGGAGGAAAAAACCATGACAGTAGCTTATCGGCCCATATGGGTCGGTAAGCTAAAAAAAAAAAAAAAAAAAAAAGAAATAAGTGCTGCAAGTTGTCCGCTCGTATCTACGCCGCTCCACCCGTGACCATACACAATCCAGGTCTGTCCATCCCTAGCCGCGGTAGCCCCGCAAGGTCTCTCGCTTGAAGCGTGAGGAAAACGTTTTCTTGTTCACTAGTGTCTGGTGAATATTTGTGTAAAGCGTCGACGGTAATTTATTCCAAATAATTGGGCCATTTCTTTTTATAGACCGACAGACAGCTTCACATTTTGCATCTGATGATTTCAGCTTGAAGGCTGCGCTATGTCGTGTATTATGTTCGTGTACATCAATTGATGGGGCAAACAGGTCATTTATTGAATTGGGCAGTGCATTTGTGAGCGCAGATAGTACATACTTAGAAACATGTAGTGTGTATATATCTGAAAGTTTCAGTAGTTTCAATGTTTTGAAAAGGGGCTCAGAATGTTCGTTATACGGGGCATTGCATATTAATCTGACAAGCTTCTTTTGCAGGATTGTTAATTTATTAAGGTGCACAGCATGAGTCCCTCCCCATATAGTTATACCATAGGCCAGATGCGGATATGCCAAGGTGTAATATAGCGTAATAAGACTGGAAGTCGGCAATATCTGTTTGGCTCTGTTCAGAGCAAAATATGATTTCAAAATTTTTTTTCTCACAGCGTTTATATGCTCATCCCATTTCAATTTGTCATCTATATAAACCCCAAGGAATTTAGTGCAACTACATTTGTTGATAATTCGGTCAGCTAACTTTAATTCAAGATAATCTCGAGCACTATTGTTGTTATTATAGAGTATATAGTTAGTTTTCGTGGCATTGAGTGAGAGCTTATTGGCTTTAAACCAGTCGGTTAAACGTCCTAGTTCCGCATTCATAATTTCATATAGTTGAGCTATGTTTTTGTGTGAATAATATACTGTGGTATCGTCTGCAAACAAAATGGTTTTTGAGTTAATTAATACACTGGGCAAATCATTGGTGTATATTATAAACAACAGTGGCCCCAGAACCGACCCCTGAGGAACCCCAAAAGTTATTTCCCTTTCGCTCGAATCTACACCCATATATGATACATATTGTTTCCTGTTTGCTAAATAATCCCTAAACCATTCAAGCGTTGTTCCGCGAACGCCGTAAAACTCTAATTTCCGCAGCAAAATTGTATGGTCTATAGTATCAAACGCCTTAGATAGGTCTAAAAATACCCCCATTGTCGACTCTTTTTCCGCCAAATTATTGGAGATGTCGGCAACAAGTCTAGTTATCGCATCAACAGTACTGCGATTTTGGCGAAATCCATATTGATTTTCAAATAATAGGTTGTATTTGTTCATAAATTTAGCGAGCCGTCTGTGCATTACCTTCTCCATGATTTTTGATACGGTGGGCAGTAGTGAGATCGGTCTATAATTAGTCAGGTCTGCTTTACTTTTTGATTTGTGAATTGGTATTATTTTAGCCAATTTGAGACACGCTGGGACTTTTCCATATTCGAAAGATTTATTTATGATGATACTTAATGGTGCAGCTACAGAGTTACTCAAATCCCTTAGTAATTTCGAACTTATATTATCATGACCAGTACCTTTTTTTTGCTTAATATTTTTTAGAATACTTTGGATTTCATTACAATCCGTGGGTTCTAGGTACATCGATTTACAATTTTTCTGCTTATTCAAATGTAGATAATAGTCGGCGTTATTGGCTGGTTGGGGTATATTACTAGCTAGATGTGCACCAACGTTGGTAAAAAAGGAGCAGAATGATTCTGCTATAAGCTTATTGTCAGTAGTTTCTGTGTTATTAATGAGGAAGGTTTGTGCAACATCGTTGTTATTTTTTATCTTGCCAATGCTCATGTTGATTATTTCCCACGTTTTCCTTATATTATGTTTATGTTCTTTGAGTTGACTACTATAAAATTCCTTTTTTGCTATTCTTTTCAATTTATTATGTAAGTTACGATATTTGATGTATTCCTTATAGCCAGTATCAGTTTTAGATTTGCGGATATTTTGGGCGTATAATTTTGAATTCGTACAAGATGACTTCATGAGTCCCTTCGTCATCCATGGTTCTCTTATTATTTTTCTTTTAGGGATTATGACATGCTTAATGGGAGCATGCTTATCCAATGCAAGATTTAGCTGTGAGATGAAATATTCGGTGGCATTATCCGGGGACATAGAGTGTAAAACCTGCCAATTAACATTCCCAAGTGTTTCGTTGATGCTTCCTAAATTTTGTTCGGACAATTTTCTGCTTGGAAATGTTAGTGGCTGGCTACGCCTATTGGCCATGATAACATATTCTATTAGGCAGAAAACAGGAAGGTGATCAGATAAGTCAGTAACGAGTATTGCAGATTGTGTTGTCCATTTTGAGTTGATTTTCACGTATATGTTATCGATAAGCGTTGCAGACTGTGATGTAATGCGCGTGGGTTTAGTTATTGTAGGGAACACTAGATTAGAATACATTACGTCAAATAATTCAGATGTTTGTTTGTGCGACTGTATTTTTAGTAGATCGAAATTCTGGTCGGTGCCGATTATAACGTTATTATTGTCACGTAATTTAAATAAGATTTCATCATATCGATTCACCGACTGGTTGGGGTTACTGTTGGGTACTCTATATATTTCACCGATGATTGTTTGTAATTTATTAGATTTAACTTCAATAAACATAGACTCGAATTCACCTTCAACAAAAATATCAATATCAGGACGTTCTTTAAATTCTAGACCATCTCTCACGTAAATAGCGACCCCTCCCCTTGTCATGATGGACCTATTCCTACAAATAAATTTGTACCCAGGTATCTGAAAGAGATTCATGTTCCCCTCGTGGAGGAATGTTTCACATAATAGTATGACATCTAATCGCAACTGTTTAGATTCAAGATCAGAAATAAGACTCTGTAGTGATACAAATTTAGAAGGCAATGACTGTATATTCAGATGCATAATGTTAAAACCCAAGTTGTTCGCAACACTATTGTGATGCTGTGAGTAATATTTCACAAGTTTATCAGTGTCACAATATTCACTATCTGGGAATGTTATTTTGGATTGACGTTCTGTAATATCATCGTCTTGTGTTACATATTCATCCAGACAAGTGTTAAAATCATCTACATCAGTATTCAGAGCTATGATTTCTTCATTAGCCATGACATTTTTTTATGAAAGTATGATATTGTTCTCCTCACGGTCCACCGAGAGAGAATGAGAGACCACGGCGACCCTGGACAGACAGAGCGGGAAAAAAGCACGGTACGGGAGCGAGACGGCGGAGACAGCAAACTGCGGAGACAACAGACAACACATACCTCGAAACATAAACAGATAAAATCAATCATGACAGGCTGCAACAATGCAACATTTGTGTAAGCAAAGATGTAAGTAGGCCCACCCCTTCCCCATGCCTTTCTTTAGTAAGCATACTATTTAGTATTTCAACTGGATTGTTTGTGCCCTTTTGTGGCCCATGTAGCGCAGCTTACTATTTCTTCTAAATTCAGTGAAGATTGGAAATGTGCCAGACGGATTAAATATGGAATTCATTCAGTAGGTGAGTAGTATTAACAGAGTAAGGTGCGCTACTTGGGCCCATTTTGTTAACATGAGCGAATATCACATCAGTTCTCTTACATTAACCGAGCTTCCTCTAGAGAGGTACAGCTCACCAGGAGATTAAGCAAATAGGTACAAGTGCAATTAACTTTATGGACTATCGATTTAACAGTCTAGTGAATATATAGATCCTCATACGGCACATACAATTGGTTACATTTTTACGTGGTGGTTACACGGTCTAATGAACACTTACTCCCCACACTTGTTATATAATTGACTACGCAGATTACAACTCAACGGTCAAGGATACGGTCAGGTGGCTACAATACTTTCCCACGCTGTCAGTGTTTACAAGTAGGTCAGTAATGTGAAGCTTTTCGTAAGACATTGGCTTACCATTTATGAAATAGGATATGGAGTGGAGAGGAAACTTATTATAATACAAACAAAAAACCGTCCTTCACATTAAATAAAAAGTACTTGCACACTACATATATGAAGTGCATTCAGTCACTGATCCCGGGTGGAGCTGATTCAAAGCCGTCAGCCGCGGTGCGCTGCCTACAACCGAAGTCACCTACACCCGGGAGCTTACTGTTAGTTATTTCACTATTTTGGATTTAAATTAAAAAGTTTCAATTATTAGTGGATATAGCAATAAGTGTTGTACACATGTTCATATTCACATAGCCGAGAAAACAATCACGATCCAAAAAAACAAATCAATACGACACAAATTACAAAAACTATAGGACTATAAAGTACTCAGACAAGCAATCACACACACATTTACACCTATATACACACACACATACACACACACATGTATTATATATGTGGTTATCATCAAGTTGTCACCAATTATTAAATGATCATATATATTGGTATACAAAACATTTACAAATGTTGGTCACAGTTTTGATTCCAATCGATTATTGAGTACTTTACTTATTCAGATTTGCAGGACAGATACAAACACAAATTGCAAGAAGATCAAATGAGTTATAATTGGTTTAGTAAAAAATAAAAAGAAAAAAAAAATAAAAAAAAAATGTATATCCCAGATATCGGCTGCATCACATACCGCGTTGTCCCAATCCATTTGTTGTTTTTTATAATATTACAAGGATTATATATTTCACACAATATCAGGTTGACATCATAGATACAATGACCGTGTATATCGTCGATGTACAAGCATGTATGAACATGTATGCTGTGCATGAGTTGCAAAGACGGGAAGAAACTGACTTCGGGTGGAGCTGGCCCATAGTCGTCAGCCGCGGTGTGCTGCCTACAACCGGTGTCAGCCACCCCCGAAATGTTAGATTTTGTATTACATTTTGATATACCAGCATGTGCACACACACAAACACACATCCCATATACATAAGTATACGCATATCGAGTTCAATAAACGAAAAAAAACAGAACAAAAACAATTAGATGCATTGTCGATTCGCCCGATTATTGTGTTTGTTCTTATTTCATCAACTGCTGACGAATTTTGTCCAGTGTTCGACCCATGAGATTCTTACCGGTCCAGTCTTTTTGGTCGCTGGATCTGGTGTCGCGCAGATTGTGCCCGCAACCCCATACCTGGTCACGCGTGCATTCTACGAACGAGCGGGTGCCTGTCGAAAGAAGTGCTGTTCGAAGGGCGTCGTTCTGGTCGAACTTGGCTGCTACGCATTCCTGCATGACTTTTGGAGCTGCTTTGTCCCAGGATTTGGAGGGCGCGAGCGAGTCACCTATTCGTTTCATGGCTAAAGGATCTGTGAGCATCATGATCTGCATCGCCGCTACGGTGTCCCCGATGTGGTCCGCTTTGTGGCGCTGATAGTACTGCTCTGTACTCGAGTATCCGATGCCGCCCCAAGTGAACAGCCCATTTCTGGTATAGAAGTTGCTGTATGGCGAGTACCGCCCACTGAACCTGACCATGGAATCTGTGATTCTTGTACCGACGTCACTACTGTCGAAGGGAAGTCCCTGAAGTGTTCCGACAGTGAAACGCTCACCCCCAATTATGAGTGTGTCCTGTACCAGGGAAGCCGTCAATTCCATGGCTCTGGCCTTCTTCAGGAGTGGTCTGAGGATGTTGCGATTCTGTGCAACCTCTTTTGGGAACTGCTCGTTGATGTATATTGGGTGCGTACGGTTTGCAAGTTCCTTAGCTGCACTGATAACCAGTTTTTTACTGCTGTGTTTTGAGAAACGGGCGATGATGTTGCGGGGGGTACCTGCTGTCTTCTTCGGGGTACCTAGTCTGTGGCAGCTCACGATATTGACCCCGGACGTGTCTAGGCCCATTTCGGCAGAAAACATCGTCATCAGTACATCCCGGATGTCATCCTCCGTCTCGTCTTTTTTTTCAGGTATGCCATTGAAAATTAAGTTTTCTCTCATGGAGTAGCTTTCCTGTTTTATTATTCTGTCTTTGTTTTCAGTGCATCTTGTCTCCAGAATGCTGATATGTATTTGCTGAGCCTCTAATTTTTTCTCTAGATCTCTGTACTTTTCTTTAAGGGCTTCGTGATCTTCTGACATGCACTTGACAGTATCTGTTACCTTGTCCAGGGCTTGGGTCATCTCCGCCTTTATCTCCTCCATCATTTCCTGAAGTTCATTTTTCAGGCCGGAAACAATATCGTCGCGCAGTGCTGCTATCCATGGCGGCTGCTGGTCAGGCAGAGAAACAACAGCCGGAGTGGCGGGTGCCTTCTTGTTGCCAGGCATGGTGCTTGGAGCAGGTAAGCTGTTCACCGTCAAGTCAATAGATTTGTCACGGTCAATGAATGTTATGGGCTGTGGTTTCCAATACCGGGCAGGTGTGAAGAAAAAATGTCTACCTGTACATGTGACGAAATATCCTTATTTTGCTGCTAGTTCATCATTGATTGTGCAATATATCCACTGAGTAACCATCTAATAATATCCCATTCTTGTTCTATGATCACTCATATGTCCATTTGTTCGTTCAATTTTATTCCAGATTCTTACATTACGCAAATAAAGGCAGAGAAAGAGGAGCCAACGAAATACGTCTTTACCATGCAACAGCCATGTTGCAACAAAGTCACGAATAGATTTGGAGCAAAATGCGAAAAAAGCACTCATGACAATTTTGGTCCTACTTTCGGGCCTTTCGTGGAAATTAAAAGTTCTCTTACACAAGCCATACATACACAATCTAAGAAGTGTTTAGTGCCACCCATATGTGATATTAGAGAATTTAGTTTAGGAGATTCGAGAAAAAAGTGGCCATTTTGGCCTATATTATAAGCTTTTGAGCGATTCAAGGCATACCATCTATATTCACAAGTATTACAGTACCGAATGCCATTTAAGTGTGAAATCAGAGAGAAAGTTACTGGAAAGATTTCGAGCAAAAAGTGCAATTCCGGCCATTTGGGTCTTATTTCGAGCAACTCAAGGGCTACCATCTTCATACACATTATAGATAGCAAGCTTACGCAAAATTAGAAAAACATACTAGAGCGCGGTCGAGAGTTCCCCGATAAGTTTCGGAACAAAGTGCGTGAGGTCGTCTTCCTGAAATAAATCATGTTCATTTTTGTGGCAGCTATCTTTTTTTTCAGATTTGGCTGAAATTCAATAGCAACCTACCGTATAGCCCTGATGTATGTGTACAAAAAGTTTCGCGATGATATCTTGGTACATTTCGGAATAAAGTGTTTGATGTCGTTTCTGGAAAAAAGTAATTTTTTTTTTGGCGGCCATCTTGTTTTCCCAATTTGACTGATATATAATAGCCACCTACCTCAGCGCCCGATGTATGTTGACAAAAAGGTTCGTTATGATATTTTGGTACGATTCGGAATACAGTATGTGACGTCGTTCTTCCTAAAAAAAACCAAATTCTTTTTGTGGCGACTATCTCGTTTTTCTGATTGAGCTGAAATTCGATAACAACCTACATCAAGGACCAATGTATGTGTAAAGAAAGTTTCGTGGTGATATTTTGGTACGTTTCGGAATAAATTGCTTTGACGTCGTCTTCCTGAAAAAGTTTTTTTGTGGTGGCCATCTTGATTTTCCGATTTGGCTGAAGTTCAATAGCATCCTACGTCGGGGCCCGATATACATCATGTATGTGTACAAAATATTTCGTGATGATATTTTGGTAGGCTTCGGAATAAAGTGCCTGACGTCATTCTGGACGGCGTAGGCTTACGGCACACGGGAAACCACACAAAAACTATAATGCCCCATCTCCCTCTGGGGGAAATAATTACTGAAAATATTTTGGGAAAATGCATTTTTAGGCATTTTTTGTGCAAAATGTAAGAAAAAACTTGACCTTAAACTTAAAAGATAAAAATGTAGATGACGGATGGATAATGGATGGACGACGTTCGGATGACGGGACACTTCGCCATGTCAATAGGGAGGGAGGTAACCTTCAAGTCATCGAGATAACCTTTGTATTTGTGTTCTCGTTTAAGTGAGAGTGTGTATGCTTTGAGTCTCAGACAAGTCAGACAACTATTTATCCGGGCCCCGGGCCCGGATATACTACAAACGCATTAATTTCAGCTGGTTCCGTTTTGCGAGGTCTCCCGCAGTGACGGGCAAGGAGTGATTCCACGGTGGACATACGTTGCGCGCTATTGTGCGGGCTTCGCCCGTTTACGGTGCTGTGAACTGTAGTTCACAATGTCAGATGTCAGGGATGTTTGTGAGGTACAGCGGGGGTCGCAAATATTGTCACTCTGTTTGCCCAGGCAGTGATTTTTTGCACGTGCTGATATAACACTGATGTAATAGAATCATATTAGAATCGCACTTAGAATTGGATATAGACATATGCGCATAACAAAAAGCTGGAGTCAAGACTCGAGCACTGGGGAATAATAGGCGAGATATTAATTTAATTCATATATAAAAAAAACCCAGCAAAACACTTCATCCGGACATATTCTTAACACTTTCCTACTATTCTATAGCTTCTCACTATACGATTTGTGTTCTAGACCCCCCCCCCCCCCCTTTACGACCTTTACGTTTTGGGACTTTACGACTTTATCATTACTTCAAGATTTGCGTCACTTTACGTTATGAGAATTCTGACCACTTTACGTTTTGCGCTTTACTTTTGTGGTCGAACAACAACCGTACTACAGCGTGTGATCTATACATCGATGTTTAAAAAGTTGAAATAATTTGTGTTATGCTGAACTACGAACTCTGACAGTTTTTGAAGCATGTCAATATCTCAACTAGTTTAGGAGATATTCAGGTTAAGTGAAAGCCAGCACATTCGTTTTGTTTTCTATTACACAAAACATTTTCAAATTTTGGCCTGGGGAGTAAACATTACAGAGAAACTAATGGGTGAGTTTGGAACATCGAATATCCACACACGTTGGAAGAGGATTATATCTAATTATATCTAAACCTTTATAGCAGGGCGCAAACTTTTATAACACGGCACAAACCTTTTTAACACGGCACATACCTGTATAACCTTTTGTGCCATGTTAAAAGGTTTGTGCCATGTAAAAAAGGTTTGTGCTCTGTTATAAATGCTTACGCCCTGATATGAAAATTTGCGCCATGTTAAAAAGGTTTGTGCCCTGTTATAAAGGTTTGCGCCCTGCTATAAGGGTTTGTGCCCTGTTATAAAGGTTTGCGCCATGTTATAAAGGTTTGTGCCGTGTTATAAAGGTTTATGCCCTGTATAAAGGTTTGTGCCGTGTTAAAAAGGTTTTTGCCCTGTTATAAAGGTGTGTGCCGTGTTAAAAAGGTTTGTGCCCTGCTATAAAGGTTTGTGCCGTGTTAAAAAGTTTTGTGACCTGTTATAAAGGTTTGCGCCCTGCTATAAAGGTTTGTGCCGTGTTAAAAAGGTTTGTGCCCTGTTTGTAAAGGTTTACGTCATGTTAAAAAGGTTTGTGTCGTGTTGGATGATGTGTCGAACCAGGTGATGTTGGATTGTTCATATACCTTGAAAATAATAAAGTAAATGTGTTGCGTACATGTATTGTTTTGGCAACGTCATTCGATGCACATGAGCGATCGTGGCAGCGGGCAGATTACTGGCCAGTATTTGCATTGATATTTGCCCTCGTATTTGCCCGCTGAGCTTTGTTATCGTACAGAGCACAAAGAGTATTATGCGGAGGAATAACATCGCAGGTATATAATAACGTTTAATATAGCAGCATGCCCTAGGGCCAAGCCTTCAAAAAGCCCTCGCTTCACGTCGGGTTTCTCAAAGACCTGGCCCTTGGGCATAAATCCCCATTTTATGCAATAACCCTATAGTATGGTAACGCCAGACGATGACGTCTTGACACTCCATGCCTCATAACCCCTAATGTATTACAATAGAAACAAAAAAGTTTTCTGTTTAAAACGGTGTGAATTGACACAATCTCAAATCTATCAGAGTGTCCCGAATCTCACAAGGACCTTTACATGATCAGTGATCGTCATACTCTTTAAAACTCGCACATGGACCGCCGTCCATTGGTTGGGAAGCAATTCCAGATTGCCCAGGCCAAATCTGACAGGCTCTTGTCGTTACTCCCAATATAGACACAGAGGTCGGTGTCTTTGTTCCTAATAACACTGAGCCAGTTGGTGTAGGTGATATTATCTCCTGTATTGCGCCAGCTCAGTGTCGAGTTGAGATCATCACGCCGTCCAGACGTGTGCACTGGGCCGTAATCTGGGAACAATCAACAAATTTCATGGTAATAGGACTCACGATTAGTTCTTTTCCTTGGGGGTTTCTAGTGTTTTTATTCAGAAGTGACAGGCAAATATACAAAACTAATGCAATTTTGTCCAATCATGTTTTGGTTGAATATGCAACAACATACCTCCGGATTGCCTAACCATCTCGATGACAAAGTCATCCTCCTCTCGTGATGTGATATCAACCAAGTGGGCGAGTGGGTGGTATGTCTGAGGGCAGTAAGCCGAGGCGCGGTTCCTATTCAGAGACGTGTCAACCAGCTTGTAGCAGTGTCCATTGGCTCGATTGAGGACCATGTCTCCAGGACAGAATCCTGAACAATAAGGTGGAAAGGGTTGTGTGATTTTCTATGGTTGGTTCTAAATTGTGTCATGATGAACTAATATCACAATACCCATGTATGTGAAAACATAGGTACATGTGTAATAGGTTCACCTTCTGTGACGTTCACGATTTATACGCAGTATTGTCATTTCAACTTTTTTTACCTCGATGATATCAGTCTCGTTTTAAACTGTGGGTGAGGATGATAGTGACATTATCCATTCCCTGGGGAACAATTATCCCAATATTATATGTCATACGACGAGTACAAAATTAGGACAGTACGTTTTGCTGACAATTGCACATTCGTTCGAGTCCACGTTTGACATGATAGGTGCAGAGCAAGAGCATCGAAGCATGGTGACATACGAATGGGCATCTTCCAACTAGACCGCGGAAATGGCTTATTTATCGAGAGTGCCCCTAACCCGAATTTAAGCTTAGCTATAATTGTCCTGTTTAACAAAATCAATGGTTCAGTGTCGTTTTGGGTTTCTCGGGGTTATGGTTGAGACAATCACGAAAAGTACCATTTAAACATTGAAAGGTTCATATTACACAAACTGTTGCTTACGGAATCCTTCCCTCTTTCAAAAGTATAATTTCAAGCACTCGATATCGTGTTAGTAGTCGAAGATCTAGGTCATCGAATGATACACCGTATTTGATTGGTTGTATGTTCATAATACAACGCATGCAGGGAAGTTTGGTCCCCAAATACATAGTTAAATAGGTATGACGGGCAAAGCCTCAAGATGACCTGATGTCAGGTTCAATATCACAGAAAGATGTACCATACTTCCTATACACGATAGTATGCTTGCTCATGATGTGGACCTAAGCTCTATCAACGATATTTCAGCTCTCCCTTTCGGCTGGTACGCCGTAAAAATACTCAAAATAGACTAAGTCAGGGAGCCAGTGATGGAGACTAGCCTTAACTCACCGAAGTACGAAGCCTTCGTGTCAGGTTTGAGTTCAGCTCGGCGGCCTCTTGGCCACGTCAGTAACTGACACGTTGCGCTGACGTCGTCCCACAACATGGTAAAGGCGAGACACTGACGGTACTGGCGACAGGCTCGTCTACATGACCGACTGTCTGTCCCAATTGCCTCAAATATCACGATATTGCCGCTACTGTTGAAGCCTTGCAGCTCCCAGAAGTTGGCCTTCTCGAGTTTCTGGCAGATGGCTCCAGTCAGACTGGCCTGGTAGAAGATGGTCAGCACGTGTACCACACAGAGTAGCATATTACTAGTATCCAACTGTGCTAGGCGTTAGTCTTCTGGGTTTTTTCAGGACTTGTTGGAACTCGCATTCAAATGAAATGTCTTACTGAAAACACGGACATCACATTTCGTGTGAAACCAGTGTTCATCTATAGTGGGGCAGATATGTGTAGAAATTTGGAAGAATTGTGGGTTTGGTGGTAAAAGCATGAAACTTGGCACAGACGATGTCAAGGGCATATGTTTTGATTTCAGATATAGTGCCAAGCTGGATTTTGCTCTGTTCCGGAATTACGAACAAAAATCCAAGATGGCCGCCACCGCTCGCAGTTGAATCAATATATTGCAGTATCTCGGCCAATATTTGCACTACGATCATGAATTAAAGGTCTATTCCTATGTTTCCTGGCTCACAGATGTCAAATCTGGGGTCTGTTTTGCAATAAATATAAAATTTGTGGTTTTGGGGATAAAAATGATTGGAAAATTACAAGATGGCCACCATCGAATAATGTCAAAATGTGACAATTCAAGATATTTTACAAATTGTATCAGTAGCACGTATGAACCTTTGATTCCATTATGCTCAAATCGATCAGATGCTCAGGTGACATATTTATCAACAACAATAACAACATAAGCAATGCTTGAATTGCATCTTGATTCCCAAATAGGGGGTTCCAGCCTGTCAACATGGTCAAGAGGAAGCACAAAAATTTCTCATCCAGGTGGTTTGAAAATTCACTACATTTGCACATTCATGAATGAATGTTACCAAAACGTCATTTTATGAATGGAAACTGCCGTCACCATGGTGATACGTCAAACTTCAAAGTTTAACCGCTAGGATCGACACTAATCACTTTGCAAGTTCTATTTTGGCCTGAGTTGGCTATATTGGGCAAGATATGGCAACGTTTGACATAATGAGGATTCATCATTACTGAAATCTTCAGGATATATGTGAATGTTTAAAACAAACATTTCTATTTTCTTCCAAATAACCAAGATGTAAGTTGTAGCATTACAGCATGTCTTCTAAGAAGAAGTTCAAGTTGTCACATGAAGAAACTGTCAGTTCCTCTACCACCCCATTAGTTACTATACACTGGAATTTGTGTGCATTGTGCCAAACACAGTCAGGGGAGCGTTTGGTTTGTCCAGCCAAGACTAAGCGACCTGACATTGGAGCTGGATACGCCACTCTAGCAGCTGACCTAAGCAGCTTCATCAGTGCTGGTCACCAACCAGTTCCAATAGACATTCGTCGACTTGATGAAGGTGATGGATTCGCCAACACACTTACTAGAAACCAAGCCCAGTGGCATTCATCTTGTCGTTTGAGATGTTCGTCAAACAGATTTTCAAGGATTGCAGAAGTTTCAGTTGCTCATCCATGCAATGATAATTCTACAAAAAATCCATATATGTTACGGCATTCCGTCCTCACTGATGACACGCCTGTGGAACCAACATGTTTCTTCTGTGATGAACCCGGTACAAACAGCTTTCCTCTACATGAGACTATGACCCCCAAGGTTACTGAACGTGTTAGGTATTGCGCACTGAAGTTGCAGGATCATCGGTTGATTGCTAAAGCGAGTCAGTATGACCTTGTTGCTCAGGAAGCAAAGTACCATTCAAAATGTCTGGTGAAGTTGTACAATGCCAGCAATAGAATAGTTGAAGATGAACGCATGGAAGAGCACGACAAAGCATGCTATGGTGTTGCACTTGCAGACGTCATTGGGTACATCGAAGACACGAAACTGAGAGATAAATCCGTAGCTCCTGTCTTCAAACTTGCAGACCTTGTGCAACTCTATGGTGATCGCTTGAAAGAGCTTGGAGTAGAAGTAACTGGTCGAATACACTCAACCGACTTGAAAAATAAAATTCTGGCCAGCATACCAGGACTTCATGCCTACAAAGAAGGTAGGGATGTGATGCTCAGCTTTGGGGATGATATCGGACTAGCCTTGAGAGAGTTGAGCAGGGATGATACTGATGATGAAGCTTTCTGTTTGTCTAAAGCTGCAACCATTATCCGACGAGACATGCTGAAACTGGAAGGGCAATTTGATGGGACCTTCCCCCCAAAATGCCAGAAAAAATCGGTGCCAATGTCCTTGGTTGCTTTAGTCAGTATGATCATGGAAGGGCCAAACATCACAAAGAGAACCATGGAAGATGTGAAACAGGCAGCTCTAAGTATTGCTCAGTTGTTGCAATATAACAGTTATGTAAGGAGCCACTCAGGAAGCAATGGTCCACACCATAACAAAAACAGAGAAACTCCTCTCCCTATATACCTTGGTATGATGATCCATAGCCACACACGCAAGCGTGAACTAGTAGATACCTTGTTCCGTTTGGGTCTGTCCATATCCTATGATCGAGTGCTAGATATATCATCAAATGTGGCTCTGTCTGCAGCCCACCAATATGAAGCTGATGGGGCTGTGTGTCCCTTCAACCTACAGAAGAATCTCTTCACCACTGCAGCAGTAGATAACCTGGATCACAACCCAAGTTCGACTACTGCACATGGAGCCTTTCATGGCACAAGCATATCTCTATTCCAAAACATAACAGCAGAGTCTGATGGAGTTGTTCGTCAAAAACCGAACATTCAGGTTCCCAAAAGAGAGGTACCACAACTTCCAG
The DNA here is from genome assembly GCA_949152475.1 of Terebella lapidaria. Taxonomy (NCBI): domain Eukaryota; kingdom Metazoa; phylum Annelida; class Polychaeta; order Terebellida; family Terebellidae; genus Terebella; species Terebella lapidaria. The sequence continues at coordinate 38,518,816 of OX424556.1, forward strand.
ATTCTTATTCAAGACTGACACCAGTCACATCAATGACGAAAGATCCTGCCATTCCTGCAACGAATTATGAAATTTCAGATGAAAGTTTGCTTGTTAACGCTGCCATGGAGAAAGAGAAAGATTGGCAAAAGTCTACACATAGGCTGCTCAAACAAGATGTCCAAACAACTGAAGATCCAATTTGTTGGTCCTCGTTCCATGCCAATGCACAAGAAGCAGCCACATATGATGTGTCCATTGGATCACTTCTGCCTCTCTTCCCGGATGACTCCAAGTCTGTAGCAATGATACGTCACTCGATGGATGTCATCCGACAGGCTGTCAACTTCTTGAACCCAGAACAGTTACCTGTCATTACCCTCGACCAACCCCTGTATGCAATTGCGAAACTCATACAGTGGAACTGGCAAGAATCATATGGTGAGGGGAAGATTGTCATAATGCTGGGGGGCCTCCACATTGAGATGGCAATGTTGACAACACTTGGCGATCTCCTGGATGGCAGTGGCTGGACACACGCTCTGACAGAAGCAGAAGTTGCTACATCTGGAATCGCCGATTCGTTTCTCAAGGCAACAAACGTGAAACGGACCAGACATGCACACCAAGTCAGTGCAAGTGCACTGTGGATCCTACTGAGTGAGGCCTATGAAGAGTACAGCCAAGTTGAGAGTGAAGCGATGACGTTTGATGACTGGTGCAAGGAGCGGGTTGAAAAATCTCCAGAATTCCAGTTCTGGTTCACAGTCATGCGATTAGAGCTACTACTGCTGGTGTATGTTAGGTCACTGCGAGAGTCAAACTTTGCATTGTATGTTTCCGCCTTGTCAACATTTGCACCATGGTTCTTTGCACTTGATCACACTCACTATTCTCGCTGGCTGCCGATCCATATACGTGATATGAAGACCTTGCAGGAAAGACATCCTGAAGTAGCAAGAGAATTTCTCAAAGGAGGATTTGTCGTGCACAAGACAAAACGTCCATTCTCGGCATTACCAATAGATCAAGCACACGAGCAAAATAACAAGCTAGTCAAGGAAGACGGTGGAGCGGTTGGCTTGCTGCAACACCCAAGAGCACTTTTCAGATGGATGGTAGCTGGGCCAGAGTTGGCAAGGATTGTTGGAGAATTTGAGGTCAACTGCTTAGACCACAAAGTTGACGAATCCAATCTCAAACACCACGAACATACTCTGGCTGCACAAAAAACCTTTGCGAAGGAAGTTGGAGCGCTTGTACAAGTAATTAGCAACTTGGGAAATCCATTCACGGAAGACAGCGATGAACTTGTTGTACTTGACAGTAGAGACATTGCAGATCCAGCTGTTGTCCAGACAGTACGTGTGATAGAGAAGACAGGGCAGGAACAGTATGACAGATACATGAAAGAACGTGTGATAGAGCGGATCACACCAGTGACTGACACAATAAGTAGGAACAAGTTGCCACTGTTCAGCAGACCATCCAGAGGTTCATCAAAAACAAAACAGACGGTATCATCCCTCAAGAGTGATTGTGCATTGTTCTCCAGACTCTTCATTGCCTGTCAGAATAGGGATGGAGATCTCGATAATTTCTTCAAGCATGAAAATCATGCATATCCTCCAGCACTTTCTGAGCAAGGCAACATCCGTTTTGGGAAAAAATCTGACCTGGTGGGATGTTTAGAAAAGAGTTGTACACCTTGTGAACAAGCTCCTTCTGTGGATGTCATCATACTCGACGGTGCAGCCATAGTAAATCTACTGAGACCTATCGGCTGCAAGACATTCCAGGAGTATGCTAACCAAATCTTCTTGCCCTATGTAAATTCTCAACTAAGAAATGTTATGAGACTCGACATTGTCTGGGATGTGTATGTCAGAGACAGTTTGAAGACTGAAACCAGAGAGAAGCGAGGGAAGGGTGTACGAAGACATGTTGCACCAGCTAACACCATACCTGGAAATTGGCAGGAGTTTCTCAAACTCACAGAAAACAAAACCGAGCTCTTCCACTACTTGGGACTTCAGGTTAGTATCTATTTGAGGTCATATGTTATAAGTCAATGAATCCATGCTAATTACGAAACCATTATGAAAGTCAGTTGTCTGTCATCTCTGATTCAGATTTTACAAACCAATACATAATGTAGAAGTAAATACTTCTTCCAAATCAGGTCATCGAACAACTTTCTGCAGAGAAAGATGTGTATACAACATGTGGCCAGAACGTCCTCTGCAGCCGAGTTCACCAAGACACCTCATCCTTGGCACCTTGTACACATGAGGAAGCAGACACACGAATTATCGTGCACCTTGTTGATGCTGTAAACAAGGGTCATCGCAGAATAATGCTACGCACAGTCGATACGGATGTGTTGGTGCTGGCTGTTTCCAATGTTGCTCTCCTTGATGACACTGAAGTCTGGGTCGCATTCGGATCAGGGAAAAATATGCGATACATCCCCGCCCATGAGATTGCGAGATCACTTGGCAATGAGAAGGCACGTGCACTATTGATGTTCCATTCCTTCACTGGCTGTGATACAGTGTCATCATTTGCCGGCCGTGGGAAGAAGACTGCATATGATATCTGGAAGTCCTTTGAGGAAGTGACCCCTGTCTTGTATACGTTGTCAACAAGCCCATCTAGTTTCCAACAAGAACACATGGATGTCCTGCAGACATATGTGGTATTGATGTATGACAGGACATGTACTGACACTGAGGTCGATTCGGCTCGAAAACACATCTTCAGCACCAAGTGTAGGTCTATTGATGCCATTCCACCTACAGCAGCGGCACTTCTGCAACACACAAAACGAGCCATCTACCAGGGTGGATTTGTTTGGGGACAAGCACATGAACGAGCACCAGTCCTTCCCTCTCCGGACCTTTGGGGATGGACAAAAAGTTCCACAAGCAGATGGGAACCAGTCTGGACACTCCTCCCGCAAGCAGTGGAGTCTTGTGCAGAATTGCTACGATGTGGGTGCAAGAAAGGATGCCCAGGACTCTGCAAATGTGTCAAGGCAGCCCTGAGGTGTACCTCACTTTGTCAGTGTGGTGGCAGCTGTGATCACAATGACAATGCTTAATTGTCATCATACTCTCAGGGGCATTATATTGAACCACATTTCAATATACAAATACAAATCTTGAGTCTGGCTTTAGTATTCAAAGAATTTAGTGTTTTGTTTTGCAAGTATAGGATTCAAAGCACCTTTTGACGACGTTGGAATAATATTAATATCAGACAATTGTCAAAATACTACTGTAAATATCGACATTTTCACTGTCTCGAACAATATGTATGGGGCATAATAAACCCCAATAGCGCGAGGGTAGTCCACCCCTATGACCGCTATGTTCATAATGTGTTATGTGCATGTGTTATGCATCATACAAGTTGAATCCCCATATATATGTGATATCCTTTGTATACATATCGGCTATGAACATTTAAAAGCATGATTGTTGGAGACGTTCAGCATCACTCCACCTAACACTGTTGTGTTGTGCAACATATATTTTACACTATCTTGTTTGATTCATTCCATGATGATACAAAAATAAATGATGAATATTTCTATTTGGGTCATTTCACATTGGAAGAAAATACAATTGATCTTTTTCAATCTTCAAACACATTTTATTCATTTTATTAGTCAAGCTCGAAAACAGTTGCAATTCTGGCGTGGATCTACTACTACATTTACATTTATAGAGCGCACATTTATATATTTTACAATATAATCAGCGGCGCTGTACAAAAATAATAATGAATTAATTGAACAAGTGATATTTTGTTTAGACATTAAAAGCTTTGGCGAAGTAATAGGTTTTGAGAGCTGTTTTGAAGGCTGGATATGTTTGGACGTTACGAATGTGACATGGGAGAGTATTCCAGATGGTAGGACCAGATACTGAGAAGGAGCGATCCGCAAATGTTTTCCGTGCAGTTTTAGGGCACTTCAGTTTTAGTGCGTCCGCCGATGACCGTGTATTTCTTCGAGGTATGTTGATGTGTATGAGGTCTTGTAAGTACTTGGGTGCAGTACCTTGAAGGCACTGGAACACCAAGCATGCTATTTTGAACTGGCCACGATATTCAATCGGAAGCCAGTGCAAGGTTCTGAGGGCATCAGTGGCACTGGTGTAACGACCGCGATTGAGGACCAGTTTGGCTGCACGGTGCTGAATTCTGCGAAGAGGACCCAATGTGGTTGCAGGGAGGCCATACAACAAAGAGTTGGCGTAGTCCAAGTGGGATAAGACCAAGGAGTGGACAAGTTTGTGGCATATATCCACTGTGATGTACTCACGTATATGGCGAATGTTGTACAAATTGAATGCAGCTGTCCGACACTTTTCGCTGATGTGACGTTTGAAGTTAAGAGTGTCGTCGAAATGGACACCGAGATACTTCACACACGAGGATTGTACAACCTTGTCTGAACAGACATTGATTGAATCGACATCACACTTATCCAGTTGACTTTTATGACCGAACAAGATGAATTCGGTTTTGCTGGAGTTCATTTTAAGCCTGTTTATTGTCATCCAGTTGTTTATAGAGATCAAGCAATTTTCCAAGTTCTCAAATGCTTCCAATGTTTTCTCGTTGGAGTTGGGATTGAAGGAGGAGTATATGGAGTGATCATCAGCGTACCCAAGTATGGAGACGTGATATTTGCTGATATGTTCATCAAGGGTGCTGGCATAAATATTATACAGAACTGGTCCACAAATTGAGCCCTGAGGAACCGAGCAGGTAAGCGGAGCTGATGATGATAGATGACCGTCGATCATAACTTTGGCAGCTCGAGACCGAAGATAGCTCTCAAACCACAACAGAGGTTTGCCAGCAACACCAAACTTGTTATGAAGGACTTGAAGTAGCACATCATGGTCTACAGTGTCAAATGCTGCCGACAGATCAATGCACACCAATGCTGTGATGCATTGATATTCCATGCTCCAGAGAATATCATTTGATAACTTGACTAATGCTGTCTCAGTGCTGAAAGACTTGCGGTATGCTGATTGATATATTGGGAGAAGAGCATGGCTTTCGATGCATCACTCCATGCTTGGTGTCTCTTCTAAACATTTTTGTCGTTGTTATTATTGTAGATGGAAGTTGAACGTCTGGTTGAATTACACATGATGGAAACAGTTTCTTACACGATACACATACAATTTGGATTTTCATCAATTTAGATATGGACTGAATTGGACATTATTCAGTGGCGGTCATCTTGAATTATTTAGCATTATTCATTGCAAAAAATTAAAAAAAATTGTATTTATTGCAAAACAGACCCCAGAATTGACTTCTGTGGCAGGAAACATTGGAATAGACCTTTAATTCATGATCGTAGTGCAAATATTGTCCGAGATATTGCAATATATTGATTCAAATGTGAGCGGTGGTGGCCATCTTGAATTTTTCCAATCATTTTTTCCCCAAAACCACAAATTTGGTATTTATTGCAAAACAGACCCCAGAATTGACTTCTGTGGTCCAGGAAACATTGGAATAGACCTTCAATTCATGATCGTAGTGCAAATATTGTCCGAGATATTGCAATATATTGATTCAAATGTGAGCGGTGGCGGCCATCTTGAATTTTTCCAATCATTTTTTTCCCCCAAACCACAAATTTGGTATTTATTGCAAAACAGACCCAGAATTGACTTTGGTGGGCCAGGAAACATAGGACTAGATCTTTATTTCATGATCGGAGTGCAAATATTAGCCGAGATATTGCAATATATTGATTCAAATGCGAGCGGTGGCGGCCATCTTGTAATTTCCAATCATTTTTTTATTCCCAAAACCACAAATTTTGTATTCATTGCAAAACAGACCCCAGAATTGACTTCTGCTGGCCAGGAAACATAGGAATAGACCTTTAATTCATGATCGTAGTACAAGTATTAGCCGAGATATTGCAATGTATTGATTTAAATGTGAGCGGTGGCGGCCATCTTGTAATTTTTCTATCATTTTTTTATTCCCAAAACTACAAAGTTTGTATTTATTGCAAAACAGACCCCATAATCGACTTCTGTGGGCCAGGAAACATAGGATTAGACCTTTAATTCATGATCGTAGTGCAAATATTGGCCGAGATATTGCAATGTATTGATTTAAATGTGAGTGGTGGCGGCCATCTTGTGATTTTCCAATCATTTTTTATACCCAAAACCATAAATTTTATATTTATTGCAAAACAGACCCCAGAATTGACTTCTGTGGGCCAGGAAACATAGGAATAGACCTTTAATTCATGATCGTAGTGCAAATATTGCCCGAGATATTGCAATATATTGATTCAACTGCGAGCGGTGGCGGCCATCTTGGATTTTTGGTCATAATTCCAGAACAAAGCAAAATCCAGCTTGGCACTATATCTGAAATCAATACCTATGCCCTTGACATCGTCTGTGCCAAGTTTCATGCTTTTACCACCAAACCCACAATCATTTCACATATCTGCCCCACTACTAAGGACGTCAGTGAAATGTGTTGATTAAATCTTGGAAACATTGGCACATCACGTGAATACATGCAATCATTATTATAATTGCAGATAATTTTACTGTCAGAAATATGTAGTAATAATGTCTATTAAGGTCATGTTCTTTAAGCCTTAATGATGTGCATTACCGTCACAATTATCATGATCCATCACCGATATTGAACGTCATTGTTCTTCAATGAGTTACGCTTGCATTAGTCCGTCATGCCTGTCTACTCTGTCGTCAGGATCATGTTCTGCTTGATATCAGTCCTATCGACCTAGACCAGTGGTAAAAATAATATAGTTGCATAAAACAGGTCATGCAATTGCTAAGCTATCCGCGGGTAAATTCGAAACGGCTTCTTTTCACATTAGCTGCACGTACAGTGACTGACGATGACCAATTGAATTTTCGACAATCCCATCGCCAAGAGGTGACTCTGAAGATCTATGCTTGATTCAGTCTCCATAGTTGTTGAATATTGATATCGTCTGTGACTAAGCACGCTGGTATTTAAATAAAGCTTGAAATCCGAAAGTGTATGAGATCTAGAAATATGTAGTAGACCAGATAAATCATAACGTTTTAAGTTTATTGTCATTGGACATCTCATTAAGGTTATAGTGATGTAATTATGACAACTCTATTCATCATATTAGGTTGAAAGACCAAACAATAGGATAACTAAAATTTGACAGGTTCAGTAAACATCTTCGCATAAACGAATGGGCGAGTATGGAACACATCAAATCTCGACACAATTTGAAAGCTAATTATATCCAATCCTGATCTCGATAATGACTATATTAGACCGCTATATAATCGTTAAGTTTAGAGGCAATGGTGATTTATTATCGACCGAATATAGCAATATTGATTTGTGCTAAGAGAAAATATGTAGCCATATTTTTTCATGATAGGACAGCCCGACACAAAATGTTACATTGCTTAGTTTGTCCCTTTTGAAAGGTCCGCCGACCTGCCTGTGCGAACACATGTATCAATTTCGTATTTTGTGATACGTGCCTACATCAACTGTGAGTGCATGTGTATGCATATCTTGTTGTCTCTGCGCAGGGGAGACTTCTTAGACGCTCTCTGAGATTCCCATGGGGGAGATACTCTGCGACTGGTGGGAAAAACCTGCTGTCGAAGAGAAAATACTTGAAACGTTTGTTTCACAGTGTTGGACGTAAACAATTCAGTTAATTGATATAATCTGACGAATATTTCCCTCGAATGGAGCAAATTTCTGGTCACTATCGCCGCTTTTCGTAAATATTTGCGTGCCCATGGGATTTGAGAGTACATACATAAACACGGTGTGCATTCAGTCAACTGGGTATCACCTTCGTCCCTATATTGTCAACTTATTGTTTTAGTGGGCGTATTCGATCAAGGATTACTATTCCTACGAACAACCAATCCCTTTACACCGGTAATCGTCCGGCATGAACATCGTATATAGATTAACAGTTCTTGAAAGGAACGTGCTTTTGCCTTCTTATCCGGGGAGATCTGGTGCTCTGCACCAGGTATGATTCTTGTTTCTGTTACAATATGTGCGCCGATCAACCTGTGTTTACATGTGTATCACTATTGTGTCCGAATATGTGGGTCCATCGGCCTTTGTGTACTATTATCCATTATACTGTAGGTCTAATATTTTGTCCATTATGATATGTGGCAGTGTTGGTCCATTGACCTGTGTGTACGTGTATTAAATCTTGTGTCCATTATGATATGTAGTTCTATTGGCATGTGTGTACATGTGTATCAATATTAATTATGTGCCTATTCACATTTGTTTACATGCGTATCAATATTATGCACGTTGTGATATCTGGGTCAACTGGTCTGTGTGTACATGTGTATCAATAATGTGTCTATTAAGATATATGGTTCAATTAGCCTGACTGTCGTATATCACTCAATGTCGCATGTCACGGCGTCAGTTCAGGTGTAGATATTTAGACTTCAACATACCGCAAAAGCAATTCAGACAAAACATCGATTGTGCGTGCCATCACTTTATTGGGGCATAATTATTACATACATACTTAAGACCTTTTGTAAATGATGCATTGCCATTTCAATATCATGATAATGTTCACTGTTCTGTATGTAAATGTAAAACAATACTACAATTCCTCTCCAGATATGCAAAACAAATATCAAAAACATTGCGATATATTATGATATCATGGTAATATTTCAGTTAAAGACCTTGTAGCAAAGTAATTGGGAACTACTAAGAGAGACATGTGTTCAAGTGTATTATAAATTGTCACATCAGCAAATGCCGTGATGGCGATACTAGTTGAGGCAAAATTTTCCAATAGCAACTAGCCAAAACATGAAACCAAACGTAGTTTGACCATATGCTATGATTTGGCGGCCCCAAAAAAGTGACAAGATCGATAAAAACAGCCTTCGGGTGAATTTCATTACCAAAGATTGATACATGGCTTCATTAGACCATTCTTTCATTCTTATAAATTTCAAATCGATTGGGTCATTCCTCTTCGAAATACGTGCGAACAGACATACAAACATACAGACCCAAATGCAATAGGTTAGCCTTGCTCCCTATGTCCATAACATACTGTGGCGGAATAGCGTTACTACCGGCGGCTATTACGCCGACGAGATCGTACAGTACGATGTAGGTCGTGCGTAAAACACAAGACAGGAAGTCCGACGTAGATTCAACAATAATCCGAGGTTTATTGTGCATGATTATAGTTCGATGACGATCACGGTCACTCACACATTCACTCGTGATCCCACAGTATAGTCCGATGTATATTATAGTCCGATTTCTAGTTAGCTTCTTCTGGATATTAAATGTTCTTCAAGTGTACCTTTCAATATTTTATATCTCTCCCTATATCAAAAACATGAGTATCTCTGGCAACTCTCCTAATCCAACTGACCTAGTGTCGGGGAAGCGCGGGGCTAAGTGCTGAATGTCTGTATTTTCCCGCGTCGTGTGGCAGGAGTCCATGTGATTTGTCGAATGTGAGGTAATGTCTGGGTGGGCGTGGTTATATGTCTGGAAATGTTGCGATTGGAGGGAATGAGGGGAGTGTCATCGTGAGCAGAGTTGTTTACATGTGGTGCGGTGCTTGGACGGTGTGTGCCGGTGACATAAGGTAAGTATGAAGTCATGTGATGAATCTGTGTCTTGTATGTCGAGTGGGAGAAATGTGTCAGGGAGGGGTTTCGGGCCGATAACTGTCATAAATATTCTACAATACCAATACGTGTCACGAACCTGAAAACGATTACCTTACGTTACACAATGACTGACACAGACTCCAGTCTCATAACAACTCCAAAACGAGCAAATTTGCCATAAATATCACCATTTTTATTCCAGCCGAATTAAGTTATTCAAGACCGTTAGAACGACCCTGAAATAAGATGTTCACGGCCATTAGAACGACCCTACCAAATTCAAGTTTCACAAATATTTTTTTATTTGACCATATTTCTGCTGCCAGTCAAAATAAGATGTTCAAGGCTGTTGGAATGACTGTAGAAAATTCAAAATTCACAAACAAATTTTTGTGTGTAACCACATGGGAAGTTCGTTCATCCCCAGTCCTTACGGTTGTCCAGGACCATGCAATCTCTTCCAGCAATGCTTCTGGGGAACTGCTGGTCAGCTACATTCGACCAGTTCGTGTAATCGAGTGGTTCGTTCATGGTTTGCCAGTAGAATGGTTTATCGACTGACTCCCGGCGACCATCGATGTGGAAAAGTGATACGCGTTGATCTGCAATCACAAAAGCATGTATTCTACAATTCACGCTCATTTATGTATGAGATGTTATGTTGTTCCTTTGTTGTTGGTATGTCGTTGTGTCGTAATAAGTTATGGTAAATAATTTAGGAGTTTCCTCTTTTAGTCCTTTATTCAAAATACATCCTCACTGTAAGGCGGCGGGATATCAACTGCCTACAAATTCAAAATTACACATGAAGCGGGAAACTGGCTTTCGGGAGATGGCATGGTCAATTAACATGGAACGCTGGTGCGTGACAGTCTGACCCCAAGAGGTCACGTACAATTGACAATAAAATGCCGGTCTCGGGATCTGTGAAACTCATTAATAAACTTATTAATAAACTTTAATATCTGACAGAGATATTACAGCTATCGCTTCCACCATAGTGTCTATTTTGAGTTTTAAGACCGCTATCTACTACTCGTGAACGCTCAATATTATTAGTATCAATATGTAGACTATTCAAGGCCGTGTACTGAAATTATCGAAAAGGTCATAATTATATCGGAATAAGGTATGTGTCTGGGTGAGTGCAGCGAGCGAAGCCTGGACAGTCTGGAGTCCGGGACTCAACTGGGGGGGGGGGGGGGGGTCAGGCGTCATGTCTTTAAACAAGGTGTGAAGTCTGGACTGTTGTGTCTGGTGGGCTTTGTCGTGTCGCGTGTGCTGTATGTTGTGGTACAAGTTCATGCATGAACGTGGGAAGTGACATGTGGCGAGGTGTTTCGTGCTGCTGTCATTTTATAGGCCGGGATATCTCAAATATCCCGACGAGGTGTTGGTGAATGTTAGAGCGTTGAGCTGAGCGGACTAACGTAAAGAATGTTGAGCTCACCTGCATGTGGTTTCACCATCCCGATGATGAATCTGTCCTCCTGTGCCGAGGTAATGTCTGCCAGGTGCGCTTGTGGGTGGATGGTCTCCAGGCAGTAAGCCGAGGCCCCTTCTCTGTCCAGAGGCTCCTGGACAACCCTGTAGCAGTGTCCGTTGGCCGTATTCAGCACCATGTCTCTTGGGCAGAATCCTGGATAACGTAGACGTTTTTGTAGGCATAATTCAGGCATAATTTTTATCTGTATATTTACTTCGTGGCACTTAATCACAATAGTTTTTGTAATTCAGATGAACTGCAAGTTCATCTGAATCCGAGACCATATTGGATACGATATTGGGACAGTTTCGGGTTGAATGTGTCAATCTATTACCTTTGACATATCTTGATTTTTATATTGTTACATAATGCATTCTAATGGAACACGCTTGAATACAAAAAAACAGCGGAATGTACTCCCTGTATTTTACCAGTTAAAAAATGGTTGAGTGTTCAGCTAATGACCTCTTTGACATTTCATGGTCATTCAAGGTCACATTCAAGATCACGAAAAGCAAACCAACATTATGGCAGTGTATAATATGTCCTTAATTAACACTTACGCCCTAAACTGACACCGTTTTCTGTCAATAATATACATTTATACACGTCACCATGGGAAACTCCAGTTGGGGTCAAAGGGGTCGAATGTTTAGGACAAAATTGCCAACCTGGAGAAAATCAAGGAAACCGACCCGGAGACATCATGAAGATGTTGTCATAAATACCTGATATGCTCATTTGGGAGAAAATTATTTTACAATTTTGAGGATTTGCACATCTAAATATACACGGCTTGGTTCTTACTAGGCTGTTTGTAAGTTAGGTCGTGGTTAGATTGATTGAGACCAGTGTATGGTTCACATTTCTGGCTTGACTTTTTCTGAACTTAGTTTGAGTATTCTGGAGCACAACCGCCTGATACTGCAAGATATTGGCGATCCTGTGTCAAAAATCAAGGTCGCATGAAAGTTCATATACACATACATGTAAATAGCTATGGCATTGGTTCTAATCGCCTCAGAAACGTCCAATCAAGTGTATATTGTCAATAAATTCAAAACCGATGCCACATGACCTTGACCCTAACCACTGACTTCGACCTTGACCTGATCACTCAATGTCAAATTTTCATACAAATGTATGTATCAACCTATTACCGCTTTTAACCAAATTTTGATGATACCAATAAAGACACCTAATATCAAAACGTGATGTCCGCCAAATTTCAAATTGTGACGTCCGCCACTTATTTGTTCAATAAGTGACGTCCGCCAAATTTCAATTTGATGCTTGGATATCATGTAGGGCCGGCCCGTTTTACTCAGCTTTTAGCTCATTTTGAGTATCTGTTATTACGTGATTGATGTTCATATGGCAACACAATGTTAGTAAATACATTGATATAATAAGCATGGATCTACGGATATAATGCTTGAACGAGAACAATTTCAATGACCCATTTTATGCCCTTGTCAACTTCGGATGAACCCTACCGGGCCGTTTTTTGAGATATCACAATAATTATAACGGCAGGCAATAAGGAAGATGAGGGACGCATGCGGCCTGAAAGCAAGGTAACCTAACAAGGTCGGACTAAATGTTTGTATCCGAAAAGGTTTGGATGATTGCAATAGAATACTCAATACAAGTCACCTACAGTTGAGGGAATTATTTGTGGTACAAACTCAAATGTTGGGGAATAAGAAAAATTGTGTGATTATAGATACAGTGGACCAAGAAAATTCCGATATTCGTGTTGCAAATAACCAATTGCAAGTTGCGATAACACGGGTTTTCAACAACAGCGAATCAATGAATCTTCGGAATTATAGCAAAATTTTGACCCAACACTTCATCCAGAGGGTACACTGACATCTAGGGAGACATTTATCATAATGAGCATAACAACCAGGACTTGGGCGAGTGATGGTAACCTCTCCCTCATTTCAATAACAATGGACCCCAAATCATTTGTAAACATTAAATCAAATAATTAAGAAACAACAAGACGAAAAACAACAACTCACCGAAATAGGAAGCCGTGGAATCAGGCTTGAGGTCAGCTCGACGGCCTCTGGACCACGTCAGTAACTGACACGTTCCTCTCACGGCGCTCACGTTATCCCATAACATGGAAAAGGCGTAGCACTCAGCATACAGGCTACAGGTCCGTTTACACGACCGAACGTCCATGCTGGACGTCTCAAATATCACGGCACTGCCGCTACTGTTGAAGCCTTGCAGCTCCCAGAAGTTGGCTTTCTGACAGATCGCTCCAATCAGGCTGGGGTGGTATAATAGGATAAACGCACGTGCCATATCTAGTAGCATCTTACCCAAATGTACTTGGCGTTCACTTCCTATTTTTTTTTTCAGGACTAGTTAGGAATTATCGTATTCAAATGCATAGACTTACTATAACACAATTTTATATTATTCCCCAAAGCACCAGTGTGGTGTGAGACTATAGTTCATCTTAGGTGGTCCGTGCAAAACGGCCACAGAGAGCGTTTGCAAGTCATGTGGAACACCTATGCATTATTATTAGAGAAGCATCATTAAATAATGTAACACTGTGTGTTAAACGCTTTATGGTCCTCGAAGGTCAATATCGTGCATTACGACGATAATTATAATGATTCATCAACGATATAAAACCTCATTGTTGTTCAACGAGATACACCCGCAGTAGTCCGACATGCTTAATCTACTCCTTTTACATGACTATGCTCTGCTTGACATGATATTATCTCCCGCCAAAATTGAGCGAGGGCGTGGAACTGGTATTGCTGCATACAAAAAAGACTTGTCATGCGATTGATAGTTGATCCCCATATGTACATGCACTATACGCAACATTAGCTGCACTCATCATCTGGGTGACATTGATCACTAATTTTGTACTATTCTACTGCCACAAAGTGCATTGAAAATCCATGGTTGTTAGAGGAATCATTGCTGTTACAGTGTTTACAGTGTGTACGATACTATTCTAATCCAGTGGATGTATGTGGAAAAATTGTAAAAAATAATTTAAACTAATCGAAATGTAAACGGAATCAACGTAGTGGACCATAATGAAGTGCCAAATGCGTAGCCACTGAACACACGTTGTATCTAATAAGATGGAACTAGTATACTAATGGAATTAGTATAAAACTGCCCAACAACCTGTGAAACTAATTTAGAAACAAACAACATGGAATAGATGTATGTCAAGTCTAGGTAAATGTAGCCGTGGCATTATTGCAGACTAAACGCTCGCAGACCACACGCTAGCTTATACACGAATTGCCGCACAGGTAACAGTGTGTTCCAATGGTTTTGATTTGCAGTCTGGAAGCGCCATTTTCATCAGCTTCGCCATTTTGGCTGTGTACAGATGACCTGTGCTTTTTTACGTAATTTTCCCAAATCTAACACATCGATTCATGCATTAAATATCTTTGGAATTTCTTAGGGGCCAGCAACTGGAGATATTTTATGCCACAGACGAAGAAAAGCATCCTTTAACGCATGGGTCTAAACGTTCACATGCCAGAACAGACATCAATATTTTGGGACGAAACCTCCATGAAAAAAATCATGTAGGTCAGATAAAAATATCAAAGATGTAAATTGAATAATTTCAGAAAATAACTTCATACATGTTGTACGGTTTCAAAAACACAGACAATAAACTCAGTTAGAAAAGACACGTCCAAACTCGACTCCAAGAATAACTTTATTCAAATTCAACTTCCCATCGACAATGGATTCCACTGAATATTATGCAGAGGGGTGGGCTAAACGTGACAAGCTTAGGCCGGAACACAGTCAAAATAGGTTAAGGTTGTACGGATATGTGCCCGACATGGACTAGGCCTACAGAAACTAAAAAGGATCCGTGAACAGCAACTCAAAATCAGTGCTGGGAGGTCCTGATATTCAAGGAAATTTGAAAATGCTACATGATACCAGCAGACTATAAAAAAATCTACATGATAATAGCAGACTATAAAACATCTGAAAATATTGTATTAGTTTACCAAACAAATATTCTTACCAATGCCGTATTATTGAATTCGGTGTATTTGGCACATATAAAAATCGAACAGAATTGGCCAGCGCGTCGCGCTGGTCTTCTAAGTTTGGGTAAAAACAGACACACGGAGGGTAGATATGAGTGGGCCCGGTCCTGCTATCATTTGTTAAATATAGTAATATCAACAAAAGGATCACAACACTTTCAAAAATAATATCTCTGATTGTTTCCATGAGGTTTTACACTTTAATCTTGTGAGTAAACGCAAATACTGTGAGAGCTTTGCGATATTCGTTGATTTACTGTAATACGTACGCATACAGTAGCGCAACAAAAAATATTGAGCTAAATCTCTGATGTTGGCAGAACAATTACAAAAGGTAAAAGAACAATTACAAAAACTATCAATTTGATCCAAAACATTGGGCAACATTAAAATCATTGAGTGTGTGTGCTCGAATATACATCTATAGATATGTTATTTTTAGCTTACCGGCCCATAAGGGCCAATTAAGCTAGAGTCACACCAACCCCGGATCCACTACGGATCATGGCGGACTTTCCCGGACCAACACGAACTGAAACCGGGGTGATCCGGGATGAAATGACGTTTTTTTTCAGTCAACGGTCGTCCGACGGCAATCAAACGCAGGCCACCCCGGATAATCACGGCACCAAGAAGGATGACCCCGGATAAACACGGTATAACTACGGATTGCTTCCCAGACCACCTCGGTGTTAGTACGATTGGTCCCGGAGCCTACACGGATCACCACGAACCATCACGGATCACCCCGATTGAACACGGACCATCCCATTTCACCCCGGACATAACACGGTCCGTCCCGGTTCATCCCGGCACAAAGACGGATCTTCCCGGCACAAACACGGACAACCCCGGACCACCCCGGACTGTCCCGATCGTAGCCGATTGTTATAAAAAGGAGCGTATTTTGGGGTTGATGACCATTGTTTGCCTGACCTCAAATGAGACGTGTATACACAGCGAATTAGAGAAGCTTTGAAGATGCCGAAAAAAACGACTACAGCTAGTTCCCTGCGTACTCCGAGAGTAGTGGGGCAGATAACAAGGGCTCCTCAGAAAAAGGTGACTGTTGAGGCCAAAGAGTCGTCAAGCTCCCTCGACTCCTCCGACACTGAACAACGCATCACGAAGCCTGCAGCAAAAAAAAGAAGACGACATCGAAGAAAACTCAAGACGAGCGACCGGAGGAGGAGGAGCCAGAGCCTGAAGAATTACAACAGGAGTTAGGGGAGGCAAGCGGCCAATCGAAAAAAAGAAAAAAGAAAGGCATCGTGCTCACTGACGACCAGGAGGTAGACATGGGGGTGTGGCTGAGGGCGCATCCTGAAATTTACACGAAATCTCTCAAAGCATTCAAGGATACCGGGAAGAAAACGAAGCTATGGGAAGACAAAGCTCGTGACCTCGACATAGAAGTGTCTCTCCTCAAAATATGGTATGAGAGTGTGAGGACGAGGATCGGCAAAATTTCCAAGTCGGGGTCGGCGGCTCGCGAGTTGACAGAGAGGGACCTGTTCCTTAATATCAACTTCGGGTTCCTCAAGGAGCACATCTCCCGTGTCCGAGGACGAACAGCGATGAGTGTAAGTATTCATGAAATACGTATATCTACATTCCAATTGAAAGACATACATTTCTTGACATGTTTTATATCTTTCTAATGTGATAGGTATAATATGTCTCTATTTTACCTGTAGTTGAAGTCCCAGATTGAGTCGTCAGCCCCTCCTGGTGCCTCCACTTATCCTCCATCCGGGTCCGAGTTGGAAGATGAGCCACGAGCCCTCAGCCAGACCCCATCGTCCGACATCGAGCCATTAGCTGCCAGTACATCGAAGGGGAAGGGGACAGGCAAAGGGAAGGGGAAAATGAATCAGCCAGCACCAGCACCTACCAGCAAGAGCGATGAAGAAGAGGCGGCGCTCACCACTTTACTTCGACGGCAGCAGGAAGAGGCAGGCAATATTCAGGGGGAAATCAGCCGTTTATTGGCCACCGATCAAGCAACAGCCATGACGCAGTTCGGGTCGTTTCTGGGAAAACTGGGACAGCAGATTGACGACCGAATAGTACACGAGTACTACAGAGAGGCCCTGGACCTCACCCTTCGCGCTATCGATCGTTCTCGACGTCTGCCTCCTCCCCTACAGCCTTTCGTACCTGCTCAACCTCCTCAGTTCTTCCAACAACCTCAACCCTTCCAACAACCTCAACAACCTCAGCCCTATGTCGGAGACGCTGTACGAGTCCATACCACTGGGGGGGACAACTTCCAGACACAGGACACGTTCACAGCATTACTTGGACCTCCTCCGTCTGGACCCGCTACACATACAGGGATAGCTACGCATTGGGACAGTGCTCCTCCTACAGCCGGACAAAACACTCCACAGCCAGTTCGACCTCAGAGCACACCAAACCTCGGCTCTGCCTCAGGATCTCTGCCGCGGTTGTCGGATATATCTCAGTCTCTGCTTGTGTCACCTCAGGACAATTGAAATCAGAACACTAATCAGGGACCAAGCACCTGTACTTAATAATTTGTTTGCCGTCATATTTGACTTTTATTTGTGTGCAATTGCTTCTTGTTCTGTGAAATAAAAATGATGGCTTTGGAACTTAATTTTCATGGTCATAACATGTATTGTTATAAAACGTTGATGGTGAATAAAAGAAATATATAACTCCAAAATCAATGGGAATGAAACATCATAAATAATTGAAATGCAAAAAAAAAAAAATGCCAGAAGTGACAAATCCAAAATCAATAGTAGAATCAACAGAACGCAACCAATCTTAAAACATTGGGAGAAAAAACATGGGAAAAATTAACGAATCAAAATATTAACGAATAATAACGAATCTACATATCCATGTAGCTGTAAAAGGTATAAATGTCTAAAATATAAAGACACAAAGCCGAGCACGGTGAGCAGATTACATGGCCGGGTGTCATGATAGCGCGAGGGTGATTATCTCTTTACTGCTTGTTGCTGGTCATGATCGTAAGCAGCCAATCAGCGCACGTAAAAAAAATTCGTGCCTTCTAATTGGCCGTTGTTTATGACACATATCGTGGCTGTGGGCCAGATTACCTGGCCGTAAACCGAACTACAGGCTTGATCGTCATTGAGGCCTTCGCACGCAATTGATACTAATGATAATGAAAAAAATTCCTACATTATTTTGTGTGAATAAGCAATCAATTTAGTTCATCTAAACTTATAATATATTTCTTGCACAGTTGTTATTAGGTGAGGCTTGTAATTGTGTAGAAATTATTTCACATTGCCTTAAAATAATTGTTTCATGCACTAAATTATTCATTGCGAGCCAAAATATTGTATTGTTATATATCGCCTCTTGCTCCTCGGTTATTATTCAAAATTTTTTATTCTGTGTGACCAACAATATCTCACAACTTGTGTTTAGATTATTATTAATCAATAATGTTTATTGTGATAGACCAACAATATCTCACATAATTACCAATGGCTAACAAACATTTTTATTTGTGTCGAAGTAAAATGAAGACATCTATTATCTTTTATAATATACTTTCATGAAACCGTCCTGAAAACATCTTACAATTGAGATTCAATATCAATCACAAATACAAATAAGATTGTATTTTATAACAGTCCAATTGTTTCCAATGTTTACAGTTGATAATAACAGTCATATCATGGCATTCTGCCACGGTACTGCTCCAGCCTCCGAGTTGTAGTACTCCCGAAGGTAATCACGTTGTTTCTTGGCTGCAGCTGTAGTGGTGTTGTTCGCAAAACTGGAGGTTCCGTCGACGAGTTCTGTGTCCTGGCGCCAAAACCCTGGGATTATACGATGTTCTGAGTCCTCCTGATCGGCGATAGCTCTGGCTTCTCCAGGTACTCTAGAACGTAGAAGATTGTGCAAGCACACACAAGCCAAAACAATGGAGGTGACGTTTTTCGGTGTCTGTTGCATGGTCGTTAACAAGCACCTAAATCGATGAGCGAGAATACCGAAGGCATTCTCCACAATTCTTCTTCCTCTCGATAGACGATAGTTGAATATCCTTTGAGCGTTGGTCATAAGTCTCTGGGAATATGGCTTCATCAACCATGAACGTAGAGCGAAAGCATCGTCGGCAACAATGAAGTATGGCATGGGTTGATCATCGTTCAGGCAATTGGCATTGATTGCCTCCTTCAGTTCTCCATTATTGCAAACATTAGCATCTCCTGCGGAACCATGGCTGCCGATATCCACCCATATAAATTTATAATCCGCGTCGACGAGAGCCATGAGTATAATCGAGTGAAATCGTTTGTAATTGTAGTACAATGATCCTTTGTTCTCTGGACACTTAATTGCAATGTGTTTTCCGTCAAGTGCTCCCAGGCAGTGATGAAAGTTCCACTTTTCAGAGAACTTGTCGCTGATGTTCTTCCATTCCTCTGTGGTGGTGAGACATTTCACTTGTTCCGAAGCATACTCCGCTATGATGGCTTCACAGACTTCACTGATGACGTGGCTGATTGTGTTGTGTGCCACTCTGAACCCATACATTAGCGAATGGTAATTGTCCCCGGATGCCAAATAACGCAGCGTAATCGCCAGCTTCAGCCCTGGTGTCAGCGCTTTTCTGTAGTTGGTGTCTTGCTTAGTTATTCTTTCTTCTATCCTTTCCAGGATTTCGTAGTAAAAGTCGGGATCTACACGTAGAAAGTTTTTGAAGCCCTTGGTATCTTCTCGTTTAAGTTCGTTCATGAGTCTTGCATACTGTCCGAGCTGGGGTCTTCTTTGTAGCCAATTTCGAACCCATAAGGATCTCCTCTTGCGTTTTGGCTTCTTCTGGAACGATGGATTTTGGTTTTTCTTCTGTCTTTTCTTCTGTGCCATTTTATTGGCTCTCGCCATTAAAATAGTGGTCTCATTTTGGTGTTTCATTAACTTGAGTTGGAGATCCATAAGCTGAAGACGTTTCTGAGTGGTCATTTTCTCCGACATGATGACTCGTCTCTGATCGATTTTGTAATTAAACTTTCTGCTGAAAATCTGGCCTTTTTATAGTGCTGAAGTTATAGTCCAGCTTCTTCCGTACACGTTCGAGTTGCACCGTGCATGACCGTATTGAAACGGGATGGTTCGGGACGGTCCGTGTTCATCCGGGTGCTGGATCGTGTTGAAACGTATTGAAACGTGCCAAGTCGGGTTCAATCGGGAAATAAACCGGGACAATCCTTAGTGGTCCTTGTTAGTCCGTGTACATTCGTACTGCATCCTGGGTGGTCCTTGTTAGTCCGTATACATTCGTAGTGCATCCGGGGTGGTCCGTGTTGGTCCGTGGCAGTCTGTATTGTTCTTCAGGACCGAATATACTTCCCAGATGACTACGGATTGCCACGGAGCCACTACGGTGCCAACACGGTACTTCCCGGACCGTCACGGTATAACTACGGTTCCAACACGGTTCGGCCCGATCTGACTTTTCACCACGGACCATCACAGACCATCACGGCAATTTTAAACAGTTTAAAAACGCCGGGGTCACTCCCCGGATTGCCCAGGATCACCCTGACACACCCAGGACGTTCCCGGACCGTCCAGGACTGCTACGGATTACTTCCCGGACCACCCCGGATTTAGGTCCGGGACAATCCGGGGCGATCCGGGGTCCCGGTGTGACTGTAGCTTAAGCTATTGCCGTGGTTTTTCGTCCGTCGTCCGTCGTCGTCATCCGCCACATCATCTGTTAACGATTGTATCTTTTTTTTCGGGCTGATGAATTTGTCCATAAATTTGTGTGAATATGTATTGGGTTAATCTCCCCAGATGTTTTTTTTTTCATTTTTTTTTTTGATTGAATCGATTATGCAGTTTTGGCGGCCATTTTTATGCCGAAAATGACTGTTTTTGCATGTTTTCAACTTTAAAAAGTATTTTCTCAAAAACTGTCTGATCAGTTTTGAGATTTTAGTTTCAAAATGTTCCCCTCATGTATCCTTATAACGCGTATAAGTTTCGGTGCTCTTGAGTCGCCGGGCTGCGTGTGGCGGCCATTTTGATGTTGTTTACGGGGCCCAAATAGGAATTTCCCATGTTAAATTCTCTCATGCTTCATAATGGGCCACAATGTTCTTGATATCTAACTTAATCTTAATATTGAGATTAGAGACTCGGAATCAATTGTGGACATATAGGAAGTGATATATGCTGAATATCCTCGTGACTTTGAATTTGACCTTTAACCTCATTTTCAAGGTCAGAGCACAAAATGGCTAATATCTCGCTTATTATCAACTTTACAGCTTAGAAATCTATTGTGACCATATGGGAAATGATATATGCCGAATATTCTGATGACCTTGAAATTAACCTTTGACCTAACTTTCAAGGTCAAAGCACAAAATGGCTATTATCTCGCTTATTATCGACTTTACAGCTTAGAAATCAAATGTGGACATATAGGAAATGATATATGCTGAATATACTTGTAACCTTGAAGTTACCAGACCATCGGTTCGATCACCTATTGGCTAGCCGGTAAGCTACAGGTCCCTTGGGCCTATGTTTTGTTTATTA
Source organism: Terebella lapidaria (assembly GCA_949152475.1). Classification (NCBI taxonomy): domain Eukaryota; kingdom Metazoa; phylum Annelida; class Polychaeta; order Terebellida; family Terebellidae; genus Terebella; species Terebella lapidaria. The sequence goes on from OX424556.1 coordinate 38,540,637, forward strand.
TATGGAGAATAATGAGCAATTTAATCCAATAAATTAAGGTTATTGATTACATAAATTTTCCCATCCAACCATATTCCCGCTGGCCACAAAAATAATTCTCTCCACTGTAGGTTACTTGTTATACACCTATGCTATGCTCTAAAAGTACTAGAGAACCATGAATGAAGTCAGAAGGAAAATGAACTTCCTTGTTTGTATTGAATACGAACAGCCAATTATTGCAGGTTCTGATGTGTGTTCCACCAAGCCCCTTTCATCAATTCTGACTAAGCTGTTATCTCCAGTAAATGGAGGAATCCATAAGTACTGTGACATGGCTTATGCTGAAAATAATATAGACCAAATGCAGGTATTCAAAAACTGCAAAGACTTAATACATATCTTTAAATCTATTGAATTTTTCACGGTTGGTTGTGAATCTAATACTGAGTCATGTGGAACAAAAAGTGGTCATCCAAATCTGATGTTGAAATGTTGATACCTATATTTAGACCATCCAAGAATACTATTTTAGACCATGGAGATAACTATGTCACAATGCTGCATTTCGAATTTATTATGGGACCTTTCGTTCCGTCTAGTCTTGTGTGTGATAATATATGCATGCGAGTATATCATTATAGTTTTCTGTTATGATCTATATGTATTGTTATATGTGATGATATATAGGTTCATGCATTAGCCTGTGCATAGCACTTTTGTGTCATTTTATGAGATGTTGATCCATCAGCCTGTGTTATAGCTATCGATCCGTCGTTCCATCAGCCTGAATACTTTGATAAATGACACGACGTTAACTGTGACAACAACAGTCCAGGGGAAGATATTCACACCTCAACAGTGATGCATTAACTCATCAGACAAACTACCCAATGTGTGCACTGCCACTTTATTAGTGTTACTTCAACACCGTTTGTGAACCAATACCATTTTAGTATTTAGTTTGCCCATGAATGTTGAAGCTTTATGTCGAAGCACTACAGTATAATGTTTGCGAACCAGATCTCCAGTTTGCGGACCAAATCTCGCGGATTTTGAGCATGAATACTTTTAACTGCTCTGTGATCCAAGTTTGGCTATTGAAAGTATTGTTAATTCCTCGACAGTAGAAACAAATGAGTAGTACAAACGTTGTAACTATCAAACAACGTCTTTCTAGGAAATACCATCAATGCATTTCCCTTTAAAATTTTGCAGCCTCGACTCAAACCTTGTTGGTGTGTGCACAGATATGCACGGGCGCATTTCCGAGCTGTTCGTAGTTCTCGATGATATACAACACAATGCTTAGTTCCTGGTAGTGTGCAATGACACATTCTTGTATCTCTAAAAAGACGTGAATGTGACATTGACTGCTCATTCTCTTCAAAATTCACAGATGGAACGCATCCCATTGGGTGGATAGCAGCTCCACATTCCCCAGGCCAAATCGAGCAGGCTGGTGGTTTTAGTTCCAACACAGACACACAGGTCTATGCCAGGTCTATTGAGCAGACCACTGAGCCAGTTGTCGTAAGTGATAACATCCCCTGTACTACGCCAAGTCGGTGTTGAGAATATATCGTCACGTCGCCCAGATGTTTGCACCGCCCTGTAATCTGGAGAGGAATTGAAGGAGTATAGCTAGAGCACATGATATGCACCGCCCTGTAATTTGGAGAGGAATTGAAGATGTATATTTAGATTGCATGACATGAACTAGACAATCAGAGATTGCGAACCCTCGCCCCTTAGATTCCGTATAGTTTTAGCTGAGGAACCTTACATTTTTGGGCGTACGACCAACGGTCATGAGCATTTATTGGGGAATTAATCACAGAGAAATACAAGAATCACAGGGGAAAATAATCACGAATAATCATGAGTTATTCCGAATTCACGATCTTGACCTTATTCTCGACCATGACAGGAATTCTTTACGTTGATGTCCCAAACTTCGCGAACTTTCTCGGTCTTACACTGCATACTTAATGCTTAATGTTCTATTAAACATCGTCAATCGTTCCACAACTACTTGGATTTTCACAAATCAGTGATTTCGGTGGAATACCTTAACTTTTTTCAACATTTAATCGATAATAGGGTCACAAGACCATCAGTCATATAGAGTAAGATGTAGAATTGACCTTATAAAAATACAAAAAGGGAGAAATACTCATATCGGAATTATCAAAATGTTCTGATTTTGAATTTTTCTGTGATTTCGTCTTGAGCTGTAAAATTTCACGATTTTGTTTCTATGAACAAAGCACACCTCCTGAACGAACGCGGTATAAATAAAGTGAAAACTAGTTTCACTGTAAATTTTGTTAGGCTATTTGAGACGGAACTGTGGTGCTAGTTACATGTCTTCATGTTAATCTTTTACTTAAATATAATGGGGATTTATTCAAATTGCATACATGGGTTAATATTGACCTTAAACTTCCACAGGTCTATAGCGATCAAATAAGCCTATCAAGATGCCCAATGTAGTATTGAAAAATGATATTGTGAGGGACTTGCGCCCAAGAATATCTTGGGTGGTGATTTTGCTCATTAAAGGATTTCCATTATGACGTCATTTTCGCGTCATGTCACGTTATATGACGTCGGATATGGACAATACATGTTTAAGATCTTTGACCTTTGAAACAAGCTACCACTGAATAATCTAGCTAAGATTCCACACACACAAAAAAACATGAGATATACCTCCAGACTGCCTGACCATCTCAATTACGAAGTCGTCTTCCTCTGGTGATGTGATGTCAACCAGGTGGGCGAGTGGGTGGAATGTCTCTGGGCAGTTAGCTGAGGCCTCGTCCCTGTTCACAAACGTGTCAACCAGTTTGTAGCAGTGTCCATTGGCTCGATTCAGTATCATGTCACCGGGACAGAATCCTGAATAAAGAACAAGTATGTGTAGTGCGGTTTTATGCCCCACAACAAGAGATAAGGAAATAACATAGGACACTCGTGAATCAGAATTGTTAAGTTGCTCCCGATTTCCATTTTGTGCGTCGTAAATTGGAGATGTATAAATTCAGTTTACCTCATATAATTGTGTTAATTGGTTGAGCATTGTATACCTTGCTTCTTTCATGCCCAGATTGTGTGAGTGTTTAAACTTGCTTCTTTTATAGCCACAAAACAACTGATGGTACACGATTATGGAGTGAAATGAACTTTTTTTATCTTCTGATATCGTTATTGTTATTATTACATGATTGTAAGTGCTTGGTATCAATGTGATGTGTTTTCCTTATTGGTTTTTTTTGCCTAGGTGCATTTATATGGGTAAATTCCTATATTATCGCCCATATATCAACCGGACTTCTTATCTTGTAGATGTGCTTTAATAGCTGCTTCAGCTTCAATGCTTTGCATTGTATAAATACAGTTCAGCGTACTATTTTTTTATCTATTGTGGAAGAGTATTCATTTTCTATTGAATTTTGTAAAATGAAGTAGTGTCTCCTCGTTTTTGATAAGATATTGATGTCCGAAGAGGGCTAGGGTTGATCATTTTCGTTGATGAGCGGTCACAGATCACAGCGACTTAAAGCTGTAAGTATGTTATAAATAGATAAACGACCATGTAAAACAAATTATGATAACGACAACGATCTTCCCCGACGGATAAACCGAACGTAAAACCACAGAACCACGCGTTGTTTGTTTCGCTTTGCAAGTCGGCGGGTATATGCACTGGCGCGAGTCAGGAAGGCCCGTGACAGAGGCCAGAGGCAGTCGACTGTATCGGCGAAGTGGTATAAAGCCATTTTTGCAGTATGTGTCTATGATCATTTGACATGTTCCCCACAGCACAGATGTCAGAGAACACACAAACTGCAAAGTATAATTGCATAATATCCATACGTGCACACAATTCCTCATATAATTAGGGCTACATATTTCCCTCCTTAGCCGTAAAGCATATATTATTTATTGGTGTGACGAATTTCTATGGTTCCCAGTAATTCACGTCCATAGATGTCTCCTGGTAATGTGGCCACATCTACAGTATAGTTATCATACATGTTTGTACACAACATACAAACAAGCTCTGTGACCTGGCAAATTTTGTACTCATATGTTGTTCAGCAGTGCTCAGTCATTTTACGTAGTAGTTAAAGCCCGAGGAGCGCTCCATTACCTATTGGTATTGGAGACCGAGGGCGAAGCCCGAGGTTTCCAATACCAATAGGTAATGGAGCGTGACGAGGGCTTTGACTAATGTAAAGTCCACCACCCCCAAAAACAATCCCCCACACACAATCACTATAGCTCAAGATGTACGAGTTGTGAAGAGGTGAGCACAACTGTTTTATATAAAAGAGCCGTACGGGAAATGGCTGCATTCATTGTACAAACAAAAGTTGAAGGGACGACATCGTATTCTTCAGGTGAAATTCACACTATATTCACACTCTGTGAAAGCTGAATGTAACCAGTCGTGGATATGATTCAAACTTGCATGCATAACTTGGGATAATCACACACGATTTCATGGATATTTCAAAAAGTTGGATAGCTTACATGCCTCGGATATGATTATAACTTGCAGGGACATTGCTTGTTTCATTGGATAAGCACACACAATGCGATTGATATTGCGAAATTGGATATTGCTTCACATGCAACTAATATAATAATGGATATTATATGGAATTGTTAGACCAGTGTCCAAAGTAACTTGTACTGCGCGCCGTTCCGCCATATAAAATAAGGAAAAGGTGTGAGACGGAGTAAATGTTATGTGAGTGCTCAAGTTGTATTTAAGGAGCAGTACAAGGTACCTGGCCCAAATACGCTTTATGGGAGCAGAGTTCAAGCATGAGTGGCTACATGTCAATTGCACTTTGTCAATTGGAAATACTGCACATACACGCATGTACACATGATTTGATCCTGTTGTGCTGCAATCAATGAAGCGAGCGAAACTTCTCTCAATATTTCACAATTGAGCTCAGCTCCAATACTACAAACATATCGCTCCAATATTCGCATGTAACTCTACATTACCTATTGGTAATGGAGAGAAAGAACAATAGAGTGACGTCACAGGTGGACTTTACGCTATATTACTAAGCTAGAGTACATGCCAATAGGTGCATTTGTGTTACATAGCATGTACACGTACAATTGGACAGACTATCAAGGGTGACGCTACCAATGTTATACGATTACAAAATATTCCCGTCAAAGATGTAACCCATCTTTTTACATCCTACATTCAACCAGTATGCTATACACGCTGAAATATAGATGTACACATAATAAAATGCATACATACGGACATTGATGACGATGTGTATGCCTTCTTGGTCTATTGATTATGCCACACTGTAGGCTGCTCGCCCCTGCTTTTCCCAGTGGTCGGCCTAGGGCAAAGGCACCTACTTACGTCACCAGTCAGCACGAAAGGTTCAGGGGATGTCTCAAAAGCTCGAAGGGATTGTACGGTATCTCTTTATATAGCATACTTACAGCTTTAAAATTCAACGTGACAACACAGAGAGCAGCTTGTCCGATATTGACCTGAACTAGGTACAGCTGTGTCGGCAATTTCGGGGAAATTAAGCAGCTATACAAGATAATTTGGATAGGAGATGGACTGTTGACCAAGACTTGTTGAGTTATATAGGTTTCTACCAGCAACTGTGCTCAGCCCATTCACAACAGAGTGTGCTCAGTAGTACATGTGTCTTTTTATGTTCAGCCATCTGAGAGTTTTACTTATGTATGCGATATACAAGAATAAAGTATTATTATTATAAATTTGCTGAGACATAGTCAATATTATATACTACTAGTATTATCATGATTATAGTCGATATCAAATTTGTCTATGATTTACACTTATGTCGAAATTTGGAGAAGCCAATATGACTCATGAATTTCACAATTTCGTCAACTATTTGACCAGAAGCTGATGAATATAACAATTTTGTCAACTATCTGATCAACAACTGCTGAATATGAAAGTCAATTACATGTTAGCCATAACTCACCAAAATAGGAAGCATTAGCGTCGGACTGGAGTTGAGCTCGACGTCCTCTGGACCACGTCAGTAACTGACACGTTCCTCTCACGGCGCTCACGTCATCCCACAACATGGTAAAGGCGTAGCACTCAGGGTACTGGCGACAGGCCCGTCTACATGACCGACTGTCTGTCCCAGTAGCCTGGAGTATAACCGTATTGGCGCCACCGTTGTAGCCGCGCAGCTCCCAAAAGTTGTTTATTTGGCAGGTGGCAGCGATGAGGTCGACCAGGCAGAATAAGAACAGTGTTCGAATCAAGTCCACGGGCCACGTCATTGTGGCGAAGACAGACACGTGGGGGTGCTTGTGAGGGAGCCTTAATGAGATCTAGTGTCCAGATGTATCCTAATCCAGGGATGTACTTTGATAGTGTTCCAAATTGCTAGACATACTGTGCCTCACATTGTTTCTTCGGATGCCAGTCTCTTCAAACCTTGAGGATGTAATACGTTTGTGATGGCACTGCGCCAATTAACATACCTATACATTTTACGTAGATATCAATATAAATAATGCATACGTCTCGGTCACTGAGCACTCATGCCTACATGTATACACATAAACGCGCCATATTGTTTTTTTTTCTTTCCGTTTCTTCATAACTGTTCAATACTCATGTATTGATCGTGTATGCGGCGTGTGTATCAAATATTGAAGTGTTTAGTGTTTATGTCCCTGCAACAGATCATATTTATCGGTTATATTTTGTTGATGAAATACCACAGACGGAGCAACGGAAAACATAGGTTTTCTTTTGTTAAAGCTATAACCAATTTTAGAATTGACAAAATTTTTTCTTTCTGTGGTAGCTTTATTTTATCTATAGAATGAGGAATCATAAACATTGGAAAGTATGTATTACGTGCTTAAAGGCCCATGGACATGATATTTGATGTGATTATTAAATTGTTCTACATGCAATAGTATTCATATATATATGCATACAGATGGAAATAGAGCCATTCTAAACACACAGATGAGATCTTCAGCGGTCCGAAGACCGATGTTCCATGTGGAGAGCGGTCAGCATATTTTTACCTAAAATGACGTTTCTGACGTCACGGGGGAAAAGATTCTCTGTACAGAATCTTTGACGCTGGGGAGCGGTTGCAATGTATGGGGCAAAGCACTGAAGAACGGGGTTAGGGCGGGGGTGAGGGGGGGGGGGTGGGGCACGAAGATGTGTTTCAGGCGGAAATGGGGGCGCCGGCGGGGAGGCACAAGATACAAGATTTAATCAGGATCTAATTCACACCAGTTGTACAATGTTTTGCTAGAGCTGAACATGCATACCAGGTAGACCTACAAATGAAAGACAAAATACAAAGTAGAAATTATGGATATGATACGGTAAACTATCACACATACATGTATATCCAATATTTATAGTGAGCGACATGGGGGGATTAGCACGTAAAACCGCCACCCCACCCCCCCCCCCCCACACACACACACATACACACCCTTCTCCCCGGAAGGTGAAAAGGCAAACAGGATAAACCGTGATGTGATCTTGCGGGAGGGGTGGGGGTGTGGTGGGTGTGGTAAATAGATATATTCAAATGAATGTGTCCGATATTATTTTAACACTGGTATAATTACATTACTTTTTTGATGTGCCAGCGATCAGACAAATGATTGATTTGTTTGCTGGTGGAAATATACATGGAATGCTAGGCCTACTCTCTGATCAGGCATAATGGTTAAACTGTAGAATGGTATGCCACGCAGTTCCGAGAAATCTCGTTGTGAGGCCTATAAATTAATTATTTGCTTTCTTCTACATTTATATATTGGAAAGCAATACAATATCAATCGATATTTAGTTCATACGCATATAACAAGAACTACCAACCTCCGAATAAAGATATGGGTGTGTTGGGGGTGAGAATGATATGGCAATATTTTCACAAAATCACAGTTTCGACCTCTACTGAAACAAATGCTCAAATATCGATTCTTTTGCATATTAAATCGGATTCATGACAGTAAGAACTCTGATATTGTGCGTTTAGGCCAACGCACCCCCTCCTTCCCCTTCTGGTTCGACCCACTAACCCCTCATTGTGATGTAGGGCCATGTCCGTAGTTTCTGGTGTTCGTTTCGATATGCACAATAAACGTAGGCTACTTATATTGTTGAAGTTCTGTCACACCGTTTTTCTACAACATGTCAGTTAAAAACTGAAAGCTCAGGGATCGATTCCCGTTTAGAAGCATACTGTGTACTAGAAGCATAAGAAGACGTTGGGGTGTAGCCTTTTTCACACAAAAATGTTGCTCTCAAAGGATTGCACCATTTAACCCAAATTGAGCAGAAAATCGAGTGTGTTCAGGGCCGGTGATTTGGGGCCCGCCCAGGGGCCCCAAAAGCAGCTGAAGCCTCATTCGTTAAATGCGCAGGAGCATTCTGTGACGCTCCCGATTTAAATTTTGAACTTTTTAGACAATGCGTTTTTTTATGCAAATTATCTTAATTTAAGATGATGTTCCAGATTTAGACACTGTCAACTTGATTCTTAGATCATTAATTTCAAGGGATTTTTAAACAACATTCTTCTCAGGTGGCGGGCAGCAGAAGTATATGCGGATTTATGTCTAGATATATATTTGTAATGTTTTTTAAACAGGGAAATCACACTGTTCAATATACTGTAACGTATTGGATATGTTTGTTTTACGGCAACAATTTTTTTTTTTTCAAAAATAGCCCGCGTCTACCCCCACCCTCATTCCCGTACGCGCCTACTGCGCCTGGTTGTGGCGGGCTCTTTGGTTTCCATTAGGATTCAAGATTTTGGGAGAGAGAGAGAGGAGAGAATTATTGGCAGAATATCATCGTATGCGTGATCGTATTCCGATTCAACGACAGCGATAATCTGTGCAAAAAGTTCTCTGAAAAATGGCGCCCGCCTAAAATTCCGCGCCCTAGGCCTGGACCTAGTCGGCCTGTGCGGCAATAGGCCTACGGCTCTGATAATGCTAACTTATTTTAGCTGAAAGAATTAAATCGCCATTTGCTTCCCAGGTGAAGTAGTCCTCTCGGAAAATATTGGCATACGTTTGTCAAGTTTCATCACGATACGTTTCAGTATATCGCTGAACTACAGACAGAAGCTATTGAGCGTATGTAGGCCTGTGTAAACTGGCTATGCCATGGATCATTCGGAAAGTGGAAAAGGCTGACACTTTCCCGATGTGTAGACCTTCGCCGACACTACGGTTAACCATGCTGCATATAATTATCAAATTCCCATACCTATTGATATGATATAAATAGTATAGTAGTGATGAATGGAATCCCTCCAAAAACCCGCAATTATAAAACAACCACCTGCAAACGACAAACGTCTTTACCAGCGCGGTCGTTCCCCCGTGACGTCACATATCACAAAGAACGTAAAATGCCAATCATCTCTCGCAACGGCTCTCAGGTCAATTTCTGGACAACCCGAGCCCTAATTGATACCATTTCTGTTGTCTACATACTCAGTAGATGCTTAACTTCATTATTAAAACAAGTCACTTTTTCGTGTCCATGGCCCTTTAAATTAAGTTGCAAAATCAATCATCACTTCATATCATTTTTTTCCTCAAAGCGGTCCGCGTTGCTGGCGAGTTCCACACATGACGTCATTGGTATTTGTCTAGATACTGTGGCTACCGACAATGTAGGCAGGCCGATCATTCTCTATCCAGTGTTTTCATGCACGAATAACGGCAATAGTCTGAGTGTCTGTCGTCGAACTGTGCATATTTCCTATACATTCCTGACCATTTCGATATGTACTTTCAAGTTGGCGTGATAATCGAGAATGCTAAATTTGGCTCATTTCAAAATTGATTTCAACTTCAACGAAGAAGACAATATTCATAGATATATTGCATGTGCTATTGTCACACAACGTCTAAATGACATTACAATAAAGATGATATAGATCTATAGAATACGAAAATGTACACTATATTACAAACGATGTTTGTTCATGATACTGAACCTTTTGCCATGAGTACGTTTTCTATGGCGTTACCCTCAATGATACCCCAATCAATTTTGTCCTCAAACTGTATATGAATTATGGTTAGGAGTTTTTCCTGTTTTTTTTATCAAGGTATCACATTTGAATTATTCACTAATATCCATTTTCAATGAGACGTTCTTCGGCGCCTCCAGGACAACAATAGCCAAAACTCCTCCACCCGCTACTCCATTTTCAACGTAAATTGAATGAATGTATCTGTACGAGGACTCTATATAAAATCAACAGAAACCATGTGTGTATGTATAACTTGTAATGACAAATTGGAGGTAAAGTAAACTGAAATTGACTGTGCTGATAGCATGTCTAACTCGATTCAATAGTTCCCAAAGTCAATATTGTCATCTGGTTTGGACAACCCACCTGAATTTTGATGCCCTTTGACGATGCATTGTTGACAATGCCTCGAGAGGTCGCAAAATCATGCCCAATGATTTGCCGGGTAATGCCGTGTGGTATTCACCAGAAATATTGCAATAGTGGTGGCGTTATGGCGGCGTTTTAGTCGTAGCAACCATACACTGCATTGCGTGAACATATCGCGAGTAGTTTTTCGTGCAAATCAGATTATAATAGGAACACATACATAACAATCACAAATGGTGTTCCCGAGCGCCAGCATCAGTAATTTATTAATTCATATTATTCTGTCTTGAATGCCGCCAAGATGAATAAGCGGAATGGTGTGAATTATATCGATACCATTGGATTTCTCACTTTTCACAAACCCTGGCTAGAGCCCAAAATGAAAAAGTTGAGAGCTTGATGCGAATAGTCGATTTCATTGGTTTACGGCCTCATATTTTATCGACACCATCTTGGGTTTCAGATTGAATGCTTATCGGAATTGAACTTTATTGACACCATTTGATTCCTCACCCTTCAAAACCCTAGCCTAGAACCCAAAATTTAGTTTCTTTCACAATTATTGAAGAAGTTTTAGCTGTTCCATAGTCCGACAGCGGCCATCTTTGAAATGACGCCATTTTAACACATTTCCGGGAGTCAGATTTTTGTAGAATTTTTCTGATGATCAACATACCCAGTGGGTTGAGAACCACGATAAAACCTTTTGTTGCAATTTATTGTGGGCTAGGTGGTTGTTTGTCATAGATCGACCTGTCTGCTAGTATATATGATGTGCACAGGAATGATTGAAGTCATGTTTTCTGGATACACTGCAGTATAACCACATCTCGAGTTTGCAAACCAGATCTTTAAAATTTATACTTGAATGTTCTAAACCTCTTCGTAAGTGACTAGTACAAACGCCATTGTCATCATCAAAATTTGTCTTGCTAGACACAGGTTTGGATTTGTTTCAAAATTTATCGTTATCCAAACCTCAATGATTGGGGCGGAAATAATAGTATATTATAATTTGCAATCGAAAGTTAGAGAAGGTTATAATCATATAAATGTAATGGAATCATGGCTGTCTAATTTGACACGTTCGATTCACATCTTGCTGGTTTGTGCTTATGCCAATGCGCATTTCCGAGCTCTTCATAGTTATTGACATTATCATAACACAGAAAGATATTCAAAGTATAACCTCATAGACAATATTTACGCAGTGGTGGAGTGCTTTTCAAAATTCGCATATGAATCTCATCCCATTCGGTGGATAACAATTCCAAATTCCCCAGGCCAAATTGAGCAGGTTTCCTGTATTAGTTCCAACACAGACACAGAGGTCTATGCCAGGTCTGTTGAGCAGACCACTGAGCCAGTTAATGTACGTGACATCATCCCCTGTACTACGCCAAGTTGGTGTCGAGGTGACATCATCACGACGTCCAGATGTGTGCACCGCCCTGTAATCTGGAGAACAATTGAAGAAGTATAGCAGGACCATATGATATTAGTTTTCACCTTTATGTGTCCAGATCCTAGCGAACAGAAGTGCCAAATAATTACTTGTATGCATGACATAAGCTGGTTTCATTTCACTCTTGTTGGAACGTGCATACAAACAACTTCGACTGTACCTCCAGACTGCCTGACCATCTCAGTGACGAAGTCGTTTTCCTCTGGTGATGTGATGTCAACCAGGTGGCCGAGTGGGTGGAATGTCTCTGGGCAGTTAGCTGAGGCCTCGTCCCTATTCACAAATACTTCAACAAGCTTGTAGCAGTGTCCATTAGCCTCATTTAGACCCATGTCTCCTGGGCAGAATCCTGCATAAGAAAGCAAATTGAAGTACCCCACAACAAAAGTTATTGGATGCTAGTATTTCATCAATTTTGATTTCAGATAAGGACGAGGATAATGATATCATGGTACCAATAAATTGCTGTTGAGTTTTGTAAAGTGGAATAGACGTAGAATCAACACTCAGTATTAAGTATTCCGAGCGAACAAAGCCGGGTCCGTTATCCAATCTCATAGTCCGGGGACAGAAAGTCATATCAGGCATACGAAGTGAGAGAAAACAAAAATGACAGGGAAACTCATGAACTCCCCAAAAATGGCCATTAGGGCCATTAGGAGGTGAAATCAAGTGTTCCAGAAAGAGTGAGCATTTCCTGCGCCACTAGTGGCACCCGTCCTTAATTCCCCAAAATTAACATTAAAATCGATATAGAAATTAGTATATAACACATAATATGCATGCCATTAAGAACATCGGCATATCACTGTGGTTATTAAAAGGAATATCCTGAGCATTTTGTTTCGCCATTGTCCTTTGTTACGAAACGAAAGAAAAAAATTAATTTGAAAATTTATGTGATTTGCTTGCGTAGCACTGATGGTACTGGCGACAGGCCCGTCTACATGACCGACTGTCTGTGGCAGTAGCTTCGAGTAAAACCGTATTGGCGCCACTATTGAAACCTCGCAGCTCCCAAAATTTGTTTATATGGCAGGTGGGAGCGATGAGGTCGAGCATGCAGAGTGAGAACAGTGCTCGAATCAGGTCCACTGGTTGCATCGTTTTAATACAAGAAAGTGGTGAACACATAAAAGGTGGGTATGATATCTAGTGTGCAGATGTATCCTTATCCAGATGTATTGTCTATTTTGTTCCTGTGCTGTACCTTCATTAGATAGCGAAAAATGTTTAATGTGGTTTCCAGAGCTAAATCAAACTGTTTCAAATACTAAACTCAAGTTCATCCATCAGTGAAACACGCTTTTGGGCCGTAGTTTTGTTTTGAATAATCAGATCAATTTGAAATTTTGTGTGTATTAGTTGGGCTTCATGCCGTAATTTTTCACCAAATTTCAGAGTTCTATCTCAAAAATTGAAGAAGTTGGCAATCTAACCCAATGTTAAATTTCAGCCCCAACATGGAATTGCAGAGTCTGCACAAAATTATGAACTTTCATTCGATGTACAAGTTATATATTGCTTCAGCATAAAAATATTTACTTAATATACGCCGACTATGCCTTCCGACTCCAAATCAAGATTTTTCATCTTACCAAATTTCTATTTTGTACAAACAAATAATTAATTCGCCCGGGCGGATTAGTATTTCGCCCAAACAAATTTTTGTTTTGTTCGGGCGAATTAGTATTTCACCCAAACAAAATTTTACTTGGTTTGGGCGGATTAAAATTTTATTTTGTTCGGGCGAATTAGTATTTCGCCCGGGCGAATTAGTATTCCGCCCGGGCAGATTAAAAATTTTTTCTTCCATGTCCTAAATGCGCTTCCGTATTGTTATGTATAGGCATAAACTGAAATTTAACATTGTGTTTGATTGCCAATTTTACCAATTTTTGAGATAGAACTCTGAAATTTGATGAAAAATTACGGCATGATACCCAATTGAGAAACACAAAAATTTAGAAAAAAAGTTGATCCGAGTATCCAAAACGAAACTACGGTAAAAAAACGTGTTTCACTGATGGATGAACTTGAGTTTAACTGCTCCGCAGCCAGTCTCTTCGAATCTTGAGAATGTTATACATTTGCAGAATCAACTGGAACGCCTAAAGATCCACGTATATCAATATTACTCATTTATTGGCGCTTCTTTTCTTCACACTTACATGAAGGCATCATATTCTGAACGTTAGCTCCATATTGTTATTTTCTTTTCGTTGTTCGACCCTGGACCCCCTTAACTGTTCAATAGGGTAGTTTCATCAGCACGACTATTTCATAGTCGTAGGTACGACTCCGAGTCAGTCACTGGAACGGGACCGTGTCAAAAACATTTGACTCACTGCATTGACACTGTTCTCTGCAATTGGTTTTGGATAGGCACGGAAATCTAAATGCGCGTAAACGGATGATACTAATCGGCATTGGTTTATTAGTTCAATGCTAATCGGCCAATTTAATTGATCTGTATTGGTGCCTACAAATTATTATTAATATCCACTCTCTTAAGATATAAACAAGGCTGCAGTGTTTGAGTTACCAGGTTTAGATGTATGTTACTAAAACCACGTCACCCAAAACTATGTGCTTCAGATAGAATATAGCATGAATATATATTCAATACGACTATATTACAATGTAACATATCAATGATTCTGGATTTGTTTATATCATTCAAGTTATGTATGTACAGTGGGGTCCTTTAGTCTTAGACCACCCTGAAAATATCACCTTTTCTAAAACCTATCATTGAAATATGATATATTTTATCTAAGTTATCTGTGATTTGTTCTTTCAGTCACTCTCATGTATGTAAACACAATTAACATCAGATATTCAGAAAGTTTGATTGTGCAACATAAGAATATTTGATTAATTTTTGGGTAAAAACACTAAATTTGAATGTTTTTAAATTTGCTTAGGAAAAATGATGGAATGCGAATAATAACAGGATTGGGGGTGCTATGTGGTTCGTGATTGTGTGTCGGTCAATATTAGTTTCATTGCAACCTCGTATCTTAATGTGTTTCACACACAAATTTAAGACATGTTGGTGACATATTAATAAATATGTTACATTTCAGTATTTATCTAAGTTTGTTGGTAAAATTTGTTGATTTTACCGAAATAAGCCTTCTGGTGTCATCTTGAGATACATTTCTATGAATATAAACAGAGGATTCAGCTTTAGAGTCCGCAAGTAATAAACACAGTCTTCTATTGTAAGCTAATTATGGTGACACACCCAAGGTGGTCTATGACGTTTGGACCCCACTGTATAGTTTTCTATCTCCTATGAGTAGGCTACTAGTAACAATAAGGCCTACACTTGATTATTCAATATAGGTACACTGAGAACACATCTCGTATTATCGATACTTTTCATTGCAACAATGCCATTTACATAAATATCTGCCAAAATTATCAATATTTTAATGTGACTACCACAAACAGGTAAAAACACAATAGTGGAATCTCTCATGTGGGCTTACCCGCTCTGCCCATTCATACTGTATACCGGAAGCATATTGCTCATTATATTCGATCTGCGTGGTCTAGTACGGTAACCCAACAGTTTATAAGGCTCGTGTTGTAGCCTATTCTCCAGAAATTGTGGTAAATGGCAATGTGGTATAATAGTTATATAAGCCCATGCCTGTCGATATTGGAAAGAGGCAAACAGGCATTAGATAGTTAGATATTTACATACGTAATAGGGTGGCTTGAGCTCCATGAGATCGAACTTCTACCCCCCCCCCCCAATCTCCCTCTCCAATTCACGACAGTCGTCGTTTCTTTAAAAAAAATCTGTCGAAAATTATATTCCACAAGAAACATGTTTATGCAAGCCGTGCAAAGATATCATATAGTCCATTACTGTTACTGTTTTTATTTTTATTTTATTGGGATATCTCAGGCAGTGTCCATGGAGGTGTCAGGAGGTGTCCATGGCGGCGGGCGCGGGGGGGGGGGGGGGTGTAGAGTGGTTTGAGCACGAGGATCATAATTATGTAATGTTTGTAAGGATAAACTCCATCGATACCCCCAACTCTGCGATATAATCGTCTTAGGCACAATGAGTAATAGTACTAGCGGGAAAACAAAACAAGTATACTACTCATGTATGGTATCACTCTATATATCAATGTATCCCTTACTATCAGTGCACTCCAGGCGCATTGAACTTTCAATATAAACCACTAGGATGTGTGGTAAATGACTTAGTCGCCGTTGGTATCACTACTTATTTTGTTATCATAATCTCGGGATTTATGAGAGATAATTCACTGATGGCACTCGAGGTGGTACAACCATCTTTTCGAGGCGTGAAAGTGATATCACTCCTCATGTGTCAGTGGATATTACAGAATGGAGATGTGAACGTACTCTGTGTATATATGTACACATCATATGCAACACATACACCAACATAGGTCCGAGGCAACTCCTTGGCAGTGTAACCGTGCATTGGAAATATCGAGTTTGTGGTTTTATGCACGGTCCCTTAACGACTACGACTATTGGAGTACGACTATGAGAATAGACGGGCTGGTGAAACTACCCTAATAACCGTGTATTGAACGTGTATGCGGAGTGTGCGTGTCCGCGGTGTTCATTTCCCTGAAAGAAATCATCTTTATCAGGAACGTTTCGTCTTCTTTGATCAAACACCACTCTTAGAGCTGCTGAGGATATTGATCTTCTTTTGTTAACTACATGTAGGAAGACGATATTAAACACATAGTTTGTCCATTGATAGATATATTGCGTATGGTATTTTCACACAACGTCTAACGACAGTGCGTGAAAGATGGTCCACACATATATTGAAGTTTGTATATACAGAATATATGACTCATTTAATGTGCTCCAAAATATGTCGTGTTTGTGATACTGTATGTTTTCCCATAAGCATGTTCTTTATGGCTTTACCGCCAATGATACCTACATTAACGTCATTTATAAACTGACGATATGGTTAAAAGTGTTTCATTACATGGACTCCTTGTATCGACGTATTGCACCGAATCGAGAGGGGAGAGGTGTTCAAGTGGGATAATCGGTTTCTGAACTTCGTTATCAATTAATTGGCTAAGATATATTAGATGGTATGGCACCAATACAAGCCCCAAAATATGTCCGCATGACACTGCAGTGGAGTGTGAACATATCGTAAAAACGCACGATGTGAACGAATTTTTCACATTGCACTAACATAAACAAAGACATGAATTTTCCTATATTCTCGTTATTTGCAAAACAAAAGAATCAAACTGAATATTTGTGAGTCCATCACTATAATATACCATTCATATACAAGTTTCAAGTGCTGCGCTGTGCGCTGAATAAACGACTTTCAATACCAGCCTACATATCGTCATAATTATTAGCGGTCTCTCAGATCTGGTTGTGATCTCTTGAAAAGTTTCCAATTCATCAGTAGAACCTTGTGTCAATCCAGTAAGAGTGTGGAATCGTTGTTCAATCCTGTCGTGGCTAATTTGGAAATGAGCTGTGAACATATAGGAAATGACCTCATTTTCAAGGTCACTTCACAGAATGGCTAATATCTCACTCGTTATCGACTTTACAGCTTAGGAATCTATTGTGGACATACTGGAAGTGATATATTTGTTGAATATTTCATGGCCTTGAATTCATTAATGACTTTATTTTCAAGGTCACTGGACAAAAGGCTAATATTTAAGATGTATACCGGGTATTGTGCGGTAACCTCTCTTAGCCCTTGGGCTAAATTTTATCCTAGAATGCCTTTAGCAAGAGATCAGATATGGCACCATCTACTGATAGATCATAATTTCTGCCGATTTCGGTGGTGCTTTTGAATTTGATGGTTGATTATTGCAAAAAGTCAAAACGGTGACGCTGGTAGTTTAACGCCACCTAGATAGTAATAAGGCCAGTCAAAGGTTATGAATGATATGTAATAGATATACACTGAGCGCGAGATGAACTAGAATATTATTGACATAATATTCTAATTCACCGAACCGCGAAGTGCATATCTGACTTAGTTACCTCTACTCCAGAGATCACGTATAACGCAATTTTCCTGCAAATATAAATGAGATATATACAAACACGAATGTTCAGTTTTCCTTTTTAAATGTAGATTATAGCTATTCAGCATGGAACAATTTTAACAGAGCTTTCACATCGCCATATAATGCACGAATAGGGCGAAAATTAAAAAAAACTTACCAGTCGTTGAAGTCATGGATCAAACCTCAGAATCGATCGTAGAGATTTTACAAGGAATTATGTAAATACATGTGGATAAATTTTTATTTTCTTATAAGGATTGAGAGAATGGAGGATAAAGATATTTGTTCAGGCAAACATAATGATTCAATTCTTTGTACAAGGGTACAACCCGTAAGATAATGCAAAAAGAGGAAATACTGATTCTGTTTTGAATTCCAAGAAATAAGTCTCATATATTACTCACCGGTTCACAAATCTGGTATTTTGTTCATGCACTGCATCTGGTTACACCAAAACTTTTGAGTCATTCCAAGGTATAATTAGGTTTTGCAACTGTATCCAACAAACAAGCGCGTCAGAACACGCGTTTATATCCGCATGCGGCGTTATCCATGTGTTGCATTTTTTTTCATCACGAATGATATCGCGTAGCTTGCTGTTTCAGAGTGAGGGCGCCTTTTGCCGCGTTTGCTTTTATAGGGTTCCATTTGAGCAATATTCACAAACACGTTGTTACCAGGGGAAGAAACAATTTAAAGGCACAGTGCAAATAGATGGTTTGCTATTGCTCAACTCAACACCTTTTAACAAAAGAATTGACTGGACGGCAACACCTTGAGTGGACGGCAATACAATACTGATCCTGTTCTCAAAACAGGATTATGACGTCATCTGCAAACCATGCGGATTAGGGTTGAATGTACAAATCTATGAGCGGAGTCATGTGGTGAAGTAAATTCTGTAGCGAGTATATAATAGATCCAACGCTTTTCCTGACGAATACACTTGATTGAGCAAAAACTGTGCTTGCATTCGCAGTTTTGTTGTTTAAATTGAATTACGTAAAGTGTATGTAATAGTGTTGTTTATGAACTAAAAGCGTGTATGTGTGTGTGTGGTGGGGGGGGGGGGTTGAGTCAGTAGGGGTGGGGGGGGGGGAGTCGGGCGGTGCATGCACTATGTCGGATAATGCCTACGGCTGAGTATTTCTCACGAATAGAAACCTCGGCCGTCGGCCTCGGTCTCTATTCGTGAGAAATACTCAGCCTAGGGCATTATCCTATACATAGTGAACAGTGAACAGGTGAGATATCCAATGACTTAGTATACATCTCATCTTGTATTAACTAATGCTGGCTGCATCTGTTTCGGAACAAGAGATAAGAAGTACTCAATACTCTGATTTATCTGGTTTACACCATTTTTTGCTGATATTTTGCGATGAAAAATGATATCATGTAATTACTCGGCAAACTTCACCTGGGAGTCAAACGGCAATTTTCTACCAAATTTCACGACTTCTATCGCGAAAACTGCCAAAGTTGGCAATCTACTCGAATGTTAAAATTTGCCCAATCATTGAACTTTTGGGTCCGCACATAATTTGTTCACTTTGTGGCGGGGCAATCTTTCGAAATCTACACGTTTGGTTAGAATACACCCCTAATATGTTTTCCAAAATCACAATAATACTTTCAATCATGATGGATGCAAACACGACCAAATTCCCGAATATGCTCAGATTCCCGATATTTTTATTCATTTTTGCCATGGAAGTCTGAAATTCAACAGATAATCGCCGGTGACGTATGCCGAATAATAATTGGTATCATTCAGCATCACAAAAATATCGGCGAAGGACATGGTAAACGAGTCGGGAAAATCAGTATGATCGAAAGAAGACGTATATATATTATCCTTCATTCTTTCTAGCGATTTAAAGCATATGTGTATTTACAGATTTGTTGGTAAAATCACTATGGGCGGTCCTAAAGATTGATCCATGGCTCCAATGGTAGACTGGTAAGTGAAAGTATTTGCGTTTCATGAATTTTATATATGGCGATCTGAACATTCTGTTCAAAGTTGTTTCCAAAATACATATGCTAAGTATAGGCTATATTTTACATTTAAAAACGAAAAAGTGAGCATTCACGTGTGTATATGTTAGTTGTATTGGTGGTAATAGATTGATACTTATAGTCTATTCACATTTGCAGGGAAATTGCAATATTGGCCTAAGTGTATATGATCTCTGGAGGCTTCTCTAGGATTCCGTTACATATGTGGATATACCTGTGACGTATCGCTTCGCTTCGCGTCTCGGTCCATTCTAAGCAAGGAATGGAGAGTTACTCGGCTTTTCTCCTTTACGTAGTTTCGTTGATAGCAGCATATAGTTTTCATGTTATCGATCCGACATGGTACCAATTTACAGGTAATGAAAGTATGGAATCGACACACATTCCGGAACTGGTTGCTTTCAAATTGTTAAGTTGTCACGTCATTGATCATACATGAGTGTCAGGGCTCGTTGAACACAGCTTCGGAACCGTTCAGAGAGCTTGCCCCTCATCTGCAGCGCACAATAATCCCAAGCACTCCCTATGGTTAACTCGAGTTTCACGAGAACAGATCTACGTATTATATCATTAATTTACACAACAACAAAAATGATTACTCTTCCAGGTAAAAGTTAATGGCATAGATCTTACTTCAGAGTGCAATATAATAATTTTATTGTGTGGTCTTACGCTCAATTTCATCACACGTGGGAACGTCCATGTCCATGGTATCACACGACAAACCAACCATTTGACAGTTCACGGTGGTGTTGACTGACACCTCTCAAATTTCTCAGTAATCTCATAGGAACCATTACATGATCAATGATCGTCATCCTTTTTAAAACTCGCACATGGACCGCCTGCCTTCAGCTTGAGTGCATTTCCAGATTCCCCAGGCCAAATTTGAGAGGTCCCTGGTCTGACTGCCAATATAGACACACAGGTCTAAGTCGTTGTTCGCAAGACCACTGAACACATTCTGATATGTGACATCAGCCCCTGTGTGCCAGATTATTGTGGAGTGGACATCATCACGCCTCCCAGATGTGTGCACTGGCTTGTAATCTGGAAGCAAATTGATAAAAATCATAATAATCGGAGACATCATTGTTTCTTCCTCTTTGGGTGTTCCTCTTTGAATGGACAAGTATAGTACATGTATACCCATGATGAATGAAATAGTGTTCCATCCTATTTCTGCTGAAATGTGCAGCAGTAACAGGGCCTCATCGACTATACCTCCGGATTGCCTGACCATCTCGATGACAAAGTCATCCTCCTCTCGTGATGTGATATCAACCAAGTGGGCGAGTGGGTGGAATGTCTGAGGGCAGTAAGCCGAGGCGTCTCCCCTGTGCAGAGACGTGTTCGCAAGCTTGTAGCAGTGTCCATTCGCCCGATTCAGTACCATGTCTTCAGGGCAGAATCCTGGAATAGAGAGCAAATTGATGTACACGTATTGTGGTTTCATGCCCTGCAAAGAAAACCGTTGATAACTAGTATGTCATCTATTTTTATTCTAAATAGGGTATAATACACATGGATAAGTATATCATGTTTCAACACTACTAAGTTGCTCCTGATTTTGATTTTGTCTGTCGTAATTCAAAAGTTAAATGAATAAATGCAATTATCACATCTGATTGTATTAATTGGTCATTGAGCAGAGATAAACTTCACTTCCTCTGTCGCCCTAATATAATGCGACAAAATGTAAAATATATAGAGGTACAATTCAAAACGATGTGTTACAAAGATTAATTGGTTACAAAATAATGACAAGGAATAAACATATTGTATAATTTGTTCACCTATCATGGATTTTTCCCAAGCAAGCAATGGTCATGAACTGTCTATGGACGGAACTATTATGTCACAATTGCCATGCCTTTCCTTTCACACTTTTTTCACCCACATTTTCATTCGCACTTTTTTCATTGACATTTTCAGAAAAAAATGAGGTTTGCCGATCTTCGAAGACTATCTTCAGAGGATGAACTGACAATACACTGAATTACGATATATTTCATATATGCATCGTTAATGTGGTTGGAAAGTCAATGACATTTTAGCTATAACTCACCAAAATAGGAAGCATTGGCGTCGGACTGGAGTTCAGCTCGACGGCCTCTGGACCACGTCAGTAACTGACACGTTCCTCTCACGGCGCTCACGTCATCCCACAACATGGTAAAGGCATAGCACTCAGGGTACTGGCGACAGGCCCGTCTACATGACTGACCGTCTGTCCCAGCAGCCTCGAGTATAACCGTATTGGTGCCACTGTTGAAGCCTCTCAGCTGCCAAAAATTGTTAAAATGGCAGGTGGAAGTGATGACGTCGAGCACGCAGAGTAAGAACAGTGCTCGAATCAAGTCCACTGGCAACATCGTATTAATACAAGGAAGAGGCGAATAAATAACACTAGGGTGTGCACGTGAGGAAACCCTGATGGTATCTAGTTTCTTTATGTATCCTAATCCAGGTGACCAGGTGATGCTTTTCTAACTTGTTTCCAGAGCTTAGACAGACTGTTCCGCACACTTTTCCTATGGATACCAGTTTCTTTGAGTCTTGATGATGTAATATGCGCGTGAGAGAAACGAGCTAATCGACACACCTATCAATATCACTATAAACTGCTGACGCATAGGGTTATAGTACTATTGTTCGTTTATGCTTACATAAGGGCAGCACATTCTGATCGTTATATCCATCTAGTAATTTTGCCTTCGTTGTTCAACATGAGATGCCTACAGCAGTCCAATACTCTGGTATGCATACGATGTTTATATGCCAATTATTGAAGTGTGGTGTTTATGTCCCTTCAACAAATAAAAATTATCAGGAACATTTCCTCTTTTTTGATCAAATACTACTCGTGGAACATCTGAGGTATTGATTCTCTTTTTTTAACCGAGAAAACCAGTTTAAACATATTTCCTGCCCCTGTGAAAGATACATGACATGTGGTGATTTCACACAACGGCTAATGAACGTGCGTGAAATACGTATGGTGTACATGACTATGAACGTTTGTATATACAGAATAATATGACGCATGAACTGTGCTCTAAAATATGGTTTGAACGTTTTCCCATAAGCATGTGCTTTATGGCTTTACCCTCAGTGACAACCGCAATTATTTTATTCTCAAACTGACGACATGGTTAGTACATTTTCTATCCAGAAATTACATACCCTGTCCTGAATGTCACACCGACCACTATCGCCCATCACAACCACACACGACGCGACGTCAGCAGTGACGGAACCACAGACTCTTCGCTGACAGCACCCTCAACTCATCGTACCAAACACAGATCCGTTGCTGGTACTGTACCGAGTCAGGAGAACTGTAGTCAAGATTCAGTGCAGCGTTCGTAGCCAGTATGGCCACAAAGCTGAATTCTGTCAGTGCTAGGTGCCTTGGGATTCACTTGAGAATGATATTAAAGATGTGGAATCTCTTACGGCCTTTAAATGGAAAATTAACATGTGGCAGCCAAATTCAGTCAAATTCAAGGTCACCAACAGATCTATCCTATCTGTCTTTATATAAGAATGTGAAACAACCTGAGCTCTATCCACAGTCTTTTGCCTGCAGAAGCCATTTCACATGAGCTAACAATGGCCTTGATATTTAACACCCAATGTCATCCAAGGTCGAGTTCAGAGTCACCAATGTAATCACATACAATTGTGAGATATTTGTCACAGGACGAAAATACGAACCTTTCGGATCGCAAGTTCGTAGAGCATTATGCAAAGTCCAGATTGAACGTTCTTTTTTAATAGTTTATTATTTCGTTTCGAAGATTTGTCGATGGCACTCTCATGCACTCACTTTCGCTCCTAGTTTTCAGGAATCTCGCTCGATATCAGTCCAGTATGACAATACAGGCAGCCTTGTATCCAACGATTTTCTTAATTCATCCAAAACAATGGCAATATTCCTCCTATTCCAAACCCTGAATTAACACCAACTTTTATATGGCTGCCTTCTTTTCGCAAAACACATTCTTCTTCTAACTGGTCAAGTAGGGCAAGTAGGTGTCACGTGATGTGTATGTAGAGTAGTGATTCGCTGTAAAGGTGCGAACGTATGACGTAAACATGATGATGTGCTCGTGCCTGCTTGGATATGTATACTGCTGGTCGAAAGTGTCGCTACAAATAATTTGTAGCTTTCTGTATGAGGTACCCCAACTTATTTCTCAACGTCTGCAAAACCATATCTCTTAGTTGGACTAAGCATAAAAAATAATGTGTAGCATGAATAAGAATGTAATTACTTATTTTTTACACCGTTTTCTGATCACGGCAAGTCATAAAAGTCAAAGGTTATATATAATATCGAAGTGGTGACTACTACCAGGTATAGTTTGTGGTGCAAAATTTGTCCAGATCCAGATCACCAGGTGGCTAGTTTAATAGGAAGGACTCTGCTGTCGGAATATGTTGTCAGCAGATGGCCCAAAGGTGCAACGGCATCCCATTGAATACTCGTTTGCATAGAAATTTGTCAAAATATAATGTCCTCTATTATTATAGTAAACTATTTACATAAATATGACACCAATATCACCACTGGTCATTAGTAAGGAACACTATATAATATCATCAAATAAAAATAAAATGTATTTTGGTATAGGGTTGAAACAAGCATTACGTTAATACTTGAAAACTAAAAATTGACGTTACGGTTACTGTATTAAGCGACTTACAGTAGTAATCGTCACATATCCCAAACCTTTTTTCTCTAAGGAATCGCTTAGAACTACGTTTTGAATACACTGCCAGAAAAAGAAATATATCTCGTCAATTCGCCTCGTGTTTGTGTTATGTGCAAACCCTGCATAATACTTAATTTATCGGGAAAAAAGTCTTCGATTCTATTACATCACGTTATGTTACGGTAGTGGGATTCCTACAGTGAATATGATAAGCAACTAAACGCAAAAATCACGAACACTGTCCCTCGGAGCGCCAGGTCAGTAATTGTTGATATCTTCAATTCAAGGGATTTCGCCATGTATGGCACCAAGATGAATAAGTTGGAAATACTGAATCATCGAAAAAATGATATATGATTGAGGTGCTTGATAGAGACCAAATTCTATAATACCAGCCTTCATATTGCTATATTCATAGCAGCTTATCAAATCTTGCTGTGATACTTGTGAAGAGTTGCCACGTTATTAAGCGAGCAAGGAAGGTGCCAGTCTAGTACAATTGTGGACTCAACGCTCACACTCGTCATCTGCGAATTGGTTAATACCCCAGATAGTTTGCAAGTTGTCGATCAGGCATGGTACCATTTTACAGGTAGTGAAAGTATGAAATCGACGTGCATTCCTGTTGTGGTTAATACTAAATTGTCACGTTGTCGCATTCAGAAAGGTTTTGCTCTTCACCTGCAGTGCACATCAATGCCAAGCATTCACTGTGGTTACTTTGAGTTCCAGGACAGCACATCTACAGGGCATACGGTTCACACACAAAAAGTAAACGATTACCCTTCCGGGTAAGTGTCCATGACATAGATCAAAGTGTAATATAATAATTTTATTGCATGACCTTATATTCATTTTCATCACACCAGCTCAGTGGCTCTCAGTGACTCGAATCTCGTCATCCTCTTTAAAACTCACACATGGACCGTCTGCCCTCAGGTTGAGTGCATTTCCAGATTCCCCAGGCCAAATTAGACAGGCTCTGGTTCTTACTTCCAATATAGACACACAGGTCTACGGCGTTGTTCTGAAGACCGCTGAACACATTCTGATATGTGACATCAGCCCCTGTGTGCCAGATCATTGTGGAATCGACATCATATCGCTGCCCAGATGTGTGCACTGGCTTGTAATCTAGACAGAAATCGATGAAAACCATAACATGACTCATCATTATTTCTTTCCTCAGGTGTCTTTATTTGTTTTCCTTCGCGCCAGAAAGAATGGACAGCGGGACTATACCTCCGGATTGCCTGACCATCTCGATGACAAAGTTATCCTCCTCTCGTGATGTGATATCAACCAAGTGGGCGAGTGGGTGGAATGTCTGAGGGCAGTAAGCCAAGGCGTCTTCCCTGTGCAGAGACGTGCTCGCCAGCTTGTAGCAGTGTCCATTCGCCCGATTCAGTACCATGTCTTCAGGGCAGAATCCTGGAAAAGAGGGTAAATTGATGTACACGAATTGCAGTTCTATGCCCCAGAACGAAAGCAGTTGATAAATGTATGTATCAACCTATTACCGATGTTAACCAAATTTTGATGATAGTATGTCATCTATTATGATTCAAGATCAGGACAAGGGTGAGGAGATCATGACTCGAAACTACTAAGGTGCTCCTGATTTTGCCCATCCTAAAGGAGAAAAGGATAAATGCAATTTATTACATCTAACTATTTTAATTGGTCATTGAGCGAGACAAGATGAACCTCACTTCATGTACAACCACAATGCAACTGACGAGACACGACATACATATATTGTAAAAGGTATAGAAGGACGAATTCAAGAAGACGTTTTCTTAGTTAGAAAATAATGACAGTGAAAAAACAGCCTGCAAAACTTCATTACCTATCATGGATTTTTCCCAAGCAAGTAATAGTCATGAAATGCCTATGAACAGAACGAATATGTCACACTGCCCTGTAGGTCCTCTCACCGAGTAACACATTTTTTTTCATTGACGTTTTCGGATGAAACGTGAGGTTTTGTTCTTACATAATGTAAGTTCTTTTTTTTCTGTATTCCTTGTTAGTCAAGAGTTTTGCATGCAAATACAATTACCTAGTAATAGACACCCATAAACATATATACACATGGGCCAATATCCATGTAAAAAGTATTCCGAGAGTCCATTATACTATCACAGGTTCCAGTGTCAGGTATAATCGAGAATATATGGTCCATACATAGCCCAAAAAAAGTTAACCCAGGTGTTCCGGACAGTTAGCATTTTATACCCCCAAAACTTGTCCTCAAGGATAAATAATGATGGTGAAGGTGATGCTGGATTTGAGAAATCACTATCAGCCTCAATATAAGGATCAACACCACATCACGATTGACGTTCCTCCATATGCTCTTAATTCAAACACAACTTTTTCTGTTAAGCTATACATTCAGCAGATGAACTGAGAATGCGTCGAATTACGATAACAAAAACAATTTGTGTATTGTTAATGCTCATTGGAATCTCAATGACTTGTCAGCTATAACTCACCAAAATAGGAAGCATTGGCGTCGGACTGGAGTTCAGCTCGACGGCCTCTGGACCACGTCAGTAACTGACACGTTCCTCTCACGGCGCTCACATCATCCCACAACATGGAGAAGGCGAAACACTCAGAGTACTGGCGACAGGCTCGTCTACATGACCGACTGTCTGTACCAGTAGCCTCGAATAAAACCTTATTGGCGCCACTGTTCAAGCCTCGCAGTTCCCAAAAGCTGTTTACATGGCAGCTGGAAGCGATGAGGCCGACTAGGCAAAGTGAAAACAGTGCTCGAATCAAGTCTATTGGCCACATCGTTTTAATACCAGATAGCGGGGAACACATGACACGTGGGTGTGCATGTGAGAACACACTAATGATACCTAGTTTCCAGATGTATCATAATCCTGATGTCTTTTTAATCTTGACGCGGTTCTATTTAGTTCCAGAGCTTAGACAGACTGTTCCGTACACTGTTCCTTCAGATCCCAGTCTCTTGGAAACTTGAGGATGTAATGTGTAAGGGAGACCCGCTGATTCATACACCTATACCTTCACCTACATATCAATATCACTGTATAATTCATATGCCTTGGTTTAATAGACGTTTCCTTCTTCTTGCCGTTAGATCGATGTTATTTTCTTTTCGTTTTTTAGGTTACCGGTCCTTTGGTCTCATAACCTATTGCCGTGGCGTTGTGTCCGTCGTCCGTCTACATTTTTATCTTTAAAGTTTACGATCGAATCTTTCTGAAATTTTGCATAAAAATGCCTAAAAATATTTCTCGAGGGAGGTATTTTTGAGGTTTTTTTTATTTTCGCAATATCTCAAAAATGGCGGCCATTTTTGACGAAAAACGACCACTTTGGGAGTTTGACGGTCGTTTTCTCAAAATCCGTTCAGTAACTTTTTTTCTTATTGATGCATAACACTCCTCATATGTACCCCTGTGATATGTATAAGTTTCGTTGCCCTTGAATCGTTCAAAGTGGGCCATTTTGGACCCAAACTCGGCCCAAATGTGACTTTCGCATGTTAAATTCTCCTATGCTTTATAATGGGACACATTATTGCTAATATCTCACCTGATATTGAGATTAGAGACTAGGAATCGATTGTGGACATATAGGAAATGATATATGCTGAATATTCTCGTGACCTTGAATTTGACCTTTGACCTCATTTTCAAGGTCACAGGACAAAATGGTTAATATCTTGCTTATTATCGACTTTACAACTTAGGAATCAATTATGGACATATATAGGAAATGATTTATGCTGAATATTCTTGTGACCCTGAATTTGACCTTTGACCTCATTTTCAAGATCACAGGACAAAATGGTTAATATCTTACTTATTATCGACTTTACAGCTTACGAATCAATTGTGAACATATAGGAAATGCTATATTCTGAATATTGTCATGACCTTGAGTTTGACCTTTGGCCTAATTTTCAAGGTCACAGGACAAAACGGCTAATGTCTCGCTTATTATCGACTTTACAGATTAGGAATCAATTATGAACATAAAGGAAATGATATATACAGGTTATTTTCATGACCTTGAATTTGACCTTTGACCTAAATTTCAATGTCAGTCAACTTATTTTCAAGGTCAGAACACAAAATGGCTTATATCTCGCTTATTATCGACTTTACAGTTTAGTTGTCCATAGTGAACATATAGGAAATGATGTATGCTGAATATTTTGGTGATCTAGAATTTGACCTTTGATCCCATTTTCGATATCAGAGAACAAAATGGCTAATATCTCGCTTATTATCGACTTTACAGCTTAGCAATCAATTGTGAATATAGAGGAAATGATATAGGTATACTTAGTATTCTCATGACCTTGAACTTGAACTTTGACCTCACTTCCAGGGTCACATCACAGAATAGCTAATATCTCATTCATTATCGACTTTACAGCTTAGGAATCAATTGTGGACATACTAGAAGTGATATATTTATTGGCTATTTTCATGCCCTTGAATTAAATAATGACTTTATTTTCATGGTCACTGGACAAAAGGCTAATATCTAAAATATATATTGTCCGGTACCTCTCTTAGCCCTTGGGCTAATTTTTTCGACATGGGAGGCCTATAACTGTCCTGGCATGTGCATGGTGCTTGTGTCAATTATTGAAGTGTGTTTTTCATGTACCTGCAACAAAGCATATGTATCGGGAACGTTTTGTGTTCTTTGATCAAACACCATTCGTGGAAATGATGAAGATATTGGTTTTCTTTTGTTAACGATGAAGACATATGTAGCGTGCCACAGGTTATTTGGTACCCTGTCTGAGCATAAGTATATGTACTGAATTTGTTTGAGAAGAATGAGCCTCGAACATACGGGATAAAACAAAAGGGTAATATGTCCAAACAACATTGTGTATTATTCAACATAGCCCGACCAAATCTGGCTGATCCAGATCCGAACGTAGTGAGGATCAGCCAGACTGCATTGATATCAAAATTCGGCATAAAAAATTCTCACACCCTCCTCATATCATTTCTAATATAGCCGTTCCTCGGACGATTTTTTGGTTTTCCATTGCCTCCAACGTTAACTTCGCATGTCCGTGTTTGGGTCACATGATTACCTGATCATGTGACAATACCTCGCTCTATTCACAGAAAGGCAAACGGAAATTATTTATCCGCCGTTATGCAGAATTTTTTGGTAAGTAGTATGCTGCCAGTTAGAAGATGGACAAGCAAGTGCGACAGATTTATGATAAGATAAAGTCTAGTTACAAATTACAATTCGACTTGAAAGACCAACAGCTAGATGCCACAGTGGCAGTGCTGAGTGGCAAAGACTGCTTGTGTATTTTGCCAACAGGCTTTCACTGTGGATACCCCAATTACCGTACGATTACCGTAACGTGCGTTTTGGTAATCGTAAAAAATGGCGGAGGGTATTTCGCTTATCATGGCGCCGTAGTATTAATAATACACGTTCTAGAGCAAAGTAGAACCCTGTAATGCCCTAGATTTAAAACCTAGTTACTGGCCCTTGTAACTTCATAAAATATTCCCAGTATGGGATTTCACGGACATGACGAAAATGGCAAGTCATGGAAGTGTAAATGCAGCCAACCCACACACCCTGCAGCTAGCCGCCGAACGTTAACTGATCCAATTCTATTATGTTGGAGTCAGGTCATATTTAAGTTAACGTTCTATTGCACCAGATATGAAGATATACGGGAACAAAATATATTTTTCCTCATCATATTGTTGGAGTTGTGCATCGACTACATGTGGATTCCATGTCCCGAATATCCTAGAATTGTATGCATTGCTCTGAGTCCTAATTTTATAGCCCATTATTGAGAAAAAATACGTTCACTATTCAATGTATTTTTGTACCTAATTTTAGTCCTAAAACAATATTGCGAAATGTCATATGTAACATGGAATGTACATATTGGATAGTATGTGAAAACAGGGCATGAATATGTGTAATACACAAGTGATAATTGTTCTGTTGTTGAAATGACGTTCTGCTACCGTGGTTAACGTTCTGTGGAACGAATTATAGTCAGGATTTAATATATGTAAGTGCTGTTCAGTTTCGTTCGTCCTATACAATGTACCGAACAATGAACCTAAATGCTCGAGAATCTCAACCTCATAAATGTTGCTTCCATATGGCGAGAGTAGAAATCCATGATTACATTTCAAGCATCAACAGAACGTTTACCCGAGCCACAGAACGTAAAATATCAAGGATTAATTGACAACACAACATATCGGACAGATACAACGATGTATTGTATATAAACTTAAAACTGAACAACCTTTGTACATGTATGCTAATTTTCTCTCGAAAATACTAACTTTTCATACTCCAAATTGAAGGAAGTTAACATCCATCTCGGACTTTAGTGTTACATCGTCGCAGTGCAAGACACTTTTCATCCAAACTGTTAGTCCCAGTGTAGTAATCTTAATGCACAACTTTACATAACATCCTCGGACATGGAATCGAATAGATTATAAAAGTGTACTTACTTGGGAATTGTTATTTTTCACCTGTTTACATCATGTGTCGGACTTTTGAAGACAACAGAACGTTAACATAAACATGACCAGACCCCAACACAAAAGAATTGGGTCAGATAACGTTCGGCGGCTAGCTGAAGGGTGCACAGGGGCAAAGCATTTGCCCGAGGAAATTCAGCCCCAGGGGGGGCATGTAGCGCAGCTTACTATTTCTTCTAAATTCCATGAAGATTAAAAATGTGCCAGACGGATTAAATATGGTATACATTCAGTGGCTGAATAGTATTAACAGAGTAAGGCGTGCTACTTGGGCCTGCCAGGGTACTGAGCACCATAAAACAATAAGTAGTGACTTACACCACGGCTGTAGTAGAGTAGAGTAGAGTAGAGTAGAGCTTTCAAATTGTGCAAGGTGAACAAACCAAGGCAAGGAACACTAAGCTAACACTAAGAAATCTAAAAATGCACATTAGTAAGCCTACAATCTTAGTTTGAAGTTGTTGTATGTATGGGAAAATGGCTTCACCTGCATCGAAAATTACGTTTGAAAATGCTCCAGTTTCTACGGTGGTTGATATATGCCATAGTTTTATTTTTTTTTCAGATTTGATTTATTCATTTTTTCCAGATGGACATTAAAAATAAAATAAAATAATTAAATTCACGTACTTAATGTTAAATACGCGTACTTAATATTAAATACACATACTTAATATTAAATACACGTATATAATATTAAATACGTGTACTTAATATCAAATACGCATACTTAATGTTAAATACGTGTACTTAATGTTAATTACGTGTACTTAATATTAAATTAGCAAAAATTGGATGTGGTTATGTTGCTGTGTATGTCTCGTGGAACAAGGTATGTATAAAGCGACATGGCGCTGCAAAAAAAATAAAATATCTAACTGTCTGGTATTTAATATTAGGTACGTGTATTTAATATTAAATACACGTATTTAATATTATATAAGCGTATTTAATATTATGTACGTGTATTTAATATTAAGTACGCATATTTAATATTAAGTACACGTATTTAACATTAAGTACGCGTATTTAATATTAAATACACGTATTTAATATTATATACACGTATTTAATGTTATGTACGCGTATTTAATATTAAGTACGCGTATGTAATATTAAGTACGTGTATTTAACATTAAGTACGCGTATTTAACAATAAATACACGTATTTAATATTATATACACGTATTTAATATTATGTACGCGTATTTAATATTAATTACGAGTATTTATCATTAAATACGCGTATTTAATATTAAGTACGCATATTTAAACATGAAGTATGCGTATTTAATATTAAGTATGTGTATTACATGCGTCTGGAAAATATCGTAAATCAATGAAAACTAAAGAATAAAACTATGGCATATATCAGCCACTGTAAGTTTCTCCCTGATAGTGTGGCCTATATTACATAATTACCCTCGCCCCGTAGGGGGTTGAGGGTATTGCAATTGGGTCTGTCCGTTTGTATGTATGTTTGTTTGTTTGTCTGTCTGTCTGTCCGCGCGCATATCTCAAAGGAGAATGGTCCGATCAACATGAAACTGATAGGTAAGCGGAATCTCAATGGCTCGGTCCTCCTCGAATCTGGTCAAAATCGGACAAAAACTGTTGCCATGGCAACGGAAAATGTAAAAATCAATAATTGACCATAACTTCGGTTCTAATCAAGATAATTTTTTCTAACTAATTTTGTATTTTTCTATGGCCAATTCCTGATCACCAGATATATGGCCCGTGGTCGTACGACCAAAACTCTCCATTATCGCCCGATGTCGAAAAATTGGGGGTCACGGTTTCGAACGTTTTTGGCCAGCGACGTTTCAGTGCAAATGTCCGCGCTCATAACTCAAAGGCAAACGGTTCGATCAATCTGAAGTTTATAGGGCGAGAGTGCTATAGTGGTGGCTCGGTCCTTTTAAAATTTTACCAAAATCGGATGGAAACGGTTGCCATGGCAACGGAAAAGAGAAAATCACATCATTGGCTCTAACTCTGGTTCTACTTGATATTAATTTTTCCAACTATTTTTGTATTTATCTCTGACCATTTCCCAATCGTTTGGTGTACGACCGATGGTCGTACGACGAAAAGTCTCCATTATCGCCCGATGTCGAAAAATTTGGGGTCACGAATTCGGTTATTTTTGGCCAGCAACGTTTCCGTGCAAATGTCTGCGCTCATAACTCAAAGGCAAACGGTCCGATCGATTTGAAACTTATAGGACTGGAGTGCTATGGTAGTGGCTCAGTCCCTTTCAAATTTTGCTAAAATCGGGTGAAAACGGTTGCCATGGCAACGGAAAAAAGAAAATCACATAATTGGCTCTACCTCCGGTTCTACTTGATATTATTTTTTCCATCTTTTTTTGTATTTTTCTTTGGCCAATTCCCAATCGTATTGCGTACGGCCGATGGTCGTACGAAGAAAATTCTCCATTATCGCCCGATGTCGAAAAGCTGGGGGTTGACGATTTCGGCTATTCTTTGTGTGAGGGGGCTCGACAAACGAATACCGAATGTATCCATAGACCTTTATTGAAAACACAAATAAAACATGTATAAGTATAACAAGAACACACACATATAGATACTAGTACATGATTAGCACAGATAAATTGATACTACATGTATTATGATAATTCCTGACGAATAACATACAGTATTTAGGAATGCAAATACATCAGAGTACTAATATGTCAATGTAACTTATACATGTTTTATTTGTGTTTTCAATAAAGGTCTATGGATACATTCGGTATTCGTTTGTCGAGCCCCCTCACATTGGTGTCAGAAGTGGGATACCGAAAAACTTCAGGAGCATCAACCCTCAGAGCTGAGACGAGGCGAGTGACCGCTGATGACAACCCAGTGACCAGTACACCCCGACGACGGAGGCCGGAGCCGGAGGCCGGATGGTAGCCACGTCCTTCGTTCCTGTACCTTTGGTGCCGCAGGTGTGTGCACGTGACGCGATCCAGGACCCGCCGTTTCGCAGACTGGAGGGCGCGTTCCGAGTCTCGCACCAGGTCTACGTTGGCAGCCGATCAACCCCCGACGGGGCTACAGCCTGATGTGCGAACGTCATGTCTTCACAGATCAAGTCACCCTGACAGAATCCGTTACTTGTTTGTTCAGACTGTACTTGTCTAAATTGTGGTCTAAATTTACCTGTGTCTACTAATGGGTGTTCTGTAACAAATTTCATCCAGGTAAAATTATGTTTTTGGTAATTGTGTGATACGTTACACTGATTATAAATATTTGATGGTAATAACAAATTCTTTTGTATAACAGTACAAGGTTGTAGATGAATATGAATTTAGATCTTTCACTTGTAAGTCTATATTGACATGAGATTGCGAAACGCAAGCATTGTCCGTCGGTGGTCACTGTATTAGGGTGTGTTGTCTCAACGTGTCACGTTTTAGCATTTCCGAGATTAATTAAGTGGTTTGCCATAGGCATTGACTGGTTACTTTACTCGTCCGTTGGCTCTGTGTTGTAAATATTACAGTTGTGTGGAGTGAGTACCAGTCTGGTGTATTGTAGTAGTATGTGATTTGCATTCAATTCATTTAATTCTTGTACAATCATTCTTTTGGGAATGAAAGGTTCAGGTCACAAGATTGTGTATCTAGTGTTCTTGTGTGTTCACGTCTCTTGTATTATTTTGTGATCAACAAGGTTTAGTTCACCAGATTGGATGGTGCAGTGTTCATGAGATAGGTAAATCTCGGTTGAGTGCATATTATGTTGTAAACTCGTATTCAAGGAAACTTCGACATAGCGTAATAGTCAGATTGCGTAAAGCTGTACAAATATGCGAATTGGTGTTCTCACAGTATCATGACGATTCATGAGTAACCATAGGCTGGTTGTGTTGCATATTTGCTTGATTGTCAGGTTTAATTGGTGAAT
This sequence comes from Terebella lapidaria, assembly GCA_949152475.1. Taxonomy (NCBI): domain Eukaryota; kingdom Metazoa; phylum Annelida; class Polychaeta; order Terebellida; family Terebellidae; genus Terebella; species Terebella lapidaria. Next base: position 38,575,826 of record OX424556.1, read on the forward strand.
ATCATTTCTTATATGAATTTATTTGTGTTATCCATGCATGTATGTATTGTATACATGTGGGGATCACTTGTCTTGTGATGTGACTTGTGCATATGAATATTGATTCTCGTGTGTATATTCCAACGAATATCATGGTAATAGGTGCGCAGTAGTGACTTAACACTGATTTGATCCCATTGTTGTTGCGTGGTATATCATTTGATTTATCTCTTGCGAAACTGGTAGAGGTGGACACATGTTGACATATATGTGAGACAATTGTAGGAGTATTTTTTTTTGGTTGTCATTTGTGACATTGATTCATATTTTTCAGTTGGTGAAAAACTTTAGAATAGGTCCAGTATAAATAGTGTAAACATTTGTTGTAAACTCGGGTGTTTGCTGACCGACAATCATGTCTGACACTGAAAAAGATGCCACGACAGCTGAGCTCGAAAGCTTGAAACAAAAATTGGAAAAGATGGAACTCGCTCTTGGAAAATCACGAGATCGAGAGGCAGCCATGGCGAAGGACTTGAACCGAAATCAACAAGCTGCGGAAGCTAGGCCACTATACGTGTCCTCAAGACGTCTGGAGAAGTTCAGGGATCGCCCTAAATCTGCTTCTGATCCGACCGTGTACGAGTGGATTAGTGACATGAAAGCTCATCTGGACGGACAAAGATTGTCAGACAGCCAGAAGGCCGCTGTACTGTCAGAACACCTGACTGGCACAGCCAGACTGGAAATTCAGGGACGGGGACCTTCAGTCACGACATCACCCAACGAGATCTACGCCGTTTTGAGCAAGGTCTTTGGCGAGGGTGACAGTTTAGGCCAGTTGATGTCTCGATTCTATGCATATCAGCAGAAACCAGGTGACGATCTTCTCACAACATCACTGGAACTGCTCTCGATCCATCAGAGGATGACCGACCTTGACTCAACACTACTAGCCGATCGGGACAAACTGTTGAAGGATCGCCTTGCCGAGGCTGTGATTGACGACTGCTTGCAGAGAGAACTCCGACGACTGAACGTTGACTCACCAACTCTGTCATATTTCGGCCTTCGTGATCGTGCCATTCAGTGGCTAGGCGCAAACACTACAGTCACCAAGAAACAAGCAACTGCCCAGGAAATGCCCACCTCAGTCGATCCAGCAGTGCAGATGCTCGAGCCAGTAGTGCAGATGCTGAAAGATCATGAAGATGTTCTGAAGTCAATCACACAAGAATTGAAAGATATGAAAACTTCAAGTCAGTCACGAGCTAGAGGCCGGAATGAGAAGGGACAAATGGTCTGCTTTCATTGTCAACAACCAGATCACAGAGTCAGAGATTGCCCGACAAGACCACCTCGCAACAACAGACACAGAAACCAAGGGAATTCAGAGGTAAAAGACCTGAGGGAGGAAGTGCAGAAGCTGACAGCAGCCATCGAGTCAGTAAACAAGAAGGAGCCTTCGTCAAAAGAGTAGAGTCTGTCACTGAGAGCCTAGTGACAGACGTTGACCAATTCAAAGTCGGCTCAATGATGTCTAAAGCCATCGGACAGTGTCCGGAAGCTGTGATTCGGCTCGGCTCAGTGGAAGTCAAATGTTTGTTGGATACCGGGGCTCAAGTCTCCACAGTTACAGAATCTTTCTTCAAACGTTACCTGCAGAAAGACGGTAGTGCCCCAGTCGATTTATCCTCATACATGAAGCTTTCCGGAGCTGGTGGTTTTGAAATACCCTATTTGGGTTACGTTGAGTTTGATGTCCAGACCCTAGGAAGACGGTTCCCACAGATGGGCTTTCTGATCGTAAGGGACCCCGTAAGCTGTGCTATGGCCAGGAAGAAGCAAACTGTCCCAGGTGTGATCGGCAGTAATATCTTCCACTTCATCAGAAAGCAACTCGCAAGTGAAGCTGGAGATAACTACTTGCCCGAAGTTTTGAAGCAAGCTGGAGGGGACAAATGGGCCGGAGTATTGGCGATGTATGGTTCCGTTGATTGTGACATTTCATCTAAGCCATGTCTGGCAATGACTGCCAAGAAGTCTTTGATACCTGCACGATCCCTGAAAGTTGTGGAGTGCACCACAAAATCGAAGATTCAAGGGACTTCTGAAGATTGTATTGCTGTGATTGATCGTCTTGAGAAGGTTGCCATGTCGTTACCCAGTGGTGTGGCTGTCGCTCGCTGTCTAGTGTCTGTCCGAAATAGTAACAGTTCTTTTCCGGTCCAGATAGCCAATATGTCGGACAGGGATGTGTATTTGGCTTCACGTACACCAGTCGGAGCTCTGCAAGTTGTTGAGTCCGAGGGAAACAACGTGGACATTGTGGAAGTCAACGAACATGAAGCCATAGTCAAACTGCAAACCGAGATGGACACTTCTGATGTTCCCACAGTCAAGCCACAAGTGCAGCAATTGATGTCCAAGATGAGTATTGCCGATAATCTACCTGAAAAGCATTATCAGGCAGTTGTGTCCTTGTTGACGAAACATCTTGATGTATTTAGTCAGACGGAAGATGACATAGGATCATGCGACATTGTCAAGCACAAGATTGTGACAACAGACGAAAGGCCGATTTGTCTCCCGCATAGACGCATTCCGCCTCACCAGTGGCCTGAACTTCGGGAGTTCTTGAAGAAGTCATTGGACATGGGGATCATACGTCCATCATGTAGTCCATACGCAGCTGCTGTCGTCGTCGTCCGAAAACCAAATGGGAAACTGAGACTGTGTATTGATTATCGTCAACTCAATGCAAAGACACAGAAGGATGCATACCCTCTGCCCCGAATAAATGAAGCCTTAGACGTTTTGAAGGGTGCGAAGTATTTCACGTCACTGGATCTTGCCCATGGTTTTCACCAGATCTCCGTCGAGGATGAAGACATCTCGAAGACAGCCTTTCGAGTGGGGACAGGAGGATTGTATGAGTACGTTCGAATGCCAATGGGGCTATGCAATGCGCCCAGCACCTTCATGCGTTTGATGGACAAGATGTTTGGGGACCAGAACTTCCAGAGTATCCTTGTGTATCTCGATGATGTGCTCGTCTTTGGGTCTACACCTGAAGAGATGTTGCAGAGGCTCGATATGGTGCTCTCCAGATTGAAAAGTGCGAACTTGAAGGTCAAACCCGAGAAATGTCATCTGTTCAAAGAAGAAATTCGCTACCTAGGACATCTCGTGTCTGCTGAGGGAGTCCGACCTGACCCCGCGAAGATATCGACAGTAAGGGACTGGGAGGTCTGTAAGTCTTATGCAGATCTAAGAAGTTTCATGGGATTGGCAGGGTATTACAGAAGATTCGTGCCATCATTTGCAAAGATTGGTTACCCTCACGTGCACACACCTGCGGCACCAAAGGTACAGGAACGAAGGACGTGGCTACCATCCGGCCTCCGGCTCCGGCCTCCGTCGTCGGGGTGTACTGGTCACTGGGTTGTCATCAGCGGTCACTCGCCTCGTCTCAGCTCTGAGGGTTGATGCTCCTGAAGTTTTTCGGTATCCCACTTCTGACACCAATGTGAGGGGGCTCGACAAACGAATACCGAATGTATCCATAGACCTTTATTGAAAACACAAATAAAACATGTATAAGTATAACAAGAACAAAATACACATAACACACACATATAGATACTAGTACATGATTAGCACAGATAAATTGATACTACATGTATTATGATAATTCCTGACGAATAACATACAGTATTTAGGAATGCAAATACATCAGAGTACTAATATGTCAATGTAATCAACATCAGAATATGCCACCATAAGTTTCTAGTACAGCCAGATAGACACATTACCAAATAACTCATTGACATTCGATCTGCTCGCTGGAAATACTGAAGTAATGACAATATTTATAGTGATTTGCTTACCCTCAGAGCGAGGTTACAGGCTGTGAGTTGGTCAGCATGAAAGTGTAGTGTGCCCCGAGCTGCACAACGAAATGTGGAGCTTAAACATAATATTAATTATGTATTACTTTATACGCATGAGTAACACATGAAACAATAATAAACTAGTGTTTGTTCTGTCAACACGAAAACTAAATAAAATAACCTAGATTACGACATGGATACTAATACTCCATTCCAAGATGGCTGACGAAGCACATGGTGAAGTTAATATTTCGTATTACTGATATTTACCGTAAAGATACCGTACCAAAATAGACTAAAGATAACCCATATGGATCTGACACAACATTGATATGAACAATATCAAACCTTAGGCCATTTAAGACACTGAAATTCAATACTAAATTCTTACAATTATCCAGTGACGTGCTTCCATCATGGAGATACTGACCAAATAACTTTGTAAGTAACGCGAGGTGACGTCAAACGTGATTATGCAAATTTACATGAAAATATTCGCTAGGTGACCTTGTGTCAGCACCGTCTAGAACATAGAATACTGGATACATTATGACTCGGAACACCATTCTCCCATCATAACGGTTACATTTTATGACCGTAAGATATTCGACGATTTCCAACATGTTACATTTGCCAGCCTCTATTCAGTGCAAATGTCTGCGCTTATACCTCAAAGACAAACGGTTCTATCGATCTGAAATTTACAGGAGTGAAGCACTACGCTAATGCCTCGGTCTCCTTCAAATGTTGTCAAAATCGAAAAAATGGTTGTCATGGCAACGGAAAAAGTGAAAATCGCATAATTAACTTTAACTCCGGTTCTACTGGATATTAATTTTTCCAACTATTTTTGTATTTTTCTTTGGCCAATTTCCGAGCATTTAACCAATGATAGGACCAAAATCCCTGATCATCATCCAGGTAGAAAATGTAAGGGTCATCAACTATATTTTTAGTAACACTAAATCAGGAAGGGCGAGGGTCTGCAATCTCTGATTGTCTCGTTGAATATGTAAATGGTACCAAAGTGTCACTAAAAATACGCTGCTTCTAAGTATAACACATGTACATGAAACTAGCCTGACTGAGGGAGCATTCATTGTATTGTTTACAAATATTTACAACTAACCCCAAAGAGACGAGTAAGGTGCGGTATACGACTTTCACCATGGTGATCTAACCCCCCTCATTGGCTAGATAGGCCCCTAGCACCAACTCAAATATACCATAGCTCACTAATGTGCTCATGGCGCACCTTAAACGAAGAGAGCGGTTCGGTTTCTACAGTGGTACACTCGATGTTAAATTCGTAACACATTATTAAAGTGATATTGGCAGAAAACTGTTTGTACCAATTCAAGTACAAATATGCACATGGTCCCCACTTCGAACATGGCCAGCGCTGAGCTCGTTTGACTCTGACAGGTCGATAAAGGAGCGACCTCTCGAACTGTTAACCCCAATTTAGACAAGTTCAAGAGGGAGCAACGTCGGCTCCTTTCAACCATGCATTGTTGACAATGCATCGAAATGCCGCAAAATCATGTCCAACGAGACAATCAGAGATTGCAGACCCTCGCCCTTCCGATTTAGTAACTGAAATTAGGCGATAACTGAGAGTTTCAGTCTTAAGACCATCGGTTGTACGCCATACGATTGGGAATTGGCCAAAGAAAAATACAGAAATAAGATGAAAATTTAATATTGATTAGAACCGGAGTTATAGCCAACTATGTGATTTTCTTTTTTCCGTTGCCATGCCAACCGTTTTTACCCGATTTTAGCAAAATTTGAAAATGACTGAGCCACTCCCATAGCACTCCAGCCCTATAAATTTCAAATCGATCGGACCGTTTGCCTTCGAGTTATGAGCGCAGACATTTGCACGGAAACGTCGCTGGCCAAAAATAACCGAAATCGTGACCCCCAATTTTTTGACACCTGGCGATAATGGAGAATTTTCGTCGTACGACCATCGGTCGTACACCAAACAATTGGGAATTGGCCACAGAAAAATACAAAAATGAGTTGAAAATTTATTATTGATTAGAACCGGAGTAATAGCCAATTATGTGATTTTCTTTTTTCCGTTGCCATGGCAACCGTTTTCACCCGATTTTGGCAAAATTTGAAAGGGACTGAGCCACTACCATAGCACTCCAGCCCTATAAATTTCAAATCGATCAGACCGTTTGCCTTTGAGTTATGAGCGCAGACATTTGCACTGAAACGTCGCTGGCCAAAAATAACCGAAATCGTGACCCCCAATTTTTCGACATCGGGCGATAATGAAGAGTTTTGGTCGTACGACCACGGGCTATATATCAGATGATCAGGAATTGGCCATAGAAAAATGCAAAATTAGTTGGAAAAAATTATCTTGATTAGAACCGAAGTTATGGTCAATTATTTATTTTTACATTTTCCGTTGCCATGGCAACAGTTTTTGTCCGATTTTGACCAGATTCAAGGAGGACCGAGCCACTGAGATACCGCTTCATCTCTATAAGTTTCATGTTGATTCCTAAGCTGTAAAGTAGCTAATAAGCTAATAAGCAAGATATTGGCCATTTTGTCCTGTGACCTTGAAAATGAGGTCAAAGGTCAAATTCAAGGTCACGAGAATATTCAGCATATATCATTTCCTATATGTTCACAATTGATTCCTAAGCTGTAAAGTCGATAATAAGCGAGATATTAGCAATTTTGTCCTGTGACCTTGGGAATGAGGTCAAAGGTCAAATTCAAGGTCATGAGAATATTCAGCATATATCATTTCCTATATGTTCACAATTGATTCCTAAGCTGTAAAGTCGATAATAAGCAAGATATTAGCCATTTTGTTATGTGACCTTGAAAATGAGGTCAAAGGTCAAATTCAGGGTCATGAGAATTTTCAGCATATATCATTTCCTATATGTTCACAATTGATTCCTAAGCTGTAAAGTCGATAATAAGCGAGATATTAGCCATTTTGTCATATGACCTTGAAAATCAGTTCAAAAGTCAAATTCAAGGTCATGAGAATTTTCAGCATATATCATTTCCTATATGTTCACAATTGATTCCTAAGCTGTAAAGTAGCTAATAAGCAAGATATTGGCAATTTTGTCCTGTGACCTTGAAAATGAGGTCAAAGGTCAAATTCAAGGTCATGAGAATTTTCAGCATATATCATTTCCTATATGTTCACAATTGATTCCTAAGCTGTAAAGTCGCTAATAAGCAAGATATTGGTCATTTTGTCCTGTGACCTTGAAAATGAGGTCAAAGGTCAAATTCAAGGTCACGAGAATATTCAGCATATATCATTTCTTATCATTCTTACTTTACAGGTGCAGTTGCAGATTGGCAGTCGGACAACGGTTAAGAGGTCCATTCCAGACCACGCTACCAACCTTCAGAGACTTCTAGCCGGAGTTCAACCGTACAGCAGTAGCAGTTTCCCGGAGTTTTACCGTTTCAGCTCCGGTTAAATAACAACTCACCCACCTCCCTAGAAAACCGGTTCATCAAGACGTCACAGAAGGGTGAAGAACTCGTTACACATTATGCCTAATATCTCACTTACTATTGAGATTAGAGACTAGGAATCAATTATGGACACATAGGAAATGATATATGCTGATTAATGTCATGACCTTAAATTTGACCTTTGACCTCATTTTCAAGGTCAGAGCACGAAATGGTTAATGTCTCGCTTATTATCGACTTTACAGCTTAGGAATCAATTGTGAAAATATAGGAAATGATATATGTTGAATATTCTCGTGACCTTGAATTGGCCTTTGACCTCGTTCTCAAGGTCACAAGACAAAATGGCTAATATCTCGCTTATTATCAACTTTACAGCTATGGAATCCATTGTGAACATATAGGAAATGATATATGCTGAATATTCTCATGACCTTGAATTTGACCTTTGACCTCATTTTCAAGGTCACAGGACAAAATGGCTAGTATCTTGCTTATTATCGACTTTACAGCTTAGGAACCAATTGTGGAATGACATATGCCGAATATTCTGATGACCTAGAATTTGACCTTTGACCTCATTTTCAAGGTCGAAGAACAAAATTGCTAATATCTCGCTTTAATTATCGACTTTACAACTTGAGAGTCAATTGTGGACAGATAGAAAATGATATATTCTGAATATTCTCATGACCTTGAATTTGACCTTTGACCTAAATTTCAAGGTCAGTCACCTTATTTTCCAGGTCAGAATACAAAATGGCTTATATCTCGCTTATTATCGAGTTTACAGCTTAGGAGTCCATAGTGAACATATAGGAAATGATGTATGCTGAATATTTTGGTGATCGAGAATTTGACCTTTGATCCCATTTTCAAGGTCAGAGAACAAAATGGCTAATATTTCGCTTATTATCGACTTTACAGCTTAGGAATCAATTGCGAATATAGAGGAATTGATATAATGCTGAATATTTTCATGACCTTAAACTTGAACTTTGACCTCCTTTTCAAGGTCACTTCACAGAATGGCTAATATCTCACTCGTTATCGACTTTACAGCTTAGGAATCTATTGTGGACATACTGGAAGTGATATATTTGTTGAATATTTCATGGCCTTGAATTCATTAATGACTTTATTTTCAAGGTCACTGGACAAAAGGCTAATATTTAAGATGTATACCGGGTATTGTGCGGTAACCTCTCTTAGCCCTTGGGCTAAATTTTATCCTAGAATGCCTTTAGCAAGAGATCAGATATGGCACCATCTACTGATAGATCATAATTTCTGCCGATTTCGGTGGTGCTTTTGAATTTGATGGTTGATTATTGCAAAAAGTCAAAACGGTGACGCTGGTAGTTTAACGCCACCTAGATAGTAATAAGGCCAGTCAAAGGTTATGAATGATATGTAATAGATATACACTGAGCGCGAGATGAACTAGAATATTATTGACATAATATTCTAATTCACCGAACCGCGAAGTGCATATCTGACTTAGTTACCTCTACTCCAGAGATCACGTATAACGCAATTTTCCTGCAAATATAAATGAGATATATACAAACACGAATGTTCAGTTTTCCTTTTTAAATGTAGATTATAGCTATTCAGCATGGAACAATTTTAACAGAGCTTTCACATCGCCATATAATGCACGAATAGGGCGAAAATTAAAAAAAAACTTACCAGTCGTTGAAGTCATGGATCAAACCTCAGAATCGATCGTAGAGATTTTAGAAGGAATTATGTAAATACATGTGGATAAATTTTTATTTTCTTATAAGGATTGAGAGAATGGAGGATAAAGATATTTGTTCAGGCAAACATAATGATTCAATTCTTTGTACAAGGGTACAACCCGTAAGATAATGCAAAAAGAGGAAATACTGATTCTGTTTTGAATTCCAAGAAATAAGTCTCATATATTACTCACCGGTTCACAAATCTGGTATTTTGTTCATGCACTGCATCTGGTTACACCAAAACTTTTGAGTCATTCCAAGGTATAATTAGGTTTTGCAACTGTATCCAACAAACAAGCGCGTCAGAACACGCGTTTATATCCGCATGCGGCGTTATCCATGTGTTGCATTTTTTTTCATCACGAATGATATCGCGTAGCTTGCTGTTTCAGAGTGAGGGCGCCTTTTGCCGCGTTTGCTTTTATAGGGTTCCATTTGAGCAATATTCACAAACACGTTGTTACCAGGGGAAGAAACAATTTAAAGGCACAGTGCAAATAGATGGTTTGCTATTGCTCAACTCAACACCTTTTAACAAAAGAATTGACTGGACGGCAACACCTTGAGTGGACGGCAATACAATACTGATCCTGTTCTCAAAACAGGATTATGACGTCATCTGCAAACCATGCGGACTAGGGTTGAATGTACAAATCTATGAGCGGAGTCATGTGGTGAAGTAAATTCTGTAGCGAGTATATAATAGATCCAACGCTTTTCCTGACGAATACACTTGATTGAGCAAAAACTGTGCTTGCATTCGCAGTTTTGTTGTTTAAATTGAATTACGTAAAGTGTATGTAATAGTGTTGTTTATGAACTAAAAGCGTGTATGCGTGTGTGTGGTGGGGGGGGGGGGGGGTGGGCTTGAGTCAGTAGGGGTGGGGGGGGGGGAAGTCGGGCGGTGCATGCACTATGTCGGATAATGCCTACGGCTGAGTATTTCTCACGAATAGAAACCTCGGCCTTCGGCTTCGGTCTCTATTCGTGAGAAATCGGCCGAGGTTTCTATTCGTGAGAAATACTCAGCCTAGGGCATTATCCTATACATAGTGAACAGTGAACAGGTGAGATATCCAATGACTTAGTGTACATCTCATCTTGTATTAACTAATGCTGGCTGCATCTGTTTTCGGAACAAGAGATAAGAAGTACTCAATACTCTGATTTATCTGGTTTACACCATTTTTTGCTGATATTTTGCGATGAAAAATGATATCATGTAATTACTCGGCAAACTTCACCTGGGAGTCAAACGGCAATTTTCTACCAAATTTCACGACTTCTATCGCGAAAACTGCCAAAGTTGGCAATCTACTCCAATGTTAAAATTTGCCCAATCATTGAACTTTTGGGTCCGCACATAATTTGTTCACTTTGTGGCGGGGCAATCTTTCGAAATCTACACGTTTGGTTAGAATACACCCCTAATATGTTTTCCAAAATCACAATAATACTTTCAATCATGATGGATGCAAACACGACCAAATTCCCGAATATGCTCAGATTCCCGATATTTTTATTCATTTTTGCCATGGAAGTCTGAAATTCAACAGATAATCGCCGGTGACGTATGCCGAATAATAATTGGTATCATTCAGCATCACAAAAATATCGGCGAAGGACATGGTAAACGAGTCGGGAAAATCAGTATGATCGAAAGAAGACGTATATATATTATCCTTCATTCTTTCTAGCTATTTAAAGCATATGTGTATTTACAGATTTGTTGGTAAAATCACTATGGCCGGTCCTAAAGATTGATCCATGGCTCCAATGGTAGACTGGTAAGTGAAAGTATTTGCGTTTCATGAATTTTATATATGGCGATCTGAACATTCTGTTCAAAGTTGTTTCCAAAATACATATGCTAAGTATAGGCTATATTTTACATTTAAAAACGAAAAAGTGAGCATTCACGTGTGTATATGTTAGTTGTATTGGTGGTAATAGATTGATACTTATAGTCTATTCACATTTGCAGGGAAATTGCAATATTGGCCTAAGTGTTTATGATCTCTGGAGGCTTCTCTAGGATTCCGTTACATATGTGGATATACCTGTGACGTATCGCTTCGCTTCGCGTCTCGGTCCATTCTAAGCAAGGAATGGAGAGTTACTCGGCTTTTCTCCTTTACGTAGTTTCGTTGATAGCAGCATATAGTTTTCATGTTATCGATCCGACATGGTACCAATTTACAGGTAATGAAAGTATGGAATCGACACACATTCCGGAACTGGTTGCTTTCAAATTGTTAAGTTGTTACGTCATTGATCATACATGAGTGTCAGGGCTCGTTGAACACAGCTTCGGAACCGTTCAGAGAGCTTGCCCCTCATCTGCAGCGCACAATAATCCCAAGCACTCCCTATGGTTAACTCGAGTTTCACGAGAACAGATCTACGTATTATATCATTAATTTACATAACAACAAAAATGATTACTCTTCCAGGTAAAAGTTAATGGCATAGATCTTACTTCAGAGTGCAATATAATAATTTTATTGTGTGGTCTTACGCTCAATTTCATCACACGTGGGAACGTCCATGTCCATGGTATCACACGACAAACCAACCATTTGACAGTTCACGGTGGTGTTGACTGACACCTCTCAAATTTCTCAGTAATCTCATAGGAACCATTACATGATCAATGATCGTCATCCTTTTTAAAACTCGCACATGGACCGACTGCCTTCAGCTTGAGTGCATTTCCAGATTCCCCAGGCCAAATTTGAGAGGTCCCTGGTCTGACTGCCAATATAGACACACAGGTCTAAGTCGTTGTTCGCAAGACCACTGAACACATTCTGATATGTGACATCAGCCCCTGTGTGCCAGATTATTGTGGAGTGGACATCATCACGCCTCCCAGATGTGTGCACTGGCTTGTAATCTGGAAGCAAATTGATAAAAATCATAATAATCGGAGACATCATTGTTTCTTCCTCTTTGGGTGTTCCTCTTTGAATGGACAAGTATAGTACATGTATACCCATGATGAATGAAATAGTGTTCCATCCTATTTCTGCTGAAATGTGCAGCAATAACAGGGCCTCATCGACTATACCTCCGGATTGCCTGACCATCTCGATGACAAAGTCATCCTCCTCTCGTGATGTGATATCAACCAAGTGGGCGAGTGGGTGGAATGTCTGAGGGCAGTAAGCCGAGGCGTCTCCCCTGTGCAGAGACGTGTTCGCAAGCTTGTAGCAGTGTCCATTCGCCCGATTCAGTACCATGTCCCCGGGACAGAAAGCTAAACGAGAGCAAAAGTATCGTCAAGCTTCTGATCGGCTCTAAATTGTGTCATGATAAATTGGTGACGATAATACGAATACACAGGTCATTCTTCCACTGTCAGTGACACTTTTAACTATACATGCAGTGAATGCATCTATGTAATATTGATTCAACTTCCTGTCATTATTGGTCTTCATGTATTACCGGTCTTGTTTTTAAATTTAAATGAGGATGATATTGACAGTATTCGGTCCACTCGAGGAACGCTTTTTTCCCAGGTTCACGACTCTGAGGCCAAAATTAATTTCCTGCTTCTCGTCCTCCCTTTTTTTCAAAATTGGGTAATGAGTGACTTTTTATTTTTTACTTTTTATTTTGAAAAAACACGTCCTCTGCTGAAGAAAAATGGGTCGAGAGGTTATTTTTTATTCTCTAGTTTTGGCCGGACAGCATTTTAAACGTATGTTGAACCCACAAATGTGAAAACGCCCACAAATGTAAAAACAAATTTTGTAAATCAACCACAAATGTGAAAAACTCTTTACCCACGAATATGAATAACAAATTCCACCCCCAAATATGAAAAAAAAAATTCAACCACAAATGTGAAAACGATTTTTGTCATTTACTCACAAATATGAAAATCTAACACATTAGATATAACATGAGAAATGGTTACTGGTCCTATGGCCGTTAATCCATTGCCATGGCGTTGCGTCTGTCATCCGTCGTCATTTTGTCTTAAAATTTAATGGTCGAAGCTTTCTGAAATTGTATCCTTTGTAATTTTCATGTTGTACAATACTGTCTCTGTCATATTTACGTTCTTTTTTCACACATTATTTATGTACAGCGCCGTAGAGCAGATTTATATCTGGATAGGGCGCTAATATCACACCTATTATCGACTTTGCAGCCTAGAAATCAATTGTGCAAATTATATATGCTGAATATTCTCATGACCTTGAGCTTGACCTTTGATTTTATTTTCGAGGCCAGAGCACAAAAATGGCTAATATCTCGACTATTGTCGACTTTACAGCCTAGGAATCAATAGTTAATCAATGGTTACTTATATAAAGTTGGTAAGAAGCGAGATAATAGCCGCTTTATCCTGTGACCTTGAAAATTAGGTCAAAGGTCAAATTCAAGGTCACGAGAATATTCATCATATATCATATATCATTCCCTATATGCCAACAACTGATTTCTGATCTCTGATTTCAATGCTAAGTGAGATATTAGAAATACTGTGTCCCATAATAAGCATAGCAGAATTTAACATGTGAAAGTCCAATTTGAGCCAAGTTTAAACCAAAATGGCCCACTTAGAGCGAATTAAGGGCAACATGGCTTGTACATGTCAGAAAGGTACATAAAGAATCTTTGAAATATAGATCTAAAAGGTCGGAGGACTTCATTTGGTGCGCCATGATAAGGATGTCCAGCTGAACGCCGAGGTTCCGGACAGAGGAGAAGGGATGGCTCGGTCGGTGGATAACAGACGAGATTACAGGGATATCTAACGTGTCAAGTTCTTTCAGATCTTGCCAGTTTTGTCGGCGACGAAATTGTTGAAATCGACACACTGCACATAGACATCTTCATGGCGCGGGTGAGGTCGCTTGGATGTAAAAGGGAGCAACGTAGTCGCCATTTTGAAAAGATTCTTCTTCGACGAGTTTCCGACCTTATCACTAGAATACTAGCTGTTTATTTTCACTGGCTAAGCTGCTGGCAGATACTGTAGTTGACGTTGATGATCGACGAAGATCCGTCGGTTTTTCCAGCAAGATTTTGGCGATCGATCTTACGTTTGATATGCTTTGCGTTCAGAGCACCAGCACTTGGCATAACAGGTTGTCTATTGAGAGCTTCCGATATGACTAGCTCGTACTGCTACGTTTGCTACGCTGTATATTTGGATCATACTGGACTTTGATCAAGTTTAACGTCACCAGAATATACAGGACTCGATCATGCATATGGTACGAACTTGGGCTTTTTGTTGATGTGTCATGTTTTTAAAAAGACCAATGCTCGCAGTTTGAACATTCCGTGTTACTTAGGGGAGATATCAATTTAGTGGAAATCACACAAAAAACCACTTCCAAAAACCCATAATTCACAATTCGTTTTCAATGTTTTTTTAGCATAATTTGTCAGTTTAGTTGAAGAGCTAGGTCACCCAATAATAACCATATGACTGGGTGACTTGTACATACCTTTTAGGAAAATTTGGTGTACATACTATTGAGCGTTCAAGTTCAATGTCACATAAAAATGTACCATAACAACTTACAACATTTACATGCTTATGATGCAAACTTGAGCTCTATCAAGAGTTCAGCACAGGCGACGCAGAGCGCGTCCAAGATGGCCCACATTGGTGCTCGGGACGAAAACGAACAAATCACGATTATGGCTTATTTACGGGTTGACACACCAATATGTCTTTTTGTATTCACTCAGATTCACTCAGATTTGGGTCCTCTCATTTTTTAGCATACATGCACAATTAGCAGTTTGTGTGTCTCCCGTAAATCAGTCATAATCGTGATTTGTGTGTTTTCGTCCCGAGCACCAATGTTTGCGCTCTTGGACGCGCCCCGCGTCGCTTGGGCTGTAAGGGATAAACTTTACCTTCGGCCGGTAAACTGAAGTTACCATATTACAATAAAAAAAATATTAACACATTCTTTGTTATCTAGGTTAGGGAGCCACCAGTAAAGAGATTATCCGCAACTCACCGAAATATGAAGCCATGGAATCATTCTTGAGCTCAGCTCTGCGGCCTCTTGACCACGTCACTAACTGACACGTTCCTCTCACGGCGCTCACGTCATCCCACAGCATGGTGAAGGCGTAGCACTCAGAGTACTGGCGACAGGCCCGTCTACATGACCGACTGTCTGTACCAGTAGCTTCAAACAGCAAGGGGTTGCCGCTACTGTTGAAGCCTTGTAGCTCCCAGAAGTTGGCCTTCGGGCAGGTGGATGCGATCAGGTGGACAGCGTAGATTACAATCAGAACACGAGTCCAGTCAAGTAGCCACATTTTTTTTCACTGAGAATGTCTCCTAAAGTTGTTACAGCTCTACATGGTGAAAATGCAATAATGCCTTTTCACTGTCCAACAATTGAGAAATCTGTAATATTCGTTCGATTATTTGATTCCCAGTTGGACTCTCCAAACCTATTGTCAGGTAGCACCTTCGGAACATAATAGAATTGTGAGAGAAAACAACATATAATAACTGGGTGTGCTACCTGTGTGTATTTTGATATTTTGCATAATTCAGATAATTCGATGAATATCACACGTTTTTCTGATGATCACATTAGGCAGCATAGTTCGATCATTCAATGTAATCATTGTGTCAGTCGTTACGGACGCCCACTAAAACGGTCGATCATCACCCAAGCATGTGAATGGGTGATGTGTGTGTGTCTGAGTGAATTAATGAACTGAAAATATTTATGCCAAACGTAACGTTGTCGTTAAGTCATTCGTTAGGGAGAGGGCAGGGGGTGGCGGAGGGGGGGGGGGGACCTGCTGTGATGTCACAGTATGTTCATGTAAACAAAAGCACGTGGGTATTTTGCTGTAAACTTGAAATATTGGTTGCAAGTCTATGCATGTCTATGGCAATAAATATACTAATATTGTATACTACTAATATTGCTGATCATGGAGACTATTGTCAAGCATTTCACCAGATACATTGATTCGATCGACGTCATATCGTTCCTGAGAGCCCCTTATATGAGGCATGTCTAAATTTAGACCCATGTTCACGTATTCTGGTACGGTATCATGTGACAGAGAATGACATGCCGGTTCGGCAAGTATAAATAATCCTGAAGAATCCTCTTGAAATCCCTGAACATCGGATTTTTTTGTAAAACGTTGCTCAGTTGAAACCCAGCTGTCAAACGTTATACTAGTAGTCAATAGATGGTTTGTAGATGACGTCATAATCCTGTTTTGAAACTAAGATCAGTTTTGTATTGCCGTCCACTCTAGCTGTTGCCGTCCAGTCAATTCTTTTGTTGAATGGTGTTGATTTGAGCAATAGCAAACCATCTATACAATGAGTTCATTTGCCAAATCAGAGCGGAATATGCATATTCTATAGGCCCAAGTATCATATCCTGCGCCTTCCTCTATATTCAATAAGGATTAAAAAGGTGCAAGACGGATTAAATGGTATGTTTTCAGTGGACGAGTAGTATTAAGGAGCAGTGTACGGTACTTGGGCCATTCTATATATACGCCAACTACTCCATAATACTACTCACTCACTGAAAACATTCCACCCAACTCGTTTGACACTTTCTCAATCCTGGAAAACAAGTAGCCTAAAATACCTGGGCCGATAAATGTTTAATGTCATAAGCAGAATTATGTGTCTACATTTTAATTTTTATCATAGAAACACCAATGCTCACTAAATTCCACATCTATTATGATCCTTTTTCTGGTGAGGAAGTTGGTAAGTTGATACGATGCATTTAGGATCCATATGGCATATTGAATACAAACTTGCCCGGCACATAGGTCTGGCCTAGTTTGAGGGGAAACCGTACATGCAAATGATATCATTAAAGATCTGTAGATGTTCTTCGTTTACAGTTGGCTTTCCTTTAATCAACCAAGTTATACACTTGATCAATGATCTGTAATTTTTCATCGTTTACAGTTGGTTTTCCTTTAATCAACCAAGTTATACACTTCAAAATATGTTGAGAAGATAACACTTGTTCATTCAAGTATAATCTGCCAGTAAATCTTGTTGGTAACATTCGCCTCCCGTCAGGACCAGATGTTGTCGGCAAGAGTCAAGCCACAAATAAAAACAACTGCCATTAGCCGTTGATAATATGCTTCAAACCCGCGTGACGTCACATCTTTCTCCCCCTCCACCACCCCACTCCCAACGTGAAATACACCACAATATAGTGTGTGTTTTTTTCGGAACATTTGATCTGTACAAAAGCGCATTTGGGCCACAAGGAAAAGCAACAACAATATCTCATCAACTCGAAATAGATTTCATTATTTCGAAATTAAACTCGTTTTAATAACCTTAAATCAACTGCCTTCGAAAAGCAAGCAATTTTTTTGGAAAATTATAAACATGTAAAAATAACTAAATGAAACGTACTCACATCAAATGTTATGACTACAACCAGTCCTCTTCTATTTTGCTTGTTTGAACAAGCGTTCATGCGTAAATACGGGAAATGTATCCATCACACGCAGATGTAAACAAAGCATAAAAATGCAAGATAAACTGATAATTCCACGCACACCGCGATGTATTACTGATTATTGTTTTTATAGCTACACTTTATGTGCAGATTAAAACTGGAAATTGTACTCGATGTGGACTTTTATGGGCAGTATGAGCATTTGTTTACATACTGGTTCGATGGATATACTTCTTCAGTTTATAAAAACAAACTGACATAAAATGTGCATTAAGACGGTTGGAAAAACAACTTGGATGGGCTGTAATCGTCAAAATTATTGTACACATGTATTGTTATCTTGTATTGGATGTGTTGCACTAAAATTTATTTTTGAAAAAAAATATTGCATACATTCCAAGGCAGTTGCTTTAAAAGTGTGACTTTTCAAATTCGAGATAACAAAATTTAAATTCGAAATAACGAATTTTAAATTCGCGCTTTTAATTTCGAGATCTGTCATCATTCAGTTCGGTTTTACAGTTGTAATATCATGTGTGTTATTTTCATGAATGTTCTAATGGCATTGCCTCGAAGGATGATAGATTAAATATTGATAGGTCAATAAATATCCGATATGGTAAACATGTCGTGCAGGATAAACAAAACCAATTCACCATGAAGACATTGCGAATTTTCTAGCCGATAAGTGAATACCTTCATTTACAAGACAAAACAAAATTGCCCGAAAATGCTTGATGTGTTTTGTACCATTTCGAGACAAAACAAAAACGCCAAAAGTTTCGACATTGAACACGTTTTGGGGGAATGTCTTTCTTTAAATGGGGAACTGTACAGAGAAAGCAAAACCAGAATATTGCAAATATTGGCACACAAGAGATGACTTTGAATTTAACCTCCGTTGACCTTACATGTCAAAAGGCCGCTCTTTTTTCTGCCTTTTGTTTTTTGTTGATGCACTAGTCCCCATATGTACCCTTCTTGTTTTCACTTTTTCACTTTAAGTCTCTTTGCCATTGATTGAGAATTTGTTGGATTCTTTGTCATTGATTTATGAATTTTTTGGACGCACGTTTCCTGCATATTCATATATTGGGAGCTGTATAGTTTAAATACCCATAATGCTTCGAGATAGAGCCTGACTGTTGGCACATTCAACCCGGGAGTCATATAAACGATTTCAGTGGTGACCTTGAAGTTGACCTCCGATGATCTCTGAATGTCAAAACGATCTCTTTTTTCTCGAAAAAGCGATCATTTCTACCTTACCGGGTCATAGTTTCGGTATGGTTTACACAAAGGTGTGTGTAAATTGGGCATAAGATACCATTTGATCATTAGGCATAGAGACAGAGCTTCGTTTGTATCATGAGCTAATAGGAAGTCGAATATGCACGGGTTTGAGTGACTTGAACTAAACATCAGTTATCCAAGGAGTGTTTTCAAGGTGCACGTTAAGCAATATTCCCCTGTGGCACCAGCTGGCAATCTACCCCAATGTTAAGTTTCAACCACAACTTGGAATTTCAGAGTCTGCACACACACAAAATTGTTCGATGTTTGAGTTATATAATGCTTGAAAATAAACATATTTACTCAATATACACCGACTATGCCTTTCGACGCCAAACAACGCAGTAGGTTCGTTCTGTACAGACATAAACATGATAAAAGCCCTGAATTTGTAGGAGTTTGATCTCATTTTGGACTGAAATTTAAAATTCGGGTAGATTGCCAGCTTTTTTTATCATTTTCATCAATTTGGTTGAGCCGATGATCCAAAACAAAACTACGGCCAAAAAGCGTGTTTCACTGATATATCACCTTGACTTTGTTATAATTGGTATTCGTTACGTCACATCGGGGTGTGTCTTAACGAGGTATTCAAATTGTTATTCATCATGCTATTGTGGCGTTAGGTGTTGTGTTGTGTCTATGAGTGTTTTTTTTTTTGATGAAAATGCTCCAGCGAGTATGTAGCTTACCTGCTCTCTCGGGGAATGACATGAATAAATGAAGATTTATATATACACAGAATAAGACATACAATGACTTCGGTCACCCACGTGACTTACAGATGAATAATTCAGATATGGATCACTCTACAAGATCACATGAAAATAAATCGTTCACGAGGCACAGTAAAAATTTCTTCGCCCGTAGCTTCTCTCCGTTCCTTCCCGTTGACGTTTCTCCCGTGCCTTGCGTCACGCGTCAGGTTTTTTTTTTTGCAGATGGATTCCGTTGTCAACAGGTATTGACTTCTCGGTTGGAAAAATCGCAATGTCTCCATGGCAACCATGTCAGGTGATAAACAAAGTTTAACAGGAATTACCTGCTCATATTTCATTCATCAGCCTTCCGGTTCATTTGGATTATCTTTATTGTTTATCGAAAAATTCATGTATTCGCGGCCACTTTGTCAATTATAATTAGTATTCGTGACGTCACAATAGGATATATGTTTAATTGCTTATCCTGCAATGTATATCTACCTGTTATCAAGAGAAGTGGCTATATGAAAAATAGTCCAAAGGTTAAGAAAGGTTACCGGAAGATTTAAAGTGTTGAGCTACAACTGTTTTTTTTAACCAAAATTCAAGGTCACTCAAGGTAAATGTCAAGGTCACTATTGAAATCATTTTATGTGACATTCCATTTGAATGTGTCAATTTTTGGGCTCTATTCTGAAATATAATTGGAGAAAACTCTGCACAGCTCCCATTATGAAGAGAGAAAAAGGATGAAATGAAAAAAATATATTTTTCAATGGCAAAAAACATTTTTTTGTTTGGCTGGAAATGACTCAAAACAGAGAGTGACTTGATTTCAAACAAAATAAAGCAACATGGCCGCCACGAACAGGCATGTGGTTCAAGTAAAACGAAACTTACAATCATCACAGGGGTACATATGAGAAGTATTATATACATCGACTAGAGAAAAGGTTACTGGACAGATTACAAGAAATGTCTGCCAGAGTCTAAAAGCCACTAATTTGTTCGAAAAAAGGGCCATTTTGACTTTTCAATGTCATTAAAAGTCAAATTCAATGATTTAATCATCAGTCTATGATTGAATTAATGAATTCCCATTCGATTATGCCAATATTTAGGCTCTCTCTTGAAGTGTACCAGGAGATTATATCATACAGGTCCCATAGTGAAGAAAAAGGTGCATGAAATGTTCCAAGTACAATTTTTTTTTCAATGGCCTTTTTTTTGCTGGAAATGGCTCAAAACGAATAGTGACTTGATTTGGGATGAAACTTCATTTCGACGACCCGCCAAAAAATCACAATGGCCGCCAAAGGCAGATCGGTGACTCAAAGGCGACAAAACTTATACACACAAAGGTACATAAGGGGAATCTTTCGGAGTAAGGGGCCGGTCATTATTTATCGGGTGGGGGGGGGGGGGGGTTGGATGGATTTTCCGAGAAATAAGTTTTCAAAGTTTGACCCCCCACCGATATTGAAAAACAATGTATGACCCCAAACCAAGATCAAAAAAGCGTGACCCTCCCAATCCCCAAGTACATATACAAGGCCATAATACGCAATTGATGACAATTATAAGGAACCAGTATGATATCTAAATGCTACTTTTACACTTCATTCACATCTCTATTAAAACATTTGTGACTTTTGTCGCAATTTCTTTTTCTTAATAACGTAAGTGGATATTATGAATTTGTGCCATTACAACTGATTTAGTTATTATTCGTGGGCATATTATATCGGTATGGTGGCCTCCGAGTGAACTCGGAAAAATTATGACTCTTCCACATATCATTGATGAATCAGGCCATCCTGGACTGGTACTTTCCCGACCTTGAATCAAATCTGTGTTGGCTCCATGATAGTTCATGCTCCGAACGTGGGTATTATCCCACGTTCGGAGCATGAACTAGCTCCATGATGGGGTCATAGTGCATGATTTGGGGTGCGGCCCATTGTTTGTATGAGTCGTTATCCGAGCCTAAAAGCCCGAGTCGTGTGCAGCGAGCCGGAACGAGAGGTTAATATCTAGATATTAACCTGCCCGGAGGTTAATATCTAGATATTAACCTGCCCGGAGGTTATTATCTAGAAAATAACCTCCCGCCAGATCGCTGGAATAAGAAAGAGCATTTAACACATAGATAGGCCACGATACATAGGCTTTATGGATTCACATATGAAAGCGCACAATCACACATTAATTACAACATTTGACGACAATTCAATGGTAAGGCTTGTCCGTCGGCACCGTTTTGTGGATATGTTTTTGATATTTGGTTCATGAAGATATCGGCATTCTGTAAAAATCCTATGCAAATTCCTCTGTGAAATCCAGTGAATGTGGTCTTGGAAAAGGTCCACAGTCCCGGGAGTTTTGTATGTTTTGACATTAATCCTGCGATATGCCACATATACGTATCCACGGAATCCTCCAGAGATGATATAGACGTATATTGTAGTTTCCCTGCAAATAACAATGGAATGTGTATGTTTTTGTTTCTAAATGTAGGACATAATATAAACATATATTTATCACATTATTATATGTATTATGAAAACAATATGAACATAACATTCAGATGGACATATATAATGCACGATTAGCACAGAAAAGAACACGCCTACCAGTTGTGAAATCAAGCCACGGGTACATGCATGTATTTAGGAGTCGTCGTAATGGTTTTACCAGCAATTCTGTAGATACGCGTATGCAAATCTGTTTCATATTTAGCAAGAAATGAGGAATGAATGATAGTAATATATCCGTTTTACATATATTGTATTGCATACATATACAGCGGCGAGCCAGTTAGTTAATATATTCAGAATGCTAATTTTCTTCCAAACCGAAATCAGGACCCAAGTAGGATATGCTGCGCTCTAATACAATTCGATCACTAGCTGCATTTACTGTAATCCGTCTGCAATCTTTATCACAATTGAAAATATAAGAAAGCGCAGCATACGCTGTTTGGGCCGGAATGAATTGGTAAATAACTCACCACTTCACTGGTTTCCTTTTTCATACACCGTATCCTGCCACACGAAATTTTGCGCCATACACATCAATAAGTGTTTGCAACTGTATCCAGCGAATAAGCGTTCATATCCAGAACACGCATTTATGTGTTGCATTCATGAACCTGAATGTCACGGAGCTTTCCGTGGCAAGGTAAGCGCCCCTCTGGCAGCATTTGAGTTATTGAGAGAGAAAACAACTCAAAGGCACAATGCGAGTCCACAATATATGTATATCAAGGAGTTGTTTGTGAACTCAACGATTGAGTATTTATGAGAGGGGTGTGTAAGGGTGGGGGTGGTGCATGGGGCTGGGGTTGTGTGGGAGGGAGAATCATGCACTATGTCGGATAATGACCACGGTTTCGTGATTCGCCCGATGAAACCTTCGCGCTTCGCGCTCAGGGTTTTATCTGGGCGAATCACTCAACCTTGGTCATTATCCCATACATAATGTTCCGTGATGATCCGCGATTGTCTAGCAATGTCCTGGCCACCAAGAAAGTCAGGTAAATCAGATTCACTATATCGTCATCCGGGACGATCCAGGACTATTTTGCAATCCTGGATGGAAATGTCCATATTTTGTTCATGGTGGTCCAGGACAGTCCTGAGCTCATCGAGGATTATCCTCAGTGGCCTAGGTTCCTGAGTTGGCAACGTGTTGAGTGGAAAATCGGTCTGTGATTTTGACATGCTGGTTCGGGGTCATTGGATGTTATGGCATGTTGGTCAGCATGGTATGGGCCGGGTGATCCATTGTTAGTCTGTGACAGTGCATGTTGATCATCCCGACTGGCACTCTATTCAGCTTCAGTGCTGCTGTGTTCTACTTAGGTCCATAGTTGATCCGTGTGACAATGTTTCAGTCTGTGAGTGATGAGCGGTTGTCGATTCACGACATCTCCTGATTTTGGGTGTTCCTGGATGGTCCTTTCTAGGATCAAATTTTGGCGGAACTATAGTTTCACTGATAATGGGACAAAAGGATGGTTTCCAAATGCTCTATACTCCAGTGAACCATCAGTCCAGGTTGAGTGGATTGTTTTCACCCAATTCACTATTTCAATATAAAATTTTCCTCAAATTAACTAAAATTCGAACTCCGACCCCCCCAGTTCCATTGAAAATAAAAGTATGACCCCCCCCCCCCCCTCCCAATAATGTTGAAAATGAAAGTGTGACCCAAAGTTTTTACACCCCCCCCCCCCTACCTGATAAATAATGACCGGCCCCTAAACATCTCAAAACTGTCTGAACAGTTTTTGAGAAAATGGCCGCCAGAGTAGGAAAATGGCCGCCATTTTGAAAAGAAGCGCAAAAGTAAAAAAATAAATAAAAATATCTCTTCCTTGAAAATTTTTAGGCATTTTGAGAAAAAGTTTCGATAGAAAACTTTCGATTGAAGGTTCGATCGAAAACTTTCTAGATATAAGTGTAGACGGACGACAGGACGATGGACGACGACGGGCGCAACACCATGTCAGTGGGTTATCCTGCCGAAGGTCTGGTAACGTGATTTTGATATACAATGAAAGAACCCCAGCATAGCAACCATTCCTCAAATATAGTCCCTAGCAACTATGGCTGTCAGGGGTTCAAATCACATACCAATGAGGCAAATATTGGATAAAAAATACAATGATTTCTTATTTTTACCAGCTATACAATGTAAGATTCATGGCGGACAGATCCGTAGCAATTACGGTTACTATAAGGCCTGTAAGTCACGTGCCGTCACGGTGTGATTCTGGTGACCAACAAACATACACACATCATCCGCTTTTGTTTAATATTAGTAATATTGGATTGAATATTTTTTTCAGACTGATAAGTAAACTTTACAAACATAATGATGTAAATAAAAGAAGCGATTCCTATCAGCTTGAGGGTTACCCAAGACTTCAAGTCTGTACAATGGATAACCCCGTGACATAAATTGCAACGTAAGTTCGAGAACATGATTTTTTTAACTCCATTTAGAACTCCAATTACTCAAATAACACAATAGGTGTATGTTTGTTGGTCACCAGAATCATACCGTGACGGCACGTGACAGGCCCTATTGTCTAAATCAAAAGAATGGTTAATAAGCTACTTTAATTCAGTATTGCTCATGTTCAGTATTGAAAATAGTCAAAAGTAGTTAACTGAATGATTACCTTAAGGTAATCATTCAGTTAACTACTATTGACTTAATGTAAGGTAATCATTCAGTTAAATACTATTGACTATTTTCCATACTGAACATGAGCAATACTGAATTGAAGTATTGCACATGTATCTGCACTTTTGCATAAAAAATAAAGGCCCAAGTATCATATCCTGCGCCGTCCTCTATTTTCAATAGGGATTAAAAAGGTGTGAGACGGATTAAATGGTATGCTTTCAGTGAACGAGTAGTATTAAGGAGCAGTGTACGGTACTTGGGCCAAAATAAAGCTCAATAAGCCCAAATCCAAACCCAAGTGAACCTCTTTGTCTCGGAACAAAAAGAAACTATAAGCTGATTGGGGTATAATTCCGTCGGCCCAAGTATCGTATCCTGCGCCTTCCTCTATATTCAATGAGGATTAAAAAGGTGCGAGACGGATTAAATGGTATGTTTTCAGTGGACGAGTAGTATTAAGGAGCAGTGTACGGTACTTGGGCCATTCCGTCTTGCATGTTTTTTTAATCTCTAAATCGTTTGACCTGAGCATAACGCAGTCTGGCGTTTCGAAGAATCGTTGCGTTAATGGTGTCGTTATGATGGTTTGACAATCATAACGACCTAGTACATCAGGTGTTCATGGGGTGAATCATGCACGTCATACTTTCGTGGTTATTCGTGTGAATTTTTTTATGAAAGTGCCATCAATGTGATGACCCTGGGGAATTGGATACTAGACTAACTCATAAAAAGACATGAACAGAACAAACAAATTATAAACTATTTTGACAGCTACGGTGGCTCAATGCTGCCAAAATTTATGACAGTGTTTAGAGGGAAAGTTCAGAGTAGTTGAAATCAGTTTCCCCGTTAGCATATAGAGCAGAAATGGATCCAAAATCAATGACATGCCATATTTTGCTATATTAAATTTTTATCTTGAGATTATAGAATGCTAAAATATCATTATTGTAGACATCTGGGGCCCGTTTCACTATGATCATAAAGAGCTCGTTAGCAGCAAAATTCTCGTTAAATTAAAGAATCCTCGTTAATAACGAGGGTTTATCAATCACTAAGATTTCCATCGTTAAAAATGCTCGTTGTATCCATCGTTAACAATATGTTGTCATAGTTATTTTTGTGTTTTTATTTCCATTGGTAAAAACTTCAAGGAGCACTTTATATAACGAGCTCGCTATCTTAGTGAAACGGACCCCTGGACTTCAGATTGTAGAAAGCACAAACAACAATAGGTACATTATCTGTTCAAAACTTCAATATTTAAACATATTTCCAAAATCAACAACCTATATGCGTGAAGAAAGGTCCCAATTCTGAAACTAGTTTACAGCGAGGCGCAAACCCTTTACACCCAAAACTACGGAAGCCCATAGGTGACATGCGCGTAAAAAAAATTATATGTCTTTTCCAGCAAAAAGCTAGCACGTTCGAACGTGGAAGCATTTAACACTATCACGTTCGCACGTAGGAACAGTTTAGGCTATTGCGTTCACACGTGGAAAGTCCTAGGTTACCACGTTCACACGTGGAAGCATTTAACGCTTCCACGTTCGCACGTGGAAACTTCAGGAGCTACCACGTTCGCACGGGCAAAGATTTAGGTGTGGTAGCATCAAATGCTTTCACGTGTGAACGTGGAAACCTAAATCTTTCTACGTGCGAACGTGGAAAGGTATAAATGCTTCCACGTGTGAACGTGGTAGCTTTGAAACTTTCTACGTGTGAACGTGGAAGCCTAAAACCTTTCTACATGCGAACGTGATAAGTTTTAAAGTTACCACGTGCGAACGTGATAGCGCTAAATGCTTCCACGTGCGAACGTGGTAGCTTTGAACTTTCTACGTTCGAACGTGCAAGGTTTTTACTAGAAAAAAAAACACATTTTCCCGCACATGTCACGTATGGGCTTCCATACAAAACAAACCGTTTTAACATTTCTAACAGGACACACCATGAATACTGGTATCATTGGGCCGCCATGCATAGGACATCACATCTGCATATTGTAATTATTATCGAAACAGGTTTTGAAAGGCGCCAGCTAATCACTTGGTGGCTTTTTATGTTATAAATGAATGTATCTTCATTCAAAATTAATAATATAAAAAATGCATTGATATATTAGATCATGCGCTATAAATTGATGAAATGGGAGGCGTTTTTGTGGGGTTTGGCCTGCAGATGAAAAACATGTAGAATATAATATTTTGTATCACGCAATATTCTAGTTAAAGCGATGATGTGTTGGTTTACTTGTATTAATGACGAATATAGCACAGGTGTGTTTGTCACGTGCTTGCGTCTTTGGATGATCTGTCAAGAATTTAGCCTATTTGAACATTCTACATACAAGCATTATTCACACTCATATACATCTACACCAAATAAATCAGGCACTCGGGGCAAATAAGAATAGGCCTACACTATGGTAATAATGCAATTTATAGTTATATTCACATTTTCAAATGTATGTTTTTCATCGATTTTAAAAATTAAATAACACTTCATGGATAATACGAGAATCAAGCCATCAAATCTATATTTTGCGTGTATAGTTGGTTATTCTGATGCGCCAGTTTCGAGAGCAAAGAGTCTACTGTATATGATGTTTTGTGAGTTCTCGGCCGTGGCATTTCACTGTTTGTTCTTCCGGGGATGCAGGATAGAATTAGAAGAAACGAAAATAAATAGCACACCCACCGACAGCGTCGATCTGGCTATTATTTAACCACGTGTCCTCTTGAATATTTGAAATGAAAATTTCTCCGGCAATTGTTCAAAGTCAACAGCGTCCTTTCTCGGACGCGCCCGTCGCCGTCATGGGTGCAGAGTCTGCGTGGCGAACTTCATTAGGTATACATCCAGGTCCATGTGACATTTATCAGATAAATCGATTTCATGGCATCTCATTCAGCTACACGTGATAAAAGTTTTCTAAAAGTTTTTTAAAGAATCAAAAATGTTTTTAAAAAAACAAAAAAAAAACAATTGACTCTGGACACTGAACGCATATAGACTGAGCTTAGGTTTTTATTATAAACAGGTCTGACTTGAAATGTGTAAGTGGGCCTGTGCAGACATAACTTTTGTAGATAAAGTTTAGGAATGTATTATGAGCGTATAGGAATTAAGTTATGGATGTTTGATGTATTGGTGACCTTGAACTTGACCTCAAGTCATAAGATTACGTCTAATCTAAAATGTGTAAATTGTCCTCTGTGGGTTCGCATTATGAGCACATAGTAGGTCATATATGTTTGGTTTTTGACGACTTTGAAGTTGACCTCAGAAGACCTTAGTCGGTAAATCTCAAGGTCACGTGAAATATGTAATTTGGTCCTTGTAGACTAGCGCATGTAGATGGTGCTTAGATTGGTATTATGAGCATAAAGAAAGTATTATATGTTAGATATTTCGTGACGTTAAACTTGACCTCAGATGCCCCTGGTTGCATGTTGAATATCAAGGTCAAATTTGACATGAATTATTCACCAGTAAAAATTGGACAAATGATTACAGATAGACCTTATGGTTGTATTACGGGCATAAAAGTAATCATAAATGTTGGATAATTAGGTGACCTTGAACTTGACCTCACACAACCTTAAGTATTCAAGCTCAATACTGGGTTTGATCTATGTCTGACGGTAAGCTACAGTATCCTTGGTGTTATGCGCCTGTATCAGTTTCCACAGTACTGAAACGTTGCCGTTTATCGTTTTCTGTATTTTGCCTCTGTATCGTGGATGTTGAATATTCAGTGAGATTTGGCCTATTCCATCCTCATAACGTTTGCAATAGACGATTATTTAAATGCCACCATACACCAGCTGTAATCTTTTTTGAGAAATTTCAAAAAAGAAATTCTCACTTTCAGGTCTGGGTGCAAAATTCACCAATGTATTGATTTTCCGTGAAAATGTCAAATTAATACCACATGACCTAGAACGCTCAAGAAATTTGCGTTATACACAGTTGCCGGTACTGATTCTCCAAACATTCATTAAATTTATAATTCTTTTGTTTTCAATCAATTAACATTTTTAAATGGCATATGCTCCGCATATCTACCATGATCCGTGGTAGATTATGTCATAGTGCCCCATGAATATATAAGTGATTGTGATAAATTTGAAGTCCTAAAATGTACAGATGTGGTTACCAAGTTTAAGCTGGAAAAACTATTGCACAGTAAATGTAAGATGCCTGATCATTCTCTGGTATTCATCACTGTCCACATGAAACAGGGTACAGGATCTATCACACCATGTATACAGAATGTGTCAAACAACCAGGTCTGTGATGTTGTACACAATGTAAATAATGTGAATAATTCTGAACAAGTCGCTGAACATGAAACAGTAGGGACTAAAAGGTACTTTTTTAATAGTATCCCGGAAGGGTTCATGAGTTCAAATAACTGGAAGTTGTGTATTGATAATGTGATAAATCTATGTCGGTATTATATGCGCTCTCAGGATCAGGTGGATGCTGTCTATGAGTATTTTTGTTCAATTTTGTATGAGGAGATGAACTCTTACTTGAAGTGTGCACATGTCAGAAGTAGTGAACATGTTCATAGGAATTTAAAACCATACTGGAATGATGAACTTGAAGAATTATGGTCAAGTATGAAAGACAAAGAACGTGAATATACAATGTTCAGGGGTATGCAATGTATTAAAAAACAATTACGTATAGAATTTATTGAATCCAGAAGATTATTTAATAGGACACTGAGACAGTGTGAAAGAAGATATTATCGTGAAAAAACTCAAACTCTGGAGCTCAATTGTACGAAAAATCCTAGAAACTTCTGGAAGTATATCAAATCCTTAGGGCCGAGAAAGAATTATAATATTGAATTGAAAGTGCATGAAGGTGACGGTTTTAATTGTGACCCTGGATTTGTATTGAATGAATGGGCGAATGAATTTGCATCATTGTATAATCCCAATTTTGATCAGGCATATGATAATGATTTTTACTTGAAAACCGTAACTTTTCTCAGACATTGTGAAATTTATGCCATACCTTTCTTTGAGACAAACCATATGGTGAATGACGACATATCATTTGATGAAGTTGAAAGGCAGGTTATCAAATTAAAAAACAAAAAAGCCTGTGGTATTGACAATATTCCGAACGAGATATTAAAACAAAAATCTGTGTTATTAGTTCTATGGAATCTATTTCGATGTTTCTTTCACATGTCTCTGTCACCGTCGGTCTGGTTGAAGGCTATGATCAATCCAATTCCGAAAGGTTCAATGACTGACCCATATTGTCCACTACAATATAGAGGTATTAGTTTAATCAGCTGTGTAGCAAAATTATACTCAAGCGTGCTAAATTCCAGAATTATATCATACTGTGAATTTTTGGACATTTTTGTTGAAGAACAAAATGGGTTCAGAGGTAAGAGATCTTGTGAAGAACATATTTATACATTGAATTGTATAGTTAATAATAGCCTAGAATGTAAAAAACCAGTATTTGCAGCTTTCGTTGATCTGGCTAAAGCCTTTGATTGTATTGATAGGAACCTTCTGATGTATAGGTTGTTATATTATAACATTGATGGAAAAATGTATAATGCCATAAAAAGTTACTATGCAAATACACAATCCTGTGTTAAACTCAATAATCTACTGTCAGGCTGGTTCGATGTAAGATCTGGTGTTCGCCAAGGTGACCCTCTGTCCCCAACCCTGTTTTCACTTTTCATAAATGATTTTGCAAAAGAAGTTATATCTATGAAATTAGGCATCAAAATTGGAAGTCAGTATGTCAGTATTTTATTATATGCTGATGATATGGTTCTGATGGCAAATACAGAAAATAATTTACAACTTTTGTTAGTTAAGCTTCATGAATGGTGTAGTAAGTGGAGATTGAGTGTCAACAAGTGTAAGACAAATATTGTACATTTTAGAACCCACCGGAAACCTAAGACCCAGTTTGTGTTCAAATATGGAAATTCAATAATTGATATTGTACATGATTACAAATATTTAGGAGTAATATTCGACGAGTATTTGAATTTTAATAAATGTTCAAAAACTTTAGCTGACTCTGGTAGCAGGGCACTTGGTGCTTTGATGTCTAAACTCAAGATGTTGAAAGATACCGGTTTTAAGACATTCGATAAGTTGTATAGTTCTGGAGTTATTTCTGTGTTAGATTATGGCAGTAGTATATGGGGGTTCAACAAACAAAATCATGCAGAAATGGTTCAAAATAAAGCAATCCGTTACTATTTAGGGGTTCACAATTTTACAGCAGTACCTGCAATACAAGGGGAAATTGGGTGGTTACCATGTAAATTCAGAAAATATTTGAATATGTTAAGATTCTGGAATCGTTTAATTAAAATGGGAAATGACAGACTACCGAAAATACTTTTTTTGTATGATTACCAAGCAAATTACCGTAACTGGTGTAAAGATGTCAAACACATACTTTGCTCAATTGGAATGAACAATATATACGATAACAAAACATGCTGTGACATTGTTATTTGCCAGAAAAAACTGTTAGGAATAGCCGAGCAAGAATGGAAAGCGTCTGTTTTGTATAAACCAAAGTTAAGAACCTACACTAAATTTAAAAATGAGTTTTGTACTGAACCATATGTTACTCATCTTCATAATAAGGGTCTCCGATCGATAGTTGCAAAATTTAGTGGTATATTACAATTGTCAATTGAAACTGGGCGCTTTACTGGTATTCCTCTTGAAGAAAGATTGTGCCCTGTATGTACTCTGTCTACTGTAGAAGATGAATTCCACTTTGTATGCATTTGTCCAGAGTACTGTTCTGCTAGAAAATTACTATATGAGAAACTGTGTGATATCAATGTCGACTTTCCATTAATGACTGATGAGGACAAATTTATTTCTATAGTAAAACAGGGTGGCAAACATTTTGCTATATATCTTGTCACAGCTTGGGAAAAACGAATGGAAAAATTGTACAAATAATATGAATAATGACACTGTCCGTCCACTATACTTGCATTGTACATAAACCATCATAACGTCATCGATCATTTCATTTTTGTAGCTGACAAATAAGCCTGATAAGGCTGGGTGACTTTTGTTTATTACCATATATGTTGTTGTTTTCTTTGTTATCTTGTTATGTCACTTGTCAGTATAATAAAGAAATTTTGACCTTGACCTTGCCATCACTTTCATAATTATCTTAGATCTACATACAATCATGCAACAATACTAGGTTTTCACAATTCATTATGTCTCCCTCGACACATTTCAACATGATAATACTATTTCGCATACTGAGCATAATCGGAAGTCGGAAAACCTTGATTGTACAATAAGGTTCCACAGATATATCACAACAATCATATTTGGTATGAATTTATGTTCAATGATTATTAACTTCCCAAGTGACGTTATGAATACTCAAATCAAAGTTACTCAAAGACAACATATTCCGCCACTGCCTGTAACTAAATTATAATTAACAATTTTGAAAAATCCACATTTTTTCATATTTTTTACATAGGAAGTATTATAACACAAATATGCTGAGATCTGAGTCATTTACTCACGGTCAATATCATCATATACCGCTTTTTAGAATTTTTTTTAAGGTTTTTTTTCCAGGAACTGAACTGTCCAGTCAGTAATGCTACTTGCTTCGTTCTCTAGAAGTAAATGTACTTGTATAACAACCAAACTCCCAAAATTACAGATGTCAATGTTTCAGGCCGTCTCTACTGTAGTAAACATACCATAAACTCTGGGGAAATCCACTTCATTGGGTCTGCAGACGGTCCTCACCATAGTTTTCAAACTTGAACAAACAGTGTTAAACCCGGACGACCAATTATTCAATGGGTTCAGCGCAGCATCGGTAGACAATAGCGGGTAGTTGTTTTATAGAACATAAACATCCGACCAATCGACTACAGCTTTGATCTGTATTTACTTTAAATTTTATCCCCGCCTGTTTGTCTATTGACTTTGTGCAAATTGATATGGAATTTTAACCGATAAATATACGTCTGTCGCGTATTAACGTAGATTAGCAAATACCTAAAGTGATGCTCAAAATCCCATTATAGTGCAATATGATACTTATGTATGTTTTGTAATTGGTAATGCGCTGGTTCAACCTTGACGTTTTGTGATTATTTTCAGATAATTGAAATTATTGTTTCAAATGCCACTGAATTATCTAAAACAAACAATTCACAATATTGTAAAGCCGTGTTACAGTAGTTCACCCCCAAACAATTGTTGAATAGACAATGAAAACCTCTATTATAGTTAGATCCAAATTGAATAATAAACATCTGACATATCATTATTATAACTTGAAAACATGAATAATCATGATCCAACTTGTGTTTTCCACAATGTATTGGATCGATGCACAGCTTTTTGTACCTACTATTGTTATCGGAATCAGATAATGCTTATACTGTTGGTCAATATGGAAAACGACGCAGAAGGCCAGTGTAAGCAATTTTATGACAGAAAATTTATTGTAAACTATATTACGACATATTGATAGAGTAACACCAATGATATAGACGTGTACATAGAAACAACACAAGACAGAACCATGGAAGTTGACCGCTGAATATTAAAGCAAATATTTCCCTGGCAAATAGCTAACTACACATCAACGCACCCCTTCCGGGTCAAACAGAATCGAGATATATTGATTCGCAGTTAAAAATTGAACAGTTCGCTGTAAAACTGAAGTGCTTTCAATGTATCCAACATACTCACTACCCGTGGCAAAATAACAGACCCGAGGCTACTAGAAAGACATAAAACAAGGGTTCGAAGAAGAGCTTTTCAGTCGCAAAGACCATGGAGACGAGCACTCAGTTTTATGTGGATTGATTGGGCTGACAATGGCATTAGGGGGGGAAATCTGCTTTTGAGTCTGAATACCGGATCATGGCTTTTGTCCGCGTTGACGCGTCAATTTGCTAGCACGCGATGACACCGCGAGACCGGCTGTCGAGTAGCGTTGGCTTCGCTCGCGACGCTAATATGCAAAAGTGCAACTGTTAGCAACTGGTAGCAAGAGAGAAAATGGCCCAAGACAAAGTAGCCGTATTTTCGCACGAATTTCCGCATAATATACAAAATACCCGAACTGCAATTTATTAATCAGGGTCATGATTAACTCGCATTGAATACAGGTGTGGTATGTGGACGAGACCCTCCGACGTGTTCCCATCTGCAAACGATTCGCGACCGCGGGAAGCGAGTGTATAATGATTATCGGTAATAATTAAATGGACTTCCGCTAAATGTCAAATGGACAGGGAAACTTTACTTCAAAAGCGAACTAATCCGCTTGATGTGGATTGCCCTAAAACGGAGCACGAAACTAGACATATGATCAGTAGGAGTTTCCTCTTTCTGATTAGAGATTTAACACGGACTTCGTGTGTATAGAAACACGTATATAGTGTGACCGATCGGTCGATTGTCATCACGTTTTTTTTTTCGATTTGTAAAACTCTTCCCATTGTCAGTCGAGGAGATTAAAAATAAAAACGTGCATTCATCGTCACACGGCTGTACCTCGAAAACACGACCGCCTCCAAACAAAGCGTTTGACACGACGTGAATAGCGTGTTTTGTTCGTAATCATCACGATACCACGAGTCCATGGACCTGTCACAGATTGCGATACCAGCTGCAACCTATACAACCAGCGGCTGTGCACTGTACAGCAAAGTCGACAAAGCTCGCTAATTAAGTGCATTAATGTAACAAAAGTACACGCATACCGAGTCCAGACCACCTTGTGAGATCGGGTCCGGTTCGCGACGCCACTGCCACATCGGAGTGGACACAGTGCACAGTACATCGTCCGTTATACAGAACTCAGTAACCCCAGTGGAACGCATCCCACCCATTAACGATATTAATATCGTGTCGCCGGCGCCCAGGTATTGTCCCACCTGTGTGATGATTGACATCTCAAACACACGTAATCTGTCCCCGTGGAGCGCATGTGCGGGCGCCACGCGGTAACCCGAAGAGGCCGACGTACTCGTGCCTCCCGATACCGAGGTCCTTCGAGGTCCCGGAGGTCAAAGCGAACGGCCCCCGAGCACGAGTGGGCCATATACTGCTTCCCAGCCCCTAGCAGGACTTCCATGACGGCTAAACTCCCCGGGTCCCACAATGAGATATAAAATAGCCTTAGGCGGTTGCCATCGGTTTCCATTTGCAATTGGAGACACTTTGAGCAGTCAAACTGAAGACAACTGAAGATTTGTCGGTTCCCCGGAAAAGAGTGTCAGCGTAAAACGCCCGATGTTCCAGCGTTCCACTGGGGACACACACACAATAATGACAATGAGAGTGCGTTGGTCAGCTTAGTGTAACACGAGCTCTTGTCACATAGCCGCCAGTTAATATTTGAGAGACATCATCTACTGACTATATATCGTCTACTATCGTGTGCTGGACGGACGAACCGCTAACCGGACGACGACGAGGTCCCTGAAAGCGCCTCGAGGCGAAGGTCCACATGGTTTGGCGACTGGAGTAATACAGATAAAAGTTCGTTGAAAACGTGGGTCGCTAAAAATCTGGTTCAATATTTATCGAACACCACCAGAAAGCGCAGTTCCTTTTATTTCGCTCTGACCACTGCCTCGGTTGACACATGTGGCATTGGTTATTCGAGCCGCTACCGTTGCCTCTGGGGCAAGTCTCAAGGCAAACAAACGACGTGGCCCCGTTCGAGAGACCACACCGGGTAGAGAACAGAGATTGTCATTTCATGGGTCTCTGTCGAGTTGAACTTGTCAATATTCAAATTCAATTTTCTTTTGTGCTTCACACGTGTGGGCAGCAAAACATATCTTCGTTCTGTCATAATACGATCGAAGATTCTCTGTTATAACGGATATGACACATATATTGCATGCCATCTCGTCCTTTTGTGTCTCATTCGAAGGGTATTTTATTTAATAAGCTGTGTTTGCCAATGCATGGTTATGTGAAAACAAGTGTCGAACATGATTCATCGTCGACCTGGGACCGTGCAGAGGCGCTTTATTTATTTCCCGCCGTCTACACGACTCGTATCCTTGGTATACACGTTCACGCAATGTTCAGAAGCATTCACAAGAAGCAACTCACAGATAATGAAAGTTTTCTTCAAAGTCGTCCATCAAATGTTAATTTACATTCGCCAGTATTGATCTATAGTGTTGTCGAGAACCCTTCCCAACGTGAACAATCCTTACGACATTCTGCATCAAACAAAACTATATGGTGTCAAAAAAATAATACGGACCCACAACAAAAGCGAAATTAAATAACGGTATCGTCAATGGCGTGCTTACAATGACGATTCCATCTCAGGATTCTCTCTGTTAATCAAAAAGGCATTCCGCTTTTCATTTTCTCCTGCATTCCTGACGTCGCAGAATTTAATAACACATTTTTTCTCTCGTGGCTTATTGTCCCGTGCGATCGAGGCATTGATACATTTCTGTCTATGTGACGTTGCGTTTTTACAAGACCGTGCAATTGCTGACTGGGAGTCCCTGAATACTTAGCACTGCTCAGGAAAGGTCATGCCCTGTATTGTTAGCGCGGTTGTTACTGATAAACACCTAGGTGTGAGGTAACTTATGGGACTTTGTCCTCATAGATATACATGTATCGTCCAAGAGTTATTGGATATGTTTCCCGCAACTTCTCTTACGTAATTTTACTTTGTCCGAATGGAATTCGACGCCCAATCAGGCTGAAGGGCATGGCCGAAACTCAATGGCCCTCCTCGGTTTACTCATTGAATATTCTATGAAATATCTTTGATGGGTACGGTGCTGGGTATATTTTCACAAAAAATACGCATAGCATTCGGTTTTCTTTTGAAATTAGATACGTGGTTGACATATGTCCCTCGTTTTTGTGTTATTTTGTGCAATTTGTTTCAGAAGCAGGCGAGCTTATGTTATCAAAAACTCATCAGCTCCTATGACAAGCAATTGTACATAATATATAGGCATGACCATACGTCAAACGTCATACATTTATACATATTAGGATGGTAAGAAAATATATAAATTTCATGTGAAAACAAAACCTCATCTTGTCGAGAGGGTTATCTGAAAAGTTGATCTTCGTGACATCTGTCGCCCTTTCGCGTGTCTGATGGCATTCCTATTTCCGTCAAATTCGCCACTTGTAATACATTATTTTACTAGCAAGTGAAGCAGCTATGATTTATTCTATGTCACTCGCCCGTGTATGTGTTCTGCCATCGAGAAGTCCGTGGCACTGATTTAACACCTCTCGTGCAACCCACAAAAATAATCCTTACAAGGCTGTCACCAACGATTGCGACCTATGCACGTATAACATTATAACGATCTTTTGTTGAAAATCCCCGATAAGGATCCCCACTCACGAGGGGCATTCAAGATGTTTTCTCTGACAATATCTTGGCCCACGTGTGAAGTGAGCCAAACTTCTCCAAACACCCGTCGCATTATTATCTTAGCATTATATCGGCTTTAATTGAGCGGACGGCACGCTGTTGTTGTGGTGTGACCGACCGATAATGACAGCGGTTGTTCCTTTCAAAAATATTATTTCTGATGATTATAGGAAATTCCAAGGGACCCATTCTACGGCTTCAACTATACAATAACCCTGACTATGTGGACCAATCGTGGCTTCAAAGAGAAAGACCCCCGACTGATTGCCAATCAGCTACCTGGAGAAGTGTCACGTGACGGTACAACGGGGGCACGCACTTGTTCCTGTCGTCTGCTTTTCGTTCGATTTCACGCGACCTCACCACGCATGGCGGGAGATATCGTGGAGAAGTTAGGGTGAAGTTCACAGCCCTCGCCATTCACGAGTTAGATGGTCACCGGCTACTGTGGGAATGTCAATACTCGTTGTGAAGTTAACTCGACACCCTTAGAGTCTTACAAGGACTATTTTGGAATAAGAAATAAACGTATTGGAATCTATAGGAAATACATATACATTTTGTATGGGAAAACTGGAATATACAGTCTTTTGAACGCAACTACTGTATTGTCATTACAACAAAAGGATATTTCTTCTATCACAACACAGCGAGCGATCAAGGTAAAGCCATGTTTATTTATATTACATGTGTAATTTAGTCTAAACATAACGATAAAACGTCCAAACATTTAATCTTCAAAAGGTGCATATTACACGTTTTGATAACGATATATTGGTAAATTAGGAAATTGGGGTTGTTATCTTTTATTTGTCTGTGGGGAACCCAATTTTATCACATTGGTTAAACTTTACTTTAGATTTCCGATGCTGTCACAGGGACGATAGGTCATGTATGTGATTTGATTGGTTGCAATTTCGAATTGTATCTTTCGTTATCTCCTGGTGATAAAATGATATGGCATATCAACAGTGTATGTTGGTTCCACCGCTCGAAATACCTGGTGAATAATAAATATAGGAGGGATTCCAGTGTTTGTCTCCGCAGATAAAATGCTATCAATGTTATGAATACAAGCCACCGATCCATTGTCCAGTCTAATCAATGATCGATCCAACACATATTGTAAACGACGCCTGTAAGCAATTGTCAGCCAGTATTGTGATTGTTTTATTATTTTATTGCCGTAATTGCCTCGGCATCTTGCATCACTCTTCAAAGGTACACGGCGGGGGATGTCCCTGTTCATCTCTGTTTGTCATTGATAAACAATATTTGATCAGGCCTTAATGCAATTTCTTGTGTGTGTGCGTGGTTATATATATCGTGTATTTCTCTTTTGCAGGCGGGAAATGCGCTGGAGGATGGCACCGTGCGTCAACAGAAACAGTGGGAGTTCGTGATTTCTGTATAAACATCAGCGACTGAGGATAAATTGGCCTTGAATGGATACTTTTGAGCGAAGGACATCTCTGTTTGTCTGCCGTTGTGTCTTGAAGCTGGCGGATGACCGAGCGAGACAGTTACCTTAGTAATTTAACACTGGACGAAATAATTCGGAGTTTTGAATGAAAACAGGCCGGGTCCCCCAGGGGAGGAGCTGTATAAACACTCCTCGTACAAGGAACCGAGTGACTTGGGACCTCAAGACAGCGCGTCATTGTGTAGTAAGTCTGCAATCATAGCGCATAACTGCGCGGGAGGCCTGCGGTTGTTTCACGGCCTATGAAAATTTGACATACTTGGAGACCTATCAAGCAAGACCGCGAAATGTGGAGTTACATTACCGCATTATAACATTTGCTGGGACATCGATACCTCAAATGACATCCTTGGAGCAATGGAAGGCTATAAAGGAAATTGAAGTCTCCGTCGTCGACTACGCTGTTCGCCGAAGAGTAGTTCTCGTCTTGATGCGGGTCTGACTGACAGCAACTTGTTTGTGGACCCCGTCGTTTGTTTGAACCCAACAGAAACTCAGCCGACGTTCATCTAATAAAGACTCTCATTTGCTTGCTAAGCTTGAATATCTCCAACTTCAAAAGAATGTGTCAACAACAGATGTCGCGTTTGGAGGAGACCTGGAGTATGCTAAGCTTCTAGGGGAATGGAAGTGTCGTTCAGTGACAAGTATTCAATGTATTCATCAACAATGGCTGCTAAACACATCATAATTATGAACATATTTCTCTGCCTTGGCAAGCTCGTGGCGGCCATCCCTCAAGCAGAAGTAAATTTTTCTATATTCGAAGAAGTGCACACGCCAGGTGCCTTGGTGAAGAGTTTGAGAGATGACCCTGCTGTGAGAGCACAATTGTCTGGACTGGATATCAGCCAGGTTCAGTTCCAATATCTATCTGAACGACCTGAGAGGTTCGAAGTCAGTTCCAATGGGGATATAACGACAACGGCAAGGATAGATCGGGATGTGATTTGTCCCAACGCTGACGCCTGCGAGGTGAAATTCGACTTGTTCATCCAGCAGTCGGATTTGTTCCTCATCATAAAGATATCCATCCAGATCGAGGATATCAACGACAACGATCCCGTCTTCGAGCAGAGTGTAGTGACCTTTCAGATCCCAGAATCGACCCAAACTGGTGGAAGCTACGTTCTGCCAAAGGTTCACGACAATGACAGTACAAGGTACTCTGTGACTTCAATGTTGCTCACAGGCATTACTGGTGTCTTTGAGGTGAGACACAGTACGAAGCCTGATGGTGCCCAGGAGACGAGACTGGAGCTGAAAAGTGTCCTGGATAGGGAAGTGCGCCAGGAGTATCAGCTACAGGTAGTTGCGAGGGATGGTGGGGACCCTCCCAGGTCAGGAACTCTAGACATCCGTGTGATCGTCACTGACTCCAATGACAACCGGCCAGTCTTCGACGTGGATTCGTACGAAGTGATTGTTCCAGAAAACGCCCCGAATGGGTATTCGGTGGCGACGGTACATGCCACGGATCTGGACATGGGCCTCAATGGACAAGTTGTTTATAGTCTGTCTGAGGACTCCACTGCCAATCTTGGAAACGTGTTTAAAGTGGATAACCAAACAGGCAAAGTCACGGTGATAGGTGAGGTAGATTATGAGAGGTCGGCAGTCATGTATCTGACAATCGAAGCTTATGATCGAGGTGCTGACTCCATCCCAGACGAAGCTGTAATCATCGTTCACGTCCAGGATGAAAACGACCATGCTCCAGAAATCACAGTACATACGCTAGGAGGCCCAGGTGTACAGCAGACTTCAGTGAAAGAAGGTGTCCCGAGTGGTGCTTTTGTAGGTCGTGTTGTGGTTAGTGACTTGGACAGCCAGGACAATGGACGCTACGATTGCAGTGTGTCTGCGGCGAATTTCCAGCTGGAACCACTGGGATCAGACTTCCTGATAACAACACTTGGAGAGATAGACAGGGAAATCCAGAGTGAATTCGAACTGGAAATTGTGTGCCGAGATTTTGGGAGCCCGTTCAAATCCGCGTCTGAACGAATACATGTGCACATAGAAGATGAAAACGACAATGCCCCGTATTTTACTGAAACACTATTGAGTATAGACTTGTCTGAGGACAGTCCAGTGGGAACAGTCGTTCTGAAAATGAATTGCACAGATGCAGATGAAGGACTGAATGCTGTCATTGTGTACAGTTTGCAAGGAGAAGGAAATCAGTGGTTCAATATTAACCCAGAAACAGGGCTTGTGACATTAAAGAGACCACTGAATAGGGAATTCAAATCAAGTTATGGAGTTACAGTGAAGGCAGCAGACCAAGGAACTCCGCCCAACACTGGCACAGCCCAGGTGGTAATCGGTGTCTTGGATGTCAATGATGAGTCTCCAATCTTCACCCAAGCCCTCTACACCTTTGGTATTTTCGAGAATGAAGCACCTGGATCAGAAGTGGGCTTCGTCCAAGCTGAAGATGCTGATGGTTCTCCATACAACACATATTCATTTGCCTTGCAATCCTCGGATGCAGCTCCATTCGTCATAACTGCAGACACAGGCCGGATCACGACCACACAAGAACTGGACCGCGAGCAGCAGTCACTGTACTCAGTCGTGGTGGTTGCCGTGGATACGTCAGAGCCGTACTTCTCCAGCTCAGCAACCGTCTCTGTCTACGTGATGGACCGCAACGACAACCCGCCGCGCTTCACCTTCCCCTCTCCTGACAACAACACGGTCCATGTCAGCAACGACATTCCAGTAGGGTACATCGTCACCCGGATCTATGCCGATGACATCGATGGTGACATTAATGGACAAATAAAGTATGAACTTCTCAACGTCAGTTCAACAGTGAGCAAGTTCTTCACCCTGGATCAGTTCTTAGGAACAGTTACTCTCGTGTCGTCTCTCAGACAGATTGATAATGCAACATTCAGTCTGTCAGTCATTGCCAAGGACAGTGGTGACGTGGCGATGTCGACGTCCACGACACTAAACATTGTCGTCAACCACACGCTATCAGTGACTGCCAACGAGCTCAAGGAGGGGATCATGTCCAACGTCACCATAGTGATCTCAGTGGCCTGTCTCTCTGGGATCCTGATCGTGGCCCTGGTTCTAGCCATCGTCATCCTCTGCCGACAGAGGCGTCTATGTGCGGCCAGGGCCTGGCAGCAAAAGCGTCGAGTGGTCACGGAGAAGTCAGTAACGAGTCCCCAGCCTGCCGTCGCGACTGTCACGTCTGCCATTGAAAGAACTGATGTCAGGAGTACCACCATCAGCAATGCGTCGTTTGAAGCCGACAATAATCAAAGATACGTCTCCACAAACTTCCAGAGATCCACGCGGAACCACGCCAAGTCCACAGAGCTGGATCTGTCCCTGGAGAAGTCGAGGCAGTGGTTAGAGCACATGAAAACCATCGACGAAAAGGTAATTATAATAATAACATTCTATTCTGGTAGAGAGAGTGAATGTTTGTGATTGAGAGCAATTTATTCCAAGTGCTGAGTATGTCAGTAATATTTTGATGTGTGAAGAGGGATGTTGTCACAGAAGCACAATTAGTGTATTGGACTTTCAATTTTGTTGGTTCAAATGAGTATATCCTGAAGTGGTACTGGTAATATATAGGACACAAAGTATGGTCAGCAGGAGGTCAGGAAGCTCATGTCTGGTAAGTGGGCATGGAGCAGGACGTCGGCTGACCAGAGCAAAAATACTTCATTATGTCGAGGGTCGCCCTCAACGATTCGGTCCTTTGAGGTGTCTTTTGATTAAAACCAGAAAATATTTATGCACGTGACGAATGCCACAAGAACTGCGACACGGCCGAGACAAAAGGGGCACTCGCCCTTCAGATGTATCGCCTCTTTGAACCTGCGACTAGTACTCGAAAGCCTCTTCTTTCACAGCACCGATGACCCTTCATGTCTTCGCAACGAGTCACACTAATGATGCATATATTGGCGCCAAACATCTGTGTCTTTTCAGCGTAAATTACTCCGCTGTCATTTCTACCTTTAACGACGGACGGGATTTGTAGGGTTACATCAAAACGGTGCTCGGAAAATGTCTTCTTTATGCTTTCACGGAATTTGCATACTCAGTTGTAAAGCACTTCTTGCTTGTGGGGGCCCTCGACGTGGGTTCCCTCTAACTATCGCACTTTGGTCCTGTGGTTATATGAAAAAATGTCCACCGGCTATAAACATAACTATTCCTAAATTATTTTATTGCGGGCCCAAGTGTTGATGTGCCCAAATTTACAATTCAAATGTTCCTTCCTGGGCCTGTAGTTATTACTTCTCAACCTAGTTGTCTTTCATACCTGCTGATTTAGTCACCTACCTTTGAAAACTGATCTTCGACAGGTCTGTATGCTAAATTATAGATGTTCCATGCTATTAAAGGTACTTTGCAGGGAAATTGGTGTTATCTGATGGCTTTATTGGTTTGAACAAAAATTCGTCGTTTCTTAAGAAAACTATATCAACAACCAGAAATGAGCCTTTTTCATGCTTCTTCAAAAGCAATGTATAAATCTCGACCGGCCCTCAATGCCTTGTCACACGTAAACCCCCAAAAATAAATACATATGAACTGGCCCGACAATGATATTTTTACGAAAGTTAGAACCTTGTGTGCTGCTTAAAGACCGCTTGTCCAGGCTTATGCCATTGTTTAGCGTCAGGCCATACAATTAAAGAAGAATAGCCTAGAGCCATCACGTCATCGCTTTCGACATAGTAGTGGTTCATAGTGAAAGGCAATAGAAGGTGACAACAGGGAATCACGTAGTAGGCCATTTGCAAGATCCAAAATACGAAGTGTCTCTATTTGGGCTCCTACACCTGCTTGTCGGGGGAGATTCTTTGGTATGATAAAGTCCTGATGTATCGGAGCTGTCATCCTCGGTCTTGATGTGGTACTGACGATTGAGTTACAGGGAAAAGTTGTGTCGATTCTATATCGTTTCTACTGCCATTGCCGTATAGTAGTTTGTTTTAAGTGTGCAAGCTACATTGAACTCAGTCCCATCAATAGATTGTACCGGACGATAGTTTTCTTTCCGATGGCGTAATGTATTACGTGTGTCCGGTCAACCCCGCCCCCCCCCCCCCCCTCTCAAGCATGCGTACATGGAGTGCATGCTGCCGCCAACTATAATTAAGTGCGTGGAAGTAGGGGCGGAAAACTTGGGAGGCAATACGCATTCAATCATGGAACGAATCGAATTGTGGAACTGCTCGTTATTTGTCGTTCGTGTCCGCCTTCCGTGCATTGACCAATTACGACAATCAATGGCTATTACGTCACGTAATTGACTGGGCAGTTACCTGTGGGTCAAGAGGGTGTTTACCTTATCTTTATTCTGACGTACCATGGTTTTGGACTTCTAGATAACCTATTGGCTGTTCCATCTGTCTGGGGGTTTTCCAGCTAAAGTGGATTATTCCCCCATGTTTTATCCTTCTAATCACGTATGGAGACATATGGGTTGCTAAAATTTTCTGTGAAAAGACTAGCTTTTACGGTGAAATTGTGGCGGTGTGTTTACGCATAAATTCTGCATCTATACGGGCTAATATCAATTTTTACGATCGTGCTGGCACTTCGAAATAAATATATCAATGAATATCAATCGCGACCAATTAATTATAGAAACCAGTGCCTATCGTTAAATGTAATTTCCCTCGAAAATCAATCTTCATATAAACATCACACATATTTCGCCATAACAAATAACCCACATTCCGTAAAGCTTCAATAATGATTTCTATCATATAGAATTATCGGACTTCAAAAACTGATTGAAAAAAGTGCTTCCTTATCATTCGCATCATCGAGGCGGGACCGAAGCGATGGATATGGAGTTTAATACACGTGGTTTGTTTGGTCGTTTTTTTCACACAGTTTGAAGTTGTTCCTCTGAGGCACAGGTTTGCCGACAATCAGTCACCACCCGAGCATATGCAGCAGAGCAATTAGACATAGATTTTGTAACGAGACACCCGTTCTAAAGATCGCTGGCCTTTATTACCCGCAAGTTCTACCTGTCATTACGCCTTTGTCCTTCGGTTCCACTCGTTCGCTTGTACGGAGTTTCCCGAGCGTGATCGGCGAAGTTCGGCGCCCGATAGAAATAAGACACTTCCGTACGAGATGACACTCGATCTAACCAG
This sequence comes from Terebella lapidaria, assembly GCA_949152475.1. Lineage (NCBI taxonomy): Eukaryota > Metazoa > Annelida > Polychaeta > Terebellida > Terebellidae > Terebella > Terebella lapidaria. Next base: position 38,620,669 of record OX424556.1, read on the forward strand.
TGATTCAAATTTGTAGCTTAGTTCCATGTAGTAATATTTCTCTCTGGCTGTGTCAATATTCAATCTTGAAAGGGTAATTCGAAGCATTACCGCAGGGGTGGGAAATGCATCGCTGCGGATATTATACTTGAGATGTTGATCGTGGTGTAATGACCAAACATAGTGCTACAGTGTCAGTGTAAGATTTCAATATCTTTCATGCGTTTTTCTTTATATGAGGCTATAAAAGTAAAGAGCAAATGATAATACAGAAATAAAACTTGTAGAGAAGTGTATAGAAGCCGAACAACTTCACTAATGTAGCCAGTGTATTTGCTAAGGCCTTGAACTTCAAACGCACGTGTAGGGACCGAATTATTGCTATATACTCAGGCTGTCGAATATGTATTAAATGTCAGTGTAATTTTAGTAATCCCATTTGTATCGATATGGTTACACTTAAATGGCATAATTGAAAGTAAACACCACAAGTAGCAAATAATTCTCGAACTATTATTATTCAGAGCAGCCACAGTCTCGTATACACGTATTTCAACAACTTGACACATATAGCACAGAATCTACCAATTACGGACGAATTCACCAAATAATGACCCAATTTACACCGTATCCGGATATTATTGCCTCCTGATGAGTTCTTATATAACAAGTTCGTCTCTCACTAGAATCGAACATATTCCACAAAGGGGATGCTCAAACTACAATGTACAATTCAATCTCACCATAGAACACCAACGTGTTGCACAATATTAGACCGTCGAGCAGCAATAGGGTGGAACATTATGGACAGCAATACACTTTCTTCTAAAGTGGACGGGCCACATTTACTGTATAATTGATTCGCCCTATATTAACTAGTGTCGGAGTAATGTGGCCATTTCCTGCACTCCTTGATTACAGGGCTGGGCATCTTCAAACCAACTGAGACGCGACCATTTAGCGGGGTGGAGGTGGTGGTGTCCCAAAGGGAGACCTCGGGACATCGTGGGCTTTTTCCTTGAAATGAATGAAATTACAGCTGGACTGTAGCAATGGACATGTACATATAGAAGGGAAGATTTTAACTGTAAGTGGTGGTCCCGGTGTAGTGTGTTTAAGGGCTGGCGGTGCCGGTTTTTCCCCCGTAGAATGAACGACGTCTCCTGCTGATGGCGTGGACACCAATCACTTTCCCAGCACTGGACGGGACCCTGTTGAAACGAGCGGATACCCGCGTAAGACTCTGACATGTTTCCTTGTTGAATGTAATTGAAAATCCTTTGGGGGATTTCCGGTATACGCCAGTATGAGGCGGTCCGATTTCGTCTCATATGTAACTTCGTTGGACAAATGAATAAAACATGTATGACATAGCCCTCGGACAGGGAAAAAAGTGACAATTTACGATTAAAGTGATATTCCCCGACATCTTCAAGTAATTTTGTTTCCATATTAAATAAATTGATTTGACGTTGCGTCACCTTATGATGTAGCTAGGGGGACATGCTGAGTCTTCTCGCAATTTGAGGCCATTTGTTTTGACGGTAATGCCATCTATCTATATTCATAACCATATTCAATGTAAACGAATCATTTAACCAGATTCGGTTATCGTTAATGATTTCTGTCTGTTCAGCTACACGTACACGTCATGACTATGCAATCACACGAGATATTATTTGAGACAGCTTGTCGTGTTACATTGAGGTCTGCCAATATCGGCGTCATATTCTTTGATCACGTCCTAATTAGTATTGCTGACCAACCAGAAGTAACAACATTGCATCACCGTGCAACTGGCTTTCCAGAGGGAAAGTGTCATTTCGTTTTTCAAGATATGATTTAAGAATTTCGTCATCTGACATCGGCTGAGATCAGCACAGCATGTAGCCCTCGAAGCCGTCGTTCGTTCATTCCACTTCATTGGCGATGCCATCACCAGCCCGCCGTGGGCCTTAACCTGATTTGTTGGCCCCGGGACGGCCAACGTGACAGTGATACCCTTCCAAATTAGGACCCCGACCACGCCGACAGCAAACACTGTAGTCCCCAGTGGTCGCTCCTTGGGTCTCATTAGACGGGGGATATGCCCCTAATGAGTTTACTTCTTGAGGGACAACAATGACCACGTGGTTTACAGCGGGACGGGGCTGCTGTGTTAGTACCAGTGGCTGAGTGTCGAGACCTCAGTGATACATGTACATGTAAGGCGACCCATAAAGGGCGTACACGTATAACCTCTTTCCAGATTTCATGGTCGATGATTGAGCGATACCGGTCCAAGGAAGTGAAGTTTCATGTTCACCCGTGTCGGTATCTAAGACAATGAGATCCCTGTTGCCAATAGAGGACTCCCATCAAGAAAAAATACCCACGAAAAACTCCCAATCTTGCTCATCACGCTATCTCGTTACCCAAAGAACAACTGTCTTCTATTCGAGGATCCTATTTCAATCGTTGTAGAACAGAGGTCTAGAAAGGAGAGGGCGATACATGTATATCCTCAACACACATTAACAATGCGCGGTCACGCTTCAACTTGAGACGGGACTCTAAGCGCATAAAGTTCTAAAATTAAACCTTCAGAGAAGCAATTAGTAAGAGATTAAGGACGAAAACCCCCTGGAAAAGTCATGGACATGGGTCCCCTTTGTTCCCATGAGGTGTACGGCGGGCGGCTGATAGATACCTTGACCACGCTGACCACATGGCGAGAGGACGTGGCAGCAAGAACAGCGGGGTTTGATCTAGATGCCACGTACGGCGCTAGGCATGAGAACGACAGCCTGCTGTGATGTGTGTGGAGGTATTTATGCGTGCAGATTGATTTTGAATGTTACTGTATGTCTTCATATCCGAGACGAATATCTCCTCGGCGTCTAGGGACACCGAGGGAACAATGAAATTTTGGCACCGACGGACCACGAACTCGTGGCTTCTTCGAGCCTTGCGCGACATGTCACGCAGTGCAAAAACTTGTCATCCACCTAGAGGTGTCCTAAATGATTGCTTACTACCGCCGCGACAGTTTGTCATTTCTGTCGCGACATTGAATGTACATTGTACACAGCGCGGTAATGATGTATGTGAGCTGCGTGAGTTGAGCGCTGTCGCAGTCCTTTGGACATCGCCTCGTGGAGCCCCGCCATCCATCACGAACACGGGGCAACCCTTCGGAACCTCCGATTCTTCAAACCGACGTCCCAAATCTCCAATAACCATCGATCACTCGCCAATCAGCTGTTTTATTTACTCCCGTGGCAGCAGATCACAAGCCAGTCAAATAATCCATTAATCAACGGGTTGCGAAGTGCGCCCACAAAGTACAATGTACAGTACGTGCATAGATGTGAGGTGTTGCCAAGTACATCACATGTATGTCACTCCTCTTCACACTTCCACGAGTTGTGACAGTCGACTTCTAATTCCGCCCCACAACGGGAATTATCTCTACTTTTTATAAATCTACCCCCACTCTGGAGTCCCATTTTGCCCGCCCGGGCGAGGCGCTCGTTGATGGATGGACGTCACTTCTACCTCGTGGAAGCCTTACGTGATCTCAATCTACCTTGATCCCTAAATATGCGAGTCCCAGAGCAGAAACAAGCGAAGGAAAGGTCTTTGCTAGAGATTTTACAGCAGATTTTCCAACTATACATCCACATAAGACATAAATGTGAGACACTGCTCTCTGATTCCCAGACATAGAAAGCTTCGGGAGAGAGATTTGAGTCCCAGTTTTTTAGCTAATGTCGTTTGAAGGTCACCGATGATGGAAGAGTCTTAGAAAGCTAGTGAGCATCTGCCATGGGTTTTGTCTCTCTCTTTTCAATGTCGGAGAGAGCAAAGAGGATGACATTATGTTATATCCCACACTTTAGCAGACAGGGGATGATAATGTCTATTAGATTGCATTGTATGTCTACATACGATTGCAAATGAGATTTGCTTGCATTTTTATAGTTGCATACTCATACATGTATGGTTAGTTCATCTGTCTAGCTCATACATTTACATTGTTTTTTTCGCATGAAAAGCAAGTGATATTGCTTCAGACAATTGTTCCATCTCATAGCGACTCTCCGAAAAGTAGATGGTAAACAGATGAAACCAGCTGTAATTCCATGTGAATTAAAATCCGGTGCTTTTTGCAATTATCATAAGCAAACTTCATTGTGGTATCGTGACCCCCATGTGGACAGAGCCATGAGGGACGAATACCTCATCCATTGGCCTCCTTACCCCAGAGGACAATCGCCCCATGTGGACAAGTCCGATTATCATGAGTGATGGGTGCTTGTGTATACTAGGACTTTACTCCAACTCGAAATTGAAATTTACAGGGAGGAACTTTGGCGACCTGCGCCTTCGGACATGCTGGCATTATTAAAGCTGTCCGATCTGAACAGATTGCGTTTCAATGCATGCCAAATGAAGTGTTCTGTTTGATATCACCAGGACGTTTGTTTGGTGAGCGCCTCGTGCGAGGCTTTGTGTTTTTGAGATTCCGATTCCCAAGTCGTTTTCTTTGCTGTTTAGTAAGATGACCCTCGATTCAACAGGCGATGAGTCTGTTGGTCTGTTGGTGTTGGCGGTGGATTAAAGGTCTCTAACATCATCACATCGCGGATGGTGTCAAAGGCGTTGTCAGCTAAGTCCATAATCAGGAGAGAAGCGTTGATTTCTTTTCTTCACGGCCGGATCAAAATAGATTGATGATTATTTTTTCAAACAAGAAATCAAACATACATTAAAGGGAACGTAAGTGATGTTCGAAGGTCGCGTCGTCAGGATATTTGCCGAATTTGAAGTGACCTTACAATGCTGTTAGAAACATCAAATACACCACAAAGACTAATGCACTTAAACCGTGAATTTTTGGTTGATTTTCGCTCTATTTCAGGTCACCAGAATACGATAATACCTTAAGGTCTCTAAAGAAGAATTTCTGACATTTTACTGATTTGCCATTAGGCTTTTTATGGGTATGTCGGACATTTTTGCCTCTGAATTTAATGCACAAAGCAATCAAGCCCAGGGCCACGTAGATGACGAAATTAATAATATTTACTGTTTGTCAGCAAACACCATTAATGTATCAACACGGTGTGTTGGCCGTTCTGTGTTTGCACTGGGCTTAGAGCCACCTCTCGGGTTACGGACGTGGACTTAAGCCCTCCCCATGGAGGTATGTCGTTCACTATATACGTGCAGGTAAAGGCCCTTTGTGTGCATTGTATATCTGTTTGATTTTTAGAATAGCTCGATATGAATTGCGAACGAGTGAATCGCCATGTAAACACGCGAAGATACTAGATAGATAAACTTTAAATCATTTTTGGAGTCCCGTAGTGGCATGGGATGGCCCATCTAATAGTATACTACAATGGGGACTGTTGTTATTTTACGGGACACAGAACCGAACCCAGAGGAAAGTCGAAGTTAAAGAGTCCTCGTCTTCACGGTGTTTTAAGCTCGAAGGAGGAAAAAAGTGTTTCGAATCAAGCTCTCTTTGTGCGCCCTGTTAGTATTCAAGGCTTTCTCTAGACTATTGTTCGCAGACCACTGCTATGTGGTTTGTTTTCTGTTGCTACTTGTAGCGTGGTTTGAATCGCGATCTCCGGATGGATATCCCTTTTCTCGGGTCACTAACAAGTCGCCGTTTTACTTCGGAGAAGTGGTCGCGTACAAAGGCATTTGCACTTTCAATTACCTATCATTCTTCGCAATTTAACACTTTGCTGGCCGACTTCAATGCCATTTGTTGACGGAAGACGTCTCTGTCTTGACCTTTCGCTCCCGGTGGAGATGAATCGTCCGCCGCCGAGACGCTAGATCTCGACTGGACGTCCCGTCTACGCATCTGCTTTCGCAGCAGAACTCCCTTCTAAGCACTTCTTTTCTCTAAGTCACAAAAACTCACCATCGATCAGCCAGGCATGAATATTGAAATATATTGAGTGACAAGCGCATTGTACCGTCGTCAGCCGTGTAAATATGCAGTTTCAGGTGGCCCAAGCATATTTATCGACACTTAATTAAAGGTCTGGGTATCCGGTGTTGTATTTACCATATATACGCGTAAACATAGATCATGTTGACGTGCGATTGGCGTAGAGAGAAAGTACAAAGCCTTAGGCAGAGCATCCTGCTGTTATGCAAAAGTGTAGAAAATAGAAATTACCTGTTTCCGAAGTCAAAGTTTTCAGGAGTCAAGTTCTCGGTTCAAAATTAAGTTTGAAGTCATGTCACAGAACCTGGCAATGTACGGCACGTGATATATATTTTAGTGTAATACAAGACCAATCTGGCCACTAATAAACCTCAAGAAGTCGCCCAGGTATTTATTACACCGGTGAAAGTACCGTATCAAGTCGTGATGGACTGTGACAAAAACAGAATCGATCTCGTAGTCTCCTAATCACCGTATCAGTTTTCGCCCCTAGGGGTCCCAAACCGGGAATAACAAGGCCTCGTTGGGACACTGTCCATATACTATTCATGTACCCCCACCTGTGTGCCTAGTGTTGGCAATGGCAGTGTAACTGAATTGAGCAATACAGTTGCGCTTCAAATGTTAGCTTAGATAGAAATTAGGCCATTTCGTTAATGTGCATACAAGTACCATGTTCGTCTAGATATTCTGTATTATAACTTCATACGCATGTACTTGGCATTACACAAGGTTATCATTATCATATACATACAGGTATATATCGGTAATTAACGGCAAGGTCACTGTTTCCCATCAGTCAAGATGATGCAAATGTATGCGACAGACGATATACACGTATATATTCATTCCTAAGAGAACAAAATGCAAATAGGTTATTGTGTTGATGGATTTTGTGGATCTGGCTGTCTTGTTGTTCTGTTTTACAACCGAGAAATGTCCCGACATTTCAGGTGGGCTCGTAAGTTTATGAAACGTCTGTTTATGCTGTTCCAATTCACACAATAGGCTGTGCAGGTACATGTATTAACACATTAAAACATCATGTTTTCATGTTTTTCACGTTTGTAGATATTGTTTAACTTTTTTTGAAGCGAGCACGTGGACACCAAATCATAGGGGGCGATGAAAATGCTCGAGGTTTTAATTCAGAGCGACTCGAAAGGTGTCGCCACCCGCGCACCTTTGCCCCGTGCTAGCATGCGTCAACGTGCCGTCATAGTGCCTTAATACCTGCAAGTGGTCGGGATTATCTGCATTATATAACAAAAGACGCGTAGGTAATGGAAAGAAAATAGGGGGCAAGACCGAGGGCTTTGACAGACCAAGAGATAAAATTCAATAAATAGATCACCGCCACCAAAAAAGATAGGTTTAAGGTAAAGAAAAACAGAAAGAAAAGCCCGACCGCTTATGAAATTTGCCTCGTATAACAAATGATCGTGCCATTGTAAGAGTGATCTTTGTTGAGCTTCAGATGTCCGCGACATATTTTGATATGTCATGCAATCGTATCATGTACATAGCAGAAATAATTGGGTTCCTGATCGGCTCGGATTTCCGTCTAATTGGATGACATGTCGACAGCGGAATGCCAACTCGATTGTGTCCATGCAGAGTCCAGACCGCACGGATCTTTACGTGTATTGAACAAGCCGAGAGAAGAGGACAGGGTTATTGTTCATAAATATGTATATATATATATTGCATGTACATTGACGTAAACGTACGGATATATTCCATTGTCCCATTTCTCCTATTTTCTGGTACAAATATTCTAAAAATATTTGGTTTTAATTGGCTAGCTATTGAACGCATTCCCATACGTGAGATGTAATCCAATATAGTACAACATTGAATAGCAATGTACCAGAAATACATAACGAATCTCTCGTTATGTATTTCTGCTGGTACTTAGCATGGTCTATTATGTTTATGAATACGGGAAGCCTAACACTTGAGGGTCTTCCAGATGGTTTCTGGTAAACATCCGTGACATCCAATATAATAATATGTTCGTGGGTGATCTTCCTGGCAACTAACAATGATAACTGCTTTTGTGTAAGGAAGATTACAGTTACTAGTCAGTATTCATTCACACTTTGTTAGTTTCCTGTTCGATATGACACATGCTGGTCTACCTTATACACACTGTATCAAGGGTTGTCGTTTGAGGAAAAAGTTTGACTAGGCTACATGTACAGTAAAGAGCGTGATGGAATCCACGTCAACAAAAATTGCTACTCATCCAAGCAGTTAGTTCAATACCAGGCATTCAGCGCGCACGCACCATCTACGGACCTGGCAAATATGACAGTCCATTGAATTCGGCACGTCACATGGCTTGCCAACGTCCGAGAAAAAAAACCTTGGCTTTGCATTGTGTATTTAAGCATATACATTTCAATTGCGATGTAATATCACCCAACAATATGGTTCGTGGTGGAATCGGAGGCTCGGCAACTGTCTTTATTTGGCCGTTCGTTTGGGGTCGCATGGATTTTGCCGCCTCGTCTTGTTTACAATGCGACAAAGGATATTTCATTAATGATTCCCCGGGACATTGGGAGGGAATGACACTGTTGGACCGCACATGGTGTCAATAGAAGCTGAATGCATTTCCTCCCAAAACAAATATTACAATTTTAATGAATGTTTCATGTATATATCTACTTCTTGCTCACTCGCGTGCATCTACGCTGAATTTTTTTTGTGTGTGGATGAATTTCATGTTAGCGACAAAGCAACTCTGAAAAGCGAGAGGTCGAATTCCCAAAAGAACGATTCACGTTCCCACAAATGTACTTTGTCCAGTAATCTGTGCCCTGAGGTTGTAAACTTACACGAAAGTATCCGGTCAGGAATGTAACTGTTTGCGAGGTTGACAAAGCGTTCTTAAACGGAATTTAACCATGTTTCTTGGTCGGCAACTTCAATTCAAAATGTGACATATTTATTATTCATAGCGGTATGGAAATGTAAACTCAGCTGCTTGCTTGACAAATATTATATGATACACAAACAAACAGGTCCATATGGTGCCATAATATTGATGAATGTTAACTAGCAACTGTGTCAATTACTATCATAAGTATTGCATGTGTCAAACCCGCTACATTAAAGTATGAGAGCAGAGACCGAGATCAAATGTTCATTAAATAAGGTATATCACTAGATTACAGTGTTTATCAACTCTCGTCATTACTGCCTTCAACACATGGATATACAGTACATGTACATATTGTTTTATTTCTAAACTGTAATTATCTTTAATATCACATTTTTTACCCTCCTCAGAGCGGGAAGCCCCCCAGACACGAGGCGGACGCGGACAGCGTTAGCTCGGCCCTAGGGTCGGCCACAGATAGCGGACGGGGGCCTAGTGAACAGGGTGACCCCCTCGGGCCCAGGGCGGCGGGCACCGTAGCATATAGAGGTGAGTTTGTCCGATCTGTTTTGGCTGAAACATAGTTAATTATCATCTTTAATCCCCTTTCTTTCTGTGAAATGTCTCTGTTACTGTGATAACAAACTTTACAGTGACTATAATTGGCACAAGGTCATACAAAGTCATACTCCTATATTAAAGTCTTCAATAAAAAGTACTAAGGCCTACAATGTACATGGGATATTGATAACAAAAAATCCCACACATATCATTACATGTATGCTAGTTTTTGTTATTCAAATGGCTGCGTGACGTGTCGTGCCTTCAATTTGAGTTATGGGTATTAATTGCCACGCACATCTCGTTCATCGATCAATACAGTCTTGAAACCAGTTCGAATTATATTTTTTACTTGCTTGAATGATGAATCAACATTGATTGGAAGTACATCAACGTGAGAAAACTGATGGGTTTGACAAGATTCAGTGCAACAAAATTGGATTTCGAGTCTTTGTAGGAAATATATAGGTAGTGCATATTACACTTATAGTAGATAAACCATTCTAACGACGTGTGTAATTGCAATGACTGCTAGAATATCACCGGAAGAAGACCGAATCGATAGGATTAAATGCATGTTTGGTATGACACGATAATGCATTTTGCTTGAATCAATAGTTGCATACTGGGTAAATTGGATAATTCAATAGGAAGAGATTACTTATCCATCTGGGTAGTAAATGAAATGAAAACATACATCAGTCGAGGGTTTCCCCGCTCTAAAGTTGAAATGCACTGTGTTTGACCAGTCACGTAAGAATAAAGAGATGCAAAGCTGGTCACTCCTCCTCCATAAAGAAACACACCTTATCAAAGGCTTGCCAAAAGTCAATAGCGCGCTTCTTCTAAACACCCACTGCAAATAACGTTCAAAGGCTCACAGTAGCAGCGTGATCATTATCGCTCACGGGAACTGAACGCACGCAGCGTAACAGCCGTAATTGGCTCTAATTCTCGCGACTCAAATTCAAACGCGAGAAACTCTTTGAACACGAGCGTGACAGGTGCTTCTTGAAACACGTTATCTCAAGTCATGTATATGTTTGATTAAACAAAACACTATGGAAAAAAAGGGGAGGGAATTCAACAATTGTTGGTGACTTTAACCCTATTGTAACTATGTATACGAAAGGTAAACCGGAGTTACGCAATATAAACACATTGTGAAATTGAATAGGCTTGATCTTCCAGTAGATAACAATACGGGGGAAGCTTGCACTGGTAGCGAGCCATAGAAACAGGGGGTATAGTTTTTGTTGTTAATTTACCTTATTGAGAGTTCGTCAGAAGGACAAACCTGCTGACGTAATCAGTAATGACCCCCAAATATATCATACAATGACAATATGATCGATCAGGTGTTGATTGGGAAAGCTTCCTTTTTACATATTGATGAACGATATGATGTAACGAGATTCAAATCTAAACTAGCCGCATTATTGTTTTGAATAATTATCATCGGCATGATTGGCATTATTCATTAATTTTGATAATAAATATAATCAATATCGAAATATTTTTCGTATTGAGAAATGTGAAAAGCGACTATGGAAGGCAGATCATACATTGATTGGTGAACTTCACGATAATTGAGGTTATGTAACGGATGTAATGAAGACAGTTTCGAATGTATTATTCACAAACTTCATCCAATATATTCACCATTACCTTCAGACATACATGTCATATAACCGCCACATAGTCTACTATACGTGGTTGTTTATGGATTAGGGACTTTCTGTTCTTTATGGATTCGGGCCGCGGGTTTGTTTATGGGGACACGTTACAACCCATTCTCTCGTATCCTGAGGGAGAAATACATTACTTTCCTCATTTTTACACGCGTTGATGGTTGGATCCGATCACTTGCACGATATTGCAAAAAAAAATGGAAATAAAATGTATGTGTTGATGCCGGGATACGCAGTAAATTTTACCTAGAAATTCTACCGGTTAGTAAAAACTTTACATATTTGTCATCATAATGAAAGCAAGAGTAGCTAGTTAATAGTTTGAACTTTTGTTTTTGCCACTTGAAACAATGCCTCGGGCTGCGTAATACTTTCTTCAGTGAAATATGTATTTCAAAGATAACTGTAGGTCACACCCAATGGAGAAAATGATACGGTAATTTTTAAAGGAGTGACTTCAGTTCAGACACCTTTAGGGCAATGGAAGCAATCTTCGTGTCACTTTCGATAAATAATTACTTAATGGTCGAATGAATTTCTAGTCCAAGGTCTGTTTCTGGAAGTTGTCCTCTTCTGGACAACACTCAATTTTAACGTGCACTGGGCAGTCATCGAATAGTGGCGTTTTGTAATACTCATATAGGGAGGACAAGTAAAACTAATTATCATTTTGAAGGCATTCACATACGTACATTTGACCACCCGTTGAAACTCAAAGTGACAATCGGCAACCGACAAAGAAGACAGAAATACACGTAACTGTGAAGGTCTTGACGAGTGATTATTAACCGGACAATACCAGTCCTTGTTAGCGTGCATTAACATACGATATGTACCATCAAAAGTCGGAATAATATTACACAGGCGAAAGAGCATCTCATAAAGTAATAGTAAAAGCGGTGTTAAAATGTTCGCCGATGTACATAAACAACTCATGATTATTGGCTCCGTATATGGCATGGGGGTTTATATGGTCTGTGATGTGCCGAAAGTTATGTCGAGAAGTACCGCTCAAGATGCATCACATTATGCAACGCGATATTGGTTTTGTGCCGAGTAATTTCAACAATCTTTGTGTATTGTGAGAATGCACGGTTACCAGGTGGAAATCGTTCTTTGATGTGCACATGGAATGGTATTCCAAACGACTTCAAATACCGCCGCTGAACAAACAGATATCACATGTTTTATGAGATCTCAATTTGAAAAAAAAACCCGAAAAGTTCTCGTATCAGGAATATACATGTATTAGTAAATATTATTAGAATAATGTGTCAGTCGTGACTTTTTATTTGTATATATGATTCCATGTATCATCTTTAAAAGTCATACTGTACAAGTCAGCTATATAGTTACTTTGAAATCATATTACAAAGTCCCTTCACGTACCGCTATTTATATTTCCAGGTCATGAAGTGGTACTTTCGCCGTCGTTTCGCGGTGGTCCTTTCGGGAGGAACAGTTTCCATGGACTCAACAACAGGGTGAGGAGCAGCGGTCCACGCCCTGACCATAAGCGATCGAGTTTCCATGGCAGCCAAATTCGCCGCGAGAGTGCGCCACGTCGTAGCATCTTGAAACACGCGGGCAGCCACGTGACCGGAAACGATCGCTACCCGGCGAACTACGACGTACACGCTTCCGGTTCCGTGACGTCAGCAGACAGCGGGAACGTCGCCGACGTGTCGCTGCCGCCGTCGGTCTCAGTGACGCCTGACAAGTACAGAGCCGCCAGTGAAACCGGGGACGATCATCCCCACGCGAACGCCAATAATAATAAGACATACGCGCCAATTCTCTACGCTCGTTGCCACGGTACATTAAACCGTCAATCCAATCTTACCCGGGGAAAAGTTCAACATGTCAACGAAATGAAGACGGTCGCTAGTAATAATAACTCCCGGTGGAACGCTAATGAGCGTTTCAACCATTTGGACTGTCGGTATAATACTCGTCAACCACGTAACTATGACAACCGATATAGCGGCCAGTTGACTACGACAGACGATGATGATGCTTCGTCGGCGACAAGCGGAAGTTACCACATGGGAGAACAGGAAGTGACGTCAATCTCGCAGAGAATTCTGGGACTGCCGCAGCAGGACGTTATCGTGTGATGCCAGACTGTTCGTTTGTGTGGAATTAACTGTTACGGTGCAATATAATAGCTGATGAAATGATGAGTTTAGGGTTGCTGATCTCCAGATTTCGTGGAAATGCAATGCGAAAAATGCAATCTGCAAATGTATGAAAGTAACACCACGGTGGACCGTGTATATACTTCGTGTAGATAACAATATTATTGGTGCTTGTCATACCTTGAGCGACATAAAACTGTTTCATAAAAGCAGTAAATCTTGAAATATTAATAACTCGTTTTTTCCTGCTTCCATTCGTTACTTCTTATCAAATTCTCCTATATGATACTGATAATTATGTCCTGAGAATTATTTCCACCTGAGAAAGACATAATCCAGAGCAATTCCTAATTGAGTGAAAACTACACAAAACCTCAGCATAAAGCTCTGCCGAAGATCGACGTCAAGGTTCTTGCATTGCTGTTTGTCACAATGGCTAGCTTTAATCTACCAGTTTCGTTGTAACTACACGTCATACATTTTCCATTAATTCGATTTACTGAAATGAACAGCTAGACGTAGACGGTAGTTACAACTACGTGTAGATTGAATCATTATGTCTAAGTCAATGATCTTTGGTTTTATGAAGTCATAGGAGGTCAAATCATTATAAATTAGTACTAGTACTTGAACACTGTTTATCGGTAATCGATTGGCATCACACATATCCTGAAAATCATCACTTCTAAGTGACTGTAAGTCACCATCTCGGAGGCCACGTCCTTTACAACTTATGTCTACGTTAATGTGTGATAAATGTTGGTCTGATCTATATAATACTCCCAACATTGCATTTGACTTTTTCAAACATGAACCAAAGAGGAACATTGCTTACACGGAACCTAGAGTGTGAACACTTATGAGATCATGTCACATGAGATCTCGATCAAGGTCACGCAAAAAAGCACCACGTTTGATGGTTTGATTTTAATCTTACTCAAGTTTAATCAGGCCTGGTCAAAATGACCCGAGGTCAAGTTCAAGATCATCGAAAGATGTATTTGTATGGCAAATGATTCCTTATACTCATGCATGACCTCACACGTAATCTTTGGGTCAAAGCAATGAGAGCGATTTGATGTCAAGTTCAAGGTCACCAAAAAATGCATCACATAATTATGACAGCCACAGTTCTCATAATACAAACCTAGACTCCATCTTCGAGCGTCACAACTTACATAATCGTTGGAGCGAGTCAGTAGATATGCCGTCAAACTACATAAACTATATGCTTGTACATGTACGCAAGAAAGCTTAGGAAACTCGGTGTTCAGGCCAGGAAGAACCTTGGCTATATTTCAGTGTGAAGCATAAGAACAGCAAGCTGATTCAGCAAAGGTAAGATATGAGACGAGGCAAGCTAAAAATCATCCCTGATACCCCAAGACATTTGTCTAGGGTACGAGTCAGAAAATAACGTCCATAACGTCCATATGAGAGATTCTTAAGGATATTTTTCGAGCCCTAGGTCAAGGGTCGATTGACGAATTGAACCCTAAATCAATCGGCTTCTTCTCCGGTGGTATGTGAACTGCCAAAACCATAAAGCATTTTTTTCCCGACATGATCCAAAAATCATCTATTACCTCGAGGTCATCATGTAATCATCAGTCGACTCCTCATACATAATCAGCAAGGTAAAGGATCTTACAATAGCATACTGTAGTAACAAAAAAACAGGTGCTGTTGACATTGCTATTGCTACTCCCAGCATGATATAGGAGCCGGATGCTATTGCTATTGCTACTTGCACGATATTGCTACCGCCATTGCTTCTCCCCAGCCTGGTCTGAGAGGCGGATGCTATTGCTACTGCTATTGCTGCTATTGCCTGGGAGCAGTAGTAATAGCAGTGGCAACAGCGTTCATCCCCGAGAAACAAGGCCGGAAAATAGCAATAGCGTTCGGCTCTCAGACCAGGATTGGGAGCAGTAGTAATAGGAGTACCAATAGCGTCCAGTTCCCATGCAAGAACTGGCAGAAGCAGCAATAGCAATATCAATAGCGTCCAGGCCCGAGACAAGGCTGGGGAGTGGCAATAGCGTCCGTCTCCCAGACAAAGAGTCGGGATGAGTAGAATACAGTAGCAATAGCGTTCGGCTCTCAGACCAGGATTGGGAGCAGTAGTAATAGGAGTACCAATAGCGTCCAGTTCCCATGCAAGAACTAGCAGAAGCAGCAATAGCAATATCAATAGCGTCCCGGCCCGAGACAATAGCATACGGCTCCACACAAAGACCGGCAGGAGTACCAATAGCAGTAGCAATAGCGTCCAGCTCTTAGACCTGGCTGGCAAGTAGCAATGGCATACGGCTCCACACAAAGACCGGCAGGAGTACCAATAGCAGTAGCAATAGCGTCCGGCTTTCAGACCTGGCTGGCATGGAGCAATAGGATATGGCTCCACACAAAGTCCGACAGGAGTACCAATAGCAGTAGCAATATAGCGTCCGGCTCTCAGACCTGGCTGGCAAGTAGCAATAGGATATGGCTCCACACAAAGTCCGACAGGAGTACCAATAGCAGTAGCAATAGCTTCCGGCTCTCAGACCTGGCTGGCAAGAAGAAATAGCATACGGCTCCACATAAAGACCGGCAGGAGTGCCAATAGCAGTAGCAATAGCTTCCAGCTCTCAGACCTGGCTGGCATGTAGCAATAGCATACTGCTCCACGCAAAGACCGGCAGGAGTAACACTAGCAGTAGCAATAGCGTCCGGCTCTCAGACCTGGCTGGCATGTAGCAATAGCATACTGCTCCATGCAAAGACCGGCAGGAGTAACAATAACAGTAGCAATTGCGTCCGGCTCTCAGACCTGGCTGGCAAGTAGCAATAGCATACGGCTCCACACAAAGACCGGCAAGAGTAACAATAGCAGTAGGAATAGCGTCCGGCTCTCAGACCTGGCTGGCATGTAGCAATAGCATACGGCTCCACGCAAAGACCGGCAGGAGTAACAATAGCAGTAGCAATAGTGTCCAGCTCTCAGACCTGGCTGGCAAGTAGCAATAACATACGGCTCCACACAAAGACCGGTAGCAGTACCAATAGCAGTAGCAATATAGCGTTCGGCTCACAGACCTGGCTGACAAGTAGCAATAGCATACGGCTCCACACAAAGACCGGCAGGAGAAACAATAGCAGTAGCATTAGCGTCCAGCTCTCAGACCTGGCTGGCAAGTAGCAATAACATACGGCTCCACACAAAGACCGGTAGCAGTACCAATAGCAGTAGCAATATAGCGTCCGGCTCACAGACCTGGCTGACAAGTAGCAATAGCATACGGCTCCACACAAAGACCGGCAGGAGTAACAAAAGCAGTAGCATTAGCGTCCAGCTCTCACACCTGGCTGGCAAGTAGCAATAACATACGGCTCCACACAAAGACCGGTAGCAGTACCAATAGCAGTAGCAATATAGCGTCCGGCTCACAGACCTGGCTGACAAGTAGCAATAGCATACGGCTCCACACAAAGACTGGCAGGAGTATCAATAGCAGTAGCAATAGCTTCCGGCTCTCAGACCTGGCTGGCAAGTAGCAATAGCATATGGCTCCACACAAAGTCCGACAGGAGTACCAATAGCAGTAGCAATATAGTGTCCGGCTCTCAGACCTGGTTGGCATGTAGCAATAGCATACGGCTCTACAAAAAGACCGGCAGGAGTAACAATAGCAGTAGCATTAGCGTCCGGCTCTCAGACCTGGCTGGCAAGTAGCAATAGCATACGGCTCCACATGAAGACTGACAGGAGTAACAATAGCAGTAGCAATAGCGTCCGGCTCTCAGACCTGGCTGACAAGTAGCAATACCATACGGCTCCACATAAAGACTGGCAGGAGTAACAATAGCAGTAGCAATAGCGTCCGGCTCTCAGACCTGGCTGGCAAGTAGCAATAGCATACGGCTCCACATGAAGACTGACAGGAGTAACAATAGCAGTAGCAATAGCGTCCGGCTCTCAGACCTGGCTGGCAAGTAGCAATAGCATACGGCTCCACATAAAGACTGGCAGGAGTAACAATAGCAGTAGCAATAGCGTCCGGCTCTCAGACCTGGCTGGCAAGTAGCAATAGCATACGGCTCCACATGAAGACTGACAGGAGTAACAATAGCAGTAGCAATAGCGTCCGGCTCTCAGACCTGGCTGGCAAGTAGCAATAGCATACGGCTCCACATAAAGACTGGCAGGAGTAACAATAGCAGTAGCAATAGCGTCCGGCTCTCAGACCTGGCTGGCAAGTAGCAATAGCATACTGCTCCACATAAAGACTGGCAGGAGTAACAATGGCAGTAGCAATAGCGTCCGGCTCTCAGACCTGGCTTGCAAGTAGCAATAGCATACGGCTCCACATAAAGACTGGAAGGAGTAACAGTCGCAGTAGCAGTAGCGTCCGGCTCTCAGACCTGGCTGGCAAATAGCAATAACATACGGCTCCACACAAAGACCGGCAGGAGTATCAGTAAGAGTAGCAATAGCTTCCGGCTCTCAGACATGGCTGGCAAGTAGCAATAGCATATGGCTCCACACAAAGTCCGACAGGAGTACCAATAGCAGTAGCAATATAGTGTCCGGCTCTCAGACCTGGTTGGCATGTAGCAATAGCATATGGCTCTACAAAAAGACCGGCAGGAGTACCAATAGCAGTAGCAATAGCTTCCGGCTCTCAGACCTGGCTGGCAAATAGCAATAGCATACGGCTCCACATAAAGACTGACAGGAGTAACAATAGCAGTAGCAATAGCGTCCGGCTCTCAGACCTGGCTGGCAAGTAGCAATAACATACGGCTCCACATAAAGACTGGCAGGAGTAACAATAGCAGTAGCAATAGCGTCCGGCTCTCAGACCTGGCTGGCATGGAGCAATAGCATACGACTCCACACAAAGACCGGTAGGAGTACCAATAGCAGTAGCAATAGCATCCAGCTCTCAGACCTGGCTGGCAAGTAGCAATAGCATACGGCTCCACACAAAGACCGGTAGTAGTACCAATAGCAGTAGCAATAGCGTCCGGCTCTCAGACCTGGCTGGCAAGTAGCAATAGCATACGGCTCCACACAAAGACCGGCAGGAGTAACAATAGCAGTAGCAATAGTGTCCAGCTATCAGACATGGCTGGCATGGAGCAATAGCATACGGCTCCACACAAAGACCAGCAGGAGTAACAATAGCAGTAGCAATAGCGTCCAGCTCTCAGACCTGGCTGGCATGTAGCAATAGCATACGGTTCTACACAAAAACCGGCAGGAGTAACAATAGCAGTAGCAATAGCGTCCAGCTCTCAGACCTGGCTGGCATGGAGCAATAGCATACGACTCCACACAAAGACCTGCACACGTACCAATAGCAGTAGCAATAGCGTCCAGCTCTCAGACCTGGCTGGCATGGAGCAATAGCATACGGCTCCACACAAAGACTGGCAGGAGTACCAATAGCAGTAGCAATAGCGTCTGGCTCTCAGACCTGGCTGGCATGGAGCAATAGCATACGGCTCCACACAAAGACTGGCAGGAGTAACAATAGCAGTAGCAATAGCGTCCAGCTCTCAGACCTGGCTGGCATGGAGCAATAGCATACGGCTCCACACAAAGACCGGCAGGAGTAACAATAGCAGTAGCAATAGCGTCCAGCTCTCAGACCTGGCTGGCATGGAGCAATAGCATACGGCTCCACACAAATATTGGCAGGAGTAACAATAGCAGTAGCAATAGCATCCGGCTCTCAGACCTGGCTGGCATGGAGCAATAGCATACGGCTCCACACAAAGACTGGCAGGAGTACCAATAGCAGTAGCAATAGCGTCTGGCTCTCAGACCTGGCTGGCATGGAGCAATAGCATACGGCTCCACACAAAGACTGGCAGGAGTAACAATAGCAGTAGCAATAGCGTCCAGCTCTCAGACCTGGCTGGCATGGAGCAATAGCATACGGCTCCACACAAAGACCGGCAGGAGTAACAATAGCAGTAGCAATAGCGTCCAGCTCTCAGACCTGGCTGGCATGGAGCAATAGCATACGGCTCCACACAAATATTGGCAGGAGTAACAATAGCAGTAGCAATAGCATCCGGCTCTCAGACCTGGCTGGCAAGTAGCAATAGCATACGGTTCCACACAAAGACTGGCAGGAGTAACAATAGCAGTAGCAATAGCGTCCAGCTATCAGACATGGCTGGCAAGTAGCAATAGCATACGGCTTCACACAAAGACTGGCAGGAGTAACAGTAGCAATAGCGTCCAGCTCTCAGACCTGGCTGGCATGTAGCAATAGCATACGGCTGCACACGAAGACTGGCAGGAGTAACAATAGCAGTAGCAATAGCGTCCGGCTCTCAGACCTGGCTGGCATGGAGCAATAGCATACGACTCCACACAAAGACCGGCAGGAGTAACAATAGCAGTAGCAATAGCGTCCAGCTCTCAGACCTGGCTGGCATGTAGCAATAGCATACGGTTCTACACGAAGACTGGCAGGAGTAACAATAGCAGTAGCAATAGCGTCTAGCTTTCAGTAGTAATAGTGTCAGGTTCTCGGACCTTGCTGGGGAGTAGGAATAGAAGTAGCAATAGCGTCCCGCCCTGAGACAACTCTTGACAATGGTAGTAGCAATAGCATACAGCTCCCAGAGCAGGAACGGGAGGTATAGCAATTCTAGTAGCTTTAACGTCCCACAAAGACTGAGATTAGCAATAGCGTACAACTCTGAGACAAGGCTGGATATTGGCAGTAGCAACACCGTCTGCCTCCCAGACCAGCCTGTGGAGTTGCAATGGTGGTACATAGCAATAGCGGGAAAAGGCTGGACAATAGTAATTGCATCCCAGTCCAAGACAAAAATGGACAGTTACAATAGCAGTAGCAATAGCGTCCGCCTCCCAGACCAGGCTGTAGAGTTCCAATAGTGGTAGCAATAGTATCCGACTCCCAGCCAAGGACTGGTATCAGTAGCAATAGCATTAGCAATAGTATCCCGCTCTGAGACAAGGCTGGACAATGGCAGTAGCAATAGCGTATGGCTCTTAGGCAAGGACTTGCAGGTGTAACAATAGAAGTAGAAGACCGCCGATCACCCTTGTCATCAGTCCAAAATGGCCTCTCAGCATGGGAGTGAACCTGGCATGCAATACCACCTCTCATTTAAGAGCACCATTTTGGGGACCTTTATGTGGTCTTAAAACACAGGATCCATTGTATATTACTACCGTATTGAAACGCATGTAAGACCATGGCCTCTCATCATATATATTTGAATTTATAGCCTCGGTCATATATACACATCAATATGGTAGCTATATTCTGAGTTTCTGGCAGTCAAAATCATGTTGAGTGTGAAGTTGATCCAGAATAGGATCCAAATACTGTGAAGACCAAGTATGGTGATGATTTATTTGGCGGATATGACGGTAGGGAAAACCGCCAAAATAAATCTTGCGCTAAATTAACTACCGTATTTATTCAATTAGTTCGAACAGCTAAAAATAATTGAATTTTGAAATGTTCGAATTATCAGATTCACGATAAAATCGTCGGTCGAAACGAAAAAAAAACCCAAACCCAGATCGATCATGCCATGGCAGATAGGCCTACGCCAGTTGACAGATGCCTCTCATGCTGGCTGGTTAGGGCCTGTACGACTGATAGGTTAACTGCAGACAACTAGCATTTAAAAAACAAGGGCCACTGGCCTCAAAGGAAGAGCTTTGAAAATGTTTGCACAGAACTATTTAAAAACCCTTGAATACTGTATTTGATTTGGCCATGTCTTAATTATTTTTACTGTGGCTAACTATATATCTAACTAGTAAAACTAATGTTAACCTATTTGGTTACAGCTATGAATTCCCCACTGGGCAGAATATATACCTTGTTGAGCCCAAAAATAAATGATTCTTGTCATAGCTATTTTATTGTGGCCAATAAGATTAGTAAAACTATAATTATTCCGATATATACATATATGAAATCTCTACAAGTCAGAAGCTTTACCATGTTGAGCCCGTATAAAAATCACCCGAGTATTATTTGGACCAATGTGTAAGATTTTCAAGGTTCTGAATATTTTGTTTTTCTTATTTAGGTGGCAAAAAAAATTTCGAGCTAGTTCTAAATCCTTTTTCATGGATTTTTTTTCAGTGTTTCGATTTATACTGCAGAGACATTTCAGCAACTTGTCTAATGTCTGCATTTCCATCCATCACTTGCTCTGCAGTTCGCTAATTCTCGATTGCGGCCTGATTGCTTGGTGGCCTTATCGCCTGTACCCCTCAAAAATCAAAAGTTCTAAAATAACTTTTATTTTTATACTATGCATACTTACCTCTGACTCTGGGGTCGTGTAATTGGCGAGCCCTCATTCGCCAACCACACATGAAATATGGGTGAAAAAGCTAAACGAAAGTTAGCCGGTCCGTTTAGACCCTGCGTTAGTAATGGTAGTTACCTGAGCAGTTCACCCTCCGTGTGGTAGCATAATCGTGCCGGTCCACTGCCTCCCAGTTCACTTTTGTTGAGTTGCAACACTTGATCACTGAAGGTTATCTTCTGAAAAGACAAGAAGATAATCAGCGGGGAGGAGGGTGGGACCATCCAACGTCAGAGGTAAGTATGCATAGTATAAAAATAAAAGTTATTTTAGAACTTTTGATTTGTTATGCTAAGCGATACTTACCTCTGACTCTGGGGAATGGCCTGCCGGTGGTGGGCCCCTCAGAGAGAAAGTACGCCTTGCACAAGATCATCCCCTGAAAGTAGAAGGATGAGAACTATGCATAATACCAGTGACTATAATTACTGTATAAAGGATAAGGAACCCGCTCCTTTCCTATAGTAATTATAATACTAATTAACCACAGAGTAGCTCGGAAGTTAATAGTATACTGAGAGATACTTTGTAATCCAGAAGAATCTGAGATTACATACCTGTCGTCGAGTCCCTTGTGAGGCGATGAGCCGTAGCTAGGTGTTGAGACGGCGCTCCCCCCCCGGACTCTTGGCAGAAGAAGCAGTGGGTTGCACGATGACTTGTGCTGCGACGATGGGTCCCAGATGATAGAGGTCATCCGCGAGGAGCGATACATCGCGCAGGTAAAATGAGGAAAACGTAGAGTGAGATCTCCAAGTGGCTGCCTTCATGAGATCCTGAAGTGACATGTTGTGTGCAAACGACCAGGAAGTGGAGATGGCGCGAACCTCGTGAGCCGTACGACCGTAGAGCTGATGTAGGTCCCGACGATCCTTACTGTAAGCACGTGTAACAACAGCCTTGATCCAAAGCGAGATCGTGTTCTTGGAGACCTGTCCTCTCGATGCCGAAAACGGGAGAAAGAGGTGAGATTCCCTTGGTCGTGAAGGCTTAGTCCTCTTCAGATACAACCGTAACGCACGCACCGGACACAGGGACAGATCCCCACAGTCAGTCGCCAACTGAGATAAGGCAGGGACAGAGAACGTTCGCATCCCAGCCGCCAGGGCAGAAGGAGTTTCGGTCTTGGCAAGAAACCCCAGATGGTACTGGAGGGTAACAGAAGACCAATCTTCCGGGTGTAAGACCTCCGCAGACAGTCCCTGAAGCTCACTGACCCGCTTCGCGGAAGCAAGGGCCAACAGGAACACAGTCTTGTGCGTGAGAAAACGAAGCTCCGCTTCCTCGAGAGGCTCATATGGAGATTCATTGAGGCTACAAAGGACCAATGACAAGTCCCATTTTGGTGCGCGGGAGACCGGAGGCAAATCCTGGGCGAAGGACTTGAACAGGGCCGAAATCTCCCGTGATGTAGAAATGTCCAAACCGTGAGAAGCTAGCACATTAGACAATGCCGCACGGTATCCCTTGACAGTAGTAAGCGCCCTCTTGCGCTTGTCTCTCAACCAGACAAAGAAGTCCGCTACCGTAGGGAGAGGGGGACGGCGTGGATCAACTTGCCGTCGACCACACCAAGAAGAGAAGACTCTCCACTTGGCTTGATATAATCGCTCTGAGGATGACCGAACTGTTCTGGACATCCGCTTGGCAGCGTTCTTCGAAAAGCCAGCCTTTCTGAATGAACGCCTGATAATCTCCACGCGTGAAGATGGAGAACGCCCAGATGCTCGTGAAACTGACGTCCCTGACGAAGCAGGCTGGGGATCGGTGGTAACAACCGTGGAAGATCCGTCAGAAGCTCCAGGAGTTCCGGAAACCAAGGCTTGGCTGGCCAGCAGGGAGCCACCAAGATGATCTGGGCCGAGCTTAACCGAATCCTCTGTAGAACCACGGGAATCAGTGAGAACGGAGGAAAAGCGTACGCCCATAGGATGGACCAGTCCTGAGCGAGGGCGTCGACTGCCCAGGCATGAGGGTCCGGGAACGGGGACACATAGAGAGGTAGACGATTGTTCTGGAACGTGGCGAACAGGTCCAAGTGAGGCTGACCCCAAAGACGCCACAGGTGACTGCAAACCTGAGGGTTCAGAGACCAGTTCGTGGAAACCGGACCCTTCCTCGAAAGGGCGTCGGCGATGGTGTTCATGGAGCCCGGGATGTGTCGGGCCAGAAGACTGACATCCTGGGATTCCGCCCACTCCAAGATTCTTCGAGTCAAGGCGCTTAGCTCCCTTGATCGTGTCCCCCCCTGATTCTTGATATAGCCGACGACCGTCGTGTTGTCGGTCATGGCCAGTACCGTGGACCCGGCAACCGTCTGATGAAAATGGCGCAGGCCCAACCAGACAGCCCTGAGCTCCAGCCAATTGATGTGATGCCGGAGATCGGCCGCCGACCAGAGACCGGAGACTTGACTTTCGCCGAGGTGAGCACCCCAACCGAGGCGAGACGCGTCGGAGAACAGGAGAAAGTCGGGCTCCAACTCGTGAATCGGATGACCCCGTAGCAGGTTGACTGGATCGGACCACCAGAGGAGATCTGGCTGGAGAGCGGAAACCACCGGAACCAGAGTTGACAAGTCCTGCTCGGAAGACCAGTGGTCCTTCAAGTGGAACTGGATCGCCCGCATGCGCAACCGTGCACCAGGGACGATCTTCTCTAGCGACACCATGTGACCTAGGAGCCTCAGGAACACCACCGCCGCGACGGGAACCCCGATGGAGAAAGACCGTAGAACGCCGTTCAAACGTTGAATACGATCTGCCGTCGGACGTGTCAGGAAGGACTGCGTGTCGATGTCCATCCCGAGGTAGGTGACACGCTGGGAAGGAGCCAAGTCTGACTTCTTGAAATTTATGATGAGACCGACTCGCTGACAAAGCCGAACGATCTGGTCCGTGTGTGCGGCCACCGTCTGCTGGTCCGTGGCCGTAATCAGCCAATCGTCCAGATACCTCGTGAGACGAATCCCCCTGCGGTGCGCCCACGCCGATACCGGCTGAAACACCCTGGTGAACAGGAACGGGGCGGTGGAGAGGCCGAAACACAGAGCACGGAACTGGTAGATCACGTTGCCCCACTGGAAACGAAGGTAGGGCCGTGATGAGGGATGAATCGGGATGTGAAAGTAGGCATCTTTCAGATCTATGGAGGTCATCCAGTCCCCGCTGCGCAGAGACAGTAGAACCGTCCGTGGGCACTCCATGGAAAACTTCTCCTTGGAGACAAACTTGTTCAGGGGACTGAGGTCGATTATCGGTCGCCAGCCGCCCGTGAGCTTGGGGACGACAAACAGACGACTGTAGAAGCCGGGAGAGTTCTGGGTCACCTTCTCCGTGGCTTCCTTGAGGAGCATCTCGGACACGAGGGCGTCCAGGACCGCAAACTTCTCCGACCCCGGGGCGTAGGATGCGAACGCTATCGGTAGAGGGGAGAGAGGAGGCGCCTGACTGAAGGGAATCCGGTACCCGTGACGCAGTATGGTAGTTACTAGACAGTCCTCGAATTCCGTATCCCAGACTGGCCAAAAGGCCTGAAGACGAGCTCCCACGGGGGATACATCCGAATCGTGGTTCCGTGGGAGCGTCTGGGACACATCAGGAGCGGGGCTGAGGCTTGGCAGAAGACGAGGATCCACTGCCGCCGCGACCTCCACGTGAAGAGTTAGTCGACTTCTTGTTCTTGTCAAACTTGGAGCCTTTAGAAAACTGAGACGACTGAGACTGCTGTTTCGACTCCGTGGCCTTGACCTTCGGGATCTTGAACGACGAGGAAGAGGATGCCGCAGGCTTCTTCTCCTGGCGTTCCACCAATTTAACTAAGTTAAATTTGCTGAGAAGGTCCGCTTCCTGGGCAACCGCCTGGCCTGCCTTGGCCAGGACATCCGGGTCAAAGAGGCGAGGACCAAAGACCGAGGACGTGCGTAACTTGGACTTGAAGGCGTCCGACAGCTTGGAGGTAGATCTCTTGAGAAAGGCGTCCCGTCGCCTGAGAACGACGTTGGCCCACTCCACGTGCGACTCCTTCGTAATCTGTCCCACACACTTGTTAACGGAGGAAAGAGTCCTCTTGATGCGCAGCAACTCCGACACCGGTACTTGAACAGTGGCATCCGTGTCCAAATCGGCGTCCGCTGGAACCGAACCGGGGGCCAGACGGTCGACCTGCACGCTGAGGAGGCCCGAGAGCCAGTCGAGGGTGTTGGCAACCAGTTGTACCCGACGCGGGTAAGATTCCCAGGTCTTGAGATCTGAGTCCGAAAGTGTAGCGGTAACACTCGAGGACTTGAGCCCAGGGGCGATGACTGACAGGTCGTCATTCACCGCCGCTGCCTCCAGAGTGCTACCGCAATCCGTAGACTGGTAGTGCTTTAATTGTCCTTGGAAGCACGAGGCGAACTTGCCAGCTCGTAGGGGCTGTCCATTGACTGGGACGATCTTCTCTTCCACTAGAGTCCGTACTGACAAGATACCCTCGGACCACGGGAAGCGCACGTCCGGCTCCGGCTGCTGACGGGCGTGGAGCACACGCTCACCCACCGACGTATAAGAAGTCCCCTTGGCTACAGGTAGCTCAATCTCGTCAGGGAAGGCCTCCTGAACCCAAACGCGGACCTGGGCAAAGGTGTCGTCGTCAGACTTGGAGGAGGAAGGCTTGGAGGTACCGGCCGTAGCTGAGGAGTCGGCAGACCTAGCCGGGCTAGCCACCCGCGGCTTCTTGACTGGAGGTTCATCCGAGATCTGGTCTGCCGGGGGGGGAGGCAACGAGACTGGAGGCTCCAAAACAGCAACAGAGGACGACCCGGCCGCGTGTTGCTCACCTTCAGACCTAGGGGCGTGGTCTGAAGCGGGACGCTTGGGCTCCCTCACACGGTCGTAGTCCGAGCGTGAACTTTTCTCTCCACGGCTACCGTGAGAATCCCTGGAGGAGTAGTCCCTGCGGTCCGCACGCTCCCGACGGTAGTAGTAGTCCCTATCGTCACGAGAACGGCCGGAACGGTAGTAACGATCCAACTCTTCATGGTAAGAACGGTCAAAGTCATATTCACGACGATGATCATAAACCCAATCACGGAACCGATCCGCGCGGCTGGAGGACGGACGATCCCAATCGCCGGAACGGTGTTGATCCACAGGCCGAGCTGGACGGTGGCGGCGGTCAGGCGAGGACGGGCGGCCCACCGCTGGAAGAACACTATCCGCCGTGGCTGTTGACCCGCGGTGCGAATCTCCACTGGAGGAAGACGACCGGCTGTCCGCGCGTCGACTGACGGACGGTGGAAGATCGCGGGGCAGAACACTGGGCTGAGAAACCCCCGGGCTGGCCACCGGTGGCTGCTGATCACGGTCACGGTCGGGTAAGCACCCGCGCGGCACCGCTGCGGCTGGAGAAGAGGTACCCTGGGCTGAAGAGGCGTCACGGTGCTGAACACGGCCCGGGCTACCAGCGAGAGACTTGTCCACCACAAGCACATCAACAGGGCCGTCGGAGAGCTGGACGGTGGAGAAGTCGGGGGGGCCACACTTGGCACGACCGACGGGGCCCCTGCCTTCACCTGACTGTTCCTCCGAGACCGACTCGCCGGTCTCGGCAGCCTGGGAACGGGAATCCACCGTGGCCGAGTCAACTGGCTCCGAGAAGATCGGGTCCAACGAAGGCAAACCCCAGGAACACGAAGGCTGGTCAGCTGGACTGTGGCTCGGGGGGTTGCCGCCGACGAACGGGTCACCAGAGAGAAGCGGCGTCGGAACTTCATCCACCGTGGGGGTGGCCGGTGTCGCAACTCCTTTCCCAACCAGGGACGACAACATCGCCGACATGGACGCAATGGAAGTCTGCAAATTCCCAACCGTCTGTTCGAGGGAATCAAGACGAGAGGAGGAAGAGGAATCCAGAGATCGTCGATCAGCAGAACGCGACCTCTTCTTCTCCCTGTCGATCCTACGCTGATCTATCCTGTCGAATCTGTCATCGGGCCAAGATTCGCAGATCTGACAGCGCTGAGACGCACAGCAAACAAACGGTCTGCAAGACGGACAGCGATCGTGAGGATCGAGATCGAGAGGAACCAAGAAGTGTCCACACTTGGTACATCTCCTGACAGAAGACGATTCCATCGTAGAAACAGCTAAGTTCCAAAATCCAAACTTCAAAGGGGCAATCGCGAGCGACGCAAAGTTGTTGTTGACAGGAGCTCGCCAAAAACAAAAGTGAACTGGGAGGCAGTGGACCGGCACGATTATGCTACCACACGGAGGGTGAACTGCTCAGGTAACTACCATTACTAACGCAGGGTCTAAACGGACCGGCTAACTTTCGTTTAGCTTTTTCACCCATATTTCATGTGTGGTTGGCGAATGAGGGCTCGCCAATTACACGACCCCAGAGTCAGAGGTAAGTATCGCTTAGCATAACAATCAGCACTGACAATTCTCGTCGGCAATATAAAACTATCATAAACATGATAACTGATATAGTATCCATTCGTTTCTGCTTATTTCAGGAGGAAACTAAGTTTTTTCCCCCGACAAAGTGTATTAGTTCGGCAAATCTGCCAAGTTTTGTTGCTTCCGACAGGTTCCTACTCAAATCTCGGGAAATCTCGCTTCACTTCAGTAGGCATTTCTTATCAGATTTCCCCATGAACAAGCTTTGTATGGTGATATTTTCCTGAAGTATTACCAGTGAAGTAGGAAAGAGTCATAGAAAAAAACATTTATTTGGGTCGTAACAAGTATTTCCACAAATACCGCACCCAGTAGATTCCACGATCTCGTGGGAGCTTATGACCTTGACCCCAGTGCGTCAGTATTTATCACTAATTGGCGGGACTTGCTCACGTGATAATTTGCATATAATTATATCCACGTGTAGTTCATAAACATGTGGGTGTGTCCGTCAAGACAGCTTCCCGATTGGACAATTCAGTGACTATCTGACTTGCGGGCCTACTGCAGTGACTGCTTATCGGGGCCACACGAGAATTGAATTTGCCTACTGGAATATGGAATACCACCACTAACACATAATTATTATGTTGCCGTTTCAACTTGTTTTTCATTTTTGCAATAGCATACTGTATCTATATATTGTGCGGAACGTATATATAAAAAATTTGAGTGCATATGTTTTCAAGAAAGAACTGTTTCAGTGAAGATCGAAACGGGATAGGTGATGGGTATGAAACGGTGACATACAAAAAAAAAAACGGTCGGAACACACGTCTCCTGGGATTATTATCGATAATAACTTATTACATTAACCATGATTAAGTATACGGGCGTCATTTTCCTCCCAAGGGGCCCCGGGCCCTCCCAATTAGCCACAGTTGAATGGCCTGTTGTGGTTCCAAGTGGCACTTTCAAGAATGTAAACAAAGGGAAAATTTCAAAAATCCAAAAAAAACCAACATCATAGAGGAAGAGCCTCATTCCTAAAAACTTGGATAACATGTTAAGAAATATTTAATTCTGAAACCAACGAATTGAATATTTGCCAAATAACGTGGGTTGGAACCGCCAATTTAGTCGCCAATATTAGTCTTTTTACAGTAATCCAAGCTAAATGTCATACTTCGTAATCACCATATACTATTATTTTCTATATCAAAGTCAATCCAAACTTTCATCATGCCCCAAAGTTTTTGTGATCAATTAATAAATAACTTCTCAAATTTTCTGTGAATAATAATGTGTGTTTGTTACAGCCTTGTGGGTGATACTGTATTGGTCCTAATAGTAGCACGGCGAGCCAAAGCAAGACCTGCAGCAGCAGCGCCGCGCAAACTTAAGGTCAAACTTGAGGTGAAATTTAAGAAAATCACTGAATAATGTACCTATAGCCTTCAGACCCCTTGATTATGATTAAAATAACTTTAATATGTGGATTGGAACATTCCAAGATTTAATTAGAAAAATACAAAGTGATTTATAAGGTTACAAAAATCGAACATTTTTGGGGCAGAGGTGGGTGTGCTCTACTATTAGGGCGCGTGCCACTATTAGGACCAATACGGTATGCAATACGCATGTGTGATAGTTCGGAACAAAAATGTACAAATATATGACTCAATACACCGCATTTATTACATCCACATCATGCATCAGTATTGAATATCACAGACATTAATAGGCAGACAATAAACCAGCTACTTTTAAATATGAACACATTCAACAGTAGTCTCACTGCATGAATTTTACCACTCTTTGAACGGAAGTGAGCATTCTGTGACGCAATATAATTTATGCACATACTCATTCCATACTTTTGGCAATTCTTGCACAATGATATAGAAATTTGAATTATTCATTCAAACTCATGTATTATTTAAATACCATCTCATAGTATCAAAATGTTTTGGCAGCAGAGTGCACATTGTATACTGATAAATGTCTTATGCACTGGGCAATTTTATCCATAGTCATACATACCTATAATACTTGATACATTGTACAACTAGTGAATGTCTTGTACAATGGACAAAACCACGAAACATGATAACAATGTAAGAACACATTTTGAGACACTCAATATATTATTTGATTCATATGAAACACACAAACACTATAGCTTCAGGCAACAGTTCAAGGTCGCAAATACAAAAGTGTAATCGCAACGACATGGAAAGGTACTTCATTCAGTACTCATGCAAGAAATGCAGCAGCACAATGTTTCTATGTACAAATTGACAGAACATTCACAACACCACTGCACCGATGAAATTGTAAATAATCAAACTTGTATGCACAACTGGTTTCACTAGTTAGACCACCAAATCCTTGAAGTAGACGCCATCCACTTCTTGAGCAAGTTCTTTGGCATCAACGACATAGCTACCAGATGTGCTCGATCCGTCATCACCGTGGCTACCATTTCTATAGCAACTGGAAGCCAGCGAGTTTCCATTGGACTCAGGGAGCATGCCGCTGACATCCGCCAATGAGTACACCTGCGGCGAAGATGCATCTGGCACCGCAGCCGTAGATGCTGCAAGCGGACCCCTCGCAATTTGACGCCTGTCGCCTAAAGCCGGCGTGTTATCCAGACGGTAGCTACTTCTGATTGGATCCATCTGGGGGCGTGGCGATCCCGTGTTTGTGTTTGTTCGGTCGCTCCCGGTTTTACCGAAGGTCTGCAGCGGCTGTCCCAGCGAGGGGCGGTTGTGGGAGCTGCTTCCGTTGCCGAGGAAATCAGCAAGAAGCGTTTTCTGAGGTCCGCCGTAGATGTGCTGTTTTGGAGGTCTAGGTGGAGACGAGACAAAGTCGCTGGAGGTTCTGGAAGTGTCGTGGGGCATGCCGCTGTGATACGTGTTGTAACTGGGGATGGTCGGCAACAGCGGACTGGCCGTCTTCTGCCGGAATGAGGGCTTCTGCGAGCCATCTGGAAAAATGCAGGGACAATTTATTAGTGTGAAATTTTAATATGTCAAAATGCTACTTAGTACCAAACATGAAATCAGTTGAGATCTGGCAGAATAAAAGACCATGGTGTAGTCCAATAAACTAATTGATTCCTGGCACTAGTGACAAACTTATCTGTCAGTGATAATGGCTGCATTATCAATTTGATAAAAGAAATATTTTCATAGGAGGAGCAAACAATTCCCACATCAATACAATGAAGAATTCATGGCCATATTCACATGCGCACCGAGAAAATGTGAAAGCACTTGACAAGCAATTAAGCTGATAATTAGATTCTAAAGGATGGCCTCATTGATATGTCCCTAAATAACCTATACATGTAGGCGGTCACATAAGGCAATTTCTTCCATGTCAGTTACAAATCATGATAGCTCTACTTTGTCTGCCGCAAGTGATGCATATATATTGTATGAATGAAGTCAAACATATCACGGGTCAGCAGCCCGGTGACTATGGAATCGCCATAGAATCTTTCTAATCAGATGTTGCGGGACGGAACCTTGACGGTTTCGACCCACTCCGTAAGCAAAGGTCAGCATCGGTGACAGATGTGTGCGAGGTGCCAATAAAAGTAATTCCTAAAAGTATTCTTCACTTGCACTAGACCAATCCACTGAAATACTATTACATTAGGCACAGCTGACTACAATGGCTAAATTACCTTGCAGTGCCATATAAATTGCTTGTAAAGATGTGGAAAAAACATGTTTCTACTGCGCGGTTATGGCTTTTCAAAGACACCATACAGGTTTTACTGTTTCTGGAGGTATTCACCTATCTATTCTAGTTTTCGTCTACAATGGACTAGCGGTCGAGATTGAAAAGCAAAGCGCTTTTTCTCATCAGCCCCAAACACAGGGACATATTGACACTGTAAGTCAGAGTACTATCTATTCAATTCCCCTGTCATCCTTTCTCAAGATTTCAAATACCTATCAACCACGGCAGAGGTTAGAGATTAAATTGCTGGTGAAATTTTAGAAGGGACTCGTTTTTCGAGTGTTTACGGCAACAAATCCATAGCCTGTCTCAATTATTTAGGTGTAAGAAATGAAATAGACTTACAAACTAGCTTGCAGTGACAATAGATGAGTTCACTGTAATTTTGTTTTCATAAGGTTATGCATACAAAGGTCGAGTTACACTGGGAGGTTAACAAGTGAATACCCTGTGTAATCCAACACCCATAACACTGGCTTGAGCAGTCACCATGACTATCTACATCTCAAAGCTTCTACGGTAGTGTTTTCTTGGTTTCAAATAGCGGCCGACACAAATAAATTGAATGTAAACCATTCACTGCAAATACTTGTGCTGTTTCTTGGTATATCTTGTCCGTCTAATTGTATGTCACGAGTTTCTATTCTATTTTCAGTACAATTGCCCACGTGTGGCCTGCATATGTTTTATATTCTAGAACATGATCAAGTGCATAAATATGTGGAAATATACGTGAGAACTAAGCTATTTTAATATTCGTTGGTGGAATGAATTCCTAACTATTTTTTATTGCGTCGCAAAATCATGCTAATTCCAATCACGTTATTCAAACAAGTCAAGAACCTAGCTCACTTCCGAATACACTCATTTCAACTAATGAAGAACTCTGCATACCGAATAGTAATATACTAAAGGCTGCGGAAACGGAATACAAATCTGATGGCAACACATGCTAGGTAACTCCCCCCACCCCCCCCCCCCCCTTTCCCGTCCCCGGACATAAAAAATACATCTCATTACGGCACACATCGTGAACATCGACATTTGATCGACACTGGACAATCACCTGGTAGGAAGGCGATATCGCGGCATGATTCCTCCTGCTCGCTCTGTCCTCGGCCGCTGTCCGTGTTCGACACGATGCCTGAGTTGAGACTGTCATTGTCCCCGGACTCCTTGCGGTGGTTGGCTGGCATCGGGTTCTGGAAAGTTTGCAAGAAATAAACATTGATTGATATTGTAGGTTTTCAATGTAGATGAGAGATTTTGTAGATTCTTATACATATTTTAACATGAAGAATCATGATAGATTGCTAATTCTTATACAGGTCATAAGGACACACAGACTGAAAAGGTAACTAAAGTCTTAAGATTCAGGTTGTTTTTTTTCAAAATATTATTTGGGATATTCATATAACAAATTTGGAGAAGTCTACCTTGAGACATGACTTGAGGGGAAGTCTGGGTACCGTGTGTAGGTTCTGGTGGCCTGTGATCTCTATGTCGCCGTGGTGTGGAGCGATAGGCTGGGAGGCTGTCAGACTTCTGGGGCTGGTGTCCAGCTCACCCTGTGACAGAGAATTAACAGTGAATGTTGAGTTTACAGGGTGAAGCAAAACCCAAAGGCACATATATGTATTATCAGGTTCTTCGCAATCTATGAAAGAAAACATCTCAAACAATAGCAACAACAAAGTAATGTATTACAAAGACAATTTAATTAGAACCATGCACTCTGTGTAGTCACATGTACACATATGATCTATCATATCACTGCCACAATTATTTCAAATTTCCACAATGTACGTTAATTGCAGGCCAATATGCCATTTCACACAATGTTCTAATTGAATACTGCAATAAATCTGACCCCTTCACTATAAGCTTCCAGTTAGAGTGCTGACTTATAAGACAAATCTCACAGCCTGACATGTTTTCTTATAATCTGGGTGGCCCTTTGTGTGTTCACCCTGGTTTACGCCCTCAAACCAATACAAAATATATCCCACCATTATAGGCATATTTATTGAAAACATACATTTCCATGGATGTAATCAAATAACTGGCATGCCCTCAATGGGCATTACATAATATACCGCAGCAGTGGTATAACTGGCTCTAAATCTAGGGTGACTTCAACACCTATCATTGGCCCATACAATAGCTGTAATTTTCTGCTATTTCCATGGCTTTAATAGCCAGGTTTCACAGACAATTGCCACTGTAAAAATACTTATTATACGGTCATTGTGGGGACAACTTCCTGCCCATTCTAACACCAGCTTTCACCTTGAAAATCTCTGTAATTATCTATGATGCAACATGGCCTAAAGGTAGCTAGAAGTTATTGTATTATTTGAAGACCTTTTCGCACTTTCTCTTAGGCCCAGGTGGTATAGGGATACAAGAAAATGACAAGGATCCAAAAATTCTTGATCACCAGTGAACATGCTGAAATAGCATTGCATTATACATTATTATACAACTAGGACTCTACGAATAGCAGAAACTGATTAATTCTTTGTCAGGCCTTAATCAGTATTAACGGATCAATCTGCCACATTTTGAAAAGCCTCAAATTCTTCTCGTGAATCTGTCCGTGGGTAATTTTCATATTCTCACGGCAATTAACTTACAATGGCTTATCGAATGCGCCATCTAATGAAATGTTTTCAATATTAATACAATCAATAGCAGCTGGCGCGCGAGCTTTGTGCATCAATTTAAATATTTACATTTTTCTGTCATAGGTGAGACAAAGGAATTTTACTGAGTACCACTATGAAAAAAAAAAATCAGCTTGCAACTGTTATAATTATATTGGCATTCCCATCCAACAACAACTGGTCAATACGTGGAACCATCTGCAACTATAGCCTCCAAGATTGCCACACGTGTACCAGACTTGGCAGCCATATATCAAGTAGACTCAGGCAAGAATCAATATGAGAAGAAAGATTGCGTTGATATGTCACTCAGCCCTTCTCTATTTCTCCTTAACCATGCAGCCAGCATCTTACAGCCAGGGACAAGGTGTGCTCTACTCGGAAAAACAACATTAATGTGGTTAATTATCACGATTACTTCCCACCCCATCATCTCAAGTGGACGCCCTTCAGTGCGAGTGTCACTTGTCAACAATCGACCGACTGAATTCCTATCTATCTATCTATTCTTTTATTCGTCGTTTCTGTTCCTTCTGTCACTCGCTCTCGCCAGTTGATGTATATCAGCCCTCACTCTATGCGACATTCATCGCCAGTGAATTTGAATCACTCTCATGCTGGCTGATTAGGAATTCTGAGCGATGGTTGTCTGCGGATGACGGGCCAACTGACCGTCCGCTCTCCGTCAACATCTCTCGACTGGGCAAAGCTCGGAAGGGACGAACAATAACTCAATTATAGCGACCCTGGTCAGCAATACCCGGACACACAATACCGAGCGATAGGACGTCTGGCCCCGTCACGGCCGACCCGATCAATGAAACTCAATTTCTATTACTATCAGACGTCCCCCGAACACAGTCCAAGACATCAACTAGAATCTCCACGGAATATTGATGCCTATGACATTGCACCTCGAATTACATTTTTGCGGATGATGGCATTATGATTTCTGTTGATTTATATTCATTCTCCCTGCCTGGAAACCTCTCTCTCAATCCCAGATTCAATTCTTTATCAATCTGTCCCAATCTGACCCACATCCCCCACTGCCTCCACAAGATTTGTATTGATAGCAAACAACAAACGACAGAATTATGGAAATGTACTGCAATTTTCCCCACCCTGGGGGTTCCGATAATTAGGCGAATATGGCATAATCATAGTATGGATACCCAGGGGCACATACATGACAGAAGGTTTCTGCTTGGCCAAAGCTCTGGTGATCATGGTCAGTAAATAGGATAAACCGGATAATTAACGAAATGGCACTCGGCTATAAATATCAATAACTCTTGTGGTCAGCCATGTGATTGGATATCACTGGTTACCACGACGCTGACTTTGTTTGGAACTGGACAGCGCTACAAAGTCATAATCATGTGTATTTGCCATAGAAAAGCAGCCTTTTGAAGCTGAGTAATCTTTGTGATCATCACTGACTGTACAGTTGCCATGGCAACCAAATCATGATAATGCTTAGAGTAAGTTCCGGTCATCTAGATCAATAGATAGTGATTGCGATGACAATCTGTTGAGTTGAACACTGCATTGGATAATCAAATTTCGCCGGCGAGTTCCAATCTTTAAAAGGCACGCCAACTCATGTGCATTGTTGGGCGAATTCAATTCTCAGATTAGTCGTCATGGTAACGCAAACACGAGGCAGCAGTGCATTGCGTAATGACCACTCCACTATTTCAAGTTTGGAAGACCGGGATTATTCAGTCTGTTTGCCGACATAAAACTTGATCCTTTGCAAAGTCGCCGCATAAAATGTGGACACACACTTTGGCACAATGCCTGTCCAGTTGGCAGCCAATCTCGCCCACTTTTGGACGAGCGTTGGTCATACGTAACACAATATTGCGATAATCCCCCTTTGGCCGCTCTTGGTATTGGACGAGCTCATTCATGCAAAGTTTCTGAAGCCAGGCAGGTGCTCTGGTGTTCAGCTACTAGAACCAATGGGTGCCATCTTACTTAGCCCAATTCAGGCTAGGATTACAGGCTTCGGGAAAAGTACACATACTGTGATATAATCAGATGAATAATGGGCAAATATGGTAACCACAGGTCGATTGCCATCCACCTTTCATGCCTTCCCCCCAACCCCCAGTTGTATAGTTAGTACCGAGGTCCCTAGAACGGAAAGTGAAAGGGGTAGGGCATATGTACACAGTGCACATCCTAGATGCGCAGTCACAGATAAGTCCATTGTCCAGCTTTGGAAAAAGCGCCTGGCAAGTCCCTGAAAGCCAGCCTGTCTGTCACACTCCCACCCTTCAGCCCGTGTCTGATTAGCATAAAGCTGGCGAGTAATTAGCAAACACTATACAAGTCCCTGGGCATGAAAGGGACGGGTGTCTCCCAAGTCCCGTACCATGGCCGCTCTACGTAATGGGTGTACTAGTGAATGCTTGAAAGAGCTTCACGACACTTGGAAAAGAACAGGGCGAGTTTTAAAATTTAAGGTGGTGGACGTGATGAAGGGGGAAGAAAATTTCCCAGCTGCCAGAGCAAATGGCACGTGATGTTAAATGCATGAGAGAGTTTACTTTGAAGCGATGGTCAGCCGCTTGCGTTTTTTACGTAACGCAATCAACGTCCCATAAGCGGAGCATCGACCGAAGACGGCGATGACATCGCATGCATGCATCGGAAAATTTTGCAAGGACCAGTGAGCGTTGATTGAAAATATTGTGCCCATGTTCGTGTCACTTACTTGCGACGGGTCTGGACAATTTTCCAGAGCAAACTCTAGGAAAGATATTTTTTTCGTCTCTTGCACGATGTTGACTTTGATTTCTACGCGCCACTAAATGTTTACCAATTTGAGTCCTCGAGATGCCCCGAAGGAAGCGGGATATTTGATTGCAGAGTCATTTCCTGAGACTCCCCGGAAACCCGTACCGCAACGTCTTTGCCCGTAATTCTGCCAATAAACCCGCATTGACGGTGACGAGAACATGCCGCGCAAGGGTATGAGGTTACCTCCACCTAGCCTGCAGACAGATCATTAATATTGACATGTACCGTAAGCATCATCCTACATATCATGGGCATAGTGGGCTAGCCCCTTTGAACACGATATACCTTGTTGTGTGAACTCACTGGCTACAATGCAAGGGCTCTATGGGGTGTCACAACCCTGGTCATTTCACCGAATCCACTGTATATAGTCGTGTTTATTTTCGGAATCCTACTCGGCATGTGGTTCGCACGGCCAATATTGACGCTTTTCTCTCGCATGGACCTCACAGAGGAGTGTGCGGATGTTTCCTGTCCACTTCTAGTTAACGCCAACATGCATCACTGCTCCTCAGTAATGACAACTTGTCAAAAAGTATGAACATCATCAAGCCACTGACCGAACAGTGATGGCCAACCAGCGCAAAAAAAACAGACATCACTGATCGTTGAATCAATGATCAAATGCAGCGGAAAAACCTAGATGTGACCATGGTTCTACAAGTAGGAACAGCTCAGAAAGCAGATTCCATTTGTATGCAAGCCTATGATCATAAAATGTACCACACACCGCTAATTTTCAAATCAAGTCAACACGCGAGAACCGCTGATGATAGGTAATTGAATACGACAAGTGGAGGGCCCACGGTCCGCCCAAGTCGATGCGACGAACTCCGACAAATTTACGTTGACAGTTTACATGCTTTGAATGGATCCGGGCGGATTAAGCATATTAATAACAAAGCGTAAATTGACAGATCCCGTCGGTGTCGATTACTCGACCGTACGTGTGTAACTCCCGCCGGCACCGCACGTATGATTGACACCTACAAAGACGCTGAGAAGTGCTGGACAAACAGACAGAGACGGGACCTGCGACAGCAGAGCCAACACTCACCGCGGACTTCACACACAGTCGAACACACGCACACGGACGGAATAATTTTGATAACCTTAAAGTCAAATATCCCCAGTCCGATATATATCAGTTTATACATGTAAAGGTTCCTTTGACCTGTGAACCCGCAGAAGGTGATGATATGAACCTTTGTCCACTCCGTAATGTAGAAGGTATCATGGTCGAACAATAAATAAACAAGCCAGCGGAAAAAATCTGGAAAATAAACTTTTATGTATTCCTATCATGGGGGTGGGCATATGAATGACGGGTCAAACAGAGGGTTCGTCCAAATCCACTGCAAAAAGTAATTTCAGACCGCGAGACATATCACTGGCCTGATCCATTTCGGCAAGGACGTGATGATACTACTGAGCAAATATTATTGTTCATGACATTTTCAATAAGGATGAGTCAAGGGTTGTTACCCCAGGTCCACGTCAGCGAACCGGTCACCCCCGAAAGTCAGGGTGAAGTCCACTACTTTTTCTACGGACTTTACCGCTCGTCTACCCCGTCCCCCTAATGTTATTTCCACGTCATGACAAGACTGCAGAATGTATGGAGATATACATAGAAGCAGGCACTATCTCTAATATACATGATAGTGGGGTCCGTGAACTCGGCGCATGCCAGAATGGAAGAGTGAGGCGTTGGGTCACGAAAACACCCTATAAATCTCTACACTTCCGACAAAGCCAGTAATGTAACCATGAGGAAGAAATGACAAAAAATTCTCATATCATACAGCGGCATTGTTTTTGTTTTTTCTTACCAGCCATTAGGAATCTAGTAATGTGACCAATTCTTGCTTATCAAATTTGCTTATCCATCACGACGTAATTTCAATTATTTGGCTTACGCATGCAGACATCCTCTTTCACAGTCAATTTTGCCCTGGGCAACATCATGGTGTGAAAAGAAATAGATTTTTTTACTTTCTACTTGGCGCGGAAATTTCTCAATGTCAAGACACCAGAATTCTTCAAATTATGTAAATTTTGACACGGAGCCCTTTGGGGCAGACCCAAGACAATTTTTCAAGCAATATATCATTTTGTGGACAATTTTCGCAGCAGTGACACAAATGAAGCATGTGCAAGGAAAAAAAGCAAGAAACACGCTCATCCTCAAGGGCTTTCACGAAGAATTATTTTCCGCGTAGCTGGAATTTGCAAGTCACACCAGTACAGACCCCGAAGATGACCATATCCACTGCCATCCCCTAACCACACCCAGGGCCAGGGTAGCACAAGTATGCTCCACTATTCCGCCTTCGGTCACAGCGTTACAAGGTTAGAACCGCGCCCATGGTTGCAGGCTGCAGAAGATATCGTGTGCTTATATGATGCACCTTTGACATCGCTCCCTACCCCTAGTGAAAGCAAACATTAGGGACGGAGTCTATTCGGCTGTATTCAGTTGGCGTAATGAGGCAAAAGTTCAAGACTCTTGATGCCTAATGGGCAACGGATAATTACGGGCGAAATTCAGTGAAATTTACCAGGGTTACGATTTGCTTTTACGCCGCTAACACTGAGATGAGAGAAGCGGTGCCCTCTGTGTGCATGTGCAATTTTTTTCACATGTCACATGCACTAAAGGATGTGATTAATGGGCGATTATTAACGAACAAGGTGCAAACCTACAAATTATCTATGTTTGCACATGTCGAGTTAGTTATGTCTAACTTGGGAGAAAACTCATCATAGTTACATTACAGAAAATTGCACGTGTTCAAGATCAGGCAATTTCACGACTAAGTAGTGACTAATAAGATGCTGTCAATAAAAGAGCTTTTTTTTCTTTGAAAGGCTTTAGGACAGTGCGATGTGCCGTCCCACAGTGTAACAGTTTGGATCAATCGGCTTGTGTGGTTCAGAATGGTCCCTGTAGCTTTTATCTACCCCTAGTATTATGGACTTAGTAGGGACACTATGCAGACCCTTATTGACCACTTGAGCCCACATTACAAACACCAGTCCTGCTTCCATTACACGTGATGTCAAAAGCGTGATGGGCTTTTACTCAAGCCGAGTACGAGGAAAATATTCCCACATTTGCAGATATATAAAACTTAGAAACCTGTCAGCGACTTGAGACCACTTGAAGGAATCCACGTTTCCTGGGTACTTCGATCATCGTGCAGATTTCCAAGCAGTACCATGTCCGTGGTTTAGTCAAAGGTGGCCAAGAGCCTTGAAGTTCCGAAACAAGCCCCCAATTCAAGAAAAGCGATGTGTCAATATCAAAGCGGGGAGGACTGAGGTCTATAAGACGTTGGACAATCCATCACGATACGTCATTTTTCGGCCGCAAAACTACACAAAGAAGGTTGAGCGTTTTTTTTCCTGCCGTCTTTTTTACCTCTTAGTAAAACAGTTGAAGTGTTTGCATCGTTTTAGAAGTGCCAGTTGTTTAGGTGCTAGTAGAGAGCATGAACAAACAGCACAAATAGCTTTGATTGTGCTGATGTGACAAACAAAGTGCAAACATAGAACGACACTGGCTCAATCCATGTAACGAGACTATAGCAACCATTTGCATCAGCACACTTTATGTATTCAACTGCTTTGGTACTGAGTGTACGCTGCCAACCAACTTTTTCTCCCAAGTTCTTTTCAGAAATCTATTCAGGTGAAAAGATAAACAGTGAGGAATGAGCCTCCAGTTATCGTGGGGCCCCTGTAGTGACCTATGGGGACTACCACATGCATGAGCCAGGGTTTCAAGCTTTCCCTAGGCAGCCATAGCAAAACATGCCCTCATATTTTTCCCATAAAAGAAGTAAAGATAACAATATTTTGCCAGCTGGTGTATACTTGGGGAGGGAAGTATGCCGATTATAATGTGACAGCCAACTGTTACAGAGACGTGTGGGCATGAACCCTTACGAACTCGGATATTGTGTAAATGTTGTTTTTTGTGGCGGGCAGCTGTCGTGGTTTAGACAAACGTGACGAAATCACGGCTCCCTATTCAGCGTAACATGCGTAATGCAAATAAAAGTAAGAGATTACTGCTTGCTATACGCTGGCGATACATTACATATTTCTTTGTTACTTTCATGCCTACATGTCTACTCTGTCCACCCAAGGTAAATTGTATCTCATCTGGTTTCAACAAAACAACAAAAACCTTCTTCCATATGGTATATTTTGAATTTTTTTTACAACAAAAACAATGAAAAAACAATTGAACCACATCCACACTTTCAAAACAATCAAATAAATGAACTGAAATTGTCAACTGTCATGCCAAAGCTTACCTTAGCTTTGACTGCCTCCAGCTGTTCCAGCCATTGGCGAGATTTCTCCAGGGAGAGGTCAACTTTGCTGTTTTTCTTGGGCATCGAGTACACTGCTTCGTTGACAATAGTGACGTCACAGGGGCCACCGACAATGTCTTTTTGAATGTCCGATCCTGGCTTGTCACTGCGGATGCTCCCGTTGAGGCTGTTGAACTGTTGCTTGGCGGCGGGAGATTTCACCATGGCGGCTTCCGTGCCCGCCATGACTTTGAGGG
Organism: Terebella lapidaria; assembly: GCA_949152475.1. Classification (NCBI taxonomy): domain Eukaryota; kingdom Metazoa; phylum Annelida; class Polychaeta; order Terebellida; family Terebellidae; genus Terebella; species Terebella lapidaria. The sequence goes on from OX424556.1 coordinate 38,662,443, forward strand.
CGTCCATACGACTCTTGTGGCGGTTGTTCTTGCGACGGTTGTGTTGTTGTTTTCGCAGCATGATGACGATCGCCAGGATCAAGGCGACGATCAGGATTCCAGAGACGCAAGCGACGCTGACCACGATGATAACATTGGCGCTGACATCTCCGTTGGATGAAGTGCCGAATCCTGCTTTGCGCTTGTTAACCATGATGTTCAGCGTTGACGATGTTGACATCACGTTTTCACCATTGTCACTTGCGCCGATAACCAAGGTAAAGGTCACATTGTCCATTGACATCAAGTCAGAGGTCACCGACACTGTGCCTAGATATGGATCAACCACGAAGAGACCCTCCTGACTAGCTTGGATTACCTCGTACTTCACCCGTCCATTGACGTCGATGTCGTGATCTTCTGCATTCACCTGTGTGATGACGTGACCGACAGCGACGTCGTTGCTGACGTAGACCGTGTTATTGTTGTGGGACGGGAAGGTGAAGCGTGGTGGGTTGTCATTGCGGTCCATCACATAGACGGAGACGGTCGCTGAGCTGGAGAAGTACGGCTCTGACGTATCCACGGCAACCACCACGATGGAGTACAGTGAGTGTTGCTCGCGGTCCAGTGTTCTCGTCGTTGTGATTCGACCTGTGTCGGCAGAGATCTGCAGTGGGAGGTTTCGCTGGCCTCGCTCCCCCGAGAGCAAGAATGTGAAGCTGTTGTATGGAACGTCGTCATCATCCTCAGCCTGTACGTACCCAACCTCAGCATCGGCATCTTCATTTTCAAAGATTCCAAATGTGTAGAGGTCTTGGGTGAACTTTGGCGGCATGTCATTGGTGTCAGTGACGTCAACAACCAAAGTAGCAGACGCAGATCTTGGTTCATCAGCTTTGTCGGTAGCGACGATGACGATCTGATGTCTCGCCGTATCTTCCCTGTCCAGAGATGTCACGGCCTTGACGATACCACTCACTGGATCGACAGCGAACTTGTCATTCAGAGGGCTCTCAATTGAGTACTGGATCTCGGCGTTTCGGCCCTCGTCGATGTCCGTAGCATTGACTTGGAGAAGGATGACACCTGGTGCGTTGTTCTCGGAGAGCTCTCGGTAGTACATCCGCTGGGAGAATTCTGGAGCGTTGTCGTTGACATCGAGGATGTTGACAGCGATCCTAGCGGTGGTTGCGAGTCTCTCCGAGCCGAAATCGTGACAGATGATGGCCAGGTTGTAAGCTGGCTGGCTCTCCCGGTCCAAGTCTCCTTGTGCGGTGACAAGGAAGTCGGAACCAAGAGGCCCCAGCACGAAATGTTCCTCCTCAAGGCTGCAGTCATACCGGCCGTTGTCACCGCTGTCCTTGTCGCTGACGACGACACGAGCGACGAAAGCGTCTCCCTGGACACCCTCCTTGAGAGCAGTCTGCTGACCTCCGCCCAACGTATGGACTGTGATCTCCGGGGCATTGTCATTCTGATCTTCCACATGGACGATGACGACGGTTTCACCAGGGACAGGATCTGCGCCTCGATCTTTGGCCTCAATGGTCAAGTACAGGATTGTGGACTGTTCATAGTCAACTTCACCGATCACTGTGACTCGGCCAGTACGGTTGTCAACTTTGAACACATGGCCCAGATTTGCAGTTGTGTCTTCAGAAAGACTGTACACCACTTGGCCATTGAGACCCATATCCAAGTCAGTGGCATGCACAGTTGCGACTGAGTAACCATGCGGGGCATTTTCAGGAATTGTCACCTCGTAGGTATCACTGTCGAACACTGGGTGGTTATCATTGGTATCCGTGACGATGATGTGGATATCCAGAGATCCTGATCTGGATGGGTCCCCATTGTCCCTAGCGACGACTTGGAGCTGGTACTCTGGGTCAGACTCTCGATCGAGGGGGCTCTTCAGTACCAGACGGAGTTCTTTGGTGCCATCCGCCTTGTTCGTGGAGCGAAGTTCGAAGCTGTGAGTGTTGGATAGAAGCTCAAACGAGTCACCGACTGAGTTCTCTGGACTGTCGAGGTCAGTGAGCGAGGGGAGTACGAAGCTGCTTCCGATCTGTGTGGATTCCTGGAGGTGCCTCGTGATTTCTGGCTCTTCAAATTCAGGATCATTGTCATTGATGTCGACAATGATGATTTTTACAGCGATGATTGTGAATGGCTGCCTAATTATCAAGTCAATCTGCACCTCACAAGTTTCCTCATTTGGACAGATAGCTTCTCTGTCAATGACTTTGGCGACAGTGATAATACCGCTCGGCTCAACATTTACAATGTCAGGAATGTCAGACAGATATTCAAATTGCACACCTGGAAGATCAGATTCCGGTATGATATCCAATATAGCTCGTTCTTGGAGAAGGTTGGCAATGAAAGCACCTGTGGGGTTTTGATGCTCGACTAGTGTATACGATATCTTGATCTGCTGTGGCGTATTGCAAACTGTCCATGGGATATGACACCACAGCAGAGAGACTACTGTCAACAGTCTACAGACACACATGGTGGTGGACTCCATGGAAAGACGACTCCGCGACTTCCCAATGACTAACTCCATCATGGCCTTTGTTCTTGTTTATCAAATGTCACGGTTTTACTATCTGACCAGCACGACTCTCAATGCTTCACGCTGTCGCACTTGCATACCGTCCCGTCACGGCGATGTGTGAAACACTTGATGCATCGATCAGCGAGGAGTTCTTTAAGTGTCCCGGTGGGACGACACTCACCGAGTCCAGAGACGGGGCGAGGGGTGACGGGCGGTCTGTTTTTCCCGATTGGCTGGAGTGTTGCTGACGAGTCCCGGAGACCCGCTGGTGTGAAGTCCTTCCGTATTTGTCGCCGACGAAACCTGGAGTGCTTCAGCAACACGGGCGGAATCAATCCACCTGTTTATTTTAGGCCGTATCGCTGGCACTGAACTTCAATATGTCTCCGATGACAAAAACAGCGACGAGAAAAAAAACTGCTCAAGAGCAAATGATGAGTATCTATCCACAGAACTTGCTACAAATGTTCATTGAAAAAAAAAACTTTCGATTTGGGGGTAAACATGGAAAGCCACAAGAGCCCCAAGACAAATACAAGTTGCAAGCTGGTCCGTCACCTTCGCCGTTCAAAATCCATATGTTCCTTTCATTAGACGGTAACTCCTGGCATCGAGTTTGATGTCACACTTTTGCCAGTAGAAAGTATTGATGTTCCTCAGTTTGTCACGAAGTTGCTGCTCAAGGCGTCCGTCCACCACCTTCATCAATGATAATGACGGACTCCGCCGGTTATAAGCATCTGACTGTTGTGAGCAATGATAAAGGCAATTCCCGCTTTATTCAAGATAATGTCCCGAGTAACCGTAAGATCAATGCCCGAGCTTCAATTGACGGCCAGGCGAGAGAAGAAGCCCATAGATACTCGTTACAGTGACACACTTTACACCGCGAGTCGGGCCCCACAGTTTTACAGCATAATAGTGCGCGGGATGAAGCAATGCATCATGGGTGTCGTCCCTAGACTCCGCGCTCCATCATCAGCCAGTCAAAGGCGCAACAATGCCTCGTGGTAGTAGTTGTCAACGAGATGTGGCTTTGATGGGATGTATGACCATTAGCGTGGCACTCACTTGCCGGTTATGGGCGTCTTATAGGCAGGGTCCCAGGCAAAGGTGTTAATTTAAACACTAACTACCTAAGGTCATGGGGGCAGCCGTGCAAACTGTGAAAGCTGCAATCACGTACGTCACCGGGCAGGACTGAGCGGGAGAAAGTTTGATGTTTATCACAGCTATAACAGTTTCCTTCCTGTCTGGAGTTTGTGTAATCAGTAGTCCCAAGTTTGTGACACCACTGAGTGCTGGTCAAGTTTGCTGTTGGTCACAGTTGTGAAGTCAATTGGCTTTGCCACATTAACTGTCCTGTCTTGTAAGCTTTCCTCGTTGCCGAGCAGTGTTTGACGATATTATTTCTTACAGCAGGCAGTCCCTCGGGAGAATATATCTGATATCCATGAAATGACGATGTATATTCCTTGGAGAGCGATGCTTGATGTCACGATTATGTCAATGTTGCATGACGTCCCGAGAACTTGTGTCAGAGGTTATTCCAAGACAATTCTTATATAGCTTGCTGTATGTCCCTCGAAACAAAGTCCTTGTATTCCCTCGGGGGTATCGGTCTTGTAGCTGCCACTCTGAAAGTAGAAAACAAAAATCAATCATGAGACAGTCACTCAACGTATATGTTTCACATCAAACAATATTTTAATTTCACCAACAGTGCAACATGTGCAATGAATATCCACTCCTACATTGTGCCGACGAAACCCATGCATTAGAGACATCAATATTCCTTACACGACATTCCCTTTTAAACGTATCAATTAGTCAATATCCTTTTAAGGTTAGTTTCATCTGGTCCACTAGTTTCATCTGCCAGCCAGTAAAAACCCAACTGTGAAGGTATCAAGTCCGCTCCCTCGGAGCCTTTAATATAAAGTCCTCTGGCGGGGCCTGCTGGCAGACAGACGCTGGCAGCTATACATGAGCTCAGCAGGACAAGATCTCCCAGTGTATGGCAGAGCATCCCCTGAGACAGTGGGCTATGTACCTGTGGTGTGGTGAGCTGAGTGAGCTGGCTTGCCTATATGGATGGTGAAGCCCCTGTAAAGGCTGGGGGCTCTCTCTCTATCTATGGCTGTCTCTGCCCTTAGCCACTCTCACGTGTGGGCCTCGCTGACTGTGCGACTGAATGACTGAGTGAGTGAGCTACACTGCTGCTGATGTTGGTGCTGGGTTGCGGACACACCAATGCCTAGGAGCTCTGTGAACGCTTGCCCCCTACTAATGACTAAGTACCTGCCCCCCAAGTTAGGCATTGATATAGTAATTAGTGGGCTGGCCCATGGCCTTTGAGCCATGTGACAGGGCCAGCCAATCACTGGGCGGGAAGCTTGAGGTCGCCCAACCATGGCTTCTGTTATAGATGAATGTTAGTGAGGCATACAGTTATCACAGTTGCCAGGCTCTGTTTTTTATATTTTTTTTATCTAAAGGGGGAAAACTACTGGTGTTTGCCCCTGTTATTAAGAAGTTTATTGAATGACTTTCCTTCACTTTCTAGTGGTTTGATATCCTTTAATTTAATAGCGTGAGAGGCGGATCTTCTAACACATCTATTGTAAAGGCAGCCTTGCAATGATTTACACCTGACTAATGATGAAAAAGATCTGTACCTGTTCAATATATCTAGTGTTTAGGAAAATTTATAACATGTGACTTCAGAAAAAATATCGGCTGAATCTTTAAACAAAAATTTTAAAGACTTTAATGTCACAGGACACACGAATATATGTCAGCAAATTATTTATTTGATGGTTAAGGTTACAAAATGAAATTATCAAATCAAAATTCAGAAATTTATGTGGCACTGCACAGAATTTAATTTTGACAAGGATGTATTTAACACACACACACACACACACTTAGCTTGTGACCTCAAGTCAATTATTCAGTCTACAAAAACGTGCAGGACATTTTTGAGTTTACGTATGACAAGTACTTTCAAAAGCCATCATGTGGTCAATTCTAACCACCGCCAGACATGATTAATAGTGACAGGACATGCATTGAATATTAATTATCACCTCCCTGGCCGGTGAGTTGTGTTTGTTGCATGCGAAAGGCACCAAGAAGTCTGATCAAGGTATAATTGCTCTAAGGTGCTACCAATAAATCTGACATGAGTTGATATTTATGGGAGTGAATTATCGCCAAGTGTTCACAAGCAGGAGACAATGGGGCCTCATTAACATCATGTTTGGGGTCGTCTACCAGCAATTTGCATATTTTAAGGTTTTTTATCTTGAAGACAGAATCTCGATCTGATCACCAGTTTATTAATGGCATGTGTGTTAAAAAAACTTCCTGTCAGGAAAGTTATAATTCAGAAGAAATATTTCTTGGTATAGTATATAAATAGCGACAAGCAAAGCATAGACGTGCATGTGCATGCATTCAAATACATTAATTATCCTACACTGTAGATATACATGTATTAAGAATCATTTGAGCATGCTTTCCTCCACATTTTTTTCTGTTCTATTACAGCAACCGCACACTTCCACCCACCTTCTCTGGTAAACCTACACCACTACATCAAACATATCATAGGTTATCTGGCAATTTAATTATCGATATTTCGCAGGTGACAAAAGGACAGCACATCGCTAATTGAAGAGCGCCAGGCTCAGGCACGTTGGAGGAATCGCACTGTTGTACAGGTTAAATTTCACATTGCCTGTGAAAACACAATAGGCCTAGGTGTGAGAGAGAAAAGAAGCAAAAAAAAAAAAATCTCCCCATTCTTTTTTATTCCCTCCCACAAGGAGATCAATTGATGGAGTTACCAAAGAGAACTATGAATGTATACGGCTTGGGCAATGATAGCTAATGTTACATGTCATGAGAGAGGACACGGGTACTAGATGTATGTCCAGCGCACAAGCACCGCTTTGATCTCACGCCCAGGTATTATTGTCTATTATCGAACGCACACCAGATAACACTTGTCAAAATAATAACAAGTGTTCTTGCGCGGTCCGAATAGACCGATAGAACATGTGCAAAAAATGGCGAAGGCTGATCAAACGTCTTTGCAACATTGTATAAGGTTGCTGTTGTCTAAGTGCTTCACAGCTTGACGAAGGGGTTCCGCTGAACAGTGCGGATGAATGACAGCCTAGCATGGGAAATATCAACTTATTTCAATTGGACAGGAGTTTATCTCTTGAAATTCTGGTCAAGACGTCTCGGAAGACAATATCATGGCCACGCCATCAAAGACGGGCGATTATTTGAACTATTTTCAACCGCAGAGATCAATAATCTTGAACGTGGCCGAGGTCATCTTGAAGCTTTTGTGATGTTTCCAAATTTGGAATCTAAGAAAAACAGCAAACACAGAGAAGAAAAGAACGAAACATCGATGAGAAAATATATATTATATCAATGATGACTGTGTTCATGACGGAAATATTTTTGAAATTAAACATGCAAATGACCATGTGACAGCTTATGTCAATTTGACAATTCAAACATTGTTTGAAGATTGTTAGTTGCTCAAATTTTGAAACGCAGCAGCAGGGCCTGATTAGAGCCCAGAGGCCTCAAAACAGCTGAACATCTGATGGACAAAGAAGCTAATGTTCTTTCATAGTGTCCAGCAAAATGTGTCACAAACACAGACTTTAACACTATTCACGGTCTTTTTAGCCAGATACTAAATACCATCTCCGAAAACTCAAACTGCACAACATTTTGCGTCATACCTCAAGGCTTGAATATTTTTACTTTGCTCAAAGTATGGCTCTGTTTCTGCATGTGGGGGATGTTTTGCCAGTAAATTCACTAATTTAGTGTATTTGCCTGGCCACGGGCATTCTATGGATCTTTGCTGGGCGGACGTCTTTATGCCGTGAGCATTGGAAGTCAACTCAGTCGACCTAGCAAGTGTTCTGTGCAGTGTCCACAGTGAGCAGATAGCACCACAGATGTCAAAATTTAGAAATATTTCTACTGGGAAGGGGTGGTCACCATGGGGGTGAATTGCCTCAGGGGTGTCTCAACCAGACCCCTGGGAAAATAGGCAGACATGGGTGTGTGTTGCAGGAGGGGGTGGAGTGGGCAATGGGGTGAAATCCAAAGGGGGCATGGGGGCAAAATCTGGGCAAAGAACTGGGACATTGAAACAACATTGTCCAAGATGAGTAGAAGGCATCAAACACAATCTCTTGTATTAGGAGTTATCTTGGGGACACACTGCGGACATTAAACAGTCCAAAGGGGGTGAAACTTGATCCCTCAATGTTGCCATATCAATGTGGGTAACCACCTGAAAAAAATCACTAAACACTTGGAACTGTCCAAGGGATTGAGTCCTGAACATCAAACCTTCTGGCGGTCCCCTGATCTCTTTGGTAGCTATCCTCTATGGGGGTAAAAACTTGGGAAGTGATGAAGGAGGGAAGGAGTTTGTTTGGAAGTGGGAAAGCTCATCAGCAGAGTCACAACATCATTTCTGGACGATTACACCTAAATAAGTGGGGTCCCTTTGGTAACACCTGGACTTTACAAGATGCTGTCACTAACCCCAACCCCCCTCCCCACTCTTATAGAAGCACACACACTGTAGATTGTAGATCACCCCATGGGATGAACACAAGATGAACTCAGCTAGCTCATTATCATCATGATGAGGATTCTTTTGACACCCCCACCATTTACAGGCTTCGTCCCGGGAGGATTTCCAGCTTCCCAGTGAAAATATGAAAAGCTACAACATGTAGGAGCTTGTTACGTTAGCTGGGGCCTTTGATGAGGGGGAATTTCCATAATTGCATTTACAGTTTGCTAATTTCTCATGAAATGTAATTACTGGCTACTGGCCTCTGTGGTGTGAATAAAAATCTCCAATATTGAATGTTACTTGCAATTTTGCATCTAATGTCATTTGCTTTGCCCGTTATCATTCAAAACTTGCCACATCCAGTAGCTTGAGAGTAAATCATCCGTGTTTATTGAATTTCATTTAGTATTGAATATCATGTGTTGGTTTAATAGGAAGACATTTTGAACTTTCTTCTGGGCAAAATGAGTTCTGGTACGAATTGTTATCAGAAATCTTGATATTTTCATCAAATACAGATAAGAAAATCATTACAGTGAAATTTATTCAGGCATAAAAGCAGTGGCTTTTATATTGTTTTTAGTTTTATATGCAAACTGCAAAGAAACAACAGCTTTTCTAGTTTTTATCAGCTCTGCAAATGATCAAGTAGCTTTTCTACACACACTGCTATGACATAACTTAACAGTGAAAGCACCTCTTTAATTTGCACATGGAATTAACTGGCTACAAATCAAACACCAAGAATAGGGAAATAAGATAGGAGAGCGGAGGTGTCTGCCATTGCATAAACTTTCACAAATCCTCAACAAGCGAAACCCCCCAATCAATTTGCCCTTCAAACAATCAATAAGCCCTCTGTAGTGAAATACCACAAATAGAAGTCTTCAGTATTGATGTTGTTATTATAACAATGTGTCATACACATTGCAATATACCAAAGGTTGTGAATGCTAGAAGTCACTAGTAATTACATGTAGCTAGGTATAATGACAAGCTATAGTGCTGTAACATTTCTCAACATAACATCTAGAGCCCCATGCAGTTTCCTGCTTAATAATTCAAGCCTGCACTTTCCCTGGCCGTCCCAAGGAGAAAAAGAAAACTGTCAGCCCGTGACTTTCATCTGTCAAAAACAAAGCAACAAATATAAGTCATTAGACAGATTACGGCTGTCCCCTGGCTAGTAATTTACAAGTTTCTTACGCATGCTGTTCTCTAATTGTTTGCAACTTGTTTTGCTAATTAGCCATGCAGTCATGGTATTTATTTTAATCTGGTAGCCATGGTGACGACTGCAGGTAGTTGTGAAGAGCTTAGGACACCCGACAGGGGGTCATCATTGATACTGGGGAAGACACCCGCTGAGAAACAATTATTGTTATAACTGTACCGCCGGCAAAACCATTATAATATTAAACCTTTCCATGCAATTATAAAATGCAGCAGGGTAGAGGTTTTATCCATGTCAACAAATTTATAAATGGCGCCGCAGCTGACAATAACGTATGCAGTCTGTCAACAGTAAAATCCCTGCCGCTCCATGCAGCTCATTCTGCTGGAAGATTAAGGGCAGGCAGATGACAACTCCGGAGGCATTTTAATACTATTACATACTGTCTGGGGCAAAAGCAACATAGCCACTGTCAGATGTATGTTTGTGCTCATTTTGTATATTACTACTCCTAGAAGACTGCTATTCTAAAACTGACCACTTTCCTCACTTTATGATACACTACATTGATTATACTTGAACAATGGTAATTTTTTAACTTTCTTATATATACATATCATGTATATATATATATATCTGTGTAAATATATATATTTACACCTAATGGGCGCCAGGTCACAAATCCATGTATGCCTGGCTCTTCTGAGAAGCAACACAAAAGCTGTGGACCCAGACAAGACAATCTGCACGGAAGTCAAGAAGCTTCCCGCTGTTGCCTCCGTCCCCCCAGTGGAGACGTTATTGTGTGGAACTCTGAGAGACACCAGACTCATCTCAATCCATATCCAGGAATCAAATCTACCTACTGTCAATTTCTAAAACCCTGCTAGCTTCTCGATCGTTCCACGAACGAACCAACTCGATCCGCGCACCCCGTTTGGAAGGACGGTCGCTATAAAAGGGCGGTGTTATCCCGGCAATCTTGAGTCATTCTCTCTACACAATTATGGGATGTCTGGTTCTCCACCGATCAATTCATGTGAGGTGCCTGCATCTTTGTCACAGCGCAGAGGCCAATATTTTACGAGGATCAGTGTTCGCCCCCGGACGCGGACAAAACTGGCGTGGAGATCCACAGTGAGAGACAGAAGCAAGATCATAATATGTCGTCCCCGCAGAATCAAGATTACAAAGGCCTTGGCAGAAAAAGCACTACTTTCGCCTATGATCCATGGGGAGGGGGGTATTATCAATCAATCAATAACTATAGGAGAGGTGTGGGAGGGGGGACCGTTAATCAATGACCATCTCGAAGATTGTCATTATTGCGCGAGCTCGGGATTTCATGTCCCAGAGGGGAACCGCCCTGCAAAAAACAACGGCAGAAAACATGCATAGTCTGCGTGCGAGAGTCATTTGCAGGTGGATCAAACAGTCCCGCAACGTTTTAACTTCTCGGATTTCTGACGATTTCCCCAGCGGAAGTTTGCGAGCAACAATGAGCTGAGCTGGTCTGCACTCCTCGAGAAGCTCTTACATCCGTTGTTAGGAAGTGGCGAGTGGCGGTAACGAGAACCGAGACACAATACGAATGTAACAACCGACATACACTCAGCCTGCGGACAAGTGGCCATGTTTTATTTGTGTCAGTTATCGAATAGTTCCATGACTGACTACTCTCGTACTGTTGTGGGACACTTGATATGAATTGTTAATTTTGTAGTGGGCTGCCTTGTTATTATAAATTCAGGTGCCAATTTGAGAAATAGAAATAGAACATCAGGTGAGAAATAGGGCAAATTAAGTAAACTTCCCCATGGAACATCCATTCTGTAATGAGTTTAACGTCCAACTGTTACCAAGTCAATATTAGCCTTGAAATTATCAGATTTTCATCGAGACGTAGCTAAAGCAGCATCGGAAAACTAATATTAATTACAAAGCGAAGAACTTTTAAAAACTTCCAAGGTTGTTGCTACAATTGATTCACAGTGCATTAAACAGTTCTATCCCAGCCCACACCTGTTCAGGGCTCCCGGTAGGATTTTTTCGAAGGAGTACCGTACCCCATGGGTCAAATTACAAGGGGTAAATTTTGAAATGAAGGGGTAATTTTCAGAAAAGGATGTAGTGATTTTTTTTTTTTTCAGTCAACAAAGTGACAGCTTCCATTGTTTACAAATCTCGCATATCCTACAGGTTTTTCTCAAAATTTCAGCACAATCCTATTAGTCAAATATAGCCCTTGCCCACAGTAGCTTTCTGAAGGTCTTCTATTGCAGAAAACGCATTTGTTTTACTCTCGAATAGTTCGTCGATTCATTGTCGAGTCGTGTTGAAGAAACGAAAGTGGGGAAATCCTTAAATTTATATTCGCAAGGGGGCGCACACATAGGCTTTCGATGTTGCAGCCATTCGCACGGGGGCGCTGTAGTTTATTGTGCTCGAATTTTGATGACGTGTCCCACAACTTATTCGCCAGCGAGTGCATTGCGCATGCGTCACTTTGGCGGAAATTGACATTTTTTGATTATTTTCTAGAACTTCGTTTTTTGAGCTAATAAATCGATGTCATTGTTTTTAAATTAGTTTCCACAAATCTTTCGAGTGCGTAATCATACGCACTGGCCGTGATAGCACTGCGTAAATTTCAAAAAGTCATGCGTAATTACGCATTATTTTACGCTATCGGGAGCCCTGCCTGTTACATACTTGAAACAGTCATCATACATTGAATGTGATGCGAAAGCTTGGAAAACCAAGGCCTCGTTTTATTTCCGTACCGCATGATGACACATCACCCTGCCTCTAAAGAGGTATCTTTAGAACGTAAAACCTTGACCATAAAGATCTCGCGTGGCCATTAATCACAGCACAACAGAGATACCACCCGGCTAGTTAATGTGCACACATAACATAAAATATTCCCCGCGATATAAAGACCTTTCATTCTGGCAGAAGTATCCCACCCGTCAAACGCACAACTGCCCCTCTATCCCTGTCTTCTTGTTATCCCCGTCGCTGCTGACCCGGAAACGACCTCATCAGCGCGGTGTCGCCAAACTCAAACATACACCGGCGCGGCTCCTTGAATGGACACTTCACGACTGCGCCTCCCATGACTTCGGAGATAACATTTTATTTTTCAATCAGCCGAGGCGAATTCGCCGCCGCCGCCACTCTTTTCTTTTCGTCCAAGTGGCTGCTGCGACTTTTCGGGAGGGCTCTTTTTTTCACCAGCGGCGCTGCCATGCAGCAAGGCCACACATCTACAATTAACATCTATCACTGCGCCTATATAACGCGGCTCCCACCCCTGCCCCGCCGAGGGGATTCGATGTAAGCATAATTTACCTTTGAAAAGGGTGTTACGTAGAAAGTTTGTCGTCCCCGGCTCATCAATCAAATCATATAAACCGCACTGACACAAACCAACACCTAGCCTTTCCTGACAAGGCCCTATTAATGTGAATACCCATATGGCTCGCACTCCAGACAAGACTGTGTCAGCTATTTTGTCAACCCACATGATGAATATAATGACTGCGGCAGCCTTGGCACATGGTTTTGATATATGGCCAAAATTGATTTATTCAATTAAGCTCAGAATTTCTTCAAAATAGACCGGTGTTGATGCATGGGCATGACTCCAGTCAATTGATCGACATGATTTAATTACAACCGTCAGTTACAAGATCATATTCAATTTGTCCTCTAGACTTCTCAGAGGAGACTGAAACAGGCTGAAATTGGGGACATGAGTTTTCGATGCAGAAGTTTGGTCAAAGTTCATCGAATTGCAAACATTCAGTACCGATTTCAAATTGCAACCACAAAACAAAATTCAAGAACATGTGAATGCATATTACATGTATGGTCCACATCTTTTCTTCTTTCCACATGCTACCACATATATGCCTGGCAGCCCCTCAGTGCCATGTGGCTCTATCAAAGCGTTTCAAACTGTTAATTGCGTTTTCTCCAACAACGGGACTTTTGTCTTCTCTACTGTGGGTTCGCTTTGAGTCTATCCAATTTTCAATAACAGCAGGTGTATTAGCGGAGGCATTTGTGGAAATTGTATACAGGAGCCGGGGCAGGCAATTCAACGGGAAAACCCATTTAAGGTTTGAATTACTCAGTGACATGTTCCCCAGCCATTGAAAACTATGTGGGTAGGTTTTCCAGCAGATGATTTTTCCTACCTTAGCTAGTTGTATTTCCCATAAGACTCACACTCCGTCAGTTACTCCCTGCGAACAGTCACACTCACGTTTTCTTTATTTTCCCCCTTTGAAGTTTGCCCAGTGAAAATCAAAGCTGCTTTTCCTTCATCTTTTCTCCATAACTACAAGTTTTGATTTGTTGACGTTTGCTGTTAATTGCCTCGGATGTGCAGGTATGTCTTCACACATGCGGATGGAAGGTGTGAAAACTAACTTGGAACAAGCTCATTAGCATAGCAATTGGACCATACCTTAATGTATGTTAATAGTTTTATATCAGGGGCAGGGTTAACAATGTATCCTTGATATATCACTTTATGATCTGTATGAATTGCTATTTTTATAACACAGAGGAAATACACATCATATTTTCAAATCATCATCAAATCACCTCTTGCTTCACAGAGTACAAACTACTTGCCGCCAAGCTACTAATAAACTAAACTTTCACATCAATGCAGGAACAGGGATCAATAAAATTGAATGGACCCCCCCCCCCCCCCCCCCCCATCAATTTCATCACATCACAGCTCCCGAGCAAAAACACTGAATTTTAAACAGCAACATTTATGACAGGGCACCCCATTGGTACCACCCCTGTTATTAATACAGATTATAATACGGGAAAAGATTCTCCACCAAACGCCAACTTGTCAACTCTAGGCGTGACTCACCCCACTCACCAATACTAATTACCTAATGGCTCCTGGTCCTTGAAGATTCACTATTTCCTCCGTCTGGAAGGTCTGGAAGTCCCGGGCGGATCCATCGGCAAGTACGAAACTATCGCGGGCTGTCATCGACACCAGGTTTCTAACTGTTTGGGCGAGATTCCCCTCGAGATCCAGCTTATTATCCTCTCCCTTTCCTTGGAGACGGCTTCCGGTCACATTAAAGAAATATCAAAAGCAAGATTAAGGGATTAAGCCGGGCCAGGGACAGCATTCGCCTCGACTGATAAAATATTTACTGTTAAATATCATAGATAAGTTTAGCCGTACAGATGACATGGACATTTAGATAGCAGGGTATCCAGCCGAGGATAAGAAGCTAAGTTTGTTAACTTAGAGCTTATAGCTATATTATATACCCTGGAGTGAGGCTTCTGGTTTTTCCTGGCAGGGGGGCAACTTTAAGGCTTCCACGGGACACTTTCTTTCTTCATTAAAGGCACGTTAGCTCCTAGTGCAACACACATCATTGCCTCCCCCTGCAACAGATAATCACCTTATTTCTACAGTGTGAAACAGTGGTTAAATACTTTTTGACAGTGTTGATGCCTTGCAAATACCGGACAGCTTACTCAAACACAATACACATACATGTTGTAGGAAAATCATTAATTTTGTCAGCGATACGTATAATTACAACGTATAATTGGTCCTAGTGTTAATGCGAAAACATTGGAGAAAAGGTGACAGTGCGATTGGCATTTTCACATGATCTTGCAAAGTCAACAGTTCAAAACTGATTTCTATTGTGCAATTGACAGAAATATTTGCCAGTGGCATTTGTAAGGCCACAGCAATAGGCAAGTAGTGGAAGCATTGGCAATTGAGTGATGCAGTTTGGAAGGGATGGGGTGGGGGGGGGGGGGGAGGCATTAAAGCAGGGTGGTGACGGGACAAAAACTAGAGCAGCCTGTCAGCTTTGCTTGATGATGGTAAACAAACTATTACAGCCTGTTGCTACAGTACCTTCCAAGAGCTAGGAAACTGAGAACGCCAGGCACAGTGGGCAAGTCACAATGGTACTGGGCACAATGGAAGGGACTCGGCAGAATTGAACTCGAGTTTGGGGAACAAACAGTGCAGTCACTTGGCAGTTTGGTCATGAATGCCGCACGTCCATTGAGAATAAAGATGTGAAAAGCAACCTCACTGCAGCACAGATTTTATCACTGGGAAAATTTTATTTGTCAAAACATTGTCATTTTTTGAAATATGCATGCAATATAGTTAACTATGTAGCTTCCATGTTGCAAAGAAATCATGTTCACTACCAAGTTATGCACAGATCCATATTATCACTTTTTTTCTTGCATGAATTTACATGTAGGCTCAAATAGAACTCATAAAATGAGCTGGATACTTGGAATATAACACGAAATGCATTACACATTAATCAATAAAGATTAAATTCATGACCTTGGGAGAAAACAAAATAATCTCCCGTCAATACATTGTCGTTATATTTCCGAACTGCTAAAAAATATGAACTTTGCAGTCCTGATCTCCCACTCTACACACGCATTTCATGAAATTCCACACGGAATCGATGCACCAAAAATGCGAAAAGGTTAAAAGTGCCGACGACTTGGCAAAGAACAAATCTCACTCCACAAGTTATCCCTGGGCCTGGTGCTGAGAAAAACACACATGTCACGGCCATAGGGAGACCTTTCAACGATGACAGTTGTCATGAATCAAGCTGCAACAATGTTGAGGAGACCTTTTAGTTGGCTCTTGTTGCATGTCTACTGGCAGCCTAAGCACGAAGGCAAACCAGCACTATCTTAAGCCGGCTCTTGGCGTGATTTGACAGCGATTATGACCCCAAAATACAGGGAATGGCAAGCGTAAAACTACGGAGCCCGGCACTTTCTGAGTTGGCAGGCTTCCCTTTTACAGGGAAAAACCCATGCAAAGACAATGAACACTCTCACGGTCATCATGCGCGGGCAATATTCACATGCAACAGTGTTTCATTCAAACAGAAAATATGGCTTAAGCCAAAGAACAAGCAAATTAGTAGGCATTGGAGGACCTAAGTGGACACTATAGTGCAAATGGTACAATAATTTCCACAGACTATTGCAGAAGTTGAATGACATATAACATACAAGAATGTGTCCTATCAGAAATAATCCTTTAGAGTATAATCACTTGGTACAAGTTGTTTGCATTACCGGTACATACAGTACACACTCTCAACACAGCTAAATGATTACCGTGGGTATTACAATATTTGCCGAGTTTCCAAATAATCTACCTTGAACACCAAGATTACTTGACAAATGACAATGGACAGTGTTAAAGATGGGACTTTAATGTTTAAGGGAGTTTTTTCATTATTGTTGGAGAGCGTACCGATAAGGGTCAACAATTGATGCTATGCGGCAGACAAGAATCCAAGATCAACTGGACGACCCAATTAGGAATCAACTGGTTTGTGCGTCTGAAAAGCAAATGAGATACAGTTTGCACCAAGAAAAAAGCAAACACAATGCACATCTTCGTCTTTCTTAATTCACTTGTACAATTCATATTAAACTGCGAAGGAACTACAAGGAAATATATGCAGTATTTCACATTCTAACATAAGTTACAGCTATAAATAATAGTCTCAATTCAAAATGCATGTTTTAAACTCAAATTATCAGAGAAAATACTGCTGCTAAAATAAAATAACACGAGGATCAGGATTATATTTCAGTGTACACTGTACGGTTGTGTATAACCAGGAAGACAAGTCTAAGCCTGCATTATTCCAAAACAACATTACAGATAATTTTTGCCAATATTTTTTTTTTACATTTGAAGGTCACCACTGCCACCATTACACACTTGAGCATGCCCGACTGTGCAGAGGGCGTTAGAATTGCACTCAATCGTCCCCGAACCATTTTGATCCCACATCCCATCCGCCAGCTTCCATCACTGGATCTCGGCACACGAATCAACTCTCCTATTACAATTAAAACTGGTTATTATTAAAAAACAATATCAAATATTCATACTGCACAAAGAACGGACATGCAGAGACAGGGCGGTTTTGAATTGTGACACCTCATTACTTGCCGAGCGTCGGCTTTCCAACAGAGATGGAACGATGCCGTTCCGCGCCTAATGTTACCGCTTCCCCGGTTAAATATCGAAGGCGCCTTGGCCTGAAATGACACGAAATATTATCTATTCAAAATTGTCTGTGGCGTTATGGCCTATGTAATATTTTGAAGTTGGACTCACCAAAAAAACATGCTACACCTCATAATGCAAACATATTAATCCATTAACTTATAGGCCTATTATACTGTAAAACATTCATTGCAAAAATTATAGGTATGTGCAATAGGTTTGAGGTTGAGAAAAAAACCAGAAACAAATTAATCACACAAAAAACTTCAATATGCATTTGTCACCTGTGTGAATGTACATTGTATCATAATTTTGACATTTGCAAAGAAGAATATATCACATTATATGGTTATTACAAGAGGTACATGGCAAAACATAGACAGTAATAGGAAGTTTTAACTTGTTTAAAACCAGTATTTATTACATACCTACCTCTATAATAAACACTTTGGGTAATCTTACCTTGACATTCAAAGAAGAGGAGAGGATCAAATGTCACAAAAGAATTTTGAAAAATTCAAGTGACATTTATCCTTAATTTCTTTTGAAAAAATTGAACCAAAATCCCCTCAGATTGCATGCGGTGATGTTTTACATCCGGGGTCACATGACCCTAGACCGCCATTATTTTTGCCCTGTTAAGGCGGGGAGGCGGGAGGGCACTCCTCGTGTTTATTATAGAGGTAGGTATGTAATAAATACTGGTTTTAAACAAGTTAAAACTTCCTATTTATGTCCATACTACTACCTCTATAATAAACACTTTGGGTTATATCAGAATAACCACCGGCGGAGGGCTTAACCCTCCACGCACACGTGCTCATCATAGGGGATTTTGGTCAAATTCACCAAATTTAGCAATGAAATGAGAATATTTGAATATTAATAATGGTGATTTAATAGTTTTATAGGCAGCATATGTGAGAATCCAAATAAATGCTGCACAATATTCGTATTTACATGAATTTACGTGTAAATTACATGAAAGACGTTAAAATGAAAGCAATAATCACCTTGGATGCACTTGAAGGCGAACAGGGGTCTCTGGAGGTGATCTTTCCTCCAGCAGACGAACCAAATTTTTCTCGCAAAGAAGAGGGGCAAATCCGTCCCTGTTCCGCCGAAAGGTGGTGCATCTATACAGTTGTGATGTATGTACAAAATTTACAGCCGGACTTCATGCTCCGCGGCTACCAGGCGTCCGAGATGGTAGCCGGAGTCGGACTGCCAAGCTAAGTCCCTGAGATAGAACGAAGTAAATGTATTCTGGGAACTCCAGGTACATGCAGACATCACATTATTCAGAGAAACTTTATTTGCGAACGCAAGTGACGCCGCGAGAGCTCTCACATCGTGCGCTTTAACTCTGAACCCTGACGACTTTTTTGCCTGCGACTTCTCATAGCAGAAAAGAACGCACTTTTTGATCCAAGACGAAATCGTCGCGGGACGGATATCGTTCCGAAAGTTTTTAAGGTACGAGATGAATAACAAGCGTTTACCCAAGTGAAGCTCTTTCGTACGCCGCGCGTAAATGCGGAGAGCTCTCACGGGACACAGCTTAGCGTCTTCCTCCAAACCTGGCCCCAAGGAAGGGGAGAGGGCGGGAACTGAAAAACTCAAAAGCGGTGTGCCTGCTAATTGAGTTTTGGCAAGAAAGGAAGGGATAACACCTAACTGAACTGCGGAACCATCCGCCTTCCATTTGACTTTGGAAAACGAGAGCGCGTGAAGCTCACTGCGTCGCTTCCCGGAAGCCAGCGCCAGGAGGAAGACCGTTTTTAGCGTGAGAAACTTAAGCGAAGTACTCTCGAGAGGCTCAAACGGTTCGGATCTTAACAAATTTAAGACGAGCGATAGATCCCACTCGGGCACGGGATTTCTAGTCTTAGGTCTTTCAATCTCGAAACTGTTAAGAAGGGCGGTGAGACTTTCGTCATGACCGAAATCGATACCTAACTTCGGCTTCAGGGTTTTGGCAATCGCTGTCCGATAACCCGCTAACGTCGAAGGGGCAAGCCCTTGATTAAATTTCTGCAAGAGAAACTCAGAAATCAAGGGAGCAGTGGTTTTGAATGGACTAATCTTCCTGCCACGACACCAAGCACAGAACGCGGTCCATTTTGACTGGTAGACTGCCAGAGAAGATTTTCTATTTGATCGGGCGATCCTAGCGGACACCTCCTTTGAAAATCCCTTCTTTCTGTAACAACGCTCGACAATATCCAGGCATGAAGGTTCAGGCTTGCCGGTACCTGATGAAACATGCTGGACCGAGGTTGTTTGAGAAGATCCCACCGATCCGGGAGCTGACGTGGATGATCGACTATCAACTCCAGAAGGTCCGGGAACCACGACTTCTGCGGTAGACACGGAGCTATCAATATCAGTCTGCACTGGTGAGAACGAAATTTCGATAGCACCCTCTCCAACAGGACGGCTGGCGGATACGCATACGCAAACATCCCGTCCCAATCCGTGGACATGGCATCCACCGCTAGCGCAGTCGGATCCGGAATTGGCGAAACAAACGATGGGAGTTTGTGATTCCATCGGGTCGCAAACAGATCCACCATCGGCGAGCCCCACAGATCGCAAAGGGAGCGAAACACTTCCGGGGAAAGACTCCATTCCATTGCCTGGATTTGGCCTCTCCTGGATAGACGATCGGCCCACACGTTCATGTGACCGGGAATATGACGGGCCGAGATCTTGATGTCGTTTTGACGACACCATTGCAGGAGATCGATAGTCGCTCGGCATAACGTCACCGACTTCGTTCCACCCTGCTTGTTGATATATGCCACGACCGTCGAGTTGTCCGTGGCTAACAACACTGTCTGAGCGCGAAACTGCGACTGCCAATGTTCGAGAGCGAGCGCTACCGCCTGCATTTCGAGGAGATTGATATGACATTGACTTTGAAGCGGCGACCATGTGCCCGACACTTCGTTGTCGTCCCAATGTGCTCCCCATCCCTCCAAACTGGCATCCGTAAACAGATGTCTGGAGGGTAGCGGCGGACGGAATGGGGCCCCCCGCAATAAATTTGCAGGGTCCAGCCACCACTCGAGCTCGGCAATCACTTCGGCGGACACGGGAATCAAGTCTGACATCCGACCCGTTGACTGAGACCAGTGGGATTGGAGATGGAGCTGAATGGCACGCATATGAAGGCGACCCATTGGGACCAACTTTTCCGTCGCCGCCAGAATTCCTAGCAGGGACTGCCACTTGCGGGCCGATTGAGGAATTCCCTGCAGGAAAACGTGCGACAGCGCGGATAATTTTGATTGACGATCCGCCGTTGGCAACACAGTCTCTGAGATAGTCAGAAATCGATATCCCAAGAAGACGAAGTCGCGCCGCAGAGACAAGTCGGACTTTTTGTGGTTGATCTTGAAACCCATACGGGTGCACAAATCTACCACCCACTGAGCTTGTGAGCGTAATGTGTCTGGGCATTGATGCCTGATCAACCAGTCGTCCAGATACTGGTATAGGAAAATACCCTGTTTGTGAGCAAGGATCTGCACCTCGCGAGCTACCATGGTGAAGATCCACGGCGCTGTGGACAGGCCGAACGGGAGAGCCCTGAACTGCCACACTTGGCCCTGATATAGGAACCGGAGGTATTTCCTGATTGAAGGTTTCATGGGAACATGAAAGTAAGCGTCTTTCAGGTCGATCGTGACCACCCACGAACCGCGGGGCATCACGGACCTGATCTGTTCCGGCGTCTCCATGGAGAACGTGGGAATCTGAAGAAATCTGTTTAGGGGAGAGAGGTCGATCACGGGACGCCAACCCCCTGAAGCCTTCGGAACTACGAATAGAACACTGTAAAATCCGGGAGAATTTGGAGCCGGTTCTACCGCCCGTTTTTCTATCATGGCCAAAATTTCCTCGTGTAGCACGCGACGACGATCGGCGTCGTTTGACAGAGAAAAGCCTCTCGGAGTACTTGAGAGCGGAGGAAACTGGTCCTCGAACTTTAGACCGAACCCTCGTCTGAGCGTTGAGACGACCCAGGGGCTGGCCCCGAGCCGCTCCCACTCTCGCCAGAAGAGTTGGAGACGTGCGCCTACCGGCTGGTCTATGGTTGGAACCACGACGGGACCAACCTCTGGGCCGCCACGGTGCTCTGGAGGAGAATTCGGTCCAGAAACGGCGGAAATACATACCCTTAGCTTTTGTTTCCCCTGCTGGTTTGGGGCTGGAGGGGCGACCTCGTCCTCGACCGCCACGTCCTCGCCCGCCTCGGGATGCACCGGCAGGGGCCCCGCGAAAGGGCAGACCCGAGGCTCGGCCCTTGCCCTTCCCGGCGGCCCCGCCACGCTGGACCTGCTGGGGTTGAGCCTGCTGGGGACGTTTCATTGCGGCAGCCACGGACTTTGCCAGCCTCTCAGTCGCCTTAGCCGATAACATGGCAGCCTCCGAAAACGACTTCTCGGTAGATCTCTTGTCGCTGGCTGACTTCGCCTGTTGCAAATCCTCCGACAGGTCTGGAAGCAGAAGCGAAGTAGCCGGGCCTGACTCCGGGACGACCGGTGCTAGCCTCAGTCTAGCGAGAAGGTCTTCCGGCACGTCGAAACGGACGGACTGCAGCAGAGCGTCTCGCCTCCAGAGCTCCGAGATCCAAACAGCGTGCGAGTCCAACGAAGCTCGGTCTGCCACGCCTAGACCTATGGACGTCAAGAGCGAGACACAAGCCTGGAGCGTATCCGCGAGCTCGTCCCGATCCAGGTCCGGATTGTTCAGGACTTGATCCATACATGACTGGAGCGACGTCCGCGCTGCCATGGACAACCAGTCCAGAGTAGAGTCCGCCGCGAGCCCCATCCTCAGGGAGTGCTGTACCTGGGCCAAAGACTCCCACGGAACTGAAACCGACTTGGGTTCCGAAAAGAACTTGGCATGGGCTGCCTGCTTCCCAAGCTGAGTAGGCCTCGACTCGAAAAGCGATGAAGAGTAGAAGTCCCCAACGGTAGGCCGTGGGGGGAAGCTTCCCACACGCACACGGCCAAGCCTCTGAGAGTCCTCCACTCTCTCCAACATGGCATTCCGCACCCCTGACGCTAGAGGGAAACGGTATGAGTCCCTAGTAGGTCTGGGTCTCTCCCGTTGTCCCGCGATCATGGAACGGGCCCTCTTCCTTGGCGGCTCCTGGTCGAAGTCGGAAGGCCACTCCGTGGGCAGGAGATCACGAACGAAATCCCTCTTTTCCGTCCACGTGAGAGGGTCGTCCTGCAAAGGCGGAGGTGCCAACGTGGACGACTCGTCATCCTCTCTGAGTCGCTTGGCGGGTCTGACCAGACCTGAGGGTCCCGGCTGTGGGTCCTGGGGGTCAGGTTCCTGTGAACGGGTAACGGGACCGTCCCGAGAAACCACCCGTTCCCCATCGTCGTCCTCAGAGGACGAGGAGCTCGGCTGTGGGCGTTGTGCCACCGGAGCTACCCTCTGCTGCTTCTGCTGCTCAGCGAAGCGGCTCATGAAGGAACTCCACTGATCACAGATCTCCCGCTGAAAACCTCGCATCTCTCGCACAATCCTCGTTTCGAAGGACGAACGGGGTGAAGAGTCAGTTCTCGGCGACGTGGGACCCGCCCCCGCGGGGG
This sequence comes from Terebella lapidaria, assembly GCA_949152475.1. Taxonomy (NCBI): domain Eukaryota; kingdom Metazoa; phylum Annelida; class Polychaeta; order Terebellida; family Terebellidae; genus Terebella; species Terebella lapidaria. The sequence continues at coordinate 38,685,489 of OX424556.1, forward strand.
AAGGCGAAACCGACTGGGACCCGGATCCCTGGACCGTAACAACGGACGGGGCCGAAACCGGAAGAGAGTCAGCAGACTGGTCAACGTTCAAATCCTCAGCCATCTGTGGAAGAGAAGACTCAGCATTAGCATATGAAAACGAATCATAATGCACAATGGCCTTTGCTACCCCCTTTGGGTTGCACACAATTGGCTCCCGGGACTCCCGGGACCCAGCCACCGTGGCCGGGACCCGGGAACCAGTCTCCAGGTGCAAGCCCGTTTGCGGGAACCGTCCCACCGGGACCGAAAACCCAACGGGCGCTTGACTCTTGAAGCATGGATCGTCCTCGAGGGGTAGCACCCCCAAGGAACTCACCACGGCCTCAACCTTTCCTAGGGTTTCCCGGGACCCGGGAGCCACATCGATGGCTCCCGCAATCGGCGAGACAACACCTGGAGACCGGGGCCCGAGTTGCTCGGCCATGGCGACGCGAGAACCGGGAGCCACCGGGAGAAGGTGAGCCAAAAAGGGGTCTGGACAAGAAGAACGCACACCCAAAGGATGAGCGCAAAGGCCAGACACAAAAGAATGGGTCACGGGAGCCGCCGAGACGGCGCCCGGGACCCGGGAAGCTGTGGGAGAAAAACATAAATCGAAACTCACATCAGCTATCACTTTAACCAGAACTACGTCCTGCCTATGCCATCTATCCAGGGATTGGCGGTGACGGGATTTGGCACTTGCACTGGTTCCTTGACCAGCAGAGGGGGGGCCATCCGCCACGCGCTTGGCCCGGATCTCCTTCAACCCGCTAAGAGCGTCCTGCCAGAATTCGTCCGGGACATCCGCACAAAAGGCGCAGGTGGAGGACGGACGACAGAAGGACATCCTACATGCCCAACATGTTGCATGACACTCCCACTTGGGAAGAAAGTGATGACAACCACTGCACTTCATCTGCAAAAAGCAACAAGCAGTGGGCGATATTGGGGGAAGAAATGGGCCTGGGGAGGACTACACCATTTCCTCCCAAAAAAACACACTAAAGTATCTGTAAACTACTCTAAAAGTAACTACAGTTGATTTTCCTGAGAAAATCCACAACGTGATCGTGATAAAGACGATCGAAACTCCTGAAAACTTCCAAGAATGTCTCAGCAAGACAGCTCACGACCATTCAGAAGATGGAGGAGCAAAAATAATGGCGGTCTAGGGTCATGTGACCCCGGATGTAAAACATCACCGCATGCAATCTGAGGGGATTTTGGTTCAATTTTTTCAAAAGAAATTAAGGATAAATGTCACTTGAATTTTTCAAAATTCTTTTGTGACATTTGATCCTCTCCTCTTCTTTGAATGTCAAGGTAAGATTACCCAAAGTGTTTATTATAGAGGTAGTAGTATGGACATAAATATATATGATTTTACAAAACAATTCCTGGAAACTAGAACAGTAGATGCACCATTGAATACAAGTCTAGAAAACATGTCAAAAGGCACCAGCAAAGGCACATATACAACTATTTCATGCTAGACACAATGGGTTGTGCCCCGACAGCCCTTCTTACAAAAAGTTAATTAAAATGATATTATGTTTCCTTTGAATTACCATATTGTACAATACACAAGATAATACAAATAGAAATCTACAATGTTCTGAATTATATATACTCTGTATAATAACAGCAGAGTTTATTCATTTACTACATTACATCAAATTAAATGCATTGCAGCAGAAACCCACAAGAGGGAATTCTGCTGGCAGTTATACCTACCACGTACATAAAACCATACTAGGACTACTCGCTGGTATACCGGTATGCAAGTGAGTCTGGAAAGTCAGCCTCACTCTGGAATGAAAGCGTAAAAAAGTTATGAAGTAGATCTTCTTCATTACAATATTAGATAAATTATGATAGTGCATTAAATTATTAACTTTTTAGCCCTGTTATTCAGTCTCCTACCCATTTACGTGTAACCATGCATGATTAAATGTTAGGGCCTAGAAGTTTGCCACACAACTCATTGATTACTGTTTAAATCAGTATAATTTAATAATTGAAAAAGGACTGCAATAAACAGTTGAATACACAAGCTAATACACATAAAACAATAATTCAATGATTTCTGGCGAGAAAAAAAAATGACAAAAACTTTCGCCCGATGTGGGGCTCGAACCCACGACCCTGGGATTAAGAGTCCCATGCTCTACCGACTGAGCTAACCGGGCACTTGTTACTGGCTGTTTACTGGCTCGTTTCGTTCATTGCCTGGCTGGTCGCTTTACCGCCTTTTTCTCCATGCTTGGCTGCCTGTGTGTCAGCAGGGAACCTGTGGCTGTGAGGGCAGGCTGCAAGAGAAGGGAAGGGAGAGTGAAGGTATGCACACAAGAGGTCATATTCATTGGGTATTTATAGCCGGTTGTGAGTGAGAAAAGCAAACATATTAGACGCAGTGAATGCTACTTGGAACAGGGCCAATAATCATGACTGTACAGTATATGGCTTCTTTTGTATATTATTGCAGGTACTAATATATGCGAATTGTACATTATGATCATAAACTACAATAGTTACTGTTCTCACAGTTCCAAACAAGGTAATATTTGACAGGATGATACTCACGTGAATTGTCAATCCCCAAGTGAAACATCAGTAGATCTACATGTATCTGAAGGAGACAGGCATAAATCTGAGAAAACATTTGAAAAACAAAGGAACTAAAATTGAAACCTAAAGGCAATCGTTGCTGAAACAAAGCAGAGCAATACAGAAAACTTAAAATATAACTTGCAAGCTAACTATGAATAATTGTTCAGACCAAATTGGCCATAAGATTATCTGCATCAGCCCTACACATGCCACCATACAAAGACTTCTACACGCATTTCCATCAACCCCTCACTCTTTCTCCCTGCCTATATTCTTCATCCGTCTTCTATAACACACATCCCATCAGATATGACAAGTGTCGGGTGTCGCTGGCGGAAAAAAATACCCAGTTAATTTCTCAAGTCCCGCAATTTGCCAGGTCTTGAGTGATACAGACAGTCACTTGACGACATTTTATGCTGGAATATCTTTTTTCCAGTGGGAGAATATGAACGGAACTCTTCAAATACCAGAAAGACAATGCATTGTGCATTTTCTGTGGGAGCATCTTTGGTGACAGCCTCAGCACGAAAAGGATTACCTTCAAGATGCGATGAAATGGAAGGGCACCGCGAACTCGTCTAAGGACGAGGTGCCGACTCATATTGATGGCCACATTGAAAACGTCAGCGGCAATGAACTCGGACTGAAAGCGAAAATGCGCCGAGGTTAGATTTTAGTTGAAACGTTACACCCCTCAACAGATAATCTGCATCTTATGATCATTGATTTATTTTTTTCTGGGTCAAGATCAATAAATTTTCTGGGCATGTTACATTGTCATTAGTTTTATCAATGTTTTTTCATGCACATTTCCTGAAATGGAAGAAGAAGCAAACAAAGTGTTACAAGCGATTGAACACGGTGACAAGTTTTGCAAAATTATATTAACTTGCGGACGTTATAGCTATACTCGGTAAACATAAAAGTTTACGTTAAGTTTGTAATTTATCTCTCAAAAAGCCAATAGAAATATTATCGAGTAATAATCCATTGATTTGTATGTTTCTCAGCATTATGTTCAAACCTGACAGCATCCAACATTCTGACCTGCCATTCTTCCCCAAATGAACCAGTCAACTTCATTTGTGAGACAAGTAAAGTGGCTCTAACTTTGTATCATGACAAAATGTACATGCAGTTTTGATGAACCACTTTACCAGAAAATCCTGCAAGTCAAGGTCAATAGCAAATATGTAACATTTCAAAACAACATAAATATTATATTTATAATCATCATTTTATAAATGATAAAGAAATTACATGTATTTATACTTGTATCTATACAGTACCGATTTCGCAAAACCTCACAAGCCATGCGAACGCTACATGCTAGGCCGTGCGATTACGTGCGACTTGATGCTAGCATCAAATCGCATGGTGCAACCAGTGGGCGCGATGCCATCGCATCAGGCGGCCGTCTTAGTTGAACAGGCGAGCACTGTCTCGCATAGATGCGCGCATCCTTTATTTCGGATGCAAATACTGACTTAATATGAACTGAACTTAAACACTGCATTTGCCCATACAATCTACATGATACAGACTGTCTATAAACCACTTGACCATGTGTTTGCGAGCATATGTGAGTATATAATGACCTTCACAAAAAAATGCGAAATGCTTTTTGTGTGCCACAGTGCCAAGAAGCAATGCTAGCATCGAGAGATGCTCGCATACACAATGCTAGCATCAAATCGCATGACGCTACGTCAGGCGAAGTTTGGCAAACAGGTGCTAAATGCCAGGTGTCCCGTGCTAGCATTTTGGTGAGGTTTTGCGAAATCGGTACTGTACATGCTGATTCAAACCTGTCAGTGAAAGTGCAAGATTGGAAACACTCCATGCAGTTTTGAAACCTGTCAGAAGGAAAAACAAGAAGGCATTTTGTTAAAATCATGTCCAACAATTATAAATACAAACAAGAAAATGTAACATGTGTTTGTGACATAACATTAACATGAATACTTGTCAACAAGTTAGTTACGATTATATACATAATGACACTGTCAACCTCAAGCATTGGGTTAATTATCAGATTTGCAAGTCTGTATCATGCAACATGTCCGGGAAATTGTCTTCACAATCAGAAATAAAACAGGACTGGTGAAACATGCAAAAGTAAATTGGTATCCAAATTAATTATTTACATTTCTATCAAGTTTCACCATAAAACAAGTTATCAACAGGGTGGCCCTCCCGACAAAGGCTATGCCAGTTCAAAGCTGCCCAAAGGCATCAACAACAGCACCTTTAATTCCGTTTCGTCACCTGCCCGCAGCTTGCAAGCTAACAACTCGAGACGACACTATCGCACAGAGCTGACGTTGGCAGCTCATTTCCTTCTCCCTTCTTCCCGAGATCCGAAGCATGGAGCAGTTGCACAAAAGCTATCCATGTCACTGTCGGAGCGCACAATATTCTCCGCAGGTCGGAGGTCTTCCAAATATCGCAAGTAGACACCATTGTTACCCCCGAGGCAATGGGACGACCTGGGGTGCAAAGTACAAGAGGAATATCATATTGTGCGATATGAGATATGAAACTTTCAAAGCAAATTCAATTTCAGAGTAAATGAACTCTGCATTGGGTCAATGTATATAGGTAGAGGTTTTTTATCGGAAACAGGATCATATTTGAGAAAGAGAATGTTAGATCTGTTCAGAAGCCCAACTCTCATCTTAATTCTGGTTTTTTTTTTATTGTTTACCAATGCAATACATGCATCCTATGATGTATGTAAATTTTTGAAACACATCATTACTGACACAAACTGATAGTGATAAGAAGTTAAGAAGTTTTGTATGATGGTCATACACGAAAAATTGCTGACATGGGTGTGTCTACCTCTGTTGCCACAAATATAATAGGCAAACTATCATTCATTACTGCCCAGAAGGTGTCTTTCATGAAAGTGAGAAACAATTACTGTATTTTCATTGAATACAGTGATGGACTAGTACTGTTAACAATTGACATTATTGTAGGCGGGTAGATTGATTGATTTGCCTGCAGATTGCGTTGTCATATTTGACCAAGCCTTGACTGGCTGGGAGATTGAGAGCGGTCGTTGATTACAACAGGGGTTGATGACAGTGCAGATGACTGCATATATTTTAGTTATTAATTTTCACCACATAATTTTCTGAAAGCTGTAGGGAATACTGATATAGATTGATCGCAGGAACACACAACACTGTTTCCGGGTAGTTCAGCCCAATAACAGAGTTAAGTGCTAGTCCCTTCCTGAGCCGACAACGGTATTCACCTGACACCCTGTCACAGTGGGTCAGGATTTATGAACTTATTTCAGAACAAAATATGGTTTTAATGCATGAAATACACAATGTGTATCATTTTCTTCCCATCTCAGTTGTTTCCAACGATTTATGTCTCTCAATTTTTAGTTAATTCCATACTTTGTCACTTGACAGCTGTTTGTTTACATTGTCATCATGGTGCAGTTTTGTCATGCTGCAAAGCTGCCACTCAAATTAGCCAATCAGGGAGCATCATGCAATCAGTTGATGATGGGTGTGATGTCATAATCCGGGAAATATCCCCTTTTGGGACTTTTGGCGCCAAATCTTAGATTGAAACATTTTAGCCTGTGGTGCATAGGGCTCTGCCCGTGAATAGTGCTAGTTTCCGGGTGCACGGTGTCAGTTGCTCAGCGGTAGAGCGTTTGCCTCACAAACGAGTGGTCCTGGGTTCGATCCTAGGTCTTGCTCACTGGCAAATTTAGCATCTGATATGTTGTCCTTTAGTCCGGAGAGGACATTAAACTTGGTGCTGGGTGAGGATTACGATTGCTGCACCGGGATTCTCAGCGATGGTGATGGGGAAGCTGGTAAATGCACCCTTATCTGGGGTTTATCCTGAGGGCTCACCCAAATAAATCCATCCATTCCCGCCAAAATTCCAGGGGGCAGCACCGATGAGGAACCGGAAAATACCTGCATTATCGCTCGGTCATACATTTCTTTCCAACTATTCAACTCACTTGAACTGACAAACGATTCGTGTGTGTTTTATCATTGAAAAATGTCATTTGCTATGAATAAAACGATGCAACCAAACAAACCAGTCGCGGGATAACTGCCAAATGAGCCTCGAAATTCGTGTCACTTGCGCTGTCAAATCGAGAGCACCTGCAAGACTATGGAAGTCCACAAACACTGGACAAATTAAGCTTTGTCACATTTACTAAAATCGATGAAATTTTGAATATTTTCCAATGACTCTGGACATAACTTCTTTTTGGATTGTCGGATTTAATTTCAAATGGTTAATTAAACTAGGCATACAACCCCATTTATTGCCGGATCACAGTGGATGATTCAGGATTAAGGTGGGGGTGGGGTGCCAGTCAATGGGGCGGTGCACCCAGCACGAATCAAATCCGAAAATGGGTCACTTGAAGCGATTTTTTTCAATTCAATTTTTTCAATTCAATAAGTTTATTTCAACAACAACATTGACAAGTACAATTCCATAGAGTTACATTAAAAAATATAGATGTTGAAAGGGAATGCATAGAAGAATGCATTTTTCTCGAGATTTTCGTCATGGCCGCGAGGTGGAGGACGCAGATGAAGGGAGTGATTGGGCAGCAAGCATGCATCCGACCCACCCCCTATTTCAGAATTGTCGCGGCTGAACATAAATATTAAAAAAAACCGTATGGGAGGCTCTGCCCTGAGTGCGCTCATCCTGATCGTTTTCGTTATAAAATATTCATCAGATACCTGCTCGATTTCAGTGTTTAAGCATTATTTTCATTCTCGGTCAGAAAATAATTGTTCATGATTTTCACGTATATTTCCCTCGACATTTTTTTTTGCATCCACGACAATTCGCTTACATTGCTCACAAACCCCAGACCATAATGTCCATACATAAAAAATACCCTATCTGCACAGATATGGTTTTAAATACATCTCAGAAAATCATCTGACACACTATCATACAAGTTTCTTGGGGGGCTTTCGGCGCTCCCCAACCCCAGACTGTCTAAAAATTATAATTATGCAGCAAAAAAAACCCCAAACAATTGTAAACTATACCTTAGGATGCACAAGCATCCTTCCTGCCTGGCTCCTGTAGTAAGGATGAAGGCTGGGCAATATTCGAGTATACATTCTGTATTGCAGGATGAAGGTATGCCGAGTCATCAATATGTGGGCCTAACAATCTCGAAATAAAATATAAAATACATTAACATTTTGTTTTGCAATGTACATGTTTTGCATTTGTAAAATGAGCCTTGTTTTAAATAATCCTATTCATCTGAAAAAAAAAATTGTATTATGGTATGCACATTGGTCATACATCGCATTTGCGGTTGTTGCGTGATTTCCGTCATTTCTTATTTTCCCAGGCACGATGTACCTGCGACACAATCATTGCGCTCTCATGTGAATGTAGTGAGCCTCTTCTGAAGGAGTTCCATAAATCGCACACTTGTTCCACGTTATGATGACGACACTTCTATTTCATAACGTTCTAAAATGTGGTATATACACGATTTCGCCTCTCATTACACTGAATCAGGATGTGAAAATATACATGTATAATTATGAAGATAAAATTATTCTGCATTACGAATTAATGGTAAAGCTAATCAACACGCGCTTACTTATTAATGGTAGATCTAATGAAGACTGTCATAGCAATACTGGACCCAAGGAGGTCAATTTATACCACAATACCTTAGGCGAAATATATTATTGTGAGATATCAAAACTTATATTTCTGCGTCTAATAAATATCTTCTATTTTTGCGTCTGAGAGTAATATTACAATATTACATTTGATGGCATTTTACTATCAATATGAAGATTATCATGTAGACCACCTCTATATCAAACAATGTTTTTATCTATGTTTAGCGCGGGTATGAGTCTGGCAGTGCTAAAAAGCTATTTGGGCGTGTGTTTAAATATGTTGAAATACCATATTGTTCAGAAAGATATGGACAAATTGCAGGAAAAAAGAGAAATGACATAATGGTGAAATTACCACACGAAAAGATCGCCGCCATAAAATAATCATACGTTATGATATAGGAAACTGATCATAATGGGCCATATTTGGTATTGAAAAACATTGCTAAAATGGACCATAATGGTTAATGCAGGATAATTCTTAGTTAGCTTGTTTTATTTCGCAGTGGTGCTTCAATAATGTAACATCGTTTGATTAACGAATTATCGGGTTGTTCCCATACTTATAAGGAGGCCCACCTTATCAGGAGCGTATTTAGTAATCCCGATAATTGAACAGACAATTCGGTCAGGGTCTGGGGTTTACTGTAACCCCCATCCTGGGCACAAGGGTAGAGTTTGCAACTTAGAAGTCATGTTGAGTGCACACTAATTTTTTTTTCTATAGGCCCTATGCTATAGACGATACTCTCAGTTGATCGGATTATCGGCAGGGGGTCTTGGGTGTGTTAAATGGTTCTCCTTCTTCTTCTTGCATTTCCCGCAACATGACACTATTTTGGGTATCTAAATTTCTGTGTAACGCGAAGGTCTGAGATGCGAAAGAAGAAAGGGGTAGTGAGGGGTTGTCTGAAAAGGGGACGCGTTTCCCCCCCCCCCCCCCCTCTCCGGTATTTTGAAGATGAACCCCCAACTACACAAGAACTACACTACTATATATACTATATACATGTATACACTTGTGTTTTCAACTACATCTAAATCCGAAATTCCTAATCTCTGTAAAGCTGTACCCATAAATCCTCAACGTGGCGGTCCCTGCACAGGGCATCAAAGAAACTCGGAATTGGATTTGGTTTCCAGAAGGAAAACACTTTTTTTAAAGCATGTACTAGAACTAGAATAATTGGGTTGAATTACATTATTTTTTAGGAATGGTGAAAACTTTGGTGAATAATTACATTCATCTCCTAACGTAGGCAATTGTACTAATCATGCTAATGAGCAGTTTTCGTAAAAATATGTACAAAAAGGCAAAAGAATCTTTTTCTTGTCATTACAAACAGTGACAACCAAAAATTTAGCTACTATGTTAGGGCTTCCCAGCTGTGTCCTGTGTTTGACTTCATTCGAACAGCCAGGTACATCTGAACACCGATGAAAACCTGATTAAAGACCGAAAGTTTAGCACGACGCATGTTATACAGACAACTCCATTGTAAAAGAGAAACGTGACCAAGATATTTCAAGTCGAAAAGATTTTTTCAAAGGCGATTTTTAAAAAAAAATTCAGGCTGGTAATGGCAAAAACATGATTTGGGAATGAAGATGGCCACCAAAGTCATTGCCATTTTTTAATGGCAAATAATTGTGTTTGCCTGGAAACGGCTCGGCTCAAAACAAATACTGACTTGATTTTGGACCAAAATTTTCTCTTCGTCAATCTGGCAAAAAATCAAAATGCTATCTCATATGTATGTGTTAGTAGTATCTCACACGTATGACTTATTATCTCATACGCATGACATAAAATGCTATTTATATACATGTAAACAATATGGTATTTACACGTACACATGTACAGAGTGTAAAATATATGTTGGTTTTCGCTTGACCTGACATCAGCCAAACAACATAGCTGTCCAAATTGGATGTTTTTCGTCAAAATGGCAGCTAAGTGGCAGAAAAGTGAAGAGTTAATAACCAATCTATTTTTCACGGTATTTTTTCCCCAAATTTTCAAAAAGATCCATCTGTAAAGTCTGAAGAAACTGATGGACGGACGACGGACACAACGCTATACTGTACCTGATGGGTTATAATATACCAAGGGGCTGGTAACTTTAAAATGTCTGCACAATCCTATAACAGTAGTTCCAATGAAACTGGTAGGTTCTTTCTTTTTTGTATCTAGCAAGCGTTCTACATAGTTCACCAGTTCACCAGTGACATTCATACCTCTGATGCATTTATCATGTCTATTGTCTAAAGTCGGCCTGAGTAGGAACTAAGCCAGTTGAGGTTGACAGTTGACTGTGATAACCTTGACCAATGGATGTGATAAGATCATGGAAGAAAATACGAGCAAGAGTTTGTTGGAAAGTTTAGGTGTCAGGTCAGATTTGATCTTTTGTTTTAAACGGTGCCTTTCATACCTAACTCCCTCATAACTTCATCACTCCCTCATAACTTCATAACTTCATAACTCCCTCAAAACTTTATAACTCCCTCATGAATTCATAACTTTGCATTACGAAGTGTATTCCACAATAAATTTCATCTTCCACACATTGGAAAGAAACCTATATTATACTTTCACAGTGTCAATTTGTGTCCATATTGAGGAAACGTCATGCGAGCCTCCAGTACTCAACAACATAGCACTCCGACTTATACCCAGTCTGTCCATGAGCTGTCACAAACAACGTAATTGAGATATATAGAACATCGGATTGACAATGGAAACTGATCTGTCAATTCTGATGGCTGGTGCATTATGACGTCCCCAAGAGCGAGAGTTATCGTGTTACCGTGGAAATGGATGTATATCGGATTTGGTATTATATACAAACACAAGTAACCTACAGTGGAGAGAATTATTGTTGTGGCCAGCGGAAATATGTTGGGATGGGAAAGTGATGTGATTAATAACCTTAAATTGCTAGTAAAGTACAAATATGATGGTTAGTTATATGAACGATCTCATTGATCTGAGCAAAATGGTCTTTACGGTATATCAATATCACTATCCGTTCAAAAGTTACAGCCACCTGAAACTTCCATTCCAACCCTACATTATAGGAACTTCTTGAGAAGTTTTAGCAACTCATCAATATGCAAATTAGATGTTAATGAGAGTTCATGATGCATGAGGGGAACAAATTTTAATTAGGATATTTCAAGCCAAGATATGATGACTCTTATTGGAGGTTCTTACGATCTGACTAGTGCATATTACCTTGTGCCATACATAGTCAATACCCACACAAACTGTACTGTTGCTATGGTTACCAGTCGTTCTCTATAGCCGTAGTTACCCATGGTTGCCATGGCCGTTAACTGGCAAATCAATCTATCTTCAGACTTCCTGTCAATTATATATGAATCAAAATCATATTTACACTATACTAGTACTTTAATTTATTGGATTAAATTGCTCATTTTTCTCCATATAATAAACAAAAAAGTACATATCTATACATGTATACTCTGATTTTTCTAACTTGTTTACACCGGTTTTTGACGATATCTTTGTCGTGCTAAATCGTATCGTTCTATAACTTAGCATACCTCACCTGGGAGTCAAACGGCAATTTTCTACCGAATTTCAGACTTCTATCGCAATAATTGAAGAAGTTGGCAATCTACCCCAATGTTAAATTTCAGCCAAAAACGGGATCTCGAGAATCTGAGCATATTCGAGGATTTTATCCTGTTTACATCCATCAGGAATCGACATATTGTTGTAATTTTAGACCAGAACACACATTGGGGTGTATTCTACACAAACATCTAGATTTCAAAACATTGCACCACTACAAAACCGAGCAAATGCACAAAAATGTGTGCGGACCCAGAAATTAGATGACGGGGCTAAATTTAACATTGGTGTAGATTGCCAACTTTTTCAATTTAGGTGATGGAAGTCTGAAATTCGGTAAATAATTGCCGTTTGACTCCCAGGTGAAGTATGCCAAGTTATAGAACGATAGCATTTGGCATCGCAAAAATATCAGCGAAAAGCAGTGTAAACGAGTTAGAAAAATCAGAGTATATATCCGAGCACAGACATTCAATGGTTTTAATGTTGCCCAATGTTTCGGATCAAATTGATAGTTTATGCCTCTATTTTGGTCTAAAAAAAAATTTTTCATCACTTATATACATTTTATCACTTATATATATCGTAAACTATAAAAGTTGGCAACCTTTCGTAATTGTTCTGCCAACATCAGAAATTTAGCTCAATTTTTTTTTCGCTACTGTATGCGTATGTATTACTCAATTTTTTTTTCGCTACTGTATGCGTATGTATCTTTTGATGAGATTAGGCCCACTTTATTTAAAACAAATGATAGCAGGACCGGGCCCACTCATATCTACCATCCGTGGGTCTCATTTTGGGCAAAGTTAGAAGACCAGCGCGATGCGCTGGCCAATGAAGGACCAGGAATATTTAACATGACATGTTCACACAATACTTTATTATACACTTCTCTACATTAACACACACATTCACAAGGTATTTAATGAGTCTAATGCCTATTTTGGTGCAGTCCTCATACATATTTCGCGTCCAATATCGGGCATTTTTCATATAAAATGGGCATGAATGTTCATTTATCCTTTACAGTGGCAAGCAGTATCCTTCATGTTATCTTGCAAATGTACCTAGAAATCTAATTGCATTCTTATGTTAATGCAACAGAAGCTGCACGTAGATAAGAAAACGATTCAATTGTGGCTATTTATTGTCTTACGTTTCCCACACAGAAACAACTTATACACAATGTAGGTGACGTTTGGAAGATATTACATGTACACGAATAAGACTTATACATAAACCTTTCTGTATTGATTATTAAACACAATGGGAAAACAGATTTAAAAAGATAATTTTTTGCTGTCCAAAATTATTTGAATTGCCAAGATCCGCCGTATCTCTTCAGGCAGTTTCATGCCTTCTATTATTTGCTTTAAGTAAGTAGTGAAGAGTGTAAACTTTCTTACATGCAAATATCACATCTTGCATGTTGCATGTCAATATTTCGAATTGTAAATACCCCTAGATTTCATAACATGTTACGCTTAATATCGTCTCCAACGCAGTCGAGTGAAATCGTGCAAGGTGTCGATTTTATTGATAAGTTTACACTACACGATAACCTAGGGATCAGTTCACGCGTATGCACTGGTGGAGAATCCGGGTATGAGTTAAGGAGCACCCCATTTGAATTCACACAATCCTTTGAAACTGGTTACATCTAGTGTGTAACTTCATCGATTGTCCCAAATACAACTGAAGCCTTTGATCCAAAAATTGACCAGTATTCGATCAGAAGTCGGCCAGAGTAGGGCGAGCTATGCTTTTTATAAAGATGACAGTTGACGGTGATGGCCTTGAGCCATGGATGTGATCGGATGAAGGCAGATCATGTAAGATGACACACACGAGGGGAGATTTTGTATGAATGATTACGTGTCCGGATAGATTGGATCACATGTTATTGGATGGCGTGTTTCATTTTTTTCGGAATTATGTATAACCGAACACTGCCTCCCAACCAAATTCATAACTTTGCATTGCGTTGTATTTCATCCAGATCTCAGTCCATATAATAATGATTCATGATATCATAAACAAGTCCTCCTGCCAGACACATTCATCATAAATATTTACCACTGCTCCGTAAATATAGCTTTCATATTGAGACGTACATCAATTTACTAATATCAATGACGAGGTTTATCGGTGCGCACGTGATCTTGGAATGAATACCAGACAACACGTGCAACATATAAATCTACCAAAATACATTATCTCGAAGCATGGAAAGTATAAATCTTACTTAAGTAGCAACAAGTCCAGAGAAGAAGCCGGAATGTATGTTATTATACAATACATACATTGAAGCTCATTTCAACGCGAATTACACTAGTTGTCGGAAAAATATTCGCAGATTCAATTGATGATTCAGCATTTTTTCCCTAATTCAATACCAATCAATTTGGTGAACAAAGTTTTTTGATATTGGCATGATATCCACTAATTTTCAAATTGATGTTAACACTTAACGCTATAATTTGTATCAAAATACGAGCATTTCCAATGTTATGTAATGCATAATGGATGAAATACTCAATAGATACACACTAAACGATACCAGTACACGTATACATTACCCGCGTCATTTCATTGCCAGTTGGCAGCAATAAAACAAGCGCCCAATTGACTGGAAATATCATCCAAAGTGTTAAATCGACTCTGATCACGCGATGAGGTGTCAATGTCCGTTGGTCTGTACTTAACGGCAGAAGTTAACATGGCTACTCCATCTTCAGATACAGGCCATTACATCACGACATGAATAATAAGTTTGGAAGAACCCAACTAACAGTCCATAAAAAATACGCACGCGCTGATTATTGTCGATATACCGACATCATATCTCCACTTAACATACATGTTCAAATCGGTGATTTCAGTAGGCCCAACATAAACCAATCTTGTGATTGCACTTTTAACATTGATAGGATAAACATTAGGCATGTTAGTGAATGTGATTGATTTGCAGTCTAGACCCTTAGCGAGCTTTTCTCAATTCTCAGGTTTGAATATGTAGTTCATTTTCATATTTATTGTTATATTTACGGATGTTCGGTATACCTCCCTATGTGTTTGTTTGCGGTATTGATCATGAATAGACAATAGAGTGTGCCACAAGAGTAAGCCACAAGAAAGAGAATATGATAAATAGAAAAATCATGATTACGATCAGTGCAAGGTTTCCTTCATTCGTTCTTATCCACAAATAACGTACTACAGCATTTCTTTTTTCAATTATCATTATTAGCACAAAAAACTGGCTTTATCTTTCGACGATCGTATAACCCAGACAAAAGACAACACTCATGCTATGTTTTTTGTTCCGTCAACAGGAAGGTGCTTTGTGTGAGAACTCACGTATATTCGTCCTGCTATACACGAACCTGACCACCCACATCGGGTTCTTTACTGAGGAAACTGTGGTGGTAAGAATACTATTGTAGTAAACTCCTTGTAAATGATGTCTACTTTCAAAAAGGCACGAACCCAAACCAGTGTACATAACATTTGAGACTCAGTTTTCTCTTTCACATGTATCAAGCTGGTTCACGTAACTGTTCACAGCTCCGACCGAAGAGGTACTGTATGCTCTGCTTTCTACTAAGAAGGCAAGCCTTGCGTCTCGTAATGCTAAGATTGCATCGATGCCTGTGCCGGGCATTGTCATCATATATTGAGACTGTTACCAAAAATATGATGGCATTGTTATGCTATGGCGAGAGAAGCCGTTCATAGATAAGAAAAGGAACAAACTCTGGCTATTCTGGGATTACGTGTCCCCACCTGGTGCTAAATAATTTTTAAGAATATTTTTTTTCGAACATTTGTAGAACTATAATATATAGCATGTCTAAATTGAATATTATCATGGTTTTAACAAAATGTGACCTATGATGATCTTGGACGACAATGGATACCGCAGGTATGTCATATGATGTGACATGTATGATAAGGGAAATTTTGTTAGCAGGATTAGGTTTCAGCGTATATTGGATCATCTGCTTTTAAATGGGCCATTTCATTTCCAGCATGTCATTGCTTTAGGAGATATATGTCACAATAAATGTAATCTCATCACACTAATAAAACTTTCATGATGTCTCTTTGGGTTGTCATACATCGAGCTTGAAGTCATACGAGCCTGAAGTACTGAAGCATCTCATTCAGACCCATCATCAGTCTGTGGTATGTCCACGAGATGTCACAGATAACGTAATGGAAATTTATAGGGCAATGGCATCCGATCTGTCAATGTTGATGACTGGTGCATTAGCACACCCCTGAAAGGCGGAGGGTGGTGATGTCACTGTGGGACCTAATGTATCTCAGATTTTATATCTTTTACAAACTGAAGGTAGTGTAAAAAAGGATTAAAGTGCACGTTAGCAGTTCACAGTTTTAATCAAAGAGGTATTTTATGCTCTGTTTCCGACTATGAAGGCAAGCCTTGCGCCTTGTATTCCCAAGATGGCATTCCTTGGCAGTGACATGCATTACATCATCACATCCCGGTATTAGTGTCACATGCTTCTGTACTAGTTCTGTTAGTGACAATATGTACGCTTCTGTTAGTGACAATATAGATAACTCAAGCCTTTAGCAGAAGTCATGTCTTTAGTAAGGTACCACTAATTGAAACTTGGATACACAATCCACCAAAAAAAGCCTCTGATCCATTTATCTGAAGTCGATCTGATATCCGTCGTGGTAGAAACTAAACCATGCTTTTTATAAGAATGACAGTTGAGGGTGATGGCCTTGACCCATTGATGTGCAGGTAATGTAAGATGATGCTAGGGGAGATTTTATTAGAAGGATTAGGTGTCATGATACATTGGATCTCTTATTATTGGATCGTGCACTCCAATATTTCGTAATTGGGAATTCCCCTCAGAATTCATCACTTTACACCACAAAAGAGTTTTACATGTGTCACAATTGTCATGTACCACAAGTTGTAGTGGGTGGGGGGGGGGGGTGACGTCTTTTTGTATTCACTCAGATAATAGAATCCTACAGAATCATCAACAACATAGCATTGATAATTATTGTCAGTCAGTCCAAGAGATGTCACAAACAACGTAATTCAGATATATAGAACACAGGATTGACAACGAAAACCGATCTGTCAATTCGAATGGCTAGTTCATTATGAGGCTCCCAAAATACAACAACCTACACTGTTTCTTAGGATTAATTGTATCTCAAATTTGTATCATGTATCTACAAACTGAATGACTGCGAATATCCTGGATGAGATGTCACACATTAATAACCCACGTGAACCTATTTAATAAAACACAACATGAAAATATCTTGTCTTGAGCAGTAACTGATCAGATGTAGGATGATAACATAATGAACTCTAACTATTCCGGGAATACGAGATGGAAACGTTTCATATTAATCCTTTCATGTAATGTCCAAAGAATATTATGTATAATCATGTATAATATATAGAGCATATCCATTTTGAATGTTAACATAATTGGATCAGGACTTGAACAAAGAAATTGCACTTTCAGGAATGTGCTTGCAAATGTGAAAACAAATCTGATGAAAGGCCAGGAAGCATAAGTGTAAAAAAAAATCTTCATTAACCCTCGTAGTCATAATTTCTTGTCAGCGTTCGTTTCCCAAACTTAGCAATGACCATTTTGTCGTGAACTTTCGCCAATGCCAAGAGTACACCAATAAACATAAGAACTTCTTTAAGTACATGAGTCTCTACCAATCATAAAATGATATACATATGAAGTCCAAATTGAAGTAACGTTTTCAGCAAAAGTACTATGCATTTAATATTGATTGCACGATCATATACACATGGAACGAGTAGGTTTTTCTCTGAAACTAGCGGTCGTTCCAAATAGCCCACTAGTCATGCCGGAACCTCTGACCCATTTCTCAAGCTCTGGCATCGGCCAGAGTGAAGAATAAGTTATGGTATTTACAGAATGACAGTTGGTGGCGATGGCCTTGATCTATGGTTGTGATCGGATGAAGGCTGATCGTTCAAGATAACGCTAGCGAGATTTTGTTAGCAGGATTAGGGTTCACGGTACACTGGATCACATGCTATTGCGTATTGGATGGTACATTTCATATCCACTCGCTCACGTCGAATTCATAACTTGGCATTACAAAATGTATTTCACAAATTCCTCCTCCCACACATTATGGAGAAAGCTATATACTTTTGTGGGGCCTATTTGAGTCCATACCTAGATACGTCACACAAGCACGCACCACTCAACAACGTGACATTTAAAATATAGCCACTCTGTCCATATGATATCACAAACAACATAATGGAGATTTATATACAATGGAAACCGATCTGTCAATTTTGACGACTGGTCCGTCATGAAGCCCCTTAAACAGCGTGATAATGTTACTTTGGGATCAATTATATCCGAGATCTGTAATAATATATCGAAACTGCACATACGTTGCATAAGAGGGATTGCATAATGCACAAAATATAGCATCTTGGGAACAATGTGACGATCTTGGAAACATTTCATGTGGCCCTCACGCTATTTTGATTCATGATGTCTCTATGATTCATCTCCGTCATTTTGTCAATAACCTGATTCATTGGTGTGCCCGTGATCTTTGCAGCGGATACCTATTGCCCCATTTATGACAACAGAGTATGCCAGACAACACGTGCAACACACAAATCTATCCAAATGTATCACCTCGGAACAAAAAATAGGTCAATCGTCTTGAGGAAAGGGGTCTCGAGAAGGTGCTGGTGTGTATTTGGTCTAACGATACATGGCTCAAGTTTATTTTCTAAGAGAAATGTATGTGAGAAATGATTTACAAAAAACTGAAATTTATATTAAAGCATGTGTACATTCACAATATATTTTATTGCGATATTTTACTGGATGGACTAACCAAAAGCTACGCTGTACTCACTGATTGACTCGCCAACCATCACATTGCTTACACCAACGAAGTTATAACTCTGGGAAAGAGACTCAATTTGAAATTGGTTATACCAGTCCAGATACACATCCTAGTGGTCAGCTAGGATCAAGTCTGATACAATTGATGCATATGCATATGGGATCTGTTTATCTGTTTATTACATTCTGTATGTGGCCAGATTAGAGCATAAGCTGTGACGTTCGTAAGGATGACATCTGAAGGTGATGGCCTTGATCCATGGATGTGATCAGATGGAGGCGGATCATGTAATACAACTCTCGGGAGATTTTGTTCGAATGATAAGGTGTCATAATACACTGGATTATTGGTTGGTGCACCCAGTCATTTCTCTCCATCACAAAATGTGTTTCACAAGAGTGTCATATCCCACCAGTTTGGAAGAAAACTGTACTTCCAGACGTCTTTTTGTTTGCTCATTCGGAGCAAAAATCTCTGCATTATTCAACAACGTGGCACTCCGACTAAAGTGCACATGGCTCTGTGCACATGATATCGCGAACAACATTATTGAGATACATAGGACGTACGAATAACGATGAAAACCGATCTGTCAGTACCTTTGAATTGTGTATTACGACACCCCCAAAAAGTCATGAGTGATAATGTTATTATAGGAGGAAATGTTTATCAGATGTGATATGAAAGTCTGGAATTGTTCGTAATTTGACTCTTTATCTCAACATGTAACATGTTGCAGTGACGCACAATAACAATGCATGTCAGACTATTTGATGAAAATATCCCATGACACTATCACATTACATCGTTCCATTACACAGATATGACAGAAACGCATTGCTCGTTTGAAAAAGATATATATGGAAGGGCATAGGGGCAAATGTAGTTCATGCCTTTTCCACGCTATTTTCATTCATGATATACTATTATAGTTATTATAGTGGTGCCTTATATAGCGCCCTATCCAGTAGATAAATACCGCTCTACGGCGCTTAAATATATCTATCTGACAAGTAATTTAGCCATTCATGTCCAGTATGAACATTTCCAAACACTCCGATAATCAGCTTCCATGACAGCACGAGCATGACGAGGAGCAGATAGATCTTCAAGAAACACAACCTCGCAATGAATAAAATCTCAAACTTACGGCAACGTACGTTATCATAAGAAAAACAGCATAACTGAGATTCAGTTCAACAGCAACACCATGTTAAACGCCACTGTAACTTCATTAGCGAACTACGACCTCTGGTTGCTATGTGCTGAACTCAGGGGCTCTCTGGATACTAACAGGCAACTGAATCATAACCTTAAATAGCATTCCTCATTTGGAATATTAGGCTGGACTTACCATCGACAATAGCTGAAAACAAACCCCTTTTTTATAATGCCATTATGCGTGTTCAATTGACATATCCATAAATGAAACTATCCTAAACTATCCTGCGACACTTACACCATTCATATCCAACTACTAGTAACATCAATTTAAGCAATGATCAGCGATCCGGATTGCGAGGGAACGCAATAAGATCGCAAGGGAATGCGATCCAGATTGCGAGGGAACGCAAAAAGATCGCGAGGGAATGCGATCCGGATTGCGAGGGAACTCAATAAGATCGCGAGGGAACGTGATCCGGATTGCGAAAACGGGATAACATTGCGAGGGAACACAATAACAATGTGCTAAAAATATTTCTTCCATGTCCTCTCAGAGGCTCCGTAGGTTTCAGCGTATATTGGATCATCTGTTTTTATGTCATATCCATTTCATATTCATTTCATATCCACCACGTCATCGCTTTAGGAGAGGTATCCCACGATAAATGAAATCGTTTCACTAAGGAGAAAAGATATAAAATTTTCATGATGCCTATTTGGGTTCAAGATACGTCATACGAGCCATCCTCAGTCTGTGGTATGTCCACGAGATGTCACAAATAACGTAATGGAGATTTATAGGACAATGGCAGCCGATCTGTCAATATTGATGACTGGTGCATTAGGACACCCCTTAAAGGCGGATGGTGTTGATGTCACTGTGATACCTAATGTATCTCTGATTTGATATCTTTTACAAACTGGAGGTAGTGTAAAAAAGGACTGAAGTGCACGTTAACAGTTCACAGTTTTAATCGAAGAGGTATTTTATGCTCTGTTTCCGACTATGAAGGCAATCATTGCGCCTTGTAATCCCAAGATGGCATCCCTGGCAGCGACAGACCGAACATCATCACATACCGATATCAGTGTCACACACTTCTTTGCTAACCGGTCATGCTTGACTTAAGCGCGGCCTTTGATACCGTGGATCATACTATCCTGTTGGAACGGTTGGAGAGTCGGTATGGCGTCACTGGCTGTGCATGGTGCTTGATACAATCATATCTTCATGATCGAAGCCAATCTGCGTGCGTCGGCTCAGATATATCCTCCCCTCAAACTCTTGAGTGGGTTGTGCCGCAAGGATCAGTACTAGGGCCCATACTGTTCAGCATGTATATGGGCCCCCTTGGTGACATAATACGCCAACATGGGCTGGACTATCTATGCTATGCGGACGACACCCAGCTGTACATCAATGTTACAGAAGACCTGTCAGCCACCATTGACTGCCTCGAAAACTGCCTCGTAGATATAAAAACCTGGATGCGGCAGAATAAACTCAAACTAAATGATGGAAAGACGGAAATCATTCATCTCGTTTCTCGGTTCAGAAGCAGAATGCCTTACCAATGTCTTACCAAGTCATATCAAATTGAGCAACAGTATAAATTCATTCAAATCTAGTCTAAAGACATTTCTTTTTACCCAAGCTTTCTAATTAGTTTGTCCAGTATGTTTTACAATCTCATCAAATGTTCTTTTTTATATATATATGTATCAATTCCTTTTATTTACTTTACATTTGTGTAATTTTGCACTATATTTTGTCAAAATACCGGTTTTTATGTAAAGCGCTACGAGAATGTTTACATTTGTTTGGCGCTATATAAAAATAAACTATTATTATTATTATTATTATTATTATTATTATTATTATTATTATTATTATTAACTCAAGCCTTTTGCAGAAGTACAGGTACTACTAATTGAAACTTGGTTACACAATCCACCAAAAAAGCCTCTGATCCATTTATCTGAAGTCGATCTGATATCCGTCGTAGTAGAAACTAAACCATGCTTTTGATAAGAATGACAGTTGACGGTGATGGCCTTGACCCATGGGTGGGCAGATCATGTAAGATGATGCTAGCGGATATTTTGTTAGAAGGATTTGGTCTCATGATACATTGAATCTCTTGTTATTGGATCGTGCACCCCAACATTCCGGAACTGAGAATTCCCATCAGAATTCACTACTTTACAATAGAAATGAGTTTTACATGTCTCACAAATGTCATGCCTCACAAATTGTGAAGAAACAGTACTTTCAGCCGTCTTTTTCGTGTTCATTCAGACATAAAATCCTGCAACATGCCATCATCAACATGGCATTCAGAATTATAGTCAGTCAGTCCATGAGATGTACAAACAACGTAATTGAGATATACAGAACACAGGATTGACCATGAACACCGATCTGTCAATTCTGATGGCTGGTGCATTATGACGCTCCAGAAATACAACAACCGACACTGTTCCTTAGGATTAATTGTAGCTCAAAATTGGTATCATGTATCTACAAACTGAATGACAACTGCTAATATCCGGTATGAGATAACCCACACCAGCGTATAAACACAAAACATGATATCACAAACTCCTGTCATGAGCAGTAACTGATAAGATGTAGGATGATAGCATAATGAACTCTAACTATTCTGGGATTATGAGATGGAAACATTTCATTTTAATTCTTCCATGTAATGTCCAAAGAATAGTAAGTATAATCATGTATAATTTATAGAGCATAACCATATTGAATGTTAACATAATTGGATAAGGATTCGAACAACGAAATTGCACTTTTAAAAATGTGCTTGCACTCGCCCAAGTTTTATTGTAATAAATTCTTCATTGCTCCTAGTAGTCATAATTTCTTGTCAGCGTTCCTTTCCCAAACTTAACAATGACCAATCGTCGTGAACTTGCGCCAATGTTTCATTGCCAAGAGTTCATCAGTAAACTTACGAAAACCTAGGATGACAATGGGTAGGGCAGGTTTGTGGTATGATTTTTCACATGATTGTAATGGTATGCGGATGATGTGATCCTTCCGAGAAAACATTTACTACAAGTACATGATTCTCCACCAATCATAAAATGATATACAGATGAAGTGATGAAGTCCAAATTGAAGTAATGTTTTCAGCAAAAGTAATACGCATTTAAAATGGATTGCACGATCATATAAACATGGAACAAGTAGTCGTTTCTCTGTGAAACCAGTGGTCGTACCAAATAGCCAACTAGTCATACCGGAACCTCTGATCCATTTCTCGAGCTCTGAAATCGGCCGGAGTGAAAAATAAGCTATGGTATTTACAGAATGACAGTTGACGGCGATAACCTTGATCCATTGTTGTGATCGGATGAAGGCAGATCATTCAAGATAAGGCGAGGGAGACTTCGTTCGCAGGATTAGGGTTCAGCGTATATTGGATCACAAGCTATTGGATGGTACATTTCATATCCACTCGCTCACACCGAATTCATAACTTGGCATTACAAAATGTATTTCACAAATTCCTCCTCCCACATATTATGGAGAAAGATTTTACATTCATGGTGCTTATTTGGGTCCATACGTAGATACGTGCAACAGATAAATACGTGCCATTCGTGCAACAGATAAATTTATCAAAATTTATCACCTCGAAACAACAAATAGGTCAATCTTAATCCTGAGGCAAGAGGTCTCAAGAAGGTGCTGGTGTGTATTCGGTCTAACGATACATGACTCAAGTTTATTTTCTTCTAAGGGAATTGTATGTGAGAAATTTTATTGCAGGCTCGAATGATTTACAAAAACTAAAATTTATATTAAAGTGTGTGCACTTTCTCAATATATTTTGTGTCATAATACTCCGGATTATTGGTCGGTGCACCCAGTCATTACTCTCCACCACAAATTGTGTTTCACAGAAATGTCATATCGAATAAGTTTGGAAGAAAACTGTATTTTCAGACTCTTTTTTTTTGCTCATCCGGAGCTAAAAAGTATGCATTACTCAACAACGTGGCATTCAGATTAAAGTCTGCCCCTGTCCACATGATATCGCAAACAATATAATTGAGATATATAGGACGTACGAATAACGATGGAAACCGATCTGTGAGTGCCTTTGAATTGTGCATTACGACACCCCCAAAAAGTCATGAGTGATAATGTTATTATAGGAGGAAATGTATATCAGATGTGATATGGAAGTCTATTGGTCTCAACATGTAACATGTTGCAGTGTTGCACAACAACAACGCATGTCAGACTATTTGATGACACTATCCCATGACACTATCCCATGACACTATCCCATGACACTATCACATGACACCATTCCATTACACAAATGTGACGGAAACGCATTGCCTGTTTGAAAAAATATGGAAGGGCATAAGGGCAGTTTTTGACATTAGAGCGTTGGGGGCGAAGCCCCCAACTCTCTACATGTCTATGTGCTGACTTTTTTGTGGAGGTTTCATGCCAACCTATCGACGCCCGTTTTGGGGCGTAAACGTTTGTATACCTACTTCAAATGAGGATTTTCTTCGTCCTTGACATAAAATCTCTCGATTTGATGCCAAGCTTTGAATATTCCACAGATATATAATGCATAAATCGATGTGTTATGTTTGAGAAAATTACGCAAAATGCTCAGCTCGTCTGAAAAAAACGTCAAAATGGCGGAGCCGATGGAAATTCACGTTCCCAGAATGCAAAGCAAATTTTACCGCAATGACGCGTATTTAGGAAAGCACAGTTTTCTGTGCAGCATTTCGTGCATGCATGTACATGGAACCTTGCGTGTGCCCTTCTTTGGCGTAATGAAGTAAACACAACGATTCGTTTGCGATACCACAACTACGTTTACCGTAATTTGACGTATTTTATCACATGACAAGGTGTTCTATGTTGGGTTGCGAAACCTTTTTATTTTAAACTGGTCTTTCAATTTTCCCAGTATGCATGCATGTGTTAGCTAGATATGATGATCTCAGATGCAGATATTCCTCATAGTTTCCGATAATTTAAGGATATTTTATTGAGGTTGAATGTCATTTTATCAGGCATATCGGTTTCATTGAGTTCAAAATAAATGTTTATAGGAATATGATTGAAGTAGACCTATGTGTTTCATCATAATATATGCTGAATGAATTGGAATCATGTAGGGGAGGATATGGTTCAATTTTCTTTTATTGCGGGGAGGGGGGGGGGGGGTCACGTTGTGTAAGATACATTCAACTTTCGTGGTTCTGGTGATATGCTCGAGCTCTAATGTCGTCTCCCGCAGTTAACTGCATTTTCTTGTTGCTAACGTACCAAATGTAGTTCACGCCGTTCTCACGCTGTTTTCATTCATGATATCTCTGACAAGTAATTTAGCCATTCATGCTCAGTACAAACCTTTCCAAACACTCCGATAATCAGCTTCCATAGCAGCACAAGCATGACGAGGAACAGACAGATCTTCAAGAAGCACAACCTCGCAATGAATAAATTCTCAACCTTAAAGACCTAGTAGCATGCCGATGAAAGTGCTTTTCATTTAGTCCATTATGAATAGTTATCTGTAAATTCCAACGAATTTTACAAATACAATCAATGGGTTTCGAGATATTGAATCAAATAGGCACTCCTTCCGTAAATTGCCGAAGATTTTGATCACGATTTTAGTATGGGTCACGTGGTTTGTGACGTCATTTGAGGCAGTACTGAAAGTACATGTAGCCAGCAAGGTAAACTGCATGTCGCATATTCATTCTCGTTGTGTATGTTTGACAATTCAAGTGAACGGGTGAGATAGTTGGAATACGGTATTTCTTGTCTTGATATTTAGAATCAGTACTATTCATTCTCCCAGAAGGGAGGTTTGTTGAACTGCAAGATGTCAAGTATATGTTGGTTTTCACGTGTTTTCTTTTGAATCTCATGCATTTTGTAGTGGTTTTCTATCTTTGCGCTGACCGCCCAAATTACATGTTTTACGTTTTTGGCCAGCCATCAAAGCACATTTTGCCTCAACTGACGTCACGATTACGGAAACTGCCGAAGCTATTTTTTTCATCGGCATGAGAAGGCGATTGCAATACTGGCTCAATATACTCGATTATATGTCGCTGTTATTAATTACCAATTAACGCGAACATCTTTTTTATCGCCAAATGTCCACAATGCCTTTATCTGAACAGGAATAGAACCATATAATGGTACCTTGCTACTATGACTTTAAGGCAACGCACGTTATCATAAGAAACACAGCACAATTCAAATTCAGTTCATAAGCAACACCATGTTGAACGCCACTGTAACTTCATTAGCGAACTACGACCTCTGGTTGCTATGTGCTGAACTCAAAGGCTCTCTGGATACGGGTTAATGAATCACAACCTTAAATAGCATTCCTCATTTGGAATATTAGGCTGGGCTTATCATCGGCAAAAGCTGAGAACAAATCATTTTTTATAATGCCATTATGTGTGTTCAATTGACATATCCATGATGGGTAAATGAAACAACTCTAAAGTTTCCTGCGACATCTACACCATTCATATTCAACTACTAGTAACACCAATTTAAGCAATGATCAGTCATTGTCGAATTAAACGAGAAACTCAATCATGCAATCCTGATTATGTTTTCCAACATGGATGAATAAAATAACCTGTTATAACCTGAAAATTAAATTTTGGTCACCAAATAATGTCACGAAACTATTGGAAAGACAAGGAAACAAAAAAAAAAACATCAACGCAAGGTTGTAATCGTTCGGTTTTGTCAACAAACAATATGCTACAACATTTCCATTTCAAATATCTTTTGTGCCATAAGAGCATTAGCATAAAAACTCGTATTACTTCCAGCCTATCGCATAGCACAGACTAAAGATAACACTCATGCAGTGTCTTGTGTTCCGTCAACAGGAAGGTACTTCATGAAAACTCACGGAAATCCCAACAGTGTTCTGTCTATATCTGTTCTTATGACTGTTTGTTTCCCTACTGAAGTAACTGGAGATTAGCGAGAACCAATAACATATCCTCATTAAGATAAGCATACAAGATATATACATCAATTTTTACCATGACTGTCTTAGATACAATCGCAATGATAAATTTGCAATAAAAACATGCGAATTGACACGCAACATGGGGTTGCTTCGACCAGATCAGAAAGGTACAGAAAATATCTTTGCAATGTTCGAAGTACATTGTTATTTTACACGTTAATATTTAAATTGTCTGTTGGTTGAGAGTCTTCACTTGGCACTTCATGTCATAAGCTTTTACATAATGACCACCATCATAGACTCTGGGTACTGTATAAACTTGGACAATTTTTGTCCAGATGAGATGTGTGTTTCAGATCCAGATGACATTTGTGTCACCTGAAATGACAATGTACTCCGCTTGAAAATAGTATATTATTGCAAAGATTAGACATTTACGAGACTCATACACTAGAATATAACGAGTATTGTGATATCTTAACAATTAATTTCTATTTCACATATATGCCTTTACTGATGCTTTTACTGATGGTTTGATCAATTCTAATTATGGCCATCTTAATAAAATTTGTCAGACAATTTTAATTTGAGTCTTTCGTAAAGCAGGTATTTGTGCAGCCTTAAATAGCATTCCTCATTTGGAATATTAGGCTGGGCTTATCATCGGCAAAAGCTGAGAACAAATCATTTTTTATAATGCCATTATGTGTGTTCAATTGACATATCCATGATGGGTAAATGAAACAACTCTAAAGTTTCCTGCGACACCTACACCATTCATATTCAACTACTAGTAACACCAATTTAAGCAATGATCAGTCATCGTCGAATTAAACGAGAAACTCAATCATGCCATCCTGATTATGTTTTCCAACATGGATGAATAAAATAACCTGTTATAACCTGAAAATTAAATTTTGGTCACCAAATAATGTCACGAAACTATTGGAAAGACAAGGAAACGAAAAAAAACATCAACGCAAAATTGTAATCGTTCGGTTTTGTCAACAAACAATATGCTACAACATTTCCATTTCAAATATCTTTTGTGCCATAAGAGCATTAGCATAAAAACTCGTATTACTTCCAGCCTATCGCATAGCACAGACTAAAGATAACACTCATGCAGTGTCTTGTGTTCCGTCAACAGGAAGGTACTTCATGAAAACTCACGGAAATCCCAGAAGTGTTTCTGTCTATATCTGTTCTTATGACTGTTTGTTTCCCTACTGAAGTAACTGGAGATTAGCGAGAACCAATAACATATCCTCATTAAGATAAACATACAAGATATATACATCAATTTTTACCATGACTGTCTTAGATACAATCGCAATGATAAATTTGCAATAAAAACATGCGAATTGACACGCAACATGGGGTTGCTTCGACCAGATCAGAAAGGTACAGAAAATAACTTTGCAATGTACGATGTACATTGTTATTTTACACGTTAATATTTAAATTGTGTTGGTTGAGAGTCTTCACTTGGCACTTCATGTCATAAGCTTTTACATAATGACCACCATCATAGACTCTGGGTACTGTATAAACTTGGACATTTTTTGTCTAGATGAGATGTGTGTTTCAGATCCAGATGATATTTGTGTCACCTGAAATGACAATGTACTCCACTTGCAAATAGTATATTATTGCAAAGATTAGACATGTACGAGCCTCATACACTAGAATATAACGAGTATTGTGATATCTTAACAATTAATTTCTATTTCACATATATGCCTTTACTGATGCTTTTACTGATGGTTTTATCAATTGTAATTATGGCCATTTTAATAAAAGTTGTCAGACAATTTTAATTTGAGTCTTTCGTAAAGCAGGTATTTGTGCAGGTAACTGCCACACAGTACAGTTATGAGACAAATTTGGACGAAGTAGGGATTGTATCAGATAATGTTCATCAATATCTGCATGATCCATTTATCATGCTCTACAATCGACCAAAGTTCGAGACTAAGCTATGCTTTTTATAAGGATGACAGTTGACGGTGATGGCCTTGACCCATGGATGCGATCGGATGAAGTCAGATCACGTAAGTTAACGCGAGGGGATATTTTGTTTGAATGATTAGACGGCGAGATTGGATCACATGTTTCTCCCGTCATATTGAGCTACATAGTGCGTTTCAAATCTCCAGGAGTGTGGGTATCCCTGAGAATTGATATCTCTGCGTCAGAAAACGTCACCTTCGTAACAATGAATGTCACATCTCCAGGTTTAGAAATGTTTTTGGCGTCTTATGTAGATGACTGTGTATGCAAAATGCCATATGGCATGCTACACAATGGCACATGAACAATAATATGGAAATGTCATTTGATGATATCCTAACCTGATGCTTTGGCAATATTGAATTGTTGGATACTTGAATTGTTGGTCAAGAATCCACCAATGATGGTGTTCATGATTCCGTTCGCGCTACTTGATTTGTGACATGTCCGTGTCTCATCTACGCTCACCATAAATCTTTGCCCCTGTTCCAATGATCTAGCTTCCATATTGAGGCCTGGACCAATTTGTCAATTTGACAATAACTGGGTTTATTGGTGCACATGTGATCCTAGCAGTGAATACCCACTGCTGTTCCGTATATGGAAACACAAATCTGTCACCCACAGGTGCAACAGATAAATCTATCATTGAAATTACAACAACAGCAGCTGGTCGGAAATACCTAATATGAAAGTTTCAAATGTCAATATTGAAATTAAAATGACTTGACAATGGTAATGATATGACCGTCCAGGATATTGTTCACTAATTACGTAGCAAGGAATCAGGTCTATCATTATCTGTTTATTTGCAGCATATGCATGATTTTTTTGCCTTTGAAAACATTCATACTTGAATACGAGACAAAGTCTATAACAGGAAATTCTGATACACTATTCTGGGTTTACTACCCAATAAGTACGCACTGAATAATTTTCTGGGTTGCTGAGTCAGGTACAACAATGTACTAAGCCTAGCAAAAATGAGAAATATTCTTTTGATGTTTCAGTAAATTGTCCTAGAAAAAGATTCAATGATGAATTGAATTGACTCAACACCCTGCACCACTAAGGTAAAATTGAATGATATTTTGCACTCATTAGTGTGAATATCATCCAATTTTACAGTGGCGTCAAGTTAATCTGATCACGCGATGCAGAATGATGAGTCAATGTACGTCGTTCTATATTTGTCGCTAGCAGAAACATCGGCAAATCTATCTCTACGACATGCTACTAAATCAAAACATCAAATGAGTATTTCTCATCTTGAATTATAGCGTGACATTGAGAAGATCAATAATCGAGAATAATAATGCACAATAAATACTGTTAAAATATTGATAGTAGCAGATGTATTACTTAGATATAACAGCAAACAAGTAGAGGCACTATCAAGTCAGAGCAGTAATAAATGAAGTCCAGGAATGTAATGAAATATTGCTTAATATAATCACCCTTACTATGCTCGACCTTTTTACAAACGTTGAAAATCAATACATGTAATTGTTTCGGTACACATCTTATATTACCTAGATATATTATTTACATTAACTTGTACGAGAAGAAACACAATACACATGAAGTAAAATCATATAAAGCAAAAAGTAATGCAAGGTTCCTTTCATTTGTTCTATCCACCAACAACATGCTACAACATTACCACTTCAAATTTCATTTGTTTGAGAAGAGTATGAGCACACGAAAATCACCTTACTTCCAAGGTGTTTCAACCTTAATTCCAAGATAATGCCGGTGCTAATGATTCATCCGTCAACAGGAAGCTATTTTGTCAACCATGACGGGTATCTTAATGGTATTCCTGTCTACATGTATCATGTGTATATCTGATCCTCGAAATATTTGTTCCCTCTTGCTGAGGCAACTGAAGATCGGTGATAATGAGAGGACCTCATCGTAATAACGCAGAAGTAACCTAACTAAATATTTAACCATGGCTGTCACAGATACACATGAAAGCATGGAGTTGGTTTGACCAAATTAAATGGGTGCAGAAAAGCCCTGACGTGATCCCTTTTTCAATAAAGAACATGAAATGAATTTCGGAGACTGAATAGCATCTGCTTGTGGACAAACATGCCAAAATACTTAAGTTTGGCTTTCGCATGTATGGAAAATGTCGGTATTAAAATTTTTATCAGTAGTAGACGATTCCACCGCTCACGTTTATCAGTGATAGCTAAAAGTTCTTCAATATTTGTCAAACGGGAGTTCCAGTGATTCATCGGACAGGTCAACGACCCTACCTATGTTGTTCTTTATTCCACTGATGTTCAAGTGTTTGACGACACAGTTTGGTGACACAAACAGATCTATATTTGACTTGCAGACTTTATTGAATCAGAGAGCGTCTGGAATGTACTCGACATGGACGAGGTCTGCATCAGCGAAATCCATTATTTGAAATTCTTATCACCTGGAATGTTTGCAATCAGCAATATAAAGTGATATACTTATGTTCTGTCTGTAATTTTGTTAGCTTATCTCATACGGAACAGAAGACTGTCTTTGAAATATTGACATTTATTCACAAAACTTTTTTCTCCCAACTGTTTGTTTTAAAAAGAATATGGTGGGTCATCAACGTGAGATTGTCAACGTGAAATCTTTCCAAGGTATTGCGTATGACGTCTTGTGCACCAAAATTCTCATCAATATATATTGAAGTGATATTAGAAGAGATCATTTCGGTATATGAGGTGAAAATCATTGAATATGATGGAGTGTCATTTCAGAAATTACTATGTTTAGGAGGCTACGACATGGTATATATTTTCTCGTGTGGGAGTGTAACGACCTTTGCCATGTATCAATCAAGCGGAATGAGCGAAAACTGTCAGTTTCCCCTGGTGGGCAAATTAGAACTATCTTTTTTGGTAAATGTTGAACGTTTGTTCTGTGCAAAATCCAATCCCCCCACTGTCTATTGTTTGAAATATATATTCTTATTATTACGTATAGTCAAAAATATTTATGTAAAACAGAGCAAAAACAGAGATAAATACAAAATCCCAGTCATCACAGTCATTAGGAAATCCAGTCATTATTACATTCAATGGATTGCGATCCTTTAACAGGTATATCGCGGAAATCTAAATTGTATTCCTGTCTTTATCTGATCTATTACTATTTAGAGTTTCCCTATTGAGGTAACAGTAGATCAACATTAATACGAAAATCTCACAATAATAGAATAAAGTATCTTACCATGACTGTCTTAGATGCATGTATAGTAAAATATCGATGTGAAATGGATTCACTGTTACGATCCATTTTAATTCATGCTTGCGGAAGTACACGTCTGGCAAAACGGTTCAAATTGAGTGCTTCACTGACAGCTCTGAATTTTGTCTCCCGAAAAATGTTCAGTCATGGAAGCCATTACAGTGACAGTTGCTTTAATTCTACCAATTGTTGAAACTGATATGGGTTTGACAACTTGATATCTTACTAGACAAGTTGGTATTGTTCGACGAATTCACCGCTTGAGTTGATTTAATAATGTTGCCCGAAGCACTCCAATGTTTTGTTATCTTTGGTTTTGTCAGTCAAATGGTACGTGTGTTTTGTTTGCAATAGCAACCAGGATGAAGAAGTGGAGGAAAATACACTTTTCCTCCTCATTGAGTACGTCAGCGATTGCGCCTCCTCAATGACACATATAATTACTTGGCTCAACAGATTCGGTTTTGACATTCATTTATACAAAAACGATCGGAATGTTCCACACGTCCCTGCATCTTCGACTTCCAAGAGCACGCCTCCTACCATTGAATTGAATGTCATGTTGATTTACATATATCTGGGTATAATGAAAACTTTACGAGAACGGCCTTGCCAGTTGTACCAACGAGGCGATTTTGTTTGCTGGTCAAGGTCAAAACCTCCGGATGCCGCCCCCCCCCGCGATATCAGTGTTGTTTCATCTATATGAACAGATAAATACTAATTTATGTCATTTCTGGATCCAGATCACAGATGAGCTTGAAAAAGAAAAATACTGCAGTTGTGCTCATAATGCAGGGTATGACACTTTGTATGTCAAGTATGTGTGCCTTCCTTTTTTTTCATCAACGTTTTCTGGGTCAACCACTACTAGACTAAAGTGTATCAAATGAAAAATAATATGGGGAGCCATGCATGGAGTAATGCAGACTGCCTTTCATTTGTATTGTCCTCAGACATAATGCTGCAACATTTCCATTGCAGATGCCATGTGATATAAAGAGTATTAGCGGAGTGATCCAGGTGATTCACTAACTCACACAAAGATAACACTCGTGCAGTATCTTGAGTTCCATCAACAGGAAGGTCAGTTGTAACAACTCACGGATATTTCAATGATATTTCTTTACTTATCAGTTATTGTTTCCTTGCTGAAGTAATTGGAGATTGGGACCAATGCGATAACCTTTAATGAAAAGCAGCTTCATACATAAATGTTTATCATAACTGTTTTATAATGAAAACTGATTGCTATTATAATAACTGTTGTGGATGCCGGTAACATGATTTTTTGGCTTGATCAGAAAAAAATAACCTTCAAGTATTTTCTTTTAAGAAAACAAGTCTCCTTTTTCAGAAAACAACATAACTGTATGTAGGAAACAATACATTTTCTGCTCGCGGAAGTACATGTCAGAGCACTTTACTGTGCCTATGTATGGAGAATTTCAGCCCTTCTCCAACCTTACAAGGTGGCATTCAAACAAAATCTTCCACATTCTCAATATCGAACTCCATCGGAATCAACGCTGGACATGCTAGATTAGTGTGGCAGTTTCAACGTTCACGTTCAATCTTGAAGATCAAAATATATCCTTTTTTAAGGACCGGAGTTTTATCGATACATCGAACAAATCAACGACCCTACCAAGCGGTTCTGCCATTCAAGGCCTATTTCTCACTCATTAATTTGTAATTTATCAGACAACATAAACTAGGGTACAAACCAATACATAACCTATATACACATGTGTTGATGCACTACAATCAATGTTCGTGACATTCACATACAAACGATTCAACAATACATGGAGGATGGAATTCGATCGTACTTCCGTCATGATAGTCATCATTGCTGCCATCAAAGTCTTCAGCACCACCACTGTCATCCTCTCGTGAATCTTCTTACCTTCCTGCGTCAGAGTGTTCCAATTAGTCACTATGCATTCCTTATATCACATTCTAGTACAAGGGCATCCTCTCCAACTACAGATCTTGTCCTACTCGAATCCCCATCCCTCGTTTTCGGTTAGACTTGGGACATCAGGGTGTGGGATATGTACCATCCAGATAGCAAACTGGTAATTTACATGCTCGAAGTACAGATGCAGGACTGTGACAGTTGCAGGAGGTTGATTGAGATTTATGTACCGTTTGTGAAAGCTCCATCAGGACTCCTATATCTTTCCTCATTGTACAATTACTAGCCAAATGGCCGTTTGACTAATTATAACGAAGTGCAACATACGAGCCTTAATCGACATGAAACGGATCTCTAACAACCTGTATATTTTATTTGGATTAACATTCGTTGGCGTGCAAGCCTATTGGTAATGGACATTATGTGTTTTGAAGGCGATTGTGTGTCGTTTTTATTCAGAAAATAGACCAATCCCATGTACGGAACACGCCGATGATTGATTATCACTCTGGAGAATCATTCGTATGTTGTATGTATATTGTTGTATATAATGTTAAATAACAGCATTACCGCTGTTCGTGTATTTGTGACTTTTCTGATTTTATTTTCTTATGGCTGAAAAAATGGGCGCTAAAATATCATATTTATTGGACTGGTCCTTTAAGAGATCACTGTGGTATATGTAGGGTGAAAATCTGTCATTGAATATGATTGATTATCGCCCTAGAGAATACTTTAAGGGGGCTACGATAAGTGTGATTCTCGTATGGTGGTGAAATGACCTTCATCGTAACCTTAGAAACCCATCAGTGGAGAAATAAATGGAAACTGTCATTTCCCTGGTGGGCGAATGACAATGATTTCCATTGGTAAATTTTGTTGAACGTTTGCAATGAACCTAATATCTGTCATTAGCTTGTTTTATGTTTGTATAACGGGAAAACAGAGCACAAGCAGGATTCATGCGATGTTCCCAACTTGTTATTTTTTTGTTCTTACAAATAACATTCCACAGCATTTCTAAAAACAATAAAACAACAAGAAACGAAAACAATAACACATATACAATGTCTTACTTCGTCAACAGGAATATACTTTTTGAATCTCATAGATATCTCCAAGTATGTCACAATGTTATTGCAGAAAAAAGAATTTGTCACCTTGCTGAGCTTGCTGGAGATATGTTCAGATTTGATAACCTCAATATCATTGAAGGCACGCTTCAAAAGCACGGCTGTTTTCAGATAACAATTTGACTGGGATTCACTCGAGTGATCAAATTTAATTCATGTATGCGGGGATACATGTCTGGAAACGTCCTTCATCTATGTACGTTGAATTTTGCTACTGTGTTTTTTTCCAGAAATGTATGTTGTACATTTTTAGGAGCCATTTGTACGAAAACATGCTATCCTACGGAATATTTGTCATCAAGTCGATATTGCTGGACAGATTCCCCACTCACTATGATGACGAAATGTCACCAATAACGATCGACTTATATTTTTTTAGAGTGGAGGTTTAGAAATCATCACACAGGTCAACGATCATGTCATGCCTGATAGCATCCATGTGACATAATAGCATCAATGTGGCAGTACATCATTGAACATCTTTTATGACATTGCATTCGTTCCATAGAACGAGTAGCTCTTATAGTCATGTTTATACCAGTAACGGTTGGGTCTTCTCAATGAAATAACTGGTTATAACTATCGCTCAATTATGTACACATATTTGACGTAGATTATATGAGCCATGCCCGATAGATTTAGCTTGAAATAATACGACTACGGATAAATAATGTTTACCAGTTCTGCTGATTGACTACTGCTTCTCAAAATGAATTGACGCCCGACAAACTGCTTCAACTTTTACGTGAACGGACGTGCCAAGTGTACCAACGATGCATCATTGTTGAACGGTCAAGGTCAACAGTGGAAGACTGATGAGCAGAATTTTTTTAGCCATGATCTGTCACACTTAATCGCATTGTTCGCCAACATATGAACGCTTGGGCAGTATAACTCATTGACTTACAGCTATGTGTAAATTTATCCTTTTCTCTATAGGGAGATCAGTGTATGTGTATATGTGTATCCATATGTGTATCAGTGTATGTGAGACTCATGTCTGGCATATACGTAACATTATTTTGTTATGTCACAAACGAGCAATGCTTGTCACAAGCAATAATTTCTAATTGCATTCGAAAACTAAATCCGATGCAAACATGGTATTTTCTTTAGGGTATGAATGCTGTGCAGCATATAGAGATGAACTTCCACTAGATATAACATTATGGGTAAATTACGAAGCATATGCGCACTAATTGCTCTGCTGGTTCTCTGTTTTAGCTTCAACCCTGAGTCGAGTACCAAATGCAAGAGCATGAATCATACCTTCCACATTAATTTGCCCATCGACATCAACATCATTAATGTTGAATGCAAAATATCTCGGCAGTTTTGCAATGGCGTTGAATTTAATCTGAATCCCTCGGTGCAATGAGTGATGAGTCAGTGTCTGTTCTATATTTGTCAGCAGCAGCCACATTCGTTGTTCAGAGACCTACAATCCTGGAAAATTGTTTCTTAGCTCTGAGTTATAGAGTGACATTGAGAACACCAACAGCCGGGAACTGACAGCAGATACATGTATCTAACGTAGATACAGAATAGATGGTTTATTCTAATATATGTTTATCTCAATATATATTCGAAACGGTCATCGATAAAGGGTCTATTTCATCATTAGATTTGATGTTATTGCTCAGGGGTGACTGAAACAATGCTATCACTAAATACACTGGAATAATTATCAACCAGAAAATCAATTCGTTTGGGCTAGAAATATGTGGATGGATTTTCACTATCCGTGAAGATTCTACATTTCAGAGGCTATGACGTCCTGTTCTTGTGTGGGAGAGAAAAGACCTCAATTCGTCACTGATAACAGAGCGAAAACTGTCGAGTATCGCTGACAGGCAAACCAAAATGATACCAATGAAATAAAATGTTGAACGTTTGCAATGTCTCCGATCTTGTGCGATACCTTTTGAGCAAGGAATCGCGTTGGGTCCCTTTTCCAGAAAGATCAAGCTGAAACATTTACATTTCGAATAGCATAACAATGGTAGTAAAAATATTTACTACCTAGGAAACGAATATCACCCCCTGAAGATGCAGGTTCCTGTGTTCAATCAACAGGATGTCAATTCGTGTTAACTCAGGGATATAACTCTGTTATTCCTGATTATAACTAATATAAGTACTTATTTCATAATTGGGGAAAATTGCGATCCGTACTGTAGTAATCTCTTATATTGTTTGACAGATTTCCTTTCTATATTTAGCATCATTGTGTATATCTACGAACGTGAAATCTTCTGTCGACGTAGAATGAGACAAGCTCAACGAACTCAGCTTCCAGCGTACATGCAACCATTGAAATGCTTCATAGACATGTCTATCATTGACTGTATCAACCATCCTGAAAAGAGTTGAAGTGCCTCAACACACAGCCCGAGAGCCCTTTGACACGAACGGACGTGCCAAGTGTACCAACAAGCATTGCTGTTGGCTGGTCTAGGTCAGGAGCAGAACGACTCATCGTAGATGCCTGAGGGTACCAATATCATTTGAATATCCAGCCTGGATCAATCACACTTCTTTGTATCGTTCGACATGAAATACAATGTGGTCGGAAATCGATGATCTCGGAAACATCTCGGACTCAAGGTTATAGTAAATGTGACATAAATTTCATTCTATTGGGATATAACAGAACCAAACAGAATAGTGTGGCAGAAGTTCGGAGTTTGGAGTAGAAACTAGCAACGCTAGTGTTATATGAAAACCGTCACGGCCTTTGGTTATATGATCAGCGAAATCCAACGCTGCTACAATCTTTGTATGATGTAAACATTGTAAGGATAATTTCAGGCATTTTTGTTAGAAATTATATAGAGGCATAGTTACTGGGAAGTGATAACAGTCTGGCTAATCAGAAGACAAACACCTATATAATTTGGGAATGAAACTGTGAGAACGTTCAATAAGAAATAAATTTAGTAACCACAGTTTGCCTTACCTAATTGGTAATTGTTCATATTAGAAGCCTAAGCTCCATCTGCAGTTGTTCCGTACACATAGGTCAATTCACACATTTCAGTTTGGACGTGACCTTAAGATTTACCACTTAAGGTCAACAAAAAGATAGTCATAGGCCTATACGATGTTCCATATATTCATAATACAAACTTAAGCTTTTTCTGTAGTGGTTTGAAATGTAGAGGTCAATTTAAACAATACTAAATTTTTCACATCAGACACAAAGTTGTATGTATGTATCCATTCCCATCGAACTGACCAGATATATTATGTGAGAGTTAACCTGAAGAGTTTACAATTGCTAGATAAAAGTTTGCCATCATACTTAGCTATGCTTGTCCAAAAAGAACAGCATATTAATATTTTAAATCGCATCTATTGCCAAGTCTGCATACAAATCGAAATTGCCAGAAATAATTCCTGCCGATTCTCATCTCTTCTGTAGAAGCCAGTCTAAGGACTATATAACTGTGAAATGACTGACCAAATATTGCTCGTTGCATTATCTTACAGTGCGCATGCATGATTGTAACATTTCTATGAATTATCATAACGTTCTTGACAGTCAACACTGACTTATCACATATTGTTCAGAGCCCGAGACCTTCTCGGGCTATTTGCACACTGGAATTGACGTTAGTGCCCGAGACCTTCTCGGGCTATACGCAGTGAAGGGGTTAAAGACATTCTATCGTAATACAATCTTAATATAAAGCATATAAGAAATCCATAAGGTCATGCATGTAAAGTTTACAAAATTGGACTGTTGTCATTGCAAAATTTGACCGTAACCACTAAAGACACGAATGTGGACGAACAGACAGCTTGGCGGGTCACGGATCCAAACCCAAGTCAATAGGTTAACCGACCAAAGGTCCAGTAACATAAGAATTCAACTAATGTCATGAATGAAATAGAACTATATATTATCATAATTTTGACATCTCTGCATGCCATGCAATACAAACATTCACATTCATTACACAATAGGTGCTGTAATATAATTAATGTATTATCTAACCATTGATTCCAGATATGGTTATATTCCATTGAGGTCACTGTGAGATATGCTTATTGAGACATTTGGGTTGAGATGATAACTTACTCATCCACCACCAATGATGAAACATATTCGGAATAAGTAACAATGTGAGAAACCCAAATCAGCATTAGAGTGATCTAATATGAATTATTTCAATTATTCAGCGATAACCAGATAGTGCACCGAAATATCCATGATTGCGCTACAAAGCAACAACTAATTGTTTGTGACAGTGCAAGTGTCATCCATACCCATAGAAATCAGGGATTCACATATATAGGACGTGGTGCTGATGTAGCTATCATGTCGTAATGATCGTCTCCGAGCGTTTCCAAGGAGACACACCTCGTATTTCACCGCAATTACTCACATATTTATTGGCGGCCGAGGTCACGACAATGTTTATGGCCACAAACAATTAGCTTCCGTCCATCAGACAAGCAGCTTTTACATTCAGCCGTGGTATCTCACACTTCAAACACATCGTTAGCGGGGTTGAATGGAATTCCCATAAGAAATGCGAGCTACAACCTGCGAACTGGTCAGAGAAGAAAGGAGAAATTATTACTTATTCCGTCTCGATTCGGAAAAGGAAATTCTCATTACGAAACGTGAGTTGCGACCGAAGTATACTGTGACCTGCGGGCTATAAACAATAAACAAAGATGGTCATGTGGCCTGCTGGCTATAGACTGCGAGCTGCGTATATGTAACATTACAAACTGCGAACTGCGTACAACAAAATGCAACTCGAATATTTGGTTATATACATTTTCCCATATTAAACCATGGTTTACTACGAAATATGTCATACAATAAAAGATTGCTCTTTCATACCAGCTCACAGTTCGTAATGGGAATTCCATAAGGTTGAGTACAACCCATTCATATTATAATGTCTTTTAATACAAACCATTTGAAATATATTTCAGAACAAGGATTTTATGGATGGAAAGTGCAGATGGACTGGAAGAGACTCCACTTAGTGTATGGCCTGTTCAAGTTAAAGTTATCAGATTTGATATAGCGCTCTTTTCAGCCGAACTAAATCCGCTTTCAAAGGCGCTTTACACTTTAACCCCAGTCTGAGTGATTGTACTTGGAGCTGCCACACTCAAAGCGCTCTATACAACACCCATTATCAACCGGTACCCATTTAATCCTGGGTGAAGATAGACACATTAGTGGTAAATGCCTTGCCTAAGGACACTAGTGAAATGGCACAGCAGTCCAGCTCGAGACTCGAACCCATGATCTTTGGATTACGAGTCCGATGCCTTATCCACTGCGCCACTCACTCCACTCCGAGGCCATATATTGCATTACAAACTCAATACGGTATTAACTGTGTTGGGGATGATGATTTTATGTCGGGGATGCTCGACATTTTACCCATATGACAAAACACAAATGTCACATATGGTTCTTATTTTACTTTGCATGAATGCAAACTGTCGTACTAGTAATAAAAAGTCTGTGGTGATTTCATTTGTTTTTGTTTCTATGTAATTCTCATATACGTATATGGCATACTCGTGACGTTGCTTCAGAGGTCATGGTCACAAAATATAACACCCAAAGGCTCCGCAAATACTAATATAATAATGTAACAATCTATATGACAATGTATAAAGTATTATCACCAATGGTCTATACTATACGGACTATAGTGTAAGAATGTGATTCAATATATTCATAGCAAATCACCTCCGAATTTGTACTTTATTCCAGCAAGATGATTATTGATAATGTGAGCACAACACAAGCACGATCATTGCTTCATTGTGTTCACTACCATGTTTCGGGCTTCAGCAGTGTTTGGACAAATCCTATTGATCCTGTTGATCATTGACCAATATTATACAGAGGCCTCACATAATTATATATGAGGCTTGGTTGAGTGCAGTATCAATTTTTATGCCAAAATAATATGGTCGCATCGTACAACATTGTGATAGTTGTACCTGCTGCCTCCATCGCTTTCGGGTTTCTTCCACACCTACTTCCACTACACAAACACAGCGAATTGCTGGGAGGCACTCGATATATTATCTCAGAAGAGCTAAATAATGTCGTTTCCCTCTAGGATGCAACGACCGATGCAATTAAATGAGATCCCATTGAATCACTTCATGGTATCCATTATGCCTTGAAGAATGAACACCGTCATATTGGCTACAGCTGGATGGTCTTTGAAGATATCAGTTTGATATACGGGTGAAAATATGTTATGGATAGGATTGATTATTATTCCTGACAATCCTTCTATGGGGCTACAATACAGCCTAATTGTTGTATGGGTATGAAACGACACTTTTCCCAACCTTAGACATCCAACAATGGTGCGATGAACAGAAACTGAAAGTTTTCCTTACAGACGAATCAAAA
Source organism: Terebella lapidaria (assembly GCA_949152475.1). Classification (NCBI taxonomy): domain Eukaryota; kingdom Metazoa; phylum Annelida; class Polychaeta; order Terebellida; family Terebellidae; genus Terebella; species Terebella lapidaria. The sequence continues at coordinate 38,727,216 of OX424556.1, forward strand.
TGATCAAAATTCCCAATGATCATTACCAATGATCAAAATCACTCATTGGTAAATGTTGAATGTTTCCATTGCAACTTCGATCAGTCAAAATGTGTTCCCCGCTATGTCTTTCTTTTGGTATTACTTGTATATTTATTCTGCTATCATCACGTATAGCCCAAAATGTGTATGTGAATTATAAGGTAGACCTTAAGCGGGATTAATGTGATTTTCCAACCTTTGAGTTTTTTTCTACAAAGAACAATCTGTGGTTATTCCACAACGGTAGACAGAGAGTGGTCACAGGAAACAACAACAAACAAAACGCCTGGCATTTATAACACATATACATTGTATTTTGTATAGACAAGCTTCAAATAGTTTATCATGACTGCCTCAGACACCATGCGTCAGATGTGAAATAGAGAGGAATTCACTCTTCTGATCCAATTTTATCTAATGCGTGTTGGTATATATGTCTGGAAACGTGCTTCACTTTCTTCGGTTTAATGACAACCCTAATATAATTTATTCATTTGCTGCTGTTTCTTCCCACCAGACATTTAAACCTAGGAAGCCATCATAGCAGCAGTTGCAGAAATTCTGTAAGTTTGTGAAGGTGTGGGTGAGTACTTGGTATCATACATGACATGCTGGTAATTTTGAAAGGGTCATCACTTACGTTAATTGCGGAATATTACCAAAAAAAAAAATATTTGTCGGAATGGAGGTTTGGGATTCACCACACAGGTTAATGCCCCTGACATCTGGATTTGTCATCTAATTGGTACCCGAGTCTTCTTTGTTATATAAAAGAAACCAAGACAATTTATTGGTTATTGATTCAAGCGTGTCAGATTCACCCAATAATGTGGAAATGTACTTGGCATAGACACGTTTCGTACACTTTGCATCTTGTAATTATTTTTGTGACGTGGTAATTCTCCTCTGCAACGAATCATGCCCACCAGTTATTGCAGCTTCTATATATTATGTAAGACTAATCGGGTGTCACTACCGTAAATACACATTACTGACCGATGTGTCCCATTTAGCATGAGCCCAGCCAAATACATTTAGGTTGCGAAATTCATAAAATCACGGATTGCAACCAGGGTATGTTTCGTAGTCCTAGACTATAGTGGAAACTGACCCCGCCATGTTCCTACCCAAACTGTATTGATGTGTCACAAATTGTGGCTTTCTCTGGTTGAGAACACCTTTTACGAGAACGGACATGCCAAGTTTACTAACGACGCACCATTGTTGGCTGGTCAAGGTCAAAAGTGATAGACTGATGGTCAAATACTGAAGGAGACCAACATTGCAAGGTGGCATTGTTCAGCCACGATCAATCACACTTCCCAGTAAACGTGATTCCCCAGCTATGGAGAAAGCGACAAGAATGTCACTCTGCTGGGATATGCAAAACGGCATGTGTATGTATGTATGGATCAATCTATGTGGCAAATTTCACAAGATGTACGTGTATATTCAGACTGAAAATACACTACTTGCTCAATTTGGACATGGGAATTTTGTGGTTATAGTTCATACCCACCATGTTAATACCGAGAGCGTCATTGCATTGTTAATCCACGAACTTAAATCGTCCGCCAGAGTGGAAACAAAACCATGCTATTTGTATGAATCACAAATGATGGTATGCTCCTTGACCCATGAATATCTTCGATTGAAGGCAGATTTATCAAGATGTGCGATGGCGATTTTGTGAATATTACAGGATGCAGAGCGAGATGGCAGTTGGCACAGCTGCCACAGAACCAGCTGAATGCAACGATCAGCCAATTTCACAGTGGCGTTAGATTTAATCTGAACACGCGGTGCAAAGTGATGAATCAATCTCCGCTGTTCTACAGTCACGTCGTTAATTCTATCTTTAGACACATGCTACTAAATTTAATCATGAAATGAATCTTCCCCATTTTGACTTATAGCGTGGAATTGAGAACATCTCCTGTCAGTCGAAAACTATCAGAAGTTATACATATTCGAAACGGTCATTACTAAAGAGTATAACGGGATTCTTTAGTAAACAATAGAAACGCCATCATTATGAATGGTTTCGTGGCCCCATAAGGGTCTTGCTGACGTCACAAAGATGTGGTCACAAGATATATTGGAATAACTTTCAACCATGAAATCTATTCGTTATATTGGCAGAATTTCTGTTATCAATCTCGGCAATTCCACGTTCTAGAGGCTACGTAATTGACCAATTCTTGTGTGGGGGAGGAAAGATCTCTATAAAAAATTGAAACTGTCACTGATGGAACGAACGAAAACAGTCAAGTTTTTTTTACAGAAGTCAAATTATTCCCACTAATAAACGTTGAACGCTTATAATGAAACTCCGATCTTTCATTTGTTATGTGCAATCGTGTTCAAAGGAATCTTGATTCAAGTCCGTCTCCGGAATGATCACGCTACATTTCTTCGTATATTTAGAAATAAATGTGTGTAACACATTTCGGCAACTTCTTCAATATGAAAACAAAATAGAAGATACACGAGTGTCTTATGTTTTTTTAGTGACATATTCGGTCGACTTTGCAGTTTGGTTTTTCGCAGTTTTTGCAGTTTGAGTTTGGTTGAACTAGGCATTCAGTGTGTACCCATCGAATGGCTTCATCAATACGTATATCACTGACTGCATCCAGCATCTTGAAATGAATTGAAGTGCTTCAAACACAGTATGAGAACACTTTCATACGAACGGACGTGCTAAGCGTACCAACAAGCATTGTTGTTGGCTAATCAAGGTCAGGAGTAAAATGACCCCAGGCAGAGTCTCGTTCCTGGCTCAGTATTCAAGGATTTCGAGGGTGGATAGACTTATTTCTGGAAAAGGAAAAAATTAGCCCAAGGGCTAAGAAAGGTTACCGGACAATATACATTTTAGATATTAGCCTTTTGTCCAGTGACCTTGAAAATAAAGTCACTGATAAATTCAAGGCCATGAAATTTTCAACAAATATATCACTTCTAGTATGTCCACAATAAATTCCTAAGCTGTAAAGTCGATAATAAATGAGACATTAGCCATTCTGTGATGTGACCTTGAAAATGAGGTCAAAGTTCAAGTTCAAGGTCATGAAAATATTCAGTATATATCATTCTTCTATATTCGCAATTGATTCCTATGCTGTAAAATGTAAGTATCAATCTATTACCACCAATACAATCAGATTTTGATGATGCCAATAAGAAACGTAAAATACTACATTTTGCAATAGAAACAAACAAAGCCCGACCAAACAGTTTATCCAAAGACACACTGGCGTCTTCAGGGGCAGACAATGTGTTAAATGTAGTTGTTTCTACTGTACACCAGATGGAATTAGTATACAACTGCCCAACAACCTATGAAAATAATCTAGAAATCCGAATCTAACCCCATGGAATAGATACATGACAAGTACAAAAGTATCCAATCACAAGCCCGAAGGCTACTGAGTTGATGGTATCCTCGGGGACAGATTTAACGTCCGCCAGCAGTGACACCGACTCAGTGGTATAAATGTAAGTATCAATCTATTACCACCAATACAATCAAATTTTGATGATGCCAATAAGAAACGTAAAATACAACATTTTGCAATAGAAACAAAGCCCGACCAAATAGTTTATCCAAAGACACACTGGCGTCATCAGGGGCAGATGTAAAGATGATAATAAGCGATATATTAGCCATTTTGTTCTCTGACCTTGAAAATGAGATCAAAGGTCAAATTCTAGATCACCAAAATATTCAGCATACATCATTTCCCATATGTTCACTATGGACCCCTAAGCTGTAAATTTGATAATAAGCGAGATATAAGCCATTTTGTATTCTGACCTTGAAAATAAAATGACTAACCTTGAAATTTAGGTCAAGGGTCAAATTCAAGGTCACTAGAATATTCAGCATATACCATTTCCTATATGTTCACAATTGATTCCTAAGCTGCAAAGTCGCTAATAAGCAAGATATTGGCCAATTTGTCCTGTGACCTTGAAAATGAGGTCAAAGGTCAAATTCAAGGTCACAAGAATATTCAGCATATATCATTTCCTATATGTTCACAATTGACTCCTAAGCCGTAAAGTCGATAATAAGCGAGATATTAGCAATTTTGTCCTGTGACCTTGGAAATGAGGTCAAAGGTCAAATTCAAGGTCACGAGAATATTCAGCATATATCATTTCCTATATGTTCACAATTGATTTCTAAGCTGTAAAGTCGATAATAAGCGAGATAATAGCAATTTTGTCCTGTGACCTTGAAAATGAGGTCAAAGGTCAAATTCAAGGTCACGAGAATAATCAGCACATATCATTTCCTATATGTTCACAATGGATTCCTAAGCTGTAAAGTCGATAATAAGCGAGATATTAGCCATTTTGTCCTGTGACCTTGAAAATGAGGTCAAAGGTCAAATTCAAGGGCACGAGAATATTCAGCACATATCATTTCCTATATGTTCACAATTGATTCCTAAGCTGTAAAGTCGATAATAAGCGAGATATAAGCCATTTTGTCCTGTGACCTTGAAAATGAGGTCAAAGGTCAAATTCAAAGTCACGAGAATATTCAGCATATATCATTTCCTATATGTTCACAATTGATTTCTAAGCTGTAAAGTCGATAATAAGCGAGATATTAGCCATTTTGTCCTGTGACCTTGAAAATGAGGTCAAAGGTCAAATTCAAGGTCACGAGAATATTCAGCACATATCATTACCTATATGTTCACAATGGATTCCTAGTCTCTAATCTCAATATTAAGTGAGATATTAGGCTTAATGTGTCCCATTATAAAGCATAGGAGAATTTAACATGGGAAAGTCCCATTTGGGCCGAGTTTGGGCCCAAAATGGCCCACTTCGAGCGATTCAAGGGCAACGAAATTTATACATGTCACAGGGGTACATATGAGGAGTGTTATGCATCGATAAGAAAAAAAGTTACTGAACAGATTTTGAGAAAACGACCGTCAAAGTCCAAAATTGGCCATTTTTCGACGAAAGCGGCCGCCATTTTGAAAAAAATTCGAAAATCAGAAAACTAAAAAAAACCTTTCCTGGAAATATTTTTAGGTATTTTTGTACAAAATTTCAGAAATATTCCATCATAAACTTTAAAGATAAAAATGTGAACGGACGGACGGACGACGGACGACGGACGACGGACGCCGGACGCAACGCCATGGCAATAGGTTATCGGACCAAAGGTCCGGTAACCTAAAAACGCATTGCCTGTTTCAGAATTTCCTCGTCTATTTACAGAGGCGCTGTTTTTCCTCACACATACAATAGTGGACGAGGTCACTTCGGTGTTTATGACCACGAGCAATTTGTCTCCGTCCAGAGGACAAGCAGCATTTCATAAACGTTCAGCTGTGGTATGCGAGACTTCCGTTGAACAGATTCTTGGCATTATTCATGTCATAGTATATTATACCATGTGAAACATATAAAAAAGAAATGAAGAAAATGTGGTGGCTGTGGACAATATCGAATTTGAACTACAGTGTCCAAATAGAATCAGTTAGGTGCACATGGTTTGACAAAAGTTGTATATGAGGATATATTTCTTTCCTCGTACAATGTATCATAAAAGCTTTGAAGTCTCGGATGGACAACAGTCATTGACCCTAAATTGTGATAGGTTTACGAGCTCCATCGACATATGGGTTTCGCTTCGACGACATCTGATACATAACAGCTTTATATGGTGCGTTCTGTGCCCTGTGGCGTCAGAGTGTACCATTACATAATGTATTTCCGATTCCGTGACACTAGATTGAATGGTTTTATATGAAGTTCGCATTTCGCAAATAAATGGATTCACCCTCTACAGTTACCACAAAGGTATACCATATTTTTGATAACACACTAGTGGATACACTATTGGCTGTGTTGAAGCAAGGTCATTTCACTCACATGAGAAAGTTTTTATTTACGTATCAATCTATTGTCAATAATACAACTAGATTTCGATGATGCTAATAGGAAATGTAAAATACAACATTTCGCAATAGAAACAAAGCCCGACCAATTACTTTACCCAAAGACACACTGGGGTCAGAAGGGGCGGACACTGTGTGAAATAAAGTAGTTTCTACGAAATACGTGAGGGAATAAGTATACAACTCCCTTTCACTGTATAGGAATATCATATAATTTGTTGTGCATCATCAATAAATTCAAGAAATGACCAAATATTATTCTATGGTGATTGTTTTTTCTCTTTTTTTTGCAGTCCTTTTTTGTTTCTCGTAGAATTCTCATCATCTCATGCGTTAAACACAATACATTATATATGGCATTAGTAAAACCCCTAAATACCACAATTTGCAGTCCTCAAAGACCGATAATATGTGATGTTTGCTTGAATCTTAAAAAAATATTCAGTATTCCTAGCATACCACCGAATCTTTATTTATTTTATTCCAACAAATGGTTTGTTGATCGTGTGTGCACAAGACATGCACGACTATTGTTTCAGTGTGTTAACAAGCCAGATCCGGTATTCAGTGATGATTCGCCAAAATTCTTTCTCCTAAAATAAAAATTAGCCCAAGGGCTAAAACAGGTTACCGGACAATATATGTTTTAGATATTAGTCATTTTATACCGTTTACCTTGAAAATAGGAATAAAGGTCACGGTCATGAGAATATTCAGCATAAATTAGCTCCCATAAAGGTCAAATTCAAGGACATCAGAGTATTTGTCATATATTAGTTTGTATATGTCCAGAATTGATTCCCAAGCAATAACTTTCATAAGAAGCAACATATTAGCCATTTTGTCCTGTGACTTTGAAGATGAGGTCAATGGTCAAACGTGACAAGAATATTCAGCATATAAAATTCACTAATGTCCACACTTGATTCCTAAGCTGTAAAGTCGATAATAAGCGAGATGTTGGCTATTTTGTGCTCTGACCTTGAAAATGAGGTCAAAGGTCATCAGAATATTCGGTGTATATTATTTCCTATATGTCCACAATTGTTTTCTAAGTTGTAAAGTCGATATTAAACGAGATATTAGCCATTTTGTGTTCTGACCATGAGGTCAGAGGTCAAATTAAAAAATGGCAGTCATTTTGAAAAAAAATTGCGAAAATAAAAAAATATATAAAAACCTCCTCCTTGAGATATTCATATATATTTAGGCAGTTTTTTTGCAAAATTTCAGAAAGATTTGATTGTAAACCTTCAAAGATAAAAATGTATACGAACGACGCCAACGGCGGATGACGACGACGGACAACATAAAAATTGCATCAAATAAAAAACACCAATCTGACATAATTATTTTTATTGACTAACCTACACTAACATAATTATTGTATTTATTTCTGACAGATTGACATTCATGAGCTTGCACTATGGAATACATTGTCAACTAGGTTCGGGATATTGACGACTAGATCTGTTCCAAATCTCAATTGTATGTCTTGTGTCTGTTTACAGTTGACCCCTGAGCCATACACAAATAATGTCTCTTGAACCAGTGATTATGGTAGCATGTTTAGTTGGAACCCCGCCAATATTCAGAGAGTACCTCGTAAGTTAGTCATCTTGGAGGCAGTTCAATTCTTTTGGGGGATTATATGATAATGAACCAATTCAGCTGTGTATGGTTTACATATTAATATAAAACTGCAATGTTTCTATGGATTCTCAACTTGGTTTTCAAAGGAATTGAGCAACTGTTCAATTTAAATGTATGCACCAATTTACAGACATGCGATTCGTTGCTACATGCTTATCTTCACTGGAACAGTAACACATTGACAGTATTATCTTGATATCCCCAACTTCACAATGAACTGGTATTTACAACTCCATACCTTGAACCAAAAGCATCGTCTTTCTACACAATGCTGAGGGCACTAACTCCATTCCCTCAGAAGAGATGAATAAGTTCGTTGTCCTCTGGAATAACTACCGATGCAATTAAATAAGTGTGCTCGGTTACTCTAATTTCATGGTTTCGTACCCGACCGGCAACAACTAATTAATATGTGACCATTCGTTTTGTTTTTCGACAAGTAGGAGATATATTGTCTGGACGAGTCACGTTTAAGAACTTCTATCAGAAATTCTTCAACACGAATGAGATATAGAACCCAAGGAAATAATATCGAGTACTGTTCTGGGATTTTTTTGTTGAGATTTTTTGAAATAATCCATGTTCTGAATCATTATCATACATTGTTTCTGTATATGATTTTTCTATGCAAGAATGTGAATATCATGCTCACGATCGAAGAGAATGCCTGATCTCATCGGTAGGATACACAGTCATCAGTCATTCTGACCAAAAAAATTCACCCCCGCTCCAATGGTCCAGCTTCCACATTGAGGCTTTGATGAGTTTGTAAATTTTACAATAAGTAGAATCATACATAATCCATACAGGAATACCCGATGCTGATCCGGTATATGGAAACACAAAAATGTATGCGTGGGGCAGATAAATCTATCAATTACATAACAACTAAGCGCAAAAATACGTATATTCACATTGAAGCAACTGGTAGGATATAACGTCCGATCCAGTGTGGTTAGTGTACGAGCCAAGCCCAGTCTGTTCCTGAAAGTTCGTAAGCGGTTGAACTAATCGCGGATGTTTGCATATCTGGATCTTTGACGGAGGGAAATTTTAAATGCATTTGAACTAGAATGACAAGTTTCGCAATCATATGTTCGATACACCCTAGGGATATATTTGGCCACATAGTGTCTCCTTTCAAGACAGTATGTATCGATAGTGTGATATTTGTATTTAGAAACAACGAACTGAAGGACAAAGTGCAGATGGAATGGAACATATTCACGTTGTGTGTGACCACATATTACCTATTATATTACATATTACCTCGAACGATCACATATAAGTTGGTAGTTCGATGTATAGAAAAGTTCTGAACTGTACAAGGTGGACATTGACATTAAATACTGATGGGATTACCCAAGATTGGGGTTTCGCTTTGCTGACACCTGATATTGTATAGCTTGATAGAAAGCTTTATGTGTCTTGTGGCTTTGGCGTGTCCCATTACACGATAGATTTCTGACCCCACGTGCACTCTCCTTAGATACGATGGTTCCATATGGAGTTCAACTTTTGGGAATAAGCGGATCGACCCTCCACAATTCACCACAAAGTATGACGTCCTATTTTGGATATTCTATTTTCCATTTTGGATAAAACTTATTTTCTAAGCATTGGTTGTTGATTATTTGGACATAAAACTAACACGACTATAGCTCCAGTGTATTGACTGACTAGCATGATCAGTTCTTCAGTAATGTTTGGACGGCATTTATATTGCTCCTGGATTCATGCAGTATTGAGCATTGACCAGCCTACATGTATAATGCGTCCTTCATCTTGCTGTTGATCCTGGCAGATTGGCATTTATGTACTTGCGATGTGGAATACATTGCTAAAAGGCTTGGAATATTGACGACTAGATCTACAACAAATCCCGTATATATGTCTTGTGTCAGTATACGCTTGACCTCTGGGTAATATATAAGGTTTTATGTCTCCTGAACCAGTGTTTATGGTGACGTGTGGAATCCGATCCCGCCAGTGTTTCGAGTGATACCTCCTCGTAAATCAGTAGTTTTGACGATCTTTAAATATTTCGAAAAATATACGATAATGGACCATTATGCACGAGTGGTGTTTGCATAAAATAGACTAGAATATCACTATGAAATTAGGATTTCAAAGTTGGCTTTGAGAGGTTTTGTGTATTTGTTTAATTCAAGCACTGTATTTTATTGCCATCATTTGTTCCCAGACGTGATAATGTAAATCACATTTGTGACAGTTGTAAATCACATTTGTATAGTTGATATCTTAACTAATATTTAGGTAAAACACATACCTAAGTAATCAAACGTACAGAAACTCCCAGATAAGCCAATAAGACACAACTGCTGGAAGGTATACGCCTATATTCCATGTTCTCAGAACAATGAATTGAATATGTCAGTTTCTCTCGCATGTGTCATTCCGATATCTGCAGCTGAATGTCACTGACCTGTCCGATGACCACCGATGCAATTTGAATATGTTTACTTCATTACTCTAATCACCATGGTTCCGTACCCTACAGGCACAGGTACAGTTTAGATCGTGTGATCATATACCTTGTTTTCCAGCATGTTGTCAAGATAATTCTATTGTCTAGACGCGTCACGTTTCAAAACTACCATTACTAATTAATAACGCAAAAAGGATTACAAAGAGACCGTTGGAGTTTGGAATTTCCAAATGACCTTCTGGGAAATTGTTCAGGTACTGTCTGGTAAACAATCCATGTTTTAATTTTTATACCATACACAATGGTCCTATTCACAGACCCCTCCTAGAAGTCGGCAAACTCCGTAGTTCAAACTGACCAATCGCAGCTGCGCGCAATCTTCGGAAATCTGGGGGAAATCCCAGCCTGACTACGTGTAGCGAAACCGCTCAAAATGTCGTGTGACACGCATGATATAGTGTTCAGGCCAAAAAGAAACCTGACATTTTGTGACCTTCGCTGATATTTTCGGGAAAAAAGACCTGTGAACCCATCCCTTCCCCCGTTGAGACCAACCTTGCCCGTAAAATCATTTTACTGAGTAGCCACAACTATTTGTTTACAAACACAGCGCGAGGAACACCATGGTCACTGGCCCGTGTTTCCCTTACTGGGATTTTCCCAATACTGTGTTGACATTCTGACCAAACTCGCATCGCTCGTTTTTGGTGCTCATTTGGCTTAGGAACCCTTATTTCCATACAGCCTTGTTGCAGATAATGGGGCATCTGGGTTCAATATAATCTGTATTGCCGTCTATGTGAGAAAATGTGCGATAAACTGGACACGGCGGATTTGTTTATTACCGTTGCTGCGCGCAGCTGTGATTGGTCGGCACTCGCGTGACCAGTGGCGGGAAATTCTGTGAATAGGACCATTCTTCTTTGAGAGAAAGCGTGTCATAATCAGACATAATCAGGCTGTCTAATCGCGTGAGCAAGACTGATTATATAATCTGACAATAGAGCCAGTATGTATGCTAAACATATACTGCATATAAGGCAGAAAATGCAGAATCTGTAGTTTATGTAACGGCGATGGTGTATAATGTATATCATCATACAAATGAGATGTATAATAATTTTTCATCGCAGTTGCACGTCTGAACATACATTTCTTGGCCATTAGTATTCGGTTAATTACGATATACAAATACCATCTGTATTGAAAGCGTTGACGGTGGCATCCCGTTAACTATTGGGGTCAATCACGCCCAGCAAATTTATTACACTTTTCAGTTCCATCTTCCATCGACACTGATATAAAATAATGATAAAACTTATGATGATGAATATTATTGATGCGAAAAATGATGGAAGGCATTGAAGCCACATGTCAACGCAAAAGTATAGTCTTTCAACACGTCAAATTTATCATTGGATGCGGATGTTAATAAATAGTTATTGGCCAGAGATCTAATGTAAACTGAAGTGTAAATCTGAACACGTGTGCATCAATTTGCAAAAGTGTTCCACCGATTAGATTTCTGGCGGGAATTGTCACTCATTACCCGTTTCATTAACACTGTTTTCTTTTGTCCGGATTAATCGGCTTGAGAACCATCAATAATTCGATTTATACCTCTTTTTTCTCACGACTTATGCCTCATACCTGACGACATCATTGGTTCAATGTCAGTAGTAGCAAACGATAACATATTCCCTTCGACCAATAAATTCCAATTGTTCCTAAGTAACATCCACATGGGCTAATGCAGCCCAGACTAAAAGTGCAAATTCAGTTGAGATACTTGAGCAGACTTCAGAAAACAAAATATATCAAAATACAAGGTATGTTGATGATTGCAATATATTGTTGAGATAACCGTAACAGGAAATTAGCGTTAGTACAATCCTTTGCACAACAATTGCAGAGAAATAATATAATAAATGGTACCTACATTTCGTTGAATGCCATGCTATTAAGAGAAAAAGCAGAACTAAATGTGAGGAATATGTCGAAAGTTGTCGAATATGTCTAACCCGAAGATTTATTAATCACCATATGTGTTCGTTGATCTGTTTTCACATCATCCCCACTAAGAATGACCAGGACACTCCCAATAATTGTGATAACATAAATTAATAGAGTCACTATTCATTTTATCGTAGCCCAAATCAAACCTGTCATGTCTTGCCTATTCGAGATAATGTGCAAACTAGGTAACTCCAAAGGGTTATGTATTTTGTGTAGTTTTAAAGCGTAAGTTCCTCATATAATTATGTATTGTTCTCCGTATCAACCACTATGTCGGATACTGTGGACGAGGACAGTTCCCCAGCAGTTCACCTAGGTTATGAATATGGATGTCAACAGCTAGAATTAGAGTCACATCTGTTTATCTGAACCATACTTTTCTTTCATTCAATGTACGCCCGGTCGTTGACATTGAAACGCAGACAGATTATACAAGTCCATTCTCAAATTGGCTTAACACTTTTGGCAGTTGACACCTATTCAGGTAGTCAACGATATTTATTTGGAAATGGTATGTTTCCTTCAATATACAAGCAACCAGGATTTAAAGTTACAGCACACCAATTAAATATATACATATAGTAACAATTCTCGCTCAATGGCATTAGAAGGGTAGGCCTATTCGAATACGTTGTGAAATGAGGTAAATTTTTTGTTGCTGTAATCATGGTAATGTTCTGGTGCAAATATGGTCTCGGCTTCGATTAAATAAACATAATTATCAAACATTTTTATATTCCATATAAATGTGATATCGAAAATAGTTTAGGTTAATCAATTCCAGAAAACGAATTGTACAATTAGCCAGTATTCATAACACACACACATACGCGTCAAAATAAACATATTTTCTCTTTCAATTCGGAAGCATGCTGAGATTCCATGATAAAAAACGTGTCTTTGTTTTCGTCATATATTCTACGCACTTGACTTGACAACTACCCGGTAAATGGGGTTTATTACAAGTCTCATGTCAGAAAATATTCTAAATAGCATCATTAGCGTGGATGACGCAAATAAAATATATATCCGAGTACCCAGTTGCGAATAGGAATTGAGCATGTCTTGTCATAATGAATCGTGGGTGGTCCTTAGGAAGGGACAAATTATTACGGGAAATTGTATGCAGCGTCATTCATATAATTCCCCCATGCCAGGCACGTTTAATTCCTACCATTCCCAGCAGTAACTACAGCTACAGGTTATCCTATATTGAGTTTACTGCACTGATCATATATAGGAATGAAATGTGTTTCAAGTTAGTCACAATATTGCGTCAGCAAGTGTGCGTCAACGTGAACACAACACGATGGTAATTCACGTTGTTCTGTCCTTTCCCTGTGTCATGTGTTTTGGATTTTTATTTGATGCACGCGATGAGGATGAATGAAAAATGTGACTAATGTTTTTCGTTATTTTTTCGCACCATTGATCCCACAGCAGTGTGACATGTTGATTTATGTGGCTTTATGATAAGTGTGTTGAGTAACTCGTTGAAGAAATTCATCTTCTGTCCTGGTGGAGTGCCAGATTACTTCCAGACCTACTCTTTGCAAATCGGATAACAGACGCGAAGGTGTTTATACAATCGGCCCTCAGTATATCGAGGACAAACATCCTTTGTTTTCAACATCAAATGTACAGTGCATAAATCACGGGCAATCTCGTTTAAAGTATCATTTATAATAAACGTGGGTGACGACGGATGCCAGGAACACCAAACAACTGGAATGTTCATACGTGGAAATTACATTCTGTGCTTTGTCCTTCCTCTGCGTCATTTATATCAGTTTCTCAATTGATGAACGCGGTGAGGATAAATGCAAAATATGAATTTTTTTTTCACGTCATTGAACATAATTTCATGCAATTGTCCCCACAAACGTACGACATTCGCAGTATTCCAGATGACTTGAAAAGCAATGTAGCGCATATATCATTGAAAACTGTCCAACAACATCAAGTCACATAGCGATTAGAAAATTTGGTTTAAAAAATATTTCTTGAGTTCTAAAATCTTCACGTAGGGCTCACTATCCAAGGATCACCATACTATTTGTCAATAATTGCGAGGATTGATGTAAGTATCAATCTATTACAACCAATACAACTAGATTTCCATGATGCCAATAACAGATATAACATATTTTGGAACAGAAAGTAGGAGTCATTTTTGCGAACGGTTGTGTTTTGATAATTGAAATGAGTGCTTTCACATAAAATGAAAACTAATATCCAGGTGATTGTGATATTTTTCCTTCAGCAGTGCTGGGTGCATCGCGGTGCGACCTATTCGCTGAAAATTGGATAGGGTATATGATGTTGCTGGACGATCGTTACTATCGTTGAATTGGAGATTGATCTGATCCAAACTAATCTTTAAGTCAGTTATGACAGTCGGCAATCTTTTATCTGGGAGACGGAGGCCTTAATTGTGACACTACAAAGCATCCATGTTCTGGAAAGTGTGTCAATAAGCTTGAGGGAAATATCCACATGAAATCACAAAATAGGCCTAAGTGGCTTAATTTGAATCCACACATCAGCTCATCGCATCAGACAAAATTTCAAACTTGAATACAAATACGATATATGCACATGATGCAATAGCTGATGTTCGTTAAAATATTTGTCATTTCATCATTATCAATTACTTGCATGAAATTATTCGTAGTTGAGCCGAAAATCCAGCAAGCCAAATCTATAAGTAACCACGAATTCAAAATGGACCATTAGCTTGGTGTGGCTGCCAGGCGATAATCTTTCCCCAGTATTCCCAAGGTGACACACATTGTATTTCATCCCAATTCCTCACGCACTTGATGGTGGACGAGGTCACTTTGATATCTTTATTACTTTCAGGTGTGACTATGTGTCATTTCCAACACATTCTTAGCAGGATTGAGCACATGCCATATTTGGGACAACATAGGGAGTACATCATTGGAGAGAACTGACAAAAATGTGCTGACTATTGAATATTGACTGCAATGATCAGCTGTATCTTTGTTGCATATAGATGGAGACTGATACAGTCTCGTTCACGGTATCTGAATATATTACGTTGGTCCTAAATAGGCTTGAACTGGTCAATTGACCGCGGTCACTGCCATTGAATTGTGATGCACTTACATCTGTTTTTCGCGTCGCTGATACCCGACACTGTATGGTATGATCGGATGATAAAAAGCATATGTGTGTTTTGTGGCGTCGAAGTGTCCCACTACATATGTCTATTTCCATATCCAAATGCACTTCTATCACGTATAACAGTTCCATGTGGAGTTCGAATATCGGAAATAAATGAATTCACTCTTCATGATTTCCACAACATATGATGAAGTATATTGCATCACAGGTAGAAAAAAACACTACTGACTGTGTTAGGGCATGGTGATCCCTATATATGACAATTCGCAGCCAACAAATTTTACATATATTCTCAACTGGCACCGTCATGCTCCACAACTATACATAAAGATGTGTCGTATGTCATCAACATTGCTAGTAATAACAGTAAAGTTATTTTGTGGTTGCTGTTTTTTGTTTTTCGTGGAATTCAAAACATCCGAATCTGAAGACAGGTCATCAAACGCACATAATAATTCACGAATAGTATATTGCCTGAAAAAAACTGAAGAGTTTACCTGTTGTTTGAGTTAAAAATTTTCGTTAGATAAGTTTTTAAGGATATTTTATGTATTGGTGGCATTACGGAAACACATATTCTTTGTTTCAACTCGCACAAGCATCTTCAGCAGTATTCGAAGCAATGTAGTGCTCCTCGAATCCAGAATTGCTTCTAAAGGAAAGTACGGGTCACATCTGATGAACTAGTCTACGTCCATCATCCTGCTACAGGCGTGGTATTCATATACTTACACTATGGGAAACATTGCCAATCAGGCTTTGAATATTGACGGCTAGACCTGCTACAAATCATATATGTATGTCTAATGTCAGTTTACATCTGACCTCCGAGTGATACATAAGGTTTTATGTCTCCTGAACCAGTGTTTATGGTGTCGTGTGAAATCCAATCCTTGCCAATGTTTCAGGGAGTACCCTATAAAATATTCAATGTTTATCACCTTTGAAGCTGCTATAATAATATAGTAATTTACCTATGTATAGCATTTTCTAGTGAAGATTTTCTGCACGTACAAGTAAACCTTGGATGGTGTTATAGATGTCATTTGAACACGAAACGTGTAAACTTGGATTTGCAATGCTGTTCAGCCGATTAGATCTCTATAGGGTATTGACAATTAATTCTCCATTTCAACTGCATTATTGAAAAGATTAAGTCTCATGGATGCCTCTGCTGCATATATTCAAATACATATTTTGAACAAGCGGCGTACTACGTAATATCTTAAGTTAAAATAAATGTTTGGCAAATATTATGAATCCTATCAACGGGAATATAACCTACAGTCCCAGGACATGTGCTTTGACACGTAATACCGCCCAAGATGTGGGTTGTCGTTGTAAGAATAGCAGCAGCCTTGACGAAAGCTCTAATCAATTTAGTTTATGGAATCAGTGTAGGCGGTGTTTACGACAAATGCCCGGATAGATGACGTAGAATTGATACGTGACAGACCTAGTCACTTTGTTCAGATTCTAGATGAACTCATACTCTATAACTCATTGATACGATCGAGTGCCAGGCAAAATCGATTATTCCTGAACCAGACTTCAAGATATGTACTTCCTGAACTTTATGGGATTTTATGGTACTCCATGAACCACCTAATAATGGCCTTGAAGAGGTGAAATCAGGTGTCCCAGAAGGAGTGAAGATTTCCTACCTAACACTTCTCTTTCATTCAACGCACATCCGGTCGTTGACATCGAAATGCAGACAGATCATACCAATGACCACTCGATTCACAAATTGGCTGAACTTTTCTGACACCTGACCCCTTTATGACTTGTCATCACTAGACTCATCTTAGGGAAGAGACTCAAAACCCAAGCAATTACTTACATATTTTACTCACATAGCCGTCGGCCCTCGTGACTTTGAGGTGATACTAAGGGAGTTTCATGTCTACAAATAAATAAATTGTGACAACCATTTTTTCCAGTTATTTGAGTGCGTTGTAACAATTGTGATATGCCGTATAGTACTTCTTAAAGCTATAAGTATGCTATATAAAGAGATACCGTACAATCCCTTCGAGCTTTTGAGACATCCCCTGAACCTTTTGTGTTGACTGGTGACGTAAGTAGGTGCCTTTGGCCTAGGCCGGCCAGGGGGATTCTCGGCCGTATGAAAGGAGGAGGCGACTGGCCTACAGTGTGGCATGGTTATGGTGTACGACGGCGGCCATTCTTGAATCTCGTGTTTTCGCCTTGAAAAGTAGGGCGAAAACGCGAAAGTACGAGGCGAAAAGACGAAAGTACGAAGCGAAAACCCGAAAACACGAAGCGAAAACTCTAAACTGAATCTCGTCTTTTCGTTTCGTGTTTTCGTTTTTTAGATTACCGGACCTATGGTCCGATAACCTATTGGCATGGCGTTGCGTCCGTCGTCCGTCGTCGTCCGTCGTCGTCCACATTTTTATCTTTTTTGTTTACAGGCGAATTCTTCTGAAATTTTGCACAAAAACAATTAAAAATAATTCAAGAAGAAGTTATTTTTTAGTTTTTTGATTTTCGCATTTTTTCCAAAATGGCGGCCGTTTTCGACGAAAAATGCCTGATTTTGGACTTTGGCGGCCATTTTCTCAAAATCTGTTCAGTAACTTTTTTTCTTTTTGATACATAACACTCCTCATATGTACTCCTATGATGTGTATAAGTTTCGTTGCGCTTGAATCGCTCGAAGTGGGCCATTTTGACCAAAACTCGGCTCAAATGGGACTTTTCCATGTTAATTTCTCCTATGCTTTATAATGGGACACATTATGCCAAATATCTCACTTAATATTGAGATAAGACACTAGGAATTAATTGTGGACATATAGGAAATGATATATGCTGAATATTCTCGTGACCTTGAATTTGACCTCTGACCTCAATTTCAAGGTCAGAGCACAAAATGGCTTATATCTCGGTTGTTATCGACTTTACAGCTTAGGAATCAATTATGAACATATAGGAAATGATATATGCAGATTATTGTCATGACCTTGAATTTGACCTTTGACCTCATTTTCAAGGTCACAGGACAAACTGGCTAATATCTCACGTATTATCGATTTTACAGCTTAGGAATCAATTGTGGACATGTAGGAAATGATATATGCTGAATATTCTCGGACCTTGAATTTGACCTCTGACCTCATTTTCGAGGTCCAAGGACAAACTGGCTCATATCTTGCTCCTCTATTGACTGTATGGCTTTGGAATCAATTGTGGACATGATATAGAAAATGATATACACTTAGTATTTTGATGACCTTGAATTTGACCTTTGCCCCTTCATTTTCAAGGCCACAGCACAAAATTGCTAATATCTCGCTGATTATTGAATTTACAGCTTAGCAATCAACTGTGGACATGATATATGCCTAATGTTATATATGCTGAATATTCTCTTGACCTTGAATTCAACCAGTGACCTGGCTAACATCTAAAATATTAAACATTGTCCGGTAACCTATCTGTGGCCCTTGGCCTAATTTTCGCTTCGTGATTTCGTCTTTTCGCTTCGTGGGGGTCGTGAAGGGGTGTTGCAGGGGTACTGATAGACGGATTAAAATTAGATTATTTATATTATACATGATTTCATAGGGCGTCAAACATATTTAGTGGCCTGACATCAATGATTAGCGGCCCGTGACGACCGCTTATCATGGATGGAGGGACACCAAAATGTGATGTATAATACCCTATAAAATCATGCATAATATACTAGTAAATAATATCAATCAGTTCAGTCTCATAAGCACAAAACAAATATTGCTATTATTAATAGTTGCATTTCTTTCAATAAATACATTGTTCATTATCAGTCAGCCAAGACTGGCGGATAATCATTGCCGATGTACTCTTGGTTAGTAATATAGCATACAATGACTGAGCACTCCTCAACAACATATGAGTACAAAATTTACCAGGTCACACAGCCTGTTTGTATGTTGTGTACGAATATGAATGATAACTTTACTGTCGATGTGGCTACATTACCGGGAGATATCTGTGCACGTGAATTACTGGAAACCATACAAACTCGTCACAACAATAGATAATATGTGCATTACGGCTAGGAGGGAAATATGTAGCCCTAATTATATGAATAATTGTGTGCACGTATGGATATTATGCAATTATACTTTGCAGTTTGTGTGTTCTCCGACATCTGTGTTGTGGGGAACATGTCAATTGACCATCGACACATACTGCAAGAATGGCTTTATACCACTTCGCCGTTACAGCCGATTGCCTCTGGCCTCTGTCGTGGGCGGCCTGACTCATAATAATTTTTTACACGGTTGTTTATCTATTTATAACATACTTACAGCTTTAAAATAGAAGGCATTACATAGCCTTAGGATTTTGGGTGAGACAGGGTTTGCTCCCAACCTACTGTTCCACTCAAATGACACAAACAGACACATACAAATTCACAACAAAATAAATGTATGTGGACAGAAGTGCGCTACGGAATGATCTATATGATATGTATATTATATATTGTAAAGATAGGATTATATTTTATGCTTACGTACTACTAGTATGCATTTTGTAAACAATGTCATGGCCTGTGAATGTTGATATAATTTTAAATGGTATTCGCTTTGTAAAAATATTATATTACATATTTTCTGATTATATGCACATGTATATCATGTATCAAGCAGCGATCTTAAGATTGCGTATCGGTTACGTTCCGGTGCTTTCAATGGTTTAACACCTTGTGCAATTTTGGTTCATATCTCGGCCGTTTTGTAACAAAGCTACATGAAATTTGGCATTTATATTCTGCATATATCTATGAAGGTGACGCCAAAAAGCGATTGATGATTTCATTAATAAATTAGTATATAAATAGAGTTGAATGTGGCTGGAACAAATGTAACTTACGTTGCGTACACGAAGCATTACATGGTGCAGTTTCTTAACTGCAACGAGTGCACCTATCCGTGATCAATAACCTACCCTCCAATTTCAAGTATCCCATCGATATTCATATCAAATTGATGTGCAAATACGTATATCTATTGCGATTCACTGAAAATGTCTTGTGCCGCTGGTCAGTGAAGCGCTAAGTACGGATCAACGCATTATTCGTATAGGAAATACCGTCAATGCTCAGCTTTCGAGAACGTTGTACTCAGGAGTGAGATGTTGTTGTGATTTTGCTTATATACTACTCTTAGAAAATATAGAGACGCTGAATTCTTGAAAAAGTTTGCAGTTGAGTTTACAATGCCAACGGATATAGAAGTTATTAATGCGACTGACATTCAATTTCTTTTGCCCAGTGTATTTTCAATGCGGATGATATATAGCATGTTATTTTGAACATCAAATTACCACCAAGTGTCGAGGTAAACCCCAAAACAGACAGTAGGTTATTGTTCTATGATGAGTATTCTAACCATAGTCAAGAAATTGCACCCTAAAACGCTGTCTGTTTTCTATGTAAGTTACATTTAATTGGCGGAATATAACGTTCCGGATCTGTGTGATTATCGACTGGGTCTTCAATTTGGACATTGGACATATATTCCAGTCATGTATAGAACCTACGCAACAATTTTCAGCGAAATCCATTGCTAAACTGCAGAGCAATAGCCCAAATAAAACATACGAGAATTCAGCTGAGAAGGCATCGATCCTGACTGTTAAGCATCCTTAAAATAGGGCTTGCCCTGCTGAACGATGCTATATTATTCAATATATATGTTTAAACCAAAAGGCATTACACATACTTGTAGTAATGTACTATGTAGTAGTATAGTGTACAAACGTCAAACCAATCCTTTGCATAATGCGGAAGCATGTCGACATTCCATGATCACATGAGGATGGACACGTCGTTGTCTTGGTCATATAATCTACCCACTCGACTGGACAACTCCCTAGTAAATTAGATTAATTGCAGGTCGCATTGCAGATATTACTCTGCATATCATCTTAAACGACACCAAGGCAAATAGAATGTGGCTCCAAGTACCTAGCTGCGGATAGGAATTCTTCATAATGATCTCACAAGGAGAACATTACAGGAAATGTTATGCATCGCCATTTATCTATTTCACAATTCCAAGGCCGCATTGATTGCTACGTGCAGTAATTACAACTACATGTAATGGCTTGCATAGAGATTTCTCTGTACCTGATAATGTCAAGGTTTGAGCCGTATTTTAATTGAATCACAATATTGCGTCAGCAAGTGTGCGTCAGCATGAATGTTGATTTTTTGTCCCTGAATATGAAGCGGATTTGATAAATTCCTGTACATCGTGTTATTTGTTGACGCACGCCACATCGCGTTGGGCCAACATTATTTCACCAAAGTATGACATGTCATTTTCTATGGCTTTATGTCCTATGGTAAACATGCTGTGACAGCTGTAAGCGGGATTGATATTTCTGTCTTATTCCACTAGATGACTTGAAACGAATGGAAATTTTCAATTATTAATATTAAAACAAATGTATAAAACCACCAAAGATATAGGGGTGGCTTGATCTAAAATCTGTTATGTACAAAATCATGTATGTACATGTATGTATGCATGTATTTCTCACTATTCAATGAAACACAAAATGTGATTAGTCAATGATATCGACAGTGAATGTATGGAAAACACACGTGTTTTGATGAGTGCAATGACCTACATTGCATATTAAAATGTAATATCCATCTTTCGTGATATTGCACGTATGTACCCACCAGCAGCGAGCAGTGTCATCGCGGTGCGATCTACTCATTGCAAATTGGAAAAGGGACACACTCGATCGAAGTTAGTGATACACTAAAATTAGCGTTCATTATGTTTCGGATACACAATAAAGTAATGTCCTGGATACATAGTGAAGTAATGTCATGGAACATGTGGGAAGTGCACACTATTTACTAATTAATACTGAACGTTTGTGGTGACTAATTCTCGTCGAAATGCGAATTGTATGGCGGACTAGTTTACTTTGGGACTTGTATGAAATTGCAATGTTGTTCATTCGATTAAATTCGTGAAAGTAACATGCAACCATTACACTTTCTCATTCTTCACTATTCAGTTTGTATTTCAGTGTATTAGAAAGAGTAAATTCAGTCCGAAATCAGCAAGGACACCATAGATGGATCAAGCGAACGTGATTGGACTCACTCGGCTCAACACTGTCATGTTCAACAGACATGAACTTTCTCCTCAAATTCTGTCTCAAATCACAGGACCTGTTTCGAAAGCCCCTTATTTTAATCATTCGAAGAACTCGCCATGCACCGCCGACCCGCTACTATGACTATTGAATGTGCCATCCGTCATTTTTGATGATACAGTTGTTTTCTCGTAACTTTCCAATTTATTCTTCAGGACCTATCAACGCGATCGTGTGATGTCATCTGTGTAGCTGATTTCAAAGGACACCGATGCATCAAAATTATATTTATAACTTGCTGATAATTGGAAGATGTAAACGTCCTAATGATCACGTGAAAAAGATAATCATGATGCATGCACAACATCAACATTCCTAGTTTGCACAGTAACCAATTATCTGATGTAATCACTATAAAAAATTCACCATCCCTGAGGAGTACTTTAATCACTCGAGGAATAGACGTAAATGCAACGTGTATTCCATGCACTCTATCGACAATTATTTTGATCGATTTTAGTAAGTAACAGATCACTGAATCTTTTCTATGTGGGTGTAATAATAAAACAAATTGTTTTTTTCTAAAGTGGTTGTGATTAAATCCGCTCCAAACAGTGAGGTAAGGAGAGCTTCAAAATGACATTTGCTATAGAAAAACTGATCAGCATCTTAAAAAATTAGACCAAGGGCCAAAGATAGGTTAACGGACAATATATGTTTGACATTTTAGATGTTAGCCAGGTCACTGGTTAAATTCAAGGTCAAGAGATGAACATTCAGCATATATACTATCAAGCATATATCATGTTCACAGTTGATTGCTAAGCTGTAAATGCAGTAATCAGAGAGATATTAGCAATTTTGTCCTGCGCCCTTGAAAATGAAGGCAAAGGTCAAATTCAAGGGCATCGGAATATTTGGCGTATAACATTTCCTATATCTCCTTCATTGATATCCACACTATGAGGTCAATAAGTGAGATATCAGCCATTTTGTCCTGTCACCTTGAAAATCAGGTCAAAGTAAACTTGAAAATAAAGTCATTGGTCAAGTCGGGGTCACGAGAATATTCAGCACATATCGTTTGGAGTTTGACCACAATTGATTCCTAAGCTGTAAAGTGGATAATAAGTGAAATATTAGCCATTTACAAATATTAGCCATTAACAAATCAGGTCAAAAATCAAGGTCATGAGAATATTCAGCATATATCATTTCCTGTTTGCAGTTGATTCCTGATCTGTAAAGTCGATAATAAGCAGGATATTAGCCATTTTGTTCTCTGACCTGGAAAATGAGGTTAAAAGTCAATTCAAGGTCACCAAAATATTCAGCATACATCATTCCCTATATGTTCACTATCGAATCCTAAGCTGTAAAGTCGATAATGAGCCAGATATTAGCCATTTGTGCTCTGACCTTGAAAAGAAGTTCAAGGTCAAACTCAAGGGCATCAGAATATTTGGCGTATGACATTTCCTATATGCCCTTCATTGATTTCCACACTATGAAGTCAATAAGTGAGATATCAGCCATTTTGTCCTGTCACCTTGAAAATCAGGTCAAAGTAAACTTGAAAATAAGGTCATTGGTCAAGTCAAAATATTCAGCATATATCATTCCCTGTATGTTCACTATCGAATCCTAAGCTTTAAAGTCGATAATAAGCGAGATATTAGCCATTTTGTGCTATGACCTTGAAAATAAGTTCAATGTCAAATTCAAGGGCATCAAAAAATTCAGTGTACAGTATATCAATGTCAAATTCAAGGGCATCAAAAAATTCAGTGTACAGTATATCATTTCCTATATGTCCACAATTGGTTCCCAAGCCATAAAGTCAATAGAGGAGCGAGATATTAGCAATTTTGTCCTTTGACCTTGAAAATGAGGTCAATGGTCGATTTCAAGGTCATGGCAATATTCAGCATATATCATTTTCTATATGTTCACAACTGATTCCTAAGCTGTAAAATGGATAATAAATGAGATATTAGTCATTTTGTCCTGTGCCCTTGAGATTTAGGTCAAAGGTCGAAATCAAGGTCATGACAGTAATCTGCATATATCATTTCCTCTATGTTCATAATTGATTCCTAAGCTGTAAAGTCGATAACAAGCGAGATATAAGCCATTTTGTGCTCTGACCTTGAAATTGGGGTAAGAGGTCAAATTCAAGGTCACGAGAATATTCAGCATATATCATTCCCTATATGTCCACAATTGATCTCTAATCTCAATATTAGGTGAGATATTAGGCATACTATGTCCCATTATAAAGCATAGGAGAATTTAACATGGGAAAGTCCCATATGGGCCGAGTTTGAGCCAAAATACACGTCATAGGAGTACATATGAGGATTGTTATGTATCAAAATGAAAAAAAGTTACTGAACAGATTTTGAGAAAATGGCCGCCATAGTCCAAAATCAGGCCAAAAATTGGGAAATAAAAAAAAAATAAAAAAATAACTCCTTCTGGAATTGTATTTCAGCATTTTGGTGCAAAATTTCAGAAAAAAAATCGCCTGTAAACAAAAAAGAAAAAAATGTGGACTATGGACGAAGATAGACGACGGACGCAACGCCATGCCAATAGGTTATCGGACCATAGGACCGGTACCCCCAAGAAGAAAATAGAGACTAATGCATTTAAAATTACCATTTGGTATTTGCCCAATTAGGTTATTTGCAGTATAGTATTGTCTTATACGTGAAAGAGAACGAAACATTGATGTCAAAACTCATACTGGTGTTATCAGGGGCAGACAGTATAGTTGTATCCACAACCATATAGTTATATCGACTTTAGACCTGATATACCTATCATACTGGCACTACAGTTGTTTCTACGGTATACTTGAGGGAATTGTTCAGGCAAGAAATTCCCCCAAAATACATAACAATGTTGTAAATACAGTAGGTACTTGTTATAATTTAAGATCGTGCACTCTATCAACTGTTTTCAAACGGTTGGATCATTCTAAGAACACATTTTTACACAAATTTGTCAACCTTTTGTGATACACTTCTTCCTTTCGATGCACATTCGGTCGTTGACATCGAATTGCAGAGATAAGGTACAAGTCAATCCACAAATTGGCTGCGGACTTCCGACACCGAACACCATCACGATTTGTCATAGACAATACCTATTAACGTGGGAAAATACACTATATTGCCCTTCGGCATCCAGGCTATCAGTTACAGGACTGATTCCAGAAAACAAAAGCGCCTGCGAGACGAAGTGATGTGTATGGAGTTCAGATTTCACTAAATGACGAGCTAGCAGGTGCGATATTTGAAATAAGAAAGCCAATTTCACATAGAACCGAAGCATATTTCACAGGTGAATTCCTATGTCGAATTCTTCGCTCGATTGTACGTCGTAGAATTGCCCACAAATAATTATGTTAGTATTTCCCCAAGAATTATTCACGTCAAATCATACTGTTGGAAATTGCCCAAATTGCATGATCACAGTGAGATGAACGTGACGGTACATTTGATATGCAATCTACTGACTCTATTAAGCAACTATGTAGTGAACTGGGTTTCTTGCAGACGTCATATCAACTGATATTTCAAATAGCATGTATGTAGTATGTGAACGTTGCATCAGGCAGTGTTATGCCTACATGGGAATGTATGCACGACCATCTGTCTAGTTTGTCATTCCAAGGACGTGTTGATCCTAAACAAAAGTAATCACAGCTTCATGCACTTGCATACTTCATGCGCTTGCGTATAGCGATCGATTGTTAAGATTGAATTCAAAGTGTGCGTCAGAGTGAACGCACGATCGTCTATACCGGCATCAATAATTATTTGTCTTTGAACTTGATTCTATAAATTCCTGTGCATCCCGCGAAGGATTCGGAAAATATATGTTTCAACATTAACATTAGATTAATCAGTTTCATCGCGTCAGTGAAGCGTCATGTCACACGTCACACCTGCGCGTCCATAAAAGCACGCAGAAATTTGTGGACTTGGCCAAGCATCGTGATATTCTGACGTGGGTTCAAATACATCACGGTAGATTTATTATAGCGATATCGGTGATCCATGTGTGTCACTGGAGGACACACGTACAGGGCGGTTGATTCGAAGTTCTCCACATGATGAAAAACAAGCTTCAATGCCTTTCGGAATATAAATTTGTTATCAGATTACACAGTGTCATTCTATTGAATTTGTTTCGTAAGGAATCAATATGCAATATGAATGTGGTCTCGCCACTGTCAGCATAATTATTAAGGTCTCTTCAGCATTTTTGAGCAATGCTAACTTCATGATAAATATGTGGGTGCAATTATCTCGTTGCAATACAATTCGGTGATCTTGAAGAAAAACATCTTGTTATTGAGGGCGTTAACCTTGCTGGATTTCCGCTCTTACCTTGGTATCAATCCATGCGGTAAATTCACTACTGAACGGTCTGCCAACATGGGATTTTCATGTTGGGGTCAATGTTTCATGAAATTCAATGTGTATGTTGTAGTAAGTGTGTCAAAGACATCAATCCCCCATGATCAAAAGAATAAATTTGACTGGTCTATATTGAATAATAACAATACCATCTTTCGAGTTAAAATTGTCAAATCGGAGAGATTATTGGCAATTTCACATATGACAGAAAATCGCTTGATTTTGTGAAAATGCTTTTGAAAAACCAAAACCAAATACTTAAATACTTCCAAGTTGTTGAAAATTTTGGTCTCTGAATATGACTGTCTTTGAGCATATTATTCACAGATATTTATACGAAATAACTGATGATGGTTATGTCGAGGATTTGTGTCATATCCCTGAACAAACCACGGCACGGGAAAGCATTGACAGGATATTGCCTCAAACGGTGAATGTTAACCTATACATGTCACATCCTGTCACTTCAACAAGATCCGTTCGAAGCTCCTTGCACTTTGTTAATCCGAGCAAAGGTATTGACTTCCAATTATTTCAAAGAAGATATCACCATATGATACTGTGCTTGCGTCGATGCTATCCATCGATCTTATCATACAACATAGGAATCTATTAAAGCCATATAACATATCCTTCCACTGGGGGTGTTTATGGTAGGAGTGGTTTGTTCCTTCCAAGGCCAGACTATCGAACAGCTAATATCTCGCACTTAAAGCCCCGCCTTATCTAACACCAGTGCAGATATAACTGCTGTAGGCGGGTTTACTAGGTATAATTATTGTTTGGATGAGAAGGATGCCATGGTGCACCTCGGGCAAATGATGCGATTCGAGGTAGTAAGAATAATCAAGAGATATGCCACGGTTGTATTTCATCCCCTATACTCTCGTTCGCTTCCAGTGTATTGGCAACTGGCTTGGCAGTATTTTTTGTTAGTTGTAGAAATTGAGTTTCAGGTTATAACTGTAAACACATGACAGACAACACGCCATCACACGCCATCATACCTTTATAGCTATGTACTAAAGGTGTGTGTATGTATGACACCAATATTTAACTATGGTCAAGATATATAGTCATATATATGCATATACAACATACATGTCACATGCAACTGGACTGAACCTATCGTTGTTCTGAAGGGGTGACGACATCTGCGACTCGATCGAAGTCCTATTGAATGACCAATTGACTTGTAAAAATGAATGACGGATCACGACGCGACTTGACACGAACGTCATGAGAAATTTTTACATGCATCAAAACTTTTTCCATGAGTTTTTCCATGTCTCACGAACATATATAAAAAGTGACACTCATCCGAATTAATGTACATACACCATTGTATTGTTTATCTAATTAGTAAGTGATACATTATTCTCAGTCCATCATTTCCAAATGTCACATGTCTAGACAACATTTTCCACTCCATGTAGGCAAACTCGAGCTGCAGGATCACGCAATATATCACATATGAGATACGAAGCAGAGATTCATTAATGATGCACCGAATTCCGAGTGAGATTATTCGATCGTACTATTAATTCAGTTACAGTCTAGGTGATTTCCTAGAGGATGCCTAGGATAGGTAGAAAGTTGTTCAGGACAAGAGACCAAGCGGTTACGTGCCTGATTATGGTGAAAGAAGAGTAGCCATGCACATATAATATTGATGTGGAGATATATCTATAATTATTATAATGATTGCAGTATATACATTTTCAATGTATCTTTATTGGGCCGTCAGACTTAACTGCCAAATTAGCTGAAATGTTCTGTTCGAAACAATGTTGATTTTTTTTTCAGAAAATGAACAGATTTGCCGATCAGAATACTGATCTTTGGCAAAGGAATGTAGTACTTTATAGAGGGTCAAGTTTACATATACACGAATGAATTTTACTATCTCCAAAAGTGTATGTTGATATGTGGCTTCATTTTGGGCATTGATTCACCGAAATTATAAGGCTTTAGCTTGATTATCATAGAACCATAGAAATTGATTGTGAAGAATCTATAGAATGTATCTTTCATCCAATATTGATATGTATGAACACATATCACTGATTAGCCTCACAATCTATCGATTTTGCCAAGGCAAGCAAAATGGCCAAATTGGCGACACATTGTGTGATGAAATCAGCCCTCGATCTAGGGGCGGTTAGTTCACGAGAATCACTCCGATATCGAAATGGCACAAAACCTATCGTTTCTCCCTTATTACAAGAACGGGGAATATTAAGGTGCTAAACCTACTAAACCTATTTCGTTCGCTCGAAAGGCCCTGACCCCTTGCTATGATGCCTGACGTGGATCGTGTAAATTTGCCTCCACAGACAGAATACCTATAAACAGAGGCCATATTTGTATTTTGAACATATAGAAAGTCATACGCAGCACACCTAATGAACTAATGGTGACATTGAAATATACAAAAATGACGTCGATCGGTAAATTTCAAATAACGGGTCTTTCCCCATTGATTCCACATTTAGCTGTTGAATAGGCGGCGTCGTGCCTGGCCCGAATGTAACTTGAGATTGATGAAGCGCCAATTTTCACAAGACAACTGGATATCAAGTAACACAAGGAGTGTTTATACAAGGACCGAATTATCGCGTGAATGTATACGTATTTGATAATGTCATTCCTTTTTTATAGAGGCGAAACTACGTTTATCATTGAATTATAACATAATTCATATTCCAGACTAACCGAGCCAGGATTGATGTGTCACATGCTCAAAGCGCTTTAAAACTCGCATGTTAGCCTCCGATTGACACAAGCGATTCTCGGAGCGGGCTGGAGCTTCACCACTGAGAGAACGTACTGGCTACTGAAAAGTGAGTTCGATAACTGTTGCAGGAAAGAAGTTTAGAAGGGCAGGTAGGTATTTCATTTTGAAAACATAATTAGTTTATTAGCATCTCATAAGATTAGTAATAATGTTAGCATAATTTTATTTGGAAATTAATGCAATGTGAGTTCGTCCACATTATCTGACGATTTTTCGGGGGGATTGAGCTTGACCTGAACTTTTTCCAATTGAGTCGGGATTTTTTGTTCTCATCGATACCTGCATGATTTGTACGTCGTAGTGTGATGCAGAAGTTATTTTCGTATCTAGACGCTCTAGACAAAATACTTTAGGGGTACTGAGGGATGAACTTTGACATTGACCTGAAAATTTTCCGCTGAGGTGTTTTGACTTCCGTCATCATCAATGAATTAAGGGCGTTTATAAAACTATCGTAACAAACAAGGTTAGTATAGAATTTATTTGGCCAGTGGCTCGAGTCAATGAATAAAGTATATGATATTTAAGCACAGAATACGCAAAGGGTCGTATAAACATAAAATGCACATTTGGCACACGGCACATGCCTAAATTGCAGTCAGAAATACCGGTTAGCGGTATTTACCTAAGCGTCCATTTCAGCTTCACTAGCAGTCTTTCACTTTTGACGAATAAGCACTAGTCGTCATCTATGCGCTGACGAATGACTCAAACTGGCGTATAGCAGAGTACCAGACGAAAAGGGCGAGGGGTCGTATCCACGCGCACTCGTCAAAATATTTAACATTATTGCATGAGTATGTCAAGTTCAGCACAAAATCATCAGTGGTTTGCCCACAACTTTGTGTCTGTGTAGTAATTGTGTAGGTGCATTGTCAATGCATATTTTTGTTCGAATTGCTTAGAATTCAGACCACCCCCGAATTAAACCTCCAAACAACCATATTGCTAAGGACCGTATGTATGATATGGTAGCCAAAGTGATCGGATACATGGGTGTGGCATTTATTCTTTAAAATCATGCATCAGGTATTATTTTTCGATGCCATGTATGTACCAGGCATGGGTCAATTAACTTGGATTTTTAATCAATTAAATTACAATTAAGTCATAAATCATACAATTAAATTAAATTACAATTAACATATTTCATCAAGTTAATTATTTAAATTACAATTAAATGACACATTTAATTAATTAAATTAACAATTACTTTTTCCCTCGTTAAAATAATGCGGATTAACAACTTTAAAAAGTATGTAATGTATGTATGCAGTATGTGTCCCTGCTTTTTTAGTATGATAATATTTCCGATAAAAGGGCAGTTTTGGATAGAAATACAAATATATATTTCCATGTGCAATATCTACCAGTCCCGTAAATGCTGTTGTTTTTGTTTAGTGCACATTTTGAAAATGCAAAGTTTTTGAAAAACATGTCTATGTCATATCTTGATTGCATATTTTATGTGTTTTTGTTTCGTATGTCTGACCACAGTTCCAATGTTTTTCAATAGACAATCTATTGGCCAATTTGAATAAAGGCATTGAAAAAAAGTTCCCTCGTATATTTGCTTAAGGCTTGGAAATTTACATATGCACATACTGAACTTCAAATATATGTAGTAAACTTATAAGAGATGAACCCGATGTCCCGGCCACTTCTAATATATATACCTTTTTCCATAGGGTTCAGATGTGTGTGTGATGCTTTATGATAGAATCTCTAGAATATCTACAGGATCTCTCATGTTAGTTCAATATACTCTGACCTTGAACTTGGGGTAAGAGGTCAAATCCAAGGTCACGAGAATATTCAGCATATATCATTTCCTATATGTCCACAATTCATCCCTAGTCGCTAATCTCAATATTAGGTGAGATATTAGGCATACTATGTCCCATTATAAAGCATAGGAGAATTTAACATGGGAAAGTCCCATATGGGCCGAGTTTGGGCCAAAATACGCGTCATAGGAGTACATATGAGGAGTGTTATGTATCAAAATGAAAAAAAGTTACTGAACAGATTTTGAGAAAATGGCCGCCATAGTCCAAAATCAGGCCAAAAATTGGAAAATAAAAAAAAAATAAAAAAATACCTCCTTCTGGAATTGTATTTCAGCATTTTGGTGCAAAATTTCAGAAAAAAATCGCCTGTAAACAAAAAAGAAAAAAAATGTGGACGATGGACGAAGATAGACGACGGACGCAACGCCATGCCAATAGGTTATCGGACCATAGGTCCGGTACCCCCAAAAAGAAAATAGAGACATATGCATTTAAAATTACCATTTGGTATTTGCCCAATTAGGTTATTTGCAGTATAGTATTATCTAATACGTGAAAGAGAACGAAACATTAATGTCAAAACTCATACTGGTGTTGTCAGGTGCAGACAGTATAGTTGTATCGACAACCATATAATTATATCGACTTTAGACCTGATATACCTATCATACTGGCACTACAGTTGTTCCTACGGTACACTTGAGGGAATTGTTCAGGCAAGAAATTCCCCAAAATACATAACAATGTTGTAAATACAGTAGGTACTTGTTATAGTTTAAATCAACTGTTTTCAAACGGTTGGATCATTCTAAGAACACATTTTTACACATATTGTGAATCTGTTGTGATACACTTCTTCCTTTCGTTGCACATTCGGTCGTTGACATCGAATTGCAGAGATAAGGTACAAGTCAGTCCACAAATTGGCTGCGGATTTCTGACACCGAACACCATCACGATTTGTCATAGACAATACCTATTAACGTCGGAAAATACAATATATTGCCCTTCGGCATCCAGGCTATCAGTTACAGGGCTGATTCCCGAAAAGTGATGTGTATGGAGTTCAGATTTCACTAAATGACGTGCAAGCAGGTGCGATATTTGAAATAAGAAAGCCAATTTCACATAGAACCGAAGCATATTTCGCAGGTGAATTCCTATGTCGAATTCTTTGCTCGATTGTACGTCGTAGAATTGCCCACAAATAATTATGTTAGTATTTCCCCAAGAATAATTCACGTCAAATCATACTGTTGGAAATTGCCCAAATTGCATGATCACAGGGAGATGAACGTGACAGTACATTTGACATGCAATCTACTGACCCTATTAAGCAACTATGTAGTGAACTGGGTTTCTTGCAGACGTCATATCAACTGATATTTCAAATAGCATGTCTGTAGTAT
This sequence comes from Terebella lapidaria, assembly GCA_949152475.1. Classification (NCBI taxonomy): domain Eukaryota; kingdom Metazoa; phylum Annelida; class Polychaeta; order Terebellida; family Terebellidae; genus Terebella; species Terebella lapidaria. The sequence continues at coordinate 38,759,998 of OX424556.1, forward strand.
GTGAACGTTGCATCAGGCAGTGTTATGCCCACATGGGAATGTATGCACGACCATCTGTCTAGTTTGTCATTCCAAGGACGTGTTGATCCTCAACAAAAGTAATCACAGCTTCATGCACTTGCATTTTTCATGCACTTGCGTATAGCGATCGATTGTTCAGATTGAATTCAAAGTGTGCGTCAGAGTGAACGCACGACCGTCTATACCGGCATCAATAATTATTTGTCTTTGAACTTGATTCTATAAATTCCTGTGCATCCCGCGAAGGATTCGGAAAATATATGTTTCAACATTAACATTAGATTAATCAGTTTCATCGCGTCAGTGAAGCGTCATGTCACACGTCACACCTGCGCGTCCATAAAAGCACGCAGAAATTTGTGGACTTGGCCAAGCATCGTGATATTCTGACGTGGGTTCAAATACATCACGGTAGATTTATTATAGCGATATCGGTGATCCATGTGTGTCACTGGAGGACACACGTACAGGGCGGTTGATTCGAAGTTCTCCACATGATGAAAAACAAGCTTCAATGCCTTTCGGAATATAAATTTGTTATCAGATTACACAGTGTCATTCTATTGAATTTGTTTCGTAAGGAATCAATATGCAATATGAATGTGGTCTCGCCACTGTCAGCATAATTATTAAGGTCTCTTCAGCATTTTTGAGCAATGCTAACTTCATGATAAATATGTGGGTGCAATTATCTCGTTGCAATACAATTCGGTGATCTTGAAGAAAAACATCTTGTTATTGAGGGCGTTAACCTTGCTGGATTTCCGCTCTTACCTTGGTATCAATCCATGCGGTAAATTCACTACTGAACGGTCTGCCAACATGGGATTTTCATGTTGGGGTCAATGTTTCATGAAATTCAATGTGTATGTTGTAGTAAGTGTGTCAAAGACATCAATCCCCCATGATCAAAAGAATAAATTTGACTGGTCTATATTGAATAATAACAATACCATCTTTCGAGTTAAAATTGTCAAATCGGAGAGATTATTGGCAATTTCACATATGACAGAAAATCGCTTGATTTTGTGAAAATGCTTTTGAAAAACCAAAACCAAGTACTTAAATACTTCCAAGTTGTTGAAAATTTTGGTCTCTGAATATGACTGTCTTTGAGCATATTATTCACAGATATTTATACGAAATAACTGATGATGGTTATGTCGAGGATTTGTGTCATATCCCTGAACAAACCACGGCACGGGAAAGCATTGACAGGATATTGCCTCAAACGGTGAATGTTAACCTATACATGTCACATCCTGTCACTTCAACAAGATCCGTTCGAAGCTCCTTGCACTTTGTTAATCCGAGCAAAGGTATTGACTTCCAATTATTTCAAAGAAGATATCACCATATGATACTGTGCTTGCGTCGATGCTATCCATCGATCTTATCATACAACATAGGAATCTATTAAAGCCATATAACATATCCTTCCACTGGGGGTGTTTATGGTAGGAGTGGTTTGTTCCTTCCAAGGCCAGACAATCGAACAGCTAATATCTCGCACTTAAAGCCCCGCCTTATCTAACACCAGTGCAGATATAACTGCTGTAGGCGGGTTTACTAGGTATAATTATTGTTTGGATGAGAAGGATGCCATGGTGCACCTCGGGCAAATGATGCGATTCGAGGTAGTAAGAATAATCAAGAGATATGCCACGGTTGTATTTCATCCCCTATACTCTCGTTCGCTTCCAGTGTATTGGCAACTGGCTTGGCAGTATTTTTTGTTAGTTGTAGAAATTGAGTTTCAGGTTATAACTGTAAACACATGACAGACAACACGCCATCACACGCCATCATACCTTTATAGCTATGTACTAAAGGTGTGTGTATGTATGACACCAATATTTAACTATGGTCAAGATATATAGTCATATATATGCATATACAACATACATGTCACATGCAACTGGACTGAACCTATCGTTGTTCTGAAGGGGTGACGACATCTGCGACTCGATCGAAGTCCTATTGAATGACCAATTGACTTGTAAAAATGAATGACGGATCACGACGCGACTTGACACGAACGTCATGAGAAATTTTTACATGCATCAAAACTTTTTCCATGAGTTTTTCCATGTCTCACGAACATATATAAAAAGTGACACTCATCCGAATTAATGTACATACACCATTGTATTGTTTATCTAATTAGTAAGTGATACATTATTCTCAGTCCATCATTTCCAAATGTCACATGTCTAGACAACATTTTCCACTCCATGTAGGCAAACTCGAGCTGCAGGATCACGCAATATATCACATATGAGATACGAAGCAGAGATTCATTAATGATGCACCGAATTCCGAGTGAGATTATTCGATCGTACTATTAATTCAGTTACAGTCTAGGTGATTTCCTAGAGGATGCCTAGGATAGGTAGAAAGTTGTTCAGGACAAGAGACCAAGCGGTTACGTGCCTGATTATGGTGAAAGAAGAGTAGCCATGCACATATAATATTGATGTGGAGATATATCTATAATTATTATAATGATTGCAGTATATACATTTTCAATGTATCTTTATTGGGCCGTCAGACTTAACTGCCAAATTAGCTGAAATGTTCTGTTCGAAACAATGTTGATTTTTTTTTCAGAAAATGAACAGATTTGCCGATCAGAATACTGATCTTTGGCAAAGGAATGTAGTACTTTATAGAGGGTCAAGTTTACATATACACGAATGAATTTTACTATCTCCAAAAGTGTATGTTGATATGTCGCTTCATTTTGGGCATTGATTTACCGAATTTACAAGGCTTTAGCTTGATTATCATAGAACCATAGAGATTGATTGTGAAGAATCTATAGAATGTATCTTTCATCCAATATTGATATGTATGAACACATATCACTGATTAGCCTCACCATCTATCGATTTTGCCAAGGCAAGCAAAATGGCCAAATTGGCGACACATTGTGTGATGAAATCAGCCCTCGATCTAGGGGCGGTTATTTCACAAGAATCACTTTGATATCGAAATGGCACAAAACCTATCGTTTCTCCCTCATTACAAGAACGGGGAATATTAAGGTGTCCCTGATAGGGGAAAAAAAACCCTAAACCTATTTCGTTCGCACGAAAGGCCCTAACCCCTAGCTATGATGCCTGACGTGGATCGTGTAAATTGGCCTCCACAGACAGAATACCTATAAACAGAGGCCATATTTGTATTTCGAACATATAGAAAGTCATACGCTGCACACCTAATGCACTAATGGTGACATTGAAATATACGAAGATGACGTCGATCGGTAAATTTCAAATCTCACCTGTGGTGCTTGAACATGTTAAACTAAAATTGTTCGGTAACCTATTTAGTCCTCGGGCTAAATTTTATATTTAACGGGTCTTTCCCCATTGATTCCAGATTTAGCTATTAAATAGGCGGCGTCGTGCCTGGAACGAATGTAACTTAACATTAATGAAGCACCAATTTTCACAAGACAACTAGATATCAAGTAACACAAGGAGTGTTTATACAAGGACCGAATTATCGCGTGAATATATACGTATTTGATAATGTCATTCCTTTTTTATAGAGGCGAAATTACATTTATCATTGAATTATAACATAATTCATATTCCAGACTAACCGAGCCCGGATTGATGTATCACATGCTCAAAGCGCTTTAAAACCTGCATGTTAGCGTCCGATTGACACAAGCGATTCTCGGAGCGGGCTGGAGCTTCAGCACTGAGAGAACGTACTGGCTACTGAAAAGTGAGTTTGATAACTCTTGCAGGAAGGAAGTTTAGAAGGGCAGGTAGGTATTTCATTTTGAGAACATAATTAGTTTATTAGCATCTCATAAGATTAGTAATAATGTTAGCATAATTTTATTTGGAAAAAAATGCAATGTGAGTTCGTCCACATTATCTGACTATTTTTCGGGGGGATTGAGCTTGACCTGAACTTTTAGTTATTTTCGTATTCGTCGCTCTAGACAAAATACTTTAGGGGTACTGAGGGATGAACTTTGACATTGACCTGAAAATTTTCCGCTGAGGTGTTTTTACTTCCGTCAATATCAATGAATTAAGGGCGTTTATAAAACTATCGTAACAAACAAAGTTAGTATACAATTTATTCGACCAGTGGCTCGAGTCAATGAATAAAGTATATGATATTTAAGCACAAAGGGTCGTATAAACTTAAAATGCACATTTGGCACACGGCACACGCCTAAATTGCAGTCAGAAATACCGGTTAGCGGTATTTACCTAAGCGTCCATTTCAGCTTCATTACAACTGAGATGACAGTCTGTTACATGGAATGGTGGTGTGTGACACGTGCACAAACATGTACGTGCTTTCTTTTAAACAATCAGTTGTTTATTAGCAAATGGACTCACTGGCGCAGTGCGTTATATAAATAAGCAATGTGATTCTGTAAGCTTTAGGAATTACGGGACACCATGCTGAAAATTGGAGCCTTCGTGTTGTTGATCTCCTTGGGCTCACCCACTGCCGGGTACCAGAACGACTGGGATGGACCGTTGTATGTAACGTGTCCCGCGGGAACAGCATTCAACAGGGTTGAAAGTATACATGACAACGGTAAAGAGGTTCGTAGGCAAGCAAGTTGATCATGATACACATAGATATTCGTAGCAACCATAATGTATTTTCACCAAAAACGAATATTCAGCTGCAGCACACTATAATGTCCATAAACTCCAGTTATCATTAACGTGTGTTGAATATATAAACATGAGGTGTGTAAATCGCATCCTCGAATACTTCAATATGGTGTACTCCATGATTTGTCTATATCATAATCTGAAGTTCCAAAGACGCGTTGTCACAGTTTCAACTGTATTTGTCGCAGGATCGACTGTGGTCCTGGGAGTGTGGAAGTTCACCCTACTCCGACATCCGTGGAGTTCAGACGTGCACTTCCTTCATTAAAGCTAACAGCTTCGACGACCGGATGGACTTTGTCTGTAATGACGGATACGCTCTGACTGGCGTCTCCAGTTATCATCACAACGACTATGAGGATCGCGAGTGGACCTTCCAGTGAGTACACCCCCACGACAATGTGCAGCATAATACATCATTTCCTATAGGTTCACAATTGATTCCTGAGCTGCAAAGTCCACAATAAGCGAGATATTAGCCATTTTGAGCTCTGGCCTTGAGAATAAGGTCAAAGGCGAAATTCAAAATCATGAAAATATTCAGTATTCAAATGTATATCACTTCTTATATAATCACAATTGTTTCCCGAGCTGCAAAGTCGATGATAAGCAAGATATTAGCCATTTTGTGCTCTGACCTTAAAATTGAGGTAAAAAAATCAAATTCAAGGTCATGAGAATATTCAGCATAATTATATCATTCCCTATATCTGGACAATTGATCCCCAAGCTGTCAAGTCGATAATAAGCAAAATATTTGCCATTGTTGTGCTTTGACTTAGAAAATGAGATTAAAGGTAAAATTCAAGGTAATCAGAATATTCGGAGTATATCATTCCTATATGTGCACAATTGATTCCTAAGCTGAAAAGTCGATAATGAGCGAGATATTAGTCATTTTGTTCTCTGACCTTGAAAATCAGGTCAAAGGTCAAATTCAAGGTTATGACAATATCCAGCATTAATCATCTCCTATGTGTCCACAATCGATTCGTATTCTCTATTCTCAATATTGAGTGAGATATTAGGCATAACGAAACCTAACTAAACACATACACAACACAGACGTATATGAGGGCAATCTTCTGAAACAAAAATCTCAAAAGTGATCAGACAGTTTTTGAGAAAATGGCCGCCAATGTCCGAAATTAACCGTTTTACGTCAAAAATGGCCGCCATTTTGATGAAAGATTGCAGAAAAACTGTAGAAAATACCTTCCTCTTGAAATATTTTTAGGTATTTTTGTGCAGAATTTCAGGAAGATTCGATCGTAAACTTTAAAGATAGGAATGTAGACGGACGACGACGCCGCGGTCGCCAACGACCACGACGGACGACCGTATGCAACGCCACGGCAATAGGTTATCGGACCAAAGGTCTGGTAACCTAATATAGTATAAATGGTGCTGTAGCTTCCTGGAAATCAAAGAGGCATTTGAGTTTTAACAATGATTGTAGTCTAATGTCAACTACAAGGTCCCCGTCAGATCCACCATATATGATTCTCCATTATGCCCAATCGACCATAAGATCCATCTGTATTGACAATCATCTGTATGTAAATGTCAATTTGCATGGTTCATTTCAAATGCGACCTTGATTTTTACCAACCAAGTTCATTGAAGAGAACTCCAAAGTCATCAAAAGAATAAACGTATGACTTCACACATGCTCGTACTCCAAACCTAATTACTATCAACATGCGTTCATCCTACAGAGGTTAATTCACATATTTCACATCAAACGAAAACTTGAGATTTTCTAATGGAAATACATGTACCTGGATTTTGCATTGAACGGCAACCATGTTCATCAGCAAGGAGAAAATAATTAACGGTATGTCCAACTAAACACATTATTGAAATCTTGATAATTAAAAACAAAGGAATAGACATAATGCTCATCAATCTGAGGAAAAAGTCGGCAAAGATATTACCTTGGTTCAGCATGCGCGGGAATCTTTTTCTCATGATGGATGATTTGCATTGTAGAAATGGCTTTAGTATTCATCGTCATGTGTATATTCTAGATAAATGAAGTAACTGAATAAAAACACATCAAGTTTATGTACATTATACGATGTTAATTGAATGTGGTTTCCCCGCGATTGTGTTTATTGCCAAATTCAAGGTATTTCTTAGCAGTTAATGCATTGCAGACTTTGTTATATCGACCAGTGGTATTACTAAGTACCAGTAGCATGTATTATGGCACATAATTGGTGACGATGGCCACATGGTTCTTTAAAAACATTATGACAAAATATGCAATCCCGATGACCGCCATCTTGGATTCCATGCTGATGAGCTATGCTGAAGTAGGTGAAAACAATTTTGTTGCATTCTAGGACCTTTGAAACATATGTTTATGTCCCATTTTTGTAGGTATCTTTTGCACAATAAGGGGCTAAGATGTATGCAAACTTGTGTTTCAAGGTATCTTGCAGATTTGATGGCGGCCAGATTGAAAAGCCGCCGTATTGGTTAATTCACCCCGGATATCCCCTGAAGCAAACGACAGGGAGAGTCTTGGGAAGGTACATGAATACCCCCCCCCTCCCCCTCGGCTCATGGACTATAATGTCGAATTTGAAAGTCTGAGAATTCCAAGCTCAATCTGTAACTCAAAGTTCAGCAACTTTATACCCAATTTCGATATCACAAGGAATAAAAACGTTGGCCCATTTAAGTGTTTCCAATCTGAACATGTTGAACTGAAGAGAAAACCTGCTCAAAAAGCACCTGCACAAAATGGCGTCGGGGTGCAAAATTCCATGATAAAGATAAATCTGATATTGGATAGATGGCCAAAATTTGCACTTTTCGTACATGTATAATACTTGGCAGACAATTGTTGTTTCACTCCTAGGTATCGATGAATAAGGACTAAAATGAAAAGGGTAGAAAATTCAGAATACGGTTTAAACAACCACTGGTTTATAGAAAATTGACGGCAGTATTCTAAGTGGGTTTGAGAACAATACGACAATCTTTGGGAGGAGTCATCGATGGAATGGCCTCTACAAGCTCTAACGAACAGCATGATATATTACACCTGCCCGAAGGAAATGTTACATACCGGTAATGTATAATGTAAAATATATTCAATGGACAATGCATGAATAGGGTCTGTAAGTCTCGTGCCGTCACGGTGTGATTCTGGGGACCAACAAACATACACCTTTTGTGTTACCTGAGTAGTTTGAGTTCTAACTGGAGTTCTACTCATACTAAACAAAAGGTGTGTGTTTGTTGGTCCCCAGAATCACACCGTGACGGCACGAGACTTACAGACCCTATTACAACTACAGAGGTCTCTCACGTGACACAGCAATCATCGCCGGCAAGCTGTTGAATTGTACGCGCGGTCAGACATGACAGCTTGTTAATTACAATTAGTGATGTCGTTGTTTGAGTGTCTATATGGTGGCAAAAATCCGCGGTGGAGAGATGTGATGAGAGAGAGCTTCCGATAGGTGTCAGGCCTCGCCCTTTGACCGGAATTGTCTTGTTCATCTGGAGCGAAACTTCAAAGAATCTGAACTGAACGGCGATAAGAAAAGACATGCCGCTGTGACATGAACCCCGAATACGAATTCTTCCACCGCTACGTCTACTCGTGGCTCAACCACGTCGCCTACTGCTACGTGCTTGTCCTGATCCTGATTATCACAAACGTCGGCATCGTATTTTTTAGGCCTGACGCGCGCCAACAAGGCTCGCAGGCGGATGGGAACTGACGAATCGGCCGAGGTTCGCAAAGTAACTCTATCTGTACCATCTGTGTGGCCTTCATCTGTTTGACTGTGGCCTTGACCTTGTTCTACGTCAGCATCTACTTGTCTGATCAGTTCGTGACGCAGTCGCCCAGCATGGCTCTCGGCCGCCAACTGGTACTCATCTTCGGACTGTCAAAAGACGCAATCAACTTCTATCTGTACGTGCTGACGTCTGGCGAATTTCAACGCGAGCTGTGTGAGCTTTTTGGCTATGACGCCCCTAGTGGTGAGAAATACAAAGCACCAATGGGCGCAAGACGTGGAGCTGACAACAACATCCAGGCCAGCACCAGGGCCACTAGGATTGGTGGAAACACAGCAGAGACCGGGCTGTCAATAAGAGGCGGCTCTGTGTGCGGGCTCAGCTGTTAGATGGCGGAGAATGCGGGCCACTCTGGTCAGTAGTCACGCTACAGACACACTGGGCTGCTCTATGTCTAAGGGTGACTGTCAGGTGGTAAATGGTACTGAGGACGAGAGAGAGAAGCCGAGGGCCAACCGCAAACCGGCCTGACACCGACGTTAACATGAACAGTCCATTGAACGCTGAGCCCACTGACTTTAACATGAATAGTCCCCTAACATTCACACGAATCCGTGTCAGCTCAATTGATATGATGTTGACAGTGAATGTCCTAAGATGTAAAATGTCGTTGAAATATCGTACAAAAGGCTGTTAAATACGTATATATGGCTGTATCCTATTATCGAAAAATGTATTCGCAATGTAAGATGTATTTCCACTTGATTTAACCATATATTTTCTCATTTTAAGTTGTTCATGATATCATCGTGGTTCATGGATCACAACGCGAATAAGCATTTGCGCTTTAATTGCTATACCTGGCAACTCATAGTATAATCCAGTATGTCTCATCCAATATATATTTACATTGTCTGCATATTATCACGTGTGACTAATTGTAGTCTGTCTATTTCATGTCATGTATACTAGTATGTTGTATTTTGTTGAAGTAAATCAGATTAAATCGAACCGCTTTGTCTGGATCATCAAAAATAATAGCCTTCTATTTCATTATGTCGATTTGAAAAAAAAACTGAATACTGTGTTGAGCATGACTAACACCGATGTGATTATTATATAGGGACGATGCTACGCCCCTATGCAGGATACCAGTGTGCATACCAGTGTGTAAAGAATATACAAAATGTGGTAAACGTTCTGCCAGAAAGTATTACAACTCCCAAAAGTGCATGTCCGTAACCTCCAAAATGCAGATCCTAAGAATCAGTGAGGCGGTAAAAATAAAAATTAGCCCAGGGCTAAGAAAGGTTACCGGACAATATATATTTTAGATATTAGCCTTTTATCCCATGACCTTGAAAATAAGGTCATTGGTCAATTCAAGGTCACGAGAATATTCAGCATATATATCATTTCTAGTACATCCACAATCGATTCCTAAGCTGTAAAGTCGATGATAAGCAAGATATTAGCCATTTTGTGCTCTGACCTTGAAAATAATGTCAAGATCAAACACATGGTCATCAGAATATTCAGTGTATATCATTTTCCATATGTCCATAATTGGTTCCCAAGCTATTAAATCAATAGAGAAGCAAGATATTAGCCTGTTGCCTATTGACCTTGAAATGAGGTCAAAAGACGAATTCAACGTCATGAAAATATTCAGCACATATCATTTTCTATATGTTCACAATTGATTCCTAAGCTGTAAAGTCAATAATAAGTGAGATATTAGTCATTTTGTCCCATGACCTTGAAATTTAGGTCAAAAGTCAAATCCAATATCACGAGAATAATCTGCATATATTATTTGATGTACGTTCAAAATTGATTCCTAAGCTGTAAAGTCAATGAGAAGCGAGATATTAGCCATTTTGTCCTGTGACCTTGAAAATGAGGTCAAAGGTCAAATTCAAAGTCATCAGAATATTCGGCGTATATCATTTCCTAAATGTCCACAACTGATTCCTAAGCTGTAAAGTGGATAATAAGCGAGATATTAGCCATTTTCTGCTCTTGATCTTGACAGTGAGGTCAGAGGTCAATTTCAAGGTCACGAGATTATTCAGCGTATATCATATCCTATATGTCCACAATTGATCCCCAAGCTGTAAAATCGATAATAAGCGAGATATTAGCCATTTTGTCCTGTGGTCTTGAAAAAAAAGTCAAAGGTCAAATTCAAGGTCATGGCAATAATCTGCATATATCATTTCCTGTATGTTCATAATCGATTCCTAAGCCGTAAAGTCGATAAGAAGCGAGATATTAGTCACTTTTCCTGTGACCTTGAAAATGAGGTCAAAGGTCAAATTCAAAGTCATCAGAATATTTGGCGTATATCATTTCCTAAAAGTCCAGAATTGATTCCTAAGCTGTGAAGTCGATAATATGTCTGTAGAACGATGAGCCCCTGCATAATAATAAACTAGTAAATAATTGGTTGAACAAGTAAACACAATGATTGGTTGAACAAGTAAACACGATAAAAATTTGCCCAAGGGCGTGTATATATAATAATATAAATTACAATCATCTCATATTTTTATATTGATTTCACAAAATAAATCCAATCAATCAACCACACGAACCGGGCAAAAATAAACTATGATGGGCCAGCACAGCCAAATCACGAAAATATACCAACGTGTATAGTGGTGAAATATACAGGCACTTCTGAGCTACGACATCGATTGAATTATTGAATTCGTCAGCTCCATGGTTTCCATATATAGAAAATATATGTAAATACTTTGGTGTTCAGGCACAATATACTATTTACACGTGAGTAATACAACACGAAAATAATCGAACAGAATGAATTAGGCCTGAAAAAAATAATTTTCTGTTTCTCGTCCTCTTATTTTTTCAAAACTGGATAGGGAGGGACTTTTTATTTTTTTATTTTGCGAGAAATACCGTCCTCAGCTCAAGAAAAAATTGGGTAGGGAGGCACTTTTTATTTATTTTTTTTTTTGGTGGGACAGCATTTCACACATATGAAAAGAAATTGGTTTGATTAAAAAAAAGAACACTTGCGCACAGACGCGTTCAAGCTTTTTGAATTGAAATCATGTGTAACACATGACTTCAATCATTTCATTTCTAGGGGCTTGATGTAATTGGGCTTGAAACCTCTCGGCCGGGCACATTGGCACTATTAGTGTGCCATCATTATAGCAGTCAACAAAGACAGGATGATTCTGTGTACTAGTAGTATTATTATCAAAAACCGTCAGTTGATACTATATTTCAATGATGAGTAGGTCTAATTGTTGAGAACCGTTCTATCAGTTAATATGTTCTTTGAAGTATAACATGAGTAATATAGTAAATCTATTCTTGATCACAATTGTATATGTATTATTACATACAAGTAACCACATGAGAATCGCAAAAAAAAAATCCGGGAGACTGCTTTTGAACACAGGCGGGCGGGGACGAGAAACAGAAAATTATTTTTTTAAGCCTTATGTATGAGTATAATTGACAGTTTAGATAATTATGATGTTTTCGGAATGCAGGTAAATTCTACACGGCTACATGTATGACAGTGTGCAGGAGAAAACTTAACTTAATTTCTGTCGTTTAGTGAGGTACTTGATTTGGTATCCACGATACCTCACCTTCTCACACCCAACATGATTCAAAAGACTGTTGAAAGTCATTCAACAGATCCGTATCTATGTGTCAGCTGACCGCGAGTTCTGTCTAGTACCCATGTGACGCTATTATCTATGATTGTGTTTTAGGTCGTTTGTGGTTCGATAAAAAATTCCCGGGAAAAAATTACAATTTTTATCTGATCTGCAATAAAATGACTTACTACCAAAGTCTTCATCAGAGAGCACGTGACTTTACTCAGAAACAAGGGCAGACTGGGGATTGAGGATGTGTGAACCAATAAGTCATAAATTATACAGTCAAAATTGCTTCTAGATTATCTTTACGGAACGTACATATCAACTCCAAGTTTCATAGTGTGCGATAGGCAACAAACGTATATGTGGTGGTGTTTCAAAGCATCTGCAATCACGATTGTAATTTCTGTCCATTTTCAATACACTGATTGAGAGATACATTGAACAGGATGACGTTCATTGGCGTGTGTGAGACATGATGATCATATTTCCGGAACAAATCACCCCTGGTTGAAAAACTAGACACTGGGTTCACCAGGCGGTCAATAGGGCCTACACATCCAACAGTTAGGACACATAGTTGAGACAACAGTGAATGACAGCAACATCAATCCGCTCGTCCGTTGCCTGGTGGGTAAATGATTATTCATACACAAGTCTGGTGGATCCGTATTATTGTGATGCTGTTGGTATTATGCATGTGGGGATCTACTTTGGTTCTTTGAAATTCATATTATGTTTGAAGGAGAACGGGATGGGGGGTTCGAAACATAATCATTTGTATTGTTCTTGTAAACTGATGTCCCAGATCCGGGGCAATTCGTTGAATGTCACATAAAACGAGCCAATTCCCAATGGACAACCCAAAGCTTGTTTTGTCGGAAATGTATTCCCACTTAGGAGCAAATGAAAACAAGCGAATGCTCAGCGTCCTCCAGTTAGGGAAAGTACATGTTGCGGGTTCTATAAAGATTAACGAACACACATTCAACAGTACTTTCACCAAGCAACATTTTTTATATGATGTTCAACGAAAAACAAAATAACGTTTATATTGTATGTATTTCAAGGCTCAATTCAACATTAAACGTACAATATAATTTCGACGGTTTCTTATGGCTGAATGAATGTATTTGTTATACATATAACTATATATGTACCTGTAAGTATTTTGCGAAACATATGTGAAAGGTTTCATGTTTTTGTTTGGTCATTTTACAATCGATAATTGACCATTTGATTGTAGGGAATGAAACCGTTCACGATTCTCACTTACAAAATAACACTGATTGAAGGTATAACTCATTGATCTTACCTACGTCAACTGGCATTCAACAAAATACCACTGTAGTCGAAAAAGCACACCACGAAATGTCACTGGTCGCAAAAACTCCTTGTTGGGACATTCAAGAGCCAGAGGTCACTAAAGCACTAAACACATTTCTCATGTGTCTCGTCTGAAATGAAATTGTATTTTCCGGCCAAAACCCACGCCGTTCATTGGCGCTCTATTTACAGCTGTTGATAACCTGAAAAAGAAGTAGAGAATCGAATGTCATTGACCAACCGTTCAGTGTGGTTCGCAACCAAATATAGAATACCGAAATATATCTACGTAGCTTCACATTAACGCGGCCCATTTGCAGTTAATGCCTAGTATAGTTTTGTTGGATATATCAAATTTACCGGGATATAAGTTGGAGACACCGCTATGCCTGGAACCATGTAAACGTGATCAATCTAATGTGATGAAAGGTCCATTTCGTGGTGACGGTAACCATCCATCATGATATAGGCCTAAATATGCTATTCAAATGCTATTCAAACTCGAATCATTTGACCCCATTACGTGTCTCCAATCCTCTGATTTATTCTTCGTTCACGCAGCAGTCTGTGCTCGAGGTTTCGTAGCCAGTGACATTCAATTCTTGGCGTTATATATGTATTGTTATGTATTGTATAATCGTACAATAAATCATGCTCATATATTCAACAAAACGAAAATATTCCTACCATCTCAGACGCAGGAATGTCTGGCCATTCTTGTCATGGACACATTAATGGTAGAATTTTAGTGGCAAGAAATGTTTCATATTTTTTTACTGTTAGATCAACGTTTGAACTGGCAGGTTTTGAGCCTGCGAATAAGCTTTTATTGAAAAAAATCCGCAGGTTCTCATTAATTGAATCAAACCTGATAAGATCGACCAGGTTTATTTTTTTCACAAACTAGGTTTTTCTAGTTCTACCCATTTCATTTGTATCGAATAGAGTGAAGATTGTCATTGACAGAACTAGAACCTGCAGTGAGAAAGTAACGCATTGAGCATGCTGACCAACGCGTGTATCATCGCGGAGCGGTAGTTAGTGCATCCCGCAATGGCGAACCCATTCGCGGTTCGTTTGAATTTTCTTCATTTTCACAATAATTACGATTGTGATCGATACACACATGTACATCTGCTAATTCTTATGCGCATGAAACAACCGTTCGTTGCAAATACGTGGCGATTTATGTTGGTTTGAGCATGAAAAACTCGTCTGAAAAAAGCCGAAAGATTCCCTAACGATTGTTTTATAAAATCAAAGATTCCCTAACGAACATGTGAAGATTCCCTAACGATCTTTTCTTTATTAATTCAAATCTACGTTATTTGAATGTTAAACGTGAAATAAAGTACTAATTGACATGTATTGATGTGTACAAATGATCTTCTAGTACATATTTCCTAGTTTTAATGTGACATTAGCTAATTTATGTCGCACAAATCAACGAATTCACATTCATGGCACGGTGTTGATGATTGATATTTTTGAAGAACCTGTGAACCTCTCATAAGAGTAGAGGGATCTCTGACATGAACATCATTGCTTTCGAAGATGTTGAATTCATTGTGGTCGAGTCCAAGGATATCAATGGTGTCCAAACTGCAGAATAAACTTCCACTACATATGCTGGAATTATAATGTCAGATACCATGACTGTTGCTGATAAACCCCTGTCCTCTTATTCACCTGCTGTAATGCTGATACTCATGGGCCAGCCACCTGGTTCACTGTCCGGAATACGTTTCGGTAGAGGATATAATATTGAGGAACAATCTTTTTCGATAGGTTAACGATGTGTTCGATTGGCAAACGGGATCTTTCAACAAGGTATATGGTGTTGTTTTCCTGACCAAAATATGGAAACACATTATGAAATCGTTAATAATATGGAATATGCACGGGCATAAATGCAATATCGAGTCGTTATTGACTACTATACTATTTACAGAATAACACTGAACATAATTTCTGTCGTTCTGTGAGGGGCTTGGTTTTGTGAACACAAAGTCTCCCGTTCATATATCCAGCACGATCCGAAAGAACACAGATGGAAATTATTAAGCAGATTCGTATCTCTGTGTTATCTCTCCGTGAGTTCTGCCTGGAACCCACATGGTGCCATTGTCTATGAGTGTCTGTAGGTCGTTTGTGGTTCTATATAAAGTAACAGCTTTTATCTGATCTGCAATAAAACTGACTTACCACTAGATTCTTCATCAGGGAGTATGTGACTTTACTCAGCAACAATGGCAAACTGAGAATTGAGATTGTGAACCAATACGTCATAAATAATACAGTCACGATTACTTCTAGGTTAATGTAGTTCTATGGAATGTAAACATAAACTCCAAGATATGAGTGGCAAATGCAACAAACATATCTGTGGTGGTGTTTGCCGCCATGAGGAATCTCGATTGCACATGTATTTGCAACCGATTTTCGATACAATGATTGAAGAGAGAAAGACAGTAAACAGGACGGCGGCCATTGCCATGTATGATGATCACGTGTCCATAACAAATCACCCCTAGACGATAAACAAAACAAAACACAACACTGGGTTCACCAGGCGGTCAGTGGGTCCTATGCGCGCAACAATAATGACACCTTGCCACACACACATGCGAATTTGCAGAAGCAAATGACAACAATATCGGTCTGGTTGATTGTTTCCGGATATGTAAATGGATTATTCATGCACGAAAGTTCTGCTGCATCCTTATTCGTATGGTGCTGTTCCCCGGGATTGATTCTACTTTGGTTCTTATTTGAAGGGGAAGTGTATGACTGTATCAACCTATTACTGCCAATACATGCATAATTGCATATTTTGATGATGAAAATAACACATTAGTAATAAAACATTTTCAGAATAAAAAACAAAGCCATATCGAATATTTACAGCCGAATCTACATGGGCGTCACACGCAGCAAATATACTGATAAGTGTTTCTGTTCACACTTAATGAAATTGATATAAAACCGACCCACACCTGACGGGGTTTAAAACATTATTATTAGCAATGCTCTTTCAAACTGATGTCCCGTAGCCGGGACAATTCGTTGAGTGCCACATAAACGATCTACTTCCTAATGATTATTCTGACGCTGTTATTGTCGCAAACGTACTTTCCTTTTGGAGATGATAGCGATGTAAATGAAACTGACTGGGCAACGATCTCCACACATGAATAAGCGAGCTCCAGTGTTGACGGGGGTTGGCATTTACCAATTACCGAGACCGCTTTTCTTATTACTATGTTGTTGGAACTAAACTCGTGGCGTTGTGCATCATAGATACATCTAAGAGAAAAATCCGATGATGAATGAAAAAGAGTGTAGTTCTGCTACATACGGATATGACAGAAAGGCGGCCGAAAATTATCTTCGTCTTTGTACTTCATGTCGAATAATACGATCGGATGTTAGTATTGGTCCCGTTCCAGCAGCTGATCCGAGATGGTGCTACGTCCGACCTTGACCAGCCTTGTTGGTACTCCTGGCACGTTCGGTGTAAAAGTGATCTCACCCAGATGACGACTCATTTTGTGACACCTCGTTTAATTATATTGTAGTACGTATGGTGAGGGGTTTTGTTGAGATAACTACATGGGACCCATGAACTAGGGGAAATACTCATGTAGTGGTACTTGAATCCCACTGACACTCACATTCAATTGAGAAGGAAAGTAGTTATGTAATTTTCTTGAATTAATGTCTGAATGATGGGTCGAAGAGCTGTCTGAACTACACGCATCTGAACTTCCACTTGGTGTATAACGAACTGTCTAGTGAATTTTGGAAATCAAGAATACAACAGATATCGGACGCTACTATACAATAGTGGTGAGCATTGGAATAACAAATGAGAGAGTTTGGCACAGGATACGTTCGTTTTTTCCCTGTGTCTGTAACTATTCTCAAAATGTACAAAACTGTCAAAATCACATTCGTGTACTTTGGTTCTAGTTTTGGTTCGCGAACACAATATGTCGACACCAAAACAACCAAGACCATGGTCATAAAGTGGAAGAAAATGTGTATAATTATTCTTTAAAATGTAATAGGTGTAAATAGCCAAGACAGTTTAGCAGTTCTGTGGGAGGATTTTTGTTATTAGTTCTTTCTATGATGTGATCACGATGTTTCACAATGTTTCAACTTTTCAAGGAAGGTGTCCTGGTACTTGGGATCAAGTACAGACTTCCAATTTTTTGTTGTTGACGGTAGATGACAGATTTTACATTACTCAAGAGTGAGTATTCAGCGATATTTACGTCGTGAATTCACCCCAGAATGTTCTCACTTTCCAGTGTATCTGCTTTTCTTTGATATATGCATGGACAAAACTATAACAATAGTCACTGTCATCACTCCGTTTTGTTCTGTTCCATGTGTGAACGAGTTTCATGTTGTCTTCTCAGTGTATATTTTGAAAACACAAACCCACTCACTCAATATGTTGTAGAAACACACAAGTAGAGGGTGTGCGTGGATAACGTCGTATTTGTAGCCGGCTAATTCACAGTGGCAGTTTTATCGACGTGTTTTTGCTTCTGGTGGTTCACCTCCACGCTTTTTATGTACACCGTGATCTTGCATGTCGTAAACTTGGATCATGATGCTAATAATAGTCGGGTATGGAAGAGGAGCAGATGACTATATATCCACTACTGCAGTTATAAACTTTCCATTTTATTGTTGGCGGTACCTTGCTAAATGCACTTCCCATAATTATGTTCACGGATATATCTAATCAAGACACTGAACACGAAATCAATGTACTGAGAAGTGCCCTTTAGTTGTTTGACGATGCCAATAATCACCCAATTATGAAATATTTTTAAAATAGAAACAAAGCTCGACCAAATATTTAATCCATAACCAAACTGTCGGGTTTTTTTATTCCTATTTCTGGGGTTTAATTTGATTCGCCGTGATTTAGGTCGAGAATAGTTTGGACAATTTCACACTGTTGTCGATTGTTTATGCAAAATGTTGAGTTGAACAAAACACCCATATGATTGATTATGGACAATTTATTATTGACATGGTACTGAAAATTATCAACAGACGGAAATATAAGACATGGCAATGTAATGACATGGTAATGTGAACATAACTGTTAATACAATAGATGGTATATACAATACTCTAGAATACTATACTAACTACAACAAAAGTATCAAAATGTTAAACGTGATGGTTTACACGGTAGTCGAGGTCTTTTATGGCCCAAATGGGGTCAGATAGGAAAAAAATGCAACACTACATATCATTTGTGATTTGATTACAGAAATATATGCTGAACAACATATCAAAAGTCTAAAGTTCTCAAAATAAAGAATTTAGTCTACTGTCAGGGTTTGGGGTAGAAATTTGGGTGTCATATCTGAATTTTTGCACAGTGACTCTGGAGACCATATCGATAACCCACAAAAAAGTCCATATCAATCCCATAGGGAGTTTTCTAAAAAAATCCAAGATGGCCGCCATTTATACGCCAAATAGCTTAAAATTGAACTAGCGAGTTATTTACTGCACCTTCTAGCCGTTTTGTTGTGAAAGGTAACGTGACAAGACGTGAAGTTATAGCAGGTTATGTGGATGATGAATGTACTCGGGTATTGGTTCCATGTTTCCTGAGCAAAGGACGCCAGCATGAGGCAGTCGCAACTTTGTCCATAGGACATCGAGGGCCTTGAGATGGAGAGACTTGTCGCAACTGTGCGATACAAAAAGGTTCCAAAAGAGGTTTGGTGGAAGCATTCCCTGATCATGAAGCCCACACTGTTGAGGAGCCCAATTGCCGACTGCAGTACTTCCTCCTATACCTCACGTGAGACAAGCTGGTCGAGCATATATATTGTAGCAGCTGCCAGCCAATCCTGGGTAGAGTCTATCAAGGCTACAGGCTGTAGGGGTTGTTGGACCTCCCCTGGCTGAGACATGGGCACAGACACCGAGTTAGGGGTGGATAGACGAGGAATCAATACCCAGTATTAAGTATTCCGAGCAAACAAAACAAGGTCCGTTATCCAATCTCATAGTCCGGGGACAGAAAGTCGTACAACGCATCCTTGGGAGGGCCAAAACGGCTTGGCAAGAAAGTCCTTCTGGGAAGGCTCAAAGAGCTTGAAGAGCTTCGACCGCTTGATATTTTCTCCCTTGTTATTAAGAGTTCCCTGCCAATGGCGTTCGAAAGCTCGGAAAACACTCCAGCTCAAAGGCAACTGCTGTCGGATGAGCTTCAGCGGGAGGTATGGGAAGGCCGCAGACCACCTGGTCCACCGAAGTAGACGACCTAATTGGGGGTTCAGGTGGGAACTGTGACCCCAGGCGTGATTGCATGAGAAGGAGCTTCTCCTTGGAGAGTAAGTCCTGCCATCCACTTCCTGGGAACGAGCGATGTTGGAACTCTGGTCGAGCTCATCCACCCCATGGAGTCTTCTAGTGACGGCATTTCACTGGGTGCAATACCAACGAGGAAAGCGGATAGGGTGGAGCCAGCGAGAGCTTTATCGGTCGCTGAGGCTGGCCTGGTGTAACCAAGCACAGGAAAGGCAATTGGGACGTGAAAATACTTTGTACCAAATTAACCACGAGAAACTGTTCCCTTGGGTATGAGACCGGGCTGGAGAGCCTGGCAGCGTCGAAGCAGGGATAAAACTGCGGAAAGCAGGCTTCCTGTCCCCGGACTATGAGATTGGATAACGGACCCTGTTTTGTTTGCTCAGAATACGTAATACTGGATATATACTATATATTTCACGTCTATTAAACTTGCGGAAAGCAGGAAGATACGGGCGGAGACAGCTCTTGTGCAGGCTGGCATGCAACAAGCGATGGGTCATCTGAGTTTTCAGCTACTGACTCATAGAATTGAACATCGTCTGGGGTTGAAACGTTAGACGAGTGCCGAGGCTCAGCACCAACTGCCTGAGACCTTTGGGGTAGCTCCTGAGGGTATCATTGTACCAGACGGAAACCCCACTGAAAAGGCCTTCGCCGGGAGTCCTACTAAGCATTCCCAAAGTCAAGGAGAGCCCGAAGGGGAGTTGTAAATCCCTCGTTGCAATGGCGGCAGCAAAGACAAACCTCGAGGCTGAGACACCGTCCAGAAAAGATTATATTCGACCCAACGGTCCAAGAATGCAGTATAAGATATGGAGAATCACTGCTGACAGCATCGACCATGATTGTCCTAACCAAGTTCCTATCAGGACCCGACCCCGGGTCTGGAGCCAGACAGGGCCAGCCGACCGGCATGAAACCCATTCCAGCTCGGTGTTCGAGTTTCTATCGGAGGCCAGGCCCCAAGAGGGATGATCCTGGTGATTCCAACAATCCCAGTTGGTAAAAAGCAACGAGAAAGACACGGATTATAAGAGTTGGTTATAAGTAGTGCTGTTCCGATGAGTAGGAGAATGTGAGAAGTTGACACTATTCTGCCATTTTATGACTTCGAATGGATACCAACAAACAGACAAATTCATAATTCAAGCCCTAATCCATGGATGAATTTTACAAAATCATTGTAGGTGATCAAATCGAAGTGATACTAAAGTATCAAAGTCAAAGCCATGTGAACATCACAGACACCCATCCAGCTGAGCGTGAGATCAGGTGCTCCGTAAGAGTGAGGTCATTCCTTAATCTCTTGCATAGGGGGTTTCGCTATGTGGGACGCATATGTTAAGTAGGCTGTATGGGTAACTGTCTAATATGTTAATGTACATGTATAGGAGTTAATGTACAAGTGTAGGAGTAGTTTGGGTGGATATATATGCAGCGAAATTGATATAAACACAATGTCCTATTGCAACAAGCATACGTAATTGTGGCGTTTCGGGAGTGAAAAACTAGAAAAGTTTCACCCTATATTTAGGAATGTTCCTGATTTTTTTATCTCTTTAGACTTTTAGTATGTTGTTTAGATGCCTTCAAGGCAAAGAATTCCACATGATTTGTTAGTGTTGCAATTTTTTCCCCGTGAAACACTATATACCCTAGACTACGGCGGGAAGAAGGGCGATTATATATGTGGATGCAAGGCAACCACTAATTAATTTCACATTTTTCTTATAGATGGTTCTATATTTGACTGTGGGAATCACTTCTTGTATGGTCAATGGCATCCACGTGATACATGATTAAATATGAATAAAAGATATCAAATATGCATGGAAAATAATAATTACGCATAAAAAAATGATTAAATATGCAAATAAAATATTGAATATGCGTAATAAATGCTTAAATATGCATTTAAAATATTAAATGCGCATAAAAATATTAAATAAATGAATAAATATGTATTTAAAATATTAAATGTGTGTATTAAGTGATTAAATATGCAAATAAAATAATGAATATGTGTAAGAAATGATCAAATATGCATAAAAAATATTAAAATGATTAAATACATGCTACAAATATTTCAAACTTTTAAAAAAACAATGTCCTATACAAGCCACCGTACAGTACTGTTAAAATGTAAAAGAGAGAAACTGATCAATAATTTTGTTGCACATGAGACTTATCTTGGTACAGAAAAAGTCTCCTTTTCCACGGAATTAACACGATCCAAAAATAGTTAGACTTCCTGGAAGTTATGCAACACAATTCGTACCCCTGCGTGATCTCCCCATGAATCTTGCTTAGAACCAAACTTGATGACATTATCTATGTGTGTCCGTAGGTCGTTTGTGATTCTATATAAAGTAACAGCTTTTATCTGATCTACAATAAAACTGAGTCTTCATCAGGGGATACGTGGTTCAATCTGCTCGCCGTATACCAATAACATTGGGTGTTTTATGTGTCTTTTTTCTGACGCCATTAAAAATACTATAGAGGATATATCAGCAATAATTATTGTAATATTCATAGTACTGGGACCTTATCAAAGTGATAATGTGGATCCCGATTCTGAAATGAGCGATGAGTATGCATGCAGGGATTGCAGGGTTGATTGATGACTACTGTGTTATAGACATTTATTCGCAACACATCTTTCTTAGACCCTGCAAAAACAAAACAAAACACTAGGTTCACCAGGCGGTCAATGGGTCACACGCATGCGACATTTGGGTCACTTTGTGGCACGAGGGGGCAATAATTCCTGATGACAGCTGCATCGATTAGCTCTTTCGCTTCTTAACGGTGAAAGCGATAATTTATGTGCAATCTCTGGGAATGTTTCCATATTCGGGTGGTTGTGTTTCCCATGATCGAGCATGTCGTTTTTTTTCATGGGTTTATACTTGGAATGACGAAGCCAGTGACAATATAAACTTACCAGACATTAACTACTATGCTTCACATAACTGTTCATTGATAATTTATTGCATAGGCGGTGAACAATCCAGTCCTGATCATCCCATGTGCAAACTTTTCTTGGAAACGAACAATTGAAATTATGAAGCCTAAAAATAGAATCTGAAAAACGGAATTGGCATCATCATTATGTAAACTGTCCGTTTCACGCATATCTACCAGAGAGAAGAATGTCCACACATGTAGTTGTATTTTCTTAAATTTATCTTGTGTTCCCAAAGGGTGTAATATCGACCCTGACCAACCAAGAATAACATGAATAATACCCAATTGAGACACCAGACACGTTCGGTGTAGGGCTGATCTCACCCAGATGGAGAATCAGTCGGAGACAACTCAATTAATTGTAGTGATGGGGGTTGAGACAGTACCATGTGATGTGTGTACCTTGCACATAGCGGTCCAAAAGTTCAAAATTTCGATACCTCCATGGAAGTGGATGTACCCTGAATATGACATGAATACGTTCAGTAAAAAAAACATGGGCTCTTCGAATATAACACATTCCACTGTGTTACAGCCGACAAAAACAGACGCATTTCAATCATCTCCTGAATACAAGATTAGATAACAGTCGAGTATTTAACAGCGCATAATATTCATTATGACCCGGTCTTATTTTGAAATATTGTAATATATGAACAGACAAATGGACAATCAATACCAAGATTGACATTATTTATCGCTGCATGACAAACAGGGAATGTATGTCCTCAAGTAATATTTATACTGCAAATTACCATCTCCAGATCCACTGCGATTAAAAACAACATCAATGCTTGATTTCGTCTATCGTGAACACTTGTTTCCTGCAGTAAACTCCTTGAGCGGCGACTTCAAGCAATTTCATTCAATTAGGAAGGAATACTTTCTCATTGAATGTTTTGGCTGAATGATGAGCCCCAATGAAAAAGCATCACGCCCTGAGGTCACTGAACTGTCTGGTAACTTTTTCAAACCAACAATCAAAACAGATATTGGATTACTCCTGACACTACTTCTTTAACTAGTAAAAATGGAAGAAGTAGCATAACACATGAATTGTCAGATTGTCCTTCTGAATCCTAAGTAGGTATTTATGCTAGTTGTTGAAGAAACACTCCGAAACTCCGCAAGCTGAGCCTATTCACGTAGCACATATTTCTCAGACATGTATTTCCGGAAACAGGAAATATTATATTCCTGTGTACTGGATTTGAATGGCAAACAGAATAAGTGATATTTCGAGAGAACATTAACTTCGTTCGAATAACCCCAAATATGTTGTCGGCTCTTTCGTTGCCACCAAACCATAAATTCTTATCTATGCAAAAAAAACTGTCATCAAAAACGGACATGCATTCATTTCAGCGAGTTACGATGCGCTTGATATGTGTTGTTGGGAAGTTTTATGTTAATATAAACCTATTGTTTATATTGATTTTGTCTTGATTTCATGTTAAATTCGGTTGTACATATGTTAGACAATAATCAAAATACGAGCATGGCATATTTCCTATGGCCTACTAAATGGTCCTTACTATGCCAATTTTCCTATCACATGTGTGGATTGTTCGCCCCTAATTAATTTAGTTCTAAAAATAAGAATGTAATAGATATGACGCATATTCATCAAAAGCGCACCATGTATGAGGTATTGCGGATCAAGTCATTTTCACACACCTTTGATGAAATACGTTTTCCTGTAATCCCAGCAAATAGCTCTCGCTGTTACCATACATGTACAGTGGAAATCGGGCATTCATGGCAAGGATCACATTGATTAGATTTTTGATTTCGAATCATTTATTAGAGTGACCAAGGCACACACAAATTCAATAACAATATAACAATTCAATACATTTGATGCCTCCAGCCACACAGGGCTTATTAGTCACTATAAAAACACGTGTATATAGACATGGTGAAAATATAACCACAAAATTGAAAATAAATCACTACAAATATATGATATTCTATTGATATAAAATGGATTTACGGTGTTCCAATGAATCACAGAGATATTTGGCTAAATATTTTTGACATTTTTCAACAATATTTACGAACTTATCATGATCATTATTTTCCTCAAAATTTGGCAAACTAATTTTAACACAGTTATACAATGTAGATCTGAAGGTTGCTTAAGCGGGACAAGATATTACCAAATGAAATTCATCCTCAATCTCTTTAAGGTTACACACATTACATATTCTATTTTCTAAAGCGGTATTATTGTATCTGCCAGTTTCAATTTCTAGTGGTAAAATTCCTAATCTAAATTGAGCAACTATGGAACGGTTTCTTTTATTCATGTAATAATTAATGTAATCTTCTGTGCACATGTTAGTTTTAAATGACATATATGTACGTAATTTCGGTTTCTTTCTTATCGCTAATTTCCAGTTTTCCTCATTCAATTTCATAAATTTCTCTTTGATCTCAGTCATATTACATATGTTCCTGTTTATAAATACATCATTTATGTCTAAAATTGAAAAAAATTCTTTTAGTTCGGAGCACCAATTTTTGTTACATAATTCGTAGTCATAGTTAAACAATTTTTTCAAAATCCTTTCATCATCCATACAAACTAATTTGTTCCAATATCTCAACATTGACATAAATCTTCTATATTTACAACATAACCACCCGAAGTCACCATCCATACCAGAAATAGGAGCAAATTTATGAACACCAAGATAATATCGCATTGATCTATTTTGTACATTGCTACTGAATGAAAATTGTTTAAAACCAATCACTTCACTTGCGTAATCATGTATAGGGATGATTGCAGCATTGAACATTTTCTCATATGTATGAAATCCAGCATCTTTTATATTTTTAAATTTGTTTATCAACCCACCAAGTGCTCTTCCAGCTGAATCACAAAGGATTTTTGTCCCAATTTCAAAAGTTAAAAATTCATCGAAATATACACCCAGATATTTGTATTTGTCCACAACTGACAACTCCTTTTCACCAAAGAAAAAAACATTATTTGTTACACCACAACGTCTAGGGCGAAAATGAATAATATTCGACTTATCAACATTCAATCTTAACTTCCATTTATGACACCAGCTATACATACAGGTTAACATTTGTTGTCAATTTTCTGCATTTTCAGCAATCAATACAATGTCATCAACGTATAACAACAAAGAAATATTTTGTTGATTACAATCTACACCAACACCAAGTGATTTAATTTCTTCAGCTAATCCATTTATAAATAACGAAAAAAGTGTCGGTGATAAATTATCACCTTGACGGACACCAGCTTTGGATGTAAACATAGTACTGTACATATTATTTACACGAACACATGATGTAGTTTTTCCATACATCGATCTTATGGATTGCAAACATCTACCATTAATGTTATATAATAATAACCTGTAAAACAATAAATCACGATCGATACAATCAAACGCCTTTTCCATATCAATGAATGCACACATAGTCGATGAATTTTGTTTTTGTCTATTCCTCAGTATACTACTCAATGAAAATATGTGGTCAATACATGATCTATTTTTACGAAATCCATTTTGTTCATCTACAATGATATTATTTTTGTCTGAAAATTTTACAATACGATTATTAATCAAAGACGAATATGTTTTCGATATACAAGACAACAAGGAAATACCTCTATAATTTAGCGGCACATAGGGATCTTTCCCAGACCCCTTGGGGATTGGGTTTATTATTGCACATAACCAAGATGAGGGTAAAACACCAGTATCAAATACAGACTTGAACAGTTTATATAGGGCAAAATACACACCAGGACATTTAATAACTTCATTTGGAATACAATCCA
The DNA here is from genome assembly GCA_949152475.1 of Terebella lapidaria. Taxonomy (NCBI): domain Eukaryota; kingdom Metazoa; phylum Annelida; class Polychaeta; order Terebellida; family Terebellidae; genus Terebella; species Terebella lapidaria. Next base: position 38,786,565 of record OX424556.1, read on the forward strand.
ATCCTACTGCTTTCTTAGATTTCAGTTTCTTAATTGTCTCTACAACTTCATCATATGTTATATCTTCATTGATATCTACATTGCAACCAGTTCCAAACGAATTCGATTCATAATTTTGAACAAAAGCTTTTGCGTGGTCAGAAAAAGTTTCATCATATGCCGATATGTCAGGATTATACAATTTCTCAAAAGTTTTAGACCATTCATTCAAAACCATATTTGGATCACTCACAAAACCTTGCTCACATTTCACACTATTTGGAATATTTTTATGCTTCGAAGGTCCCAGGTTTTTAACATGCTCCCAAAACTTTTTCGGGTCATTTGTACACACTTTTTCCATTTCATCTATTTTATTTCTTCTGTATTGCCTTTGGGTGAACCTTAAATATTTATCGAATTTAGATCTAGCAGACACAAATCTATTTCTCATATCTAGTACATGTTTTTTCTTACTAAGTTTATCTCGTTTGCATCGCAGATACAAAGCTTCTTTCACAGACATATCTTTCCATAACAATGTAAGCTGTTCATTCCAATAAGGTTTATAATTCCTAAATTTTGTTCTAATTGATTTACCACATTGTTTATAATTGAGAAATTTGTCCATTTCTGAGAATATACAAGAACATAGTGAATTATATATTACATCTATTGAACTTTGATTTTGAGTTTCCAACTCAAGCCTTTTAATTACAGTATTTATTTTATTGCCCCACTCGGTGTTCAACATGAAATCTTGAGGCATATTTGACAGGTCATATTTTTTCTGAGCAGTATTGACAATCATATTCACATCAGACAAAGCAGGATTATGTACATGGTTGGATGAACTCATGGGGCAATTTGATTTTGAGTCATTGAACTTGGAGCTGTGTGTATCCAACAACATGTCACCGGGGCTAAAGTACATATCAACAAATACAATAGAGTGGTCTGGGGGCCGGCTCAAGTCTGATATAGTTTGTTCAAGTCCAAATTTTGCAATTTTGCAAAATCTGACATAGTACATACATTGAAATTTGAACAATTTTTCAGGTTTTCATGTTGAACACAAATATAATCTACAACTGAACTACCTTTATTTGATATACATATGAAATTATCATTATCAAATCTACCATTCAATATACACATATTTGTTTCTTGTAAATGTTCAATAAAATCTTCTCCTTGAGGGTTTTTGATATCATCAATCACAATTCTATTTTGGATCACATCGTCCACCTTTTCAATAATATCACATAAATTGCCAATTCGAGCATTCATATCACCACACAAAATGATGGCATCTGCCTCTGAGCTTTCTACATATACTTGACTAGATACATAAGAGAATATATCATGAGAATTTCGTCCTCTAGTTGAATTTGAGGGAGGAATATAACAACCAAATAACACTAAATAGCATGAATTATGTTTGTGGAATAGAGACAGTTTTATGACACTGTCTATAGAAATGTCTGTTTTAACATCATAATACTGTAAAACGTTATTTTTTACTAGAAATCCCACACGACCAGAACCTTTCCTTGCGTTTTTGTGTATATGCTTTCTATTGTTTCCAAACCAAGTGTAATTATCTACAGTAATATTTTCACCTGGTTTCAAATGTGTCTCACATAAACATAATACTTCAATATCACAGTTTAAACAAATTTGATACCTTAGATTCTGATTATTGGTGGTCCAGCCGTTGACGTTCCACGTAGCGATGCGAAGTGACTCCCTGTGTGACTGACTGTTGTCCTATGCCGGATATTGGAGGTGTCGGGGAACCGGAGGTCGAGGAGGACATGCAGGAGTCCCGAAATAGGTACTGGTTGGGAACGAGTTGGGAGAGTGGGGACGGAGAGCAGGGTTCGCGAGGTAGGGTCGTGGCATGGTACCAGTCGGAAACGGGTTGGCAGCAGGGTCGACAACTTGCCCATTGCCCTGGTTGGAGATGATACTCGGTGACGTTATCATCTGGCCTCGGTCATCCACAGGGAAACTTGAGTAAGCATCTCTGGAGCAAGGCTGGGCATCTCAGAAGCGGGACTGTACTTCCTGGTGTCGACGGGGTGGGTTCGGCGAGCTATGTCTCTGAATATCCGCATGTTCTCGTTGGTGAGGAGCAATATATTGGGTGTCATTTTTTTCCACGAGGCGACCATTTCCAGCAAACCGGAATCTTCCTTTCAACTCTGGGAGGGCATCACACACCACTTTGATGTTATTTTGGGCCACCCGTTCCTCGTGTGTTTGACTCGATCTGACGAACACTCTTTCATACTTTTTAATTTTCTTCAGTTCTTGTTTATTCCTCAGAGCTTCGATTTTCTGATTCTGGGAATTCAATTCGATTTTGAGTAATCCTGGTTTACCATCCCTACTGGTTAACCTCTTAGCTCGTGTTATTTTACACCCTAGTTGCAGCCCGCCCGACACAAGTTTCTGAGCCTGGTCATGCACTGACATTCCGTCTTCAGGGACGAGCTTGGTGACTACAAATGTTCTACAGGGATTGTACTGGTCAGTGTCACATAAGTCTTGAACAGCAGTTTCTACAGTCTCGATACGTACAGTCATTTGCTGCATTTCCTTACCTTCGTCTTCGCGGAGCGATTGCACTTTGGAGCAAATTTCAAGTGAGAGGTCATGTCGGCATTCTTCGATTTTAGCTGTTAAGGTTTCTCGTAGTGTTGTCTGTTCGTTTTTTATCTGCTGACAGAGAATTGTTAGTTTCCTAACATCTCTACACAAGTTCACCATTGGATCTGTTTCAAATGTACAGCAATAAACCTAGTTATTGGAAAACTGTGCCAATAATTCAAGACAGCTATTTTATCATAGACTATGGCAATGATTTAGATTTATAGTAAAAAGAAAAATCTGTATTTGTACTATTGTGAATCAAGGGTATAATATATTGAAATATAAGATAGGACAGCTGCACGAGTGAGGCAGCTTTATAGTCAATGATCTCGTGGGACATAATTACAAAGTACGCATTATCAGTGCCGATGCATAAACGTATCCTCCTAAAATTTAAGTATGATGTGTAGATCTACCTCAGACAATTTCTGATGACAATGAATCATATCGATGTGCATCATCAATAATCTATCTATTGAAGCCTAACGCGAGTGACTCGGCTAATGGTTCCAATTAAAAAAAATCAAAATATCCTGACTTTATCATCATATCATAGGACTTATGTCCAATGTTCAGAAAACAAATATGGTTAAATTCAAATTCAAATATGGTCAGCACTGATACTTCATATAGGTAACTCGTGCTTTACGATACGATTGTCAATATTATTGATTACCACAAGAACTTCCATGTTGAAGCAGTCAATAACTTCAAATTACATGTTCTTATCTGAATATCGTTAGGGACGTTTGATTTAGTTCAGAATTAGTCTCAATTTGTCTATTCTTTATAAGTAAAATCCCACAGAAATCCCACAAAAATACTACTTCCATATACAGGTAGTTCGCTATGTTGGATACAGAAATGCCTTCTGTCGGACGTAGGCGCACTCAAAATAGGAGCACGGCCACTATAGGTACGACAAAGGTCAGGGGCGGGAACACATGGGAAAACGTCGTATGTTTAGCAGGTTAATTCATAGTGGCAGTTTTATCGACATGTTTTTTTCCGAAGTTCGAGTCAATACCCCTTTTATGCAAACCAGGATTTTGCATGTCTTAACCTTCGATCATGATTCCAATAACAGTCAGGTATATAAACGGGGGTGATGGATATAAAACCAGTAATGTGATTATAGCCGTTAGCCTTCATTAATTATTCATCTGTACATCTGCAAGTGCACCTCGAAAATGTCAACAACCTATATATTTAGCCTGGCGTGTAAGTGGACCCTGGCGCACTTTGTGTAGCGTTGTCATAATGATATAAATTTATGATTAGCTCGAGGAATAGAAAGGTTAACGAGAAATGTATTTAGCCGGCAATTCCAAGAATGGTAGCTGTTTTCTGGTCTGAAACACAACAGTACTGAACTTTCAACTTTCCAAAATGGCTCAAAACATTCACAAACTTGATATCGAACATTCGTTGACACTTTATCACTGGCAAAGAATTCTTCCTACTACAGATTTTCGCATTTCTACGGTGGCTCGTATGGGGACATTACCTCATTTTCTTTTATAAAAAAAGTTTGAAATATTTGTAGCTCGTAGTTAATCATTTTGTACACGTATTTGATAATTTTATACGCGTATTTAATATTTTATATGCGTACGTAATAATTTATTACGCACATTTTATATTTTTATATGCGTATTTAATCATTTATCACGTGTATTTAATATTGTATACGCATATTCTATATTTTATACGTGTATTCAATCATCACTATTAGCATTCCTGCATTAGTCCTATTGCCCTTGAACATTTAAACATTGTTTAATGTGACTACCGATTTTCTTAGTACTAAATATGTTCGATACCTTAAATATCAAATACCAATATTTGGACTTCGAGAATGAGTGCATGTTAAACAAGTATCATGCGAAAATCTATACCAACAATGGATGGGTACATGTATTTGCACGACCTGTATCTGAATCGATGTCAGCATTCAGTGGGTGAATAAACTCTGTTTCCGTGCACGCCATCTGTGCTGATGTGAATGGAAATTTAATGATGCCTAAAGGTGAAAGAAACACGAAGAGTGTGTATACCATGCGTTGACTGCATTAATTTGTGAAATGACAAGGACAACTTGCACATTAGACTTTCATGACATGATTTGTCAAACCGACATACCACGATTGAGCATAGTACAAGAAACATTGGAGCACATGTGCCATATGTTCATTGTTCGAAATTCCTGGATTTTTCTAAGCCAATTCAATGATGCCTACTTATTATTGGACTTCGCTCTTCAAACTATACACATCTTCGAACTACTGAATACAATGGGCAAACACGTTGTAGGGAACCACTCTAATGTAACATTGCCAAATTAATATTTTATAGATAATATCACTTGTCATGCCTAATTTACAGTTAGTTATTGATGTCATTCCTGTTATATTATCATATTTATCTCTAAACTTGCTCATTCACTTTTTCTTTTCTTCTTACAAACTGTCATCAAGTTCACGCCACAAACTTTCCCATAGAATGTTATTCACTCCAGATGATACCCTTGTGCGGGACCATGTTAATGGCTTTACCATATTTCACGATCCAGAAGGGTTGGGGATTGTTGGTACGTTTTGTCGTAGCCTAGATATATAGCATAGTAGTAGAATGCATGTGAGTTGTTTTTGCTGTGTGAGTTGGTTGGAATAACATCTATAATAAATGTTAGCAAGTGACTCCTTCTCTGTTTTTATTTTTTGCTCGGGGGCCATGCATGATAAATGGTGGTATATGTTTTCATCTGATGGCTTTTTAGCATTAATTCCACACACATAACAAGAAAATGCAGCAAACTGCGGGACATTAGAGCTCGAGCACATCATCAACACCACGACAGCTGAATGCATCTTACACAACGTTATCCCCCCCCACCCCCCAAAAAATAAAGAAGATATCATCTCCTCCCCTACAAGATTCCAATTCATTTCCGTATATCAGGATGAAAAACATGGCCTATTTGATTCATATTCCTAATAAGTAAACTTTTTTTTAAAAAATCGATCAATGGAACAGATACGCCTGTTATGATGATATGGAACCTCATTAAAATATACTTAAAACATTGGAAACTATGAGGAATATCTGCATCTGATATCATCAGATATAGCCTAACACCTAACACTTTACTGGGCAGATTAAAAGACCAGCTTAAAATAAAAAGACTTCGCAACCTAGCACAGAACACCAGTTAATTGTCAAGTGATAAAATACGTCAAATTACGGTAAATGTAGCCGTGGCATCGCAGACGAATCGTTGTGTTCACTTCAAAACGCTGAAGAGGCCCACACGTAGATGCACACATGCACGTACATTTGTACATGCATGCACGAGTTACTGAACAGAAATTTGTGTTCCAAAATACGCGTGATTGTGGTAAAATTTGCGTTGCATTCTGGGAACGTCAATTTCCATCGGCTCCGCCATTTTGGGACGTTTTTAGATAATTTGAACATTTTACGTAATTTTCACATCGATTTATGCCTAATATACTGTGGAATAGTCCAAGTTTCCCATCAGTTCGAGAGATTTTGTGTCAAGGACGAAGAAAATCCCCATTTGAAGTAGGTGTCTGAACGTTTACATGCCAAAACGAGCGTCGATATGTTGGCATGAAACCTCCATGAAAAAGTCAGCACATAGACATGTAGAGGGTTCGCTCTAATGTCAAAAAATCATACCCCCCCCCCCCCCCCACAGTGGTTGCACCCTTGGGCTGAAGAGTATAACACTTTAACTGTTTTATTACTATTTATGTGTATGGAAAACACATTATCCTATTTCATATACCGCACCCCAGACGTGCATCACACATTTGAAAGCAGTAAGATTAATCACTCTAGTGTGGCTTGATTCGGTGATTGTATACCTTTAAATACATTAGTTTTTTTCATCCGGTAAAGAGATCATTCGGAACAGGACGAAATTTGAAGGCAACAGCAACATTTGGTGTGAAGTGAGGAATTAACGTAGTCCGCTACAAACAGTGAGGTAACGGAGAGTCAAAATTTAAAAGTCATTCCGTGAATAGTATCTCTTCAAAATGACATTATTTTATAGAGTAAAGGATCAGCATCCTAATACTGAAAAGAAAATAGGGGGTCACCGTGCTCGTTTCTTCTACATATTCGATCAAAATCACACATATTTACCTAAAATGACATAAATTCTGGCATTTTTGCACATTTTTTGCTCATATTCACATCTTACATCATATTTTCCATGCGAAAGGATACGGTGATCCCCTATTTTCTTTTCAGTTTTAGGATGCTGAACAGTTACCCCATAAAATATATCATTTTGAAGCTCTAGATTATGTTGATACAGGTAGTTATTTCAAAAAAACCTTTGACCCCCTTCCCTCACTGTTTGGAGCGGACTACCTTAATGACATTTTATCATGAAGAAGTATAAATGTAAAATGTATGCATAAATACTATCCAAAAATATTTACGTAAATATACTAAAAACATGTTATTTTCAACATTCTTATTTTTTGTTTGATTTCTCTATCTGAATTTTGTAATAAAAATTATTCAGTATAATAGGTAAAACATTTGTGTTTCCCAAATGATTTGAAGCGGATACTAATAACGTTTAGGAATCGTAGTAATCAGCACATTGCTTCTATTCCAGGAAACACAATGTGTATTCACCTACTGATGTTAACTCAAGTTCAGTGAAACCTTGACATGCTCTTTACCCATAACTGTCTATTAAATTGTCAAATAAATTTGAAATGCCATCTAGCTGCACAAAAATCTGCACATCAATATACATTACATTCTTATGTGTTGTTTCAGACTCGCTTTTATTTCATGCGTGTGAGTTTTTTTGTATAGTTCCCGCAGATATTGTCTGGACATAAATAAATCACTTGTGTTATTTCGTTTACGTGTTACGGAGTGCAATAAACTGAGATGTGGCCCTTTGGTGATATGACGCTTGATACATAAGTCATGCGGTACAGTGCTTTTCGTAGAGCTGTTTTTTTTATTGCAATTTCTCATCAGATTTCAGATTTGGCATGAATATTGTCCTGAAATTCTGTAATAAATTTGTGTATGGCGATCACCGGAAGTAGATGAGTAAGACACTGCATATTCAGGCCATCATATTAATTGTCAGGTCAGAATAACGACACTGCACGGTCATGCTATGTTATCAAGCATCGTCTATAGTTATAGAAGATCCTTGATGTTATAACTTCAGGGCATGTATGAATCACCAGCAAAGCACTCATTACCACAACCCTCATGCAGAAAATTTATCTATGTACTGATTATTACCAAGAAAATGACATTTGAATTCACGCAAGCTTTGCCCATCAATTGTGCCCAAGTAAACATTGGTAATGGACTACACCATATGACGTCCCACTAATTATGATTGAGCTCCATGAATGAATGAAAACACCACATAAGTTACTGCAGTGCGACTCATTGACAAGCACGTTGCTCTCAAGCCAAACTGTCAACAACATTTTGCCCTTAACCCCGTGAGTTTGAAGACATTTGTGTGCACACAATGAACCAGTTCACAGAATTGCCCACTACATTTGCCGAACTGGTCTCACTAACGGCGATAAACAACTTGGCAAACTGCGGCTGTTTTGCATTGCTTGAAGGAAATAATACAAATTATTGCATGAACGTTCATACTCCAGCTAATATATTAGCATTAGGGCGTGAAACTCAATTTTCTGACTGTGAAATGAATGAAACACTGACATTTCCGTACAACCACCCTGGGCATGGAAGCCCATCTCAAAATCATCTCACAAAGTGTGTTGACGTTGAATGTCGAGTGATCGGTTATCGTGTCAGTGTTTCATGGGACCACCATATCGGACAGATCAATTCGTCATTGGAACGTAGTGATGACACATTTTCACAACACATTATTATTCTACGATAGCAATGCTCTTAGTATTGTTAATAACGTACACATTTGTCATATACTTCGTAGACGATGGCTGGAATAAATAACTAAGTTGGTTCACCAACACGAGTGCTATATATATACACGTACCTAGCGAATCTCGAATTGGAAAATTATAATAACCTGAACAAGTGAGCATATCAATAGGCCTAAGTTAACACTATTAGTTATTTAAGTTAATAATATAAAACCACGGAATAGTGGTCCGTTTGAATTACGGAAACGTCCGAATATGCATGAGATGGTGGGAAAGTCTATGAATTGGTCCATTTCAGAAATATTTGATACTGATCAACGATGGACGCACTGCCATGCCAAAAGTTTATCTGATAAGTGCCGTCATATCTTAAGCAGTCATCATCCCATAGATTCATTCATTCTAATTAGCAAGAGTATTTGATATTAAATATATGTAATTCACAACGAAAAAGTTCTTTGTATGATTTGAATGCCAAACTTCTAAGTTTCTTGAATTTTTTTTAAAGACCTAGTAGCATGCCGATGAAAGTGCTTTTCATTTAGTCCATTATGAATAGTTATCTGTAAATTCGAACGAATTTTACAAATACAATCAATGGGTTTCGATATATTGAATCAAATAGGCACTCCTTCCGTAAATTGCCGAAGATTTTGATCACGATTTTAGTATGGGTCACGTGGTTTGTGACGTCATTTGAGGCAGTACTGAAAGTACATGTAGCCAACAAGGTAAACTGCATGTCGCATATTCATTCTCGTTGTGGATGTTTGACAATTCAAGTGAACGGGTGAGATGGTTGGGATACGGCATTTCTTGTCTTGATATTTAGAATCAGTACTATTCATTCTCCCAGAAGGGAGGTTTGTTGAACTGCAAGATGTCCAGTATCTGTTGGTTTTCACGTGTTTTCTTTTGAATCTCATGCATCTTGGAGGGGTTTTCTATCTTTTGAGCTGACCGCCCAAATTACGTGTTTTACGTTTTTGGCCAGCCATCAAAGCACGTTTTGCCTCAACTGACGTCACGATTACGGAAACTGCCGAAGCTATTTTTTTCATCGGCATGAGAAGGCGATTGCAATACCGGCTCAATATACTCGATTATATGTCGCTGTTATTAATTACCAATTAACGCGAACATCTTTTTTATCACCAAATGTCCACAATGCCTTTATCCGAACAGGAATAAGCCCATATAATGGTACCTTGCTACTATGACTTTAATAACACCTTGGCAGCACATTTTTCATCTAAATTTAAACTGGATTCAGTGTCCAGTGTTACCGTGCATTCCTCGACCATTAACAGCCGATCTCGAGATATTGGCAATTTTGTGTCAAACTTTTGAAACATTTGTACTGGAATTATCAGTGCAGGCTTATTAGCTGTTATGATGAATATTCATGACGTCACACGAGTTGCTTTAATCAGATACTTCTAGAGCCTTTTTTAATGACCCGTGCATAGTATCGCTGAATAACATGGATAGAAACATGATGATAGAAAATATACCACACCCATAAAGACTTTCTCGTCACCATGGCGACCATACCCTACACACGCCCATAGCAAAGTGGTTGCTAGGGGGTTTAAGTCAGGACTGGTATGCAAAGTGATGTTTGAAATTATTGAATGGGTTTTCTCATCCACATTTTCACCAGTTTCGTGGCACCCAATTCTAATTCATGGCGTTGGGTCTATAGTGTGATAGGATCACCCAACCGCACATTTTAAATGACACCTCCCCATTTAGCGTGACGCTTCATGTCGGTGTTTCCCCCTTTCCCCCGTTGCACAAACAAACGACGCAGTTCGCCATTTGGGAGTGACCGGACAACATCGTTGCTTAAGTTTAGATCCAAAATCTGACTTTCTCCGGTCCTCCCATCTTACAGCAACACGGAAATCAGCTGCCGGTAAGTGGAATCAACATCATCGTCTGATTATCTGTGTATTTTGTTCATATTCCCACTACGAAGTTAGGATTCTTGTCTTTGTTGTCGAAGCCAGTTTCCCGCCATTTGCCGATTATCGCTCGGCCTTTGTTTACATTAAGTTCTCGATAACTGATCCATAGGTAATTCCCATTTAAACATCTGAACCTAAAACAACATTCAAACATCAATAGCGATTACAATTTAGGTAAACAGATTTAAACCAGAACCGTCATGGTTGCGTTATGATCATCAATTGTTTCAATCGTCATCAATCATCTGCACTGTGTGTATAATTGTGATTCTTTTATCCAGGTTGTGGGCTTGACACCTTTTATCGACCATCGGCCGTTTACCCCCTCGGCATATTTTAACATCACCAGGGGTAAGATCTGGTTTGGGTTCATTCATATGTATTTATTCTTTCATCCCTTTGAGTCATATTTCGTACTTATTAGTTATCATTCATATATTGTTATGCATTAGTTATATGCATGTAGTTTGGTCATTTGGTTTGTCATTTCACCATTTGTATATATTCATATCAAGTCATTGTATATATTTATCAATATCGTTACAGGGTAAATTTGATAGACAATAAACCCGTCAAACTCCCGATGTGTCTTGATGCGCTAATTACAACACAACCCTGAAACAGTGGAGCCTCCAGTGACATCACCTGTTGAGTCCGTACTTCACAGTGCCGCCGTGACCACATCCGGCCTGGCCGCGTGAAAGCCACTTCAGGTAGTCGCCCACGCCGACAGCTGAGATCCGACAGCTTGAGTCCACAGCTCAAGCACATACTTGGAACTTCGAGTTCGCCGTTCGGTTGTGTACAGCATCTGCAGTAACCACTGCATACACACAGCCTACTCACCGCCAGATGACAGAGTCGTGCTAGATCGACTCCTTCGCTCGCTCGTCTGCGCTTCGCCAGGACGTACATCGTCATTCGTCGTGTCGGCTCGTCGCGTTCATCGACCTGCATGTTCGACACCGGTTGACTAACGACCTTGTTTATCACCCGGGTGACGTGACTGTGTGTTGCTAATATTTTGTGTTGCACACACTGGTGTATTATAGTTCTGTGATTTTTACATGTTACTTTATTCGATTATATCCATGGACTTGGTGGAAATGTTGATTTTCACATACCAGTTGAATTTATTCCATGGACATTGAACAATATTTATTGAAATATTGAACATTTATTCTTGTGTCACATATTTGTGTGTGATATAGTTTTTTGTATATTCAATTTGGTATACAGTGTATTGGTTCATTGGTTTCATTTATTATCATCATATAATACAAGTGTTTATTCAATATTGTCAAACTGACCTTGACTGTAGGTCATACCAAGTTGTCAAATTGACCTTGAATGTAGGTCTCATACATATCTGTCATTTGTCATCTGTCATCGGGTATCCGTATAGAATCATTGGTCATATAAAGTTGTTTTCCAGCTGCACTATATCTGTGTTGACTAATATCTAACACATAACAACCTTGCACTTACCAGCATTCACATTGCCACTTCAACTGATCATACCTGTTCATAAACTTGTCATTTATAACGGGCAGTGTGCCAACCTTTAAAATTAGTTCAATTTAGGCAGGTTCAAACAATATATGATTAGTATTTGTTAAATAGGTATTTTATATTGTGCCTTAGGGCAATTCAAACTTGTTATTTTCTTTAAATCTTAAATAATTTAACTGTGGTTAATATATAAATTTATAAAACTTAATTAAATATAGGCCCAACTTATAAAATTTTACTTCACCTACCCTATAGTTTACTCTAGGTACAGTGTTTTGGTCTTAGGATATTGTGGTTTGAACTTTGGTATTTCAGTTCTGGTACTTGTTGGTATTTGATTGCTGGATTATTTTTTTGTTGAACTTTGACCAATTGGAATTCATACTTGATCTGGATTCATATATTTGAATTCATTCACCCAATTTGAGCTTGTCTCCTACATTGATTGTAGACCAACTTTGATATATTTTCATTGTTGTGTATCCAATCTATTTGCTACATGGAGGTTACCAAGCGGGTAATTCATGTTTCTGGCTTGTCAGAAGTGTCCGAACAAGACTTGCGCCAGTTTTTCTCCAGATTTGGGGACGTTGAGAATGTGGATCATGTGGATGACCACACGGTTTATGTTCTGTTCGCCAGTGAGTCGACTGTGGAGTCTGCACTTCAGTACAGCGGGAAGAGCTACAGGGATGACACGGTCATCATCTCCAGGCCTGACGCTGATCAGATTCAAGCTTTCTTGAAGATTTTTGGCGTTACTTCTTTGCCAGCATCAGACGATCCTCTCGAGTCTGTCCGCCGCAATTTGCGTGACTGCTTGAAGGGTGTCGATCCTGGAACTCTTTTGTCTCTTTTGCAGTCCATAGCCTTGGAAGTGAAGGAGCGGGCCATGTCTGACCCTACAACTGGTGATGGCATGAATGACTTAGTTGATCAACCAATTAAGTCTGAGCCTGTGACTTCTGCTTCCATTCCGTCTTCTGCTTTCCAGCCTTCATCTTTTCAGTTCTCGACTTCGGCACCTGTCTTCAGTGGACCCCCACCGACACCATATGTCAACCTTCCGACACCAACTTCTTCCATCACTAGCTACGTTTCAGTACCGTCTCTCCAGTATCCGAAGATTGTTTTCTTCTCTGGTGACGGGAAAGACGCCAGCTATCACCAGTGGCGGAATGAGGTGAAGTGTCTGTTGAACGAAGGACAACCACCATCCAACATCCTTCAGGGAATACGTCGTTCACTCAAGGGAACTGCCGCCGAAGTTTTGTTGAATCTGGGGGAAGACGTGACACCGAACAAGATCCTGCAGAAGTTTGACGTCATTTTCGGCGATGCCCTTAGCTCAGATGCTTTGATCGAGGAGTTTTATGCTGCTAGACAGAAGGAAGGGGAACTAGTTGCAGTCTGGGGATGTCGGCTTGAATCAATGTTGGCCAAGGTCCAGCGCCGTGGCCGAATGATTCCCGATGCCCCAGAGCGACTGCGGTCCAAATTCTGGAGTGGACTCAGGGACAGCCGAGTGAAGAGCGGAATCCGTCACAAGTTCGACAGCAACATGGACTTCGAGAGCCTTCTAGACTAGGTACAAAATCTCAAAATAACACTTTAGGGGGGATGGAATGTTACTGCCTGTCACCCATGCTGGGGTCAAAGTAGGGTCCCTACTGGTCAATATTAGCCCGGATGACATTCAAAATTTTAATTTTTTCATAAAATTCTAACAATTTTATATACGGACGAAGCCGTGGTTATTTTTCTCGTTTTGAAATTCACATAAAAGACTGTTGAATCGTGAATAATGAAGCTAGAGTTATCATTTTGGTGTCAAAATGTCTGGAATTACATAGCAAATCAAGAAAAATACCATCTAGAACAGTTCATGGTGTAAGTTTCGTATTATAACATGAAAACACATAATAATGAGTCCGAAATTGCCTTCGATTTCACAATCTGAGATCTGCGAAAATGGGTGTTCCAGCTCACAAATCTATTTTATCTTTACGAAAACTTCACTAAAATTACCCTAGATTATATACCTTACTGCCAAAATAAACCATCCCAAGGTCTTAACCAAATTTACAGCTAGAAATCAAATGAACCTAACACTACCCCCTAGTGAACTCCGTGATCGCATGATATTCTCGAATTTGACAAAACTAGTTATACTCTCACATATTACTATGCTAGAATGATTATTTTGATGTCAAATGATACGAATCATCATTTCAAACATACAATACAGTAATCAGTTAGAGATGTGAAATTTCTTCTCATCAAAATATAAGAAATATCCACCAAAATTTGACCATAACCATTGATTGGTTAATGATTAATCTTACCAATAACTATGATGGACAAATTATTTTGATATCAAATGATAGGAATCATTAGTTCAAACCCAAAGTATAAAATTAAAGTCCAGATGTGTTTTTTTTCATGAAAACTACAAAAACACACCAAAATTTGACCACAATAATTTATTTACTGTGTCGGCATCTTAGAAAGTTGATCGTTTGTGGTTTATTCGCTGCTAATGTTGTCAAGTGTTCTGCTAGTGTTACTTAGTCGACATAGTGACCAGTAGCTTAATTCATCACAATTTTAACATATTTGAATCCATAATATTCGCCAACTAATTATAATATTCACTCTGTGAATTTTTTACAGGGTTTTGAGAGGAGGGGATATATGTATTTCATAGTGTTTTGTAATCGAGTATTCAAAGAAATCTTAACATTTTATATACAATCAAAACGGGAAATTAATTACCGGTACCATTTCGATGGATACATTGTATAATTGGTTCATGTGGGTGGAGATTCATGCCACCACAAAATGTGAGTTGTGGTCCAAAATCGTACCACTAATAAGAGTTCATAAAACTTCGTAAGATCACTTGTCATTTGACTAAAATGTTGCAACATTCAGTTTTACTTCCTATGTTGGATCTTTTCCCCTTCTTGACTCCTTGATCATGAGATCATACAAAACCCGTTCTAACTGAAACATACGGTCTAAAATGAAGAGTTTGTTTCAGAGCAAAACACTATTGATACATGTATGAACTTGTATGTAGTCTAAAATTTATGACAATAAACCAACCCATGTTTTACCTTCTGCAAATAATATTAGCAACATGTTCTTCTAAGCTTCGGATCAACAAAATATTTATCTTCCAGCCTCTTTAATTGTACATCTCATGACATGTGCATATTCAAGGGGTATGGCCAGCATAAACATAGACATGGGAAGGCTCTATGTTCCCATAGACATGGGAAGATTAATTTGACAATGAAATGTAATCCATATCATTCTCATTTCCTCTCAAATAGTAGTTCGTGCCCAAGGTCGTATTATTGTTGCTCAAGTCGGGATTGTTTGATCAGTCTGTACAGACATAATCTTCAGTATAAGACATTGCATTATTTGGAGAACATGTTCCTGTGCAATGGTCCTTCTAACATTTGAATCGCATGGCTTTTGGTGCTATCATCTGATCTGTATGGTGAATCGAGATGCTCTCAGCAACCACACTCGAGCCATGATCATTTGGGCTTGAAGCTTTGACAGCCTTATGTAGCGAGGTTCTCCAGATGCAAGCCTAATAGCTGACTCATGCAACGTGGTGTTTGAGAGCTTCCTTTTTTTGGTACAAGATGAAATGTTTGCTCATTCCTGCTGCAGAATGGTTTGTACCTGACAGAATTTATGTCTGTTTAGAAATATTCTTCGTGTTTTTTTTTGAGAAATTTCTTGAAACACATTCAGAGCCATCGAGAAGTTCTTCTCTGTTGGAGAATGATTTACCAATCTTTTTCCTGACATCACACATGTTTTAATCAGCCATTGTCGACTGAAATGGCCGTGTCTTTCATTTGGCAACAAAACCACTGCATACGACCATGCCAAGTGAGATGCATATGGCTGTGGTGTCGATGTATATGTACCTTGTACATTGTTTGTTTTCAGGGCAGGATAGAACTCTCGCACATGCCAACACAGCAAACTTAGGTGCTGGTGACCTGAGGATGAAGCAGCTATTTGCTTTTCATGCTGCATGACTGGCAGCTTCCTCCTGTTTGATGCTCAACTGATCGAACCAGTAGTCCGAATGGTGCTGTGCCCAACAACGAGGTTGTACGTAGTACTCTCTACTATGTGTTAGTAATTACAACAAGTGTACAAGACTACATACTCAGTCTGCTGCCATTCAAAGCGGAATTGAGACAGACTTGTCTAGTTACTCACGGCACATAAATTTCTTCGACCGTGTTGGACAATTTTGATTTTTCCTGGATCGTGACTTGAAAGCTTCCCCGTTTGGCACGTTTGCATGCTCCGAGTTTTTGATGTATACAACGGATTAAGGATCCATGACATAGTTGACTCCTTTGTGAGTGAGCATGTAGGCATGTAGGCACCAGTTGAAAGATGTACTGAGCCTGAACTCCAAGTGTCTTGAGAGCATTCTTGACAAAGTGCAGTACTTCCATACCATCGGTGAGAACTGCCGATTGTGGAACATCTTCAACTGGTTCATGGTAGTCTTCGAGGATGTGTAACAGAGGCACCTTGGTTGTGTAAGCAGGAACTCCAGCTGTGTTGGCCAATGTCCATAGCAGTGACCATAATGGGACTGCATCTTTCATGTTCAGTTGACAATTCCGAGCAATAACTAGCATTTTCGCAAATAGACTCCGATCAGCTTGTATAACATTCTATTGTAAATTGTATATTGCAACCAGCTTTGTTGTCTTTGTTTGCACGATGATGCTGAATGTCTTCAAAGATAATTTTGGCAGTGTGACAATCAAGTTGACTTTGTTCAACAAAATAAGATTCACCATGAACCTTCGTTTGTAAATAAAACTGCTTCATTTGTCTCCTGCATTAGGTAGATCATGTAATATGTGTCATAGACTGTGATTCCAGATGCTGTGTTGACGAGAGTCTTATGTTCATCTCCGAGTACTCAATGGGTAGACCCAGCCTACAATGATGCCCAACACTTTGTGTATATCTCCTTCATCCTTCTGATTGACTGTACAACTGACATCTTTCTGTCTTCAAAGATAATTTTGGCAGTGTGACAATCAAGTTGACTTTGTTCAACAAAATAAGATTCACCATGAACCTTCGTTTGTAAATAAAACTGCTTCATTTGTCTCCTGCATTAGGTAGATCATGTAATATGTGTCATAGACTGTGATTCCAGATGCTGTGTTGACGAGAGTCTTATGTTCATCTCCGAGTACTCAATGGGTAGACCCAGCCTACAATGATGCCCAACACTTTGTGTATATCTCCTTCATCCTTCTGATTGACTGTACAACTGACATCTTTCTGTGTATTTCTTATATGAACGCCTGTCATTTTTCTCGCAAATCTGCAGGATCATTGTTCTGTCATGGGTTATGATTATCCAACGTTGTGCAGCACCACGGTTGACTGATGCCAACTATACGCCCTGATTAATTAGAGTCCAGGATATTGTATGTTCGATGGTTTGGTAACAACTGCTTGTGTGAAAACAGTTTCCTAACATCGTCGAACATAGAATTCCCCTTTGTGCAGTCTGCATGTTACTCTGTGGTGTGACTCGGACAGAATACCACTGGTCACTCTGGTGATTTTGGCAAACTACTGCTGGTATACTTGGTGACTGATTCTACCAAGTATCAACGGTATATCACTTAACCACATAAACATTTATTAAACCACAAATGGTGAACTTTCTAAGATGCCTACATTTCGTATACAACCAGTAAATCATTATGGTCCAATTTTGGGATTTTTTTTTCTTGTTTTGATGGGAAAAAAATTACATCTCGACCTGATTATTGCATGATATATTTGAAACGATGATTCGTATCATTTGACTTCAAAATAATTATTCTAGCAGAGTTATATGTGAGAGTATAACTAGTTTTGTCAAATTTGAGAATATCATGCGATCACGGAGTTCACTAGGGGGTATTGTTAGGTTCATTTGATTACTAGCAGTAAACTTGGTTAAGACCTTTGAATGGTTTATTTTGGCAGTATGGTATATAATCTGGGGTAATTTTAGTGAAGTTTTCGTAAAGATAAAATAGATTTGTGAGCTGAAACACCCATTTTCGCAGGTCTCAGATTGTGAAATCGAAGGCAATTTCGGACATATTATTATGTGTTTTCATGTTATAATACAAAACTTACACCATGAACTGCTCTAGATGGTATTTTTCTTGATTAGCCATGTAATTCCAGACATTTTGACACCAAAATGATAACTCTAGCTTCATTATTCACGATTCAACAGTCTTTTATGTGAATTTCAAAACGAGAAAAATAACCGCGGCTTCGTCCGTATATAAAATTGTTAGAATTTTATGAAAAAATTAAAATTTTTAATGTCATCCGGGCTAATATTAACCAGTAAGGACCCTACTTTGACCTCAGCATGGGTGACAGGCAGTAACATTCCATCCCCCCTATCGTCATTTCTAAGGCCCTTTATAGAAAACGTGCCTAGACTATTCTGCGTGCTGCACGAGCCGTGGAAGCCGAGAAGCCGTGTGAAGGTGACAGTGACTCGCAGCCGAAGGCAGCTGATCAGGTCAAGCTTCATGCTCAACAGGCTTCTTCGTCTCTCGAAGCCAAGCTGGACACATTCCTGCATGAGATGAATGACATCAAGGCTCAGCTGAAGGACATCAAGCGACAGAGGAACACTGGAACGTCAGCCCCGAGGCCAGCCCAGGAATCGCAGACAAAGCAGCAACTCTGGTCTTCTGGATCGTGTTTCTATTGTCGTGAGCCTGGTCATTTCATCGCAGATTGTGCCCGCTTGAAGAACAAGAACCAGCGGAGCAACTCTTCATTTTCGGGAAACGGACAGTAACCAGTGTCGCAGGGCAGATGTCTGGTTACTGTAGCCCAACCAGCCCTAAGAAGACTCATACATTGGTTGGTGGACGTAACATCACGACCATCGGGATCTTCGATACCGAGTGCCAAGCACTCATCGACACCGGATCTCAAGTCACCACCATCTCTAGTCACTTTCTGGATCGGGAACTACCTGGCATCCATATTCGACCAGTGGAGGACCTCATCACCCTACGTGGCGCCGGTGGAAACATTGTGCCGTACGATGGGTATGTTGAAGTGGACATCACTCCGAACCCAGACACCACGTCCAAGGTCTACACAGTGCTTGCACTTGTTGTATCTGGAGAACAGTACAGTCCGGATGTACCCATTGTATTGGGGACAAACCTGATTGAGCTGTTCGCCGCTGATCTTAGGGGTTCATCCACTCCAGTGTCGTCGTCATGGATTCTTGCCTTCAAGAGTATCCATTTCATCGATCGCGACGACGGGGTCCTTGGACAAGTCAAGTCAACTCAAGAGGAAGTCATCAGACCAGGCGAGAGGAAGGTCATGAGCGGAATGACTCGTGCATGTTGTGGAGTCAACTTGCCGAACATTCTGGCTTATACAGAACCAGTAATGGAACAGGCCCTGGTGGACTCTTGTTGACCCCAAGTGTCATCAGTCTCCAGCCAAACACTGCATCAACCTACAGGGTCAAGGTGGAAGTACGCAACATATCGCGGAAAACCCTTACGATCCATTCCAAGTCGACAATCTGTGCCCTTCATCATGTAAAGGAGGAACCACCATCAGCTAACACCAGTCATCCAGTCATCTCCAAGGAACTCACTGACCAGATTCATTGGCCTAGTGATATGGATCAGCACCATCAGTTGGAGCAATTGGTCTCCAAGTGGAAACATATCTTCGCCACATCCGACCTCGATTGGAGATACACCGACATGGTGAAACACCAGATCAACTTGGACAACGAGACCCCGATCAAGGTGCGAGCAAGACGAGTACCACCCTCGATGTACCAAGAAGTTAGACAGCACATCAAGGACATGTTGGAAGCCGGACACATCCGTCCATCAAACAGTCCTTGGTCTTTTACAGTAGTGCTTGTTCGGAAGAAGGACGGTACGTTACGCTTCTGCGTTGACTATCGTGAACTGAACCGACGCACTATCCGTGATGCCTACTCGCTGCCAAGAATCGAGGAGACTTTGGATGCGCTTCATGGATCGACCATGTTCTCTTGTTTGGATTTGAAAGCCGGATATTGGCAAGTTGAGGTTGCGGAAGAACACAAGGAGCGGACAGCATTCAGTGTTGGCCCGCTGGGATTTTATGAATTTAATTCCATGCCGTTTGGTTTCACTAACTGTCCCGCCACCTTCCAGCGTCTAATGGAAACCACCATGGGGGACATGCATCTCAACCAGTGCCTCATTTATCTCGATGACATCATCGTGTATTCATCCAACACGGAGGATCACATCGCTCGTCTGGAAGCCGTCTTCAAACGTCTTAGTGATGCAGGCTTGAAACTCAAACCGTCCAAGTGCGAGTTCTTCAAGTCTGAGGTCAAGTACCTTGGTCACCGGATTTCTGCTGAAGGGGTATCAACTGATCCACAAAAGATCGCTGTTGTCCGAGACTGGCCTCAGCCTGAGACTGTCAAGGATCTTCAGAGATTTCTGGGTTTTGCTGGGTTCTACCGCCGGTTCGTACCTAGTTTCAGTAAGATCGCTTCGCCCTTATTCACATTAATGGAACGACATCTGGACCGAAAGTCAAGGAAGAAACAGTCGGAACATCTAGACTGGAGTGACAAGCATCAGGAAGCTTTTGCTCTCATCAAGTCCAAGCTCACTTCCAGTCCTACCTTGGCCTTCGCCGACTACACTCAGCCGTTTGAGTTGCACACTGATGCCAGTTCACATGGATTAGGTGCAGTGTTGTACCAAACCCAGGGAGATCGTCAGAGAGTCATCGCTTATGCCAGCCGTGGCTTGAAGCCTGCTGAAAAGCACTATCCGGCTCATAAGCTTGAGTTCTTGGCTCTCAAGTGGTCCATCACCGACAAGTTCCACGACTATCTGTACGGGAGCAAGTTTCAAGTCTGGACGGACAACAATCCTCTGACCTACGCCCTCACAACCGCGAGGTTGGATGCAACAGGACATCGTTGGTTAGCTCGTCTAGCCATGTACAACTTCTCCATCCATTACAAGACTGGAAAGACCAATGTGGATGCCGATGCCCTGTCTCGTCTTCCGGAAGTCTCCGAGGATGTCGTCCAAGCCGTCTGTAGTGTGGAGGAAGTACGGACAAACTACATATCTAGTCTCCCTGTGTCGGCTGATGTTGTTGACCATATATTTGTGTCCGATGTCGTCGACCCTCTGGATGTTCAGCAGATTCAACTGAACGACACCGATGTGGGCTGTGTTCTACAATGGAAGCTGGATGGGAAGCGACCTTCTGATGAGACCTTGGCCACCAAGTCCAAAGAAGTCAAGCTGTTGAGTCGACAGTGGGATTCTCTCCTCGTCATCGATGGGATCCTTTATCGCCAATCCGGAAGTGGACTCCCAAGGTCGAAACAGATTGTCATTCCGTCCAGTTATCGGGACCATGTGATGACCAGCCTACACGAGGAACTTGGACATCCTGGAAGGGACAAGACCATCACCTTGATCAAGCAGCGCTTTTACTGGCCTGGACTAACATCTGATGTTGACAACAAAGTCTCCAGATGTCGGCGTTGTCTCTGCCGGAAGTCCCATGGTCAGAAAGCCCCACTAGTACCGATTTTGACAACTCAACCAATGGAATTGGTCTGCATCGACTACCTTCTCGTGGAACCGTCACATGGCTTCGAACATCTTCTCGTCATCATCGACCATTTCACCAAATTCGCTCGGGTAGTGCCAACACGGAATGAGTCGGCAAAAACCACCGCGAAGGCACTCCTGGAGAATTTCATCAACCTCTATGGTTATCCTCGCTCCATCCATTCCGATCAGGGTCGGAATTTCGAGTCATCGATCATCAAGGAGTTGTGTTCTTTTACTGGGATTGCAAAATCCAGAACCACTCCTTATCATCCCATGTGTAACGGAGCCTGCGAGAAGATGAACCAGACTTTATTGAAGATGCTCGGGACTCTGCAGAATGAGAAGAAGACAAGGTGGAAGGATTATTTGAGTACATTGGTCCATGCTTACAACTGTATTCCGCATGAGACCACAGGATTCGCTCCATACGAACTCATGTTTGGCAGAGTTCCATCACTTCCGATCGACCAGGAGTTTCAGCTCAAGGGAGAGGGTACAGTCGGTGACTGTACACAGTACATTCGGGACTTGCGGGAGCGGATCTCCTACTCCCACAAGATGGCTGCGGAGAAGATGGCTCAGAAAGCCTCCAATCTGAAACCAAGGTGTCGTCCTGCAGCAGTCCTGAATGTCGACGATGAGGTTCTTGTACGGAAGCTTGTGCTGACCGGCAGGAACAAGCTGGCCGATAGATGGGAGGATGATGTATATGTCATCTTGGAACAGCCCAACCGGGACATCCCTGTCTATCGTCTAAAACCCAAGCATGGCAAAGGTCGAGTCAGGACACTCCATAGGAATCTCTTTTTGCCACTTGGTACCGTCAGCTCTGAACATGAGTCTGACCGCCAGTCACTCATTGTTGAGGGGAAGACGTCGAGACCTCCATCTCGTCCACCACCATCACCACCGAGATCAGTACCTCCAGCTCGACGACCACCATCGCCACCGAGGTCGACTCCCCCTACAAGGACTCCTCCTCCACCACCTCCAAGTTCCGGGAGTGAGGACCAACTATGTGTTAAGTCCAGTGATTCCGACGATCAGACTGTGAAGACGTCATCTTCCTCTGACGGCAATGCTTCCGTTCGACGGTCCAAGCGCCGGAGGAAGCCACCTGACCGTCTTCAGCCTGCTATGTTCCAGCAGGAAGCGTCGGTTTCATTCAACGACAAGTCTCGGTTCATTCTCCAACTGGTGGATCGAATGTTTCCTTGAGGCGTCGCTCTTGAATATGAAATTGAATTTGGACCACCGATTTGGAAACCGTCTAGAATCTTCGACTACGGATAACGGACATTGATTTGTCAGCCTGGATTTAGTTGTTTATTTATTTTGTGATCCTTGCACGAGGCTTACACTTCTTTCCATTCTCATTCCAGATTCATTTCTTTCCATCTCCATTTCAGTTTGTCATCCTAAATGTCGGGACGACATTTTTCATTCGGGGGAAGCATGTGATAGGATCACCCAACCGCACATTTTAAATGACACCTCCCCATTTAGCGTGACGCTTCATGTCGGTGTTTCCCCCTAGCAACTTCGCGCCGTTGCACAAACAAACGACGCAGTTCGCCATTTGGGAGTGACCGGACAACATCGTTGCTTAAGTTTAGATCCAAAATCTGACTTTCTCCGGTCCTCCCATCTTACAGCAACACGGAAATCAGCTGCCGTTAAGTGGAATCAACATCATCGTCTGATTATCTGTGTATTTTGTTCATATTCCCACTACGAAGTTAGGATTCTTGTCTTTGTTGTCGAAGCCAGTTTCCCGCCATTTGCCGATTATCGCTCGGCCTTTGTTTACATTAAGTTCTCGATAACTGATCCATAGGTAATTCCCATTTAAACATCTGAACCTAAAACAACATTCAAACATCAATAGCGATTACAATTTAGGTAAACAGATTTAAACCAGAACCGTCATGGTTGCGTTATGATCATCCATTGTTTCAATCGTCATCAATCATCTGCACTGTGTGTATAATTGTGATTCTTTTATCCAGGTTGTGGGCTTGACACCTTTTATCGACCATCGGCCGTTTACCCCCTCGGCATATTTTAACATCACCAGGGGTAAGATCTGGTTTGGGTTCAGTCATATGTATTTATTCTTTCATCCCTTTGAGTCATATTTCGTACTTATTAGTTATCATTCATATTTTGTTATGCATTAGTTATATGCATGTAGTTTGGTCATTTGGTTTGTCATTTCACCATTTGTATATATTCATATCAAGTCATTGTATATATTTATTAATATCGTTACAGGGTAAATTTGATAGACAATAAACCCGTCAAACTCCCGATGTGTCTTGATGCGCTAATTACAACACAACCCTGAAACAATAGCAACGACGGTTGCTATGGGATATATCTAAGAAATAGTTATTTTGGTAATAAATTTCGGTAAATGTACACTGATTATAATCTCATGCCAAACACAGTACATGCCAAATAAGGCCTATATTAACATCATACATAGTTAAAATTATGAATTTCATCAGCCTAATTAACTTGTTTCATCCTTGTAGCGTCATGAATACTCATTATAATAGGTAATTAGTCAACAACAAAAATAGCCCAGCATGTCCTCTAAAAACGCCATATCTTCATAAATAATCGAGTTATTGACTTGCTGTAAAAACTATAACAATCCATGAGCTTCTTTCTATCATCTGTCAAAAATATGTATCCTGACTTTAGTTGGACTTTAATGTGACCACTTATTCCAAATTGTACCAAAACGATATTTAATGGTCGAAATATACTACTTTATTTTCCAAATGCATGAAACAAGAAAGAGACACAAGCAAACCACGTTTTGGATTCTGATAATCGATTCATATTCAAATTGATCAATGAAAACCTAGAAGGTAAAGATACCCTGATTCTGTGCACGACATCTGTGCAGAGTGAATGGAGTTTTAATGAGGCTTGATGGTGAAAAGAATAAGAGGTGTACACGCTGATTCAACTGATACCTAGGCATTCATAATAAACAATTTCAATGTACTAAGTACATGTATAAGAAAAAAAAACATTTGAAACGCATTCGATTTATATCAAATAGACGTGGAATCAATACCCAGTATCAAGTATTCCGAGCAAACAAAACAGGGTCCGTTATCCAATCTCATAGTCCGGGGACAGAAAGTCATATCAGGCATACGAAGTGAGAGAAAACAAAAATGACAGGGAAACTCATGAACCTCCGTAAATGGCCATCAGGAGGTGAAATCAGGTGTTCCGGAAAGAGTGAGCATTACCCCCTCATAAAAGAATAACACTACTGCCGAGGATAAATTTGATATTGTAATTGATGTGTTCTGGAAATCACATGTCCTATTTCAGATATGACCGAGTCAATGCCCTCTAGAGTGCGTCACACATTTCAGAGAGTGAGATTGATTAATGCAACGGTTCTTGATTCCGTGATTGGATATCTTCTACGAATATCACCAACGAGTTTGATCTGCAATCATAACAAGGACATATGACATTATATAGGGTCTATTTGGATCAATAGACCCTGTCCAGAGGAAGGAATTTAAATGACGAAGAAACATAAATATTATCCAAAATATATAGTATACCATAACATATGTTTAAAACATTTCTTTTTAGTAGTCAACCCCTTGCTTCTATTACTTTAGGTCGAATTCAGGGAAACCTTGCCATGTGTTTCACTCATAAATGTGCATTGGATCGTCGGATCAATTTGAACTTCATTCTAGCCACACAAATACCTGCACGAAAATATACAGTTTAACATCCCTGGGTGTTTTTCAAGCCGTCTTTTTGTTTTATGCGTTTGACATTTCTTATTTAAAATGTTCCCGAGTATATTGTCTAGGCATACATAAATCACCCGTCTTCTTTTGTTTCACATTGTGCACAGAGTGCAATAAACTGAGGTGTGGTTCTGTTGTGATATGACGCTTGAACATAAATCATGTGGTATAGTGTTTTCCATAAAGACGTGTGTACATGTTATTTTCAACATTCTTCTTTTTTGTTTGATTTCTCTATCTAAATTGTGTAATAAAAAATATTCAGTATAATAGGTAAACATTTGTGTATTCCAAATGATTTGAAGCGGATATTAATAACGTTTAGGAATCGTAGTAATCAACACATTGCTTCTATTGCAGGAAACAAAATGTGTATTCAGTGAAACCTTGACATGCTCTTTACCCATAACTGTCTATTAAAATTGTCAAATGAATTTGAAATGCCATCTAGCTGCACAATAATCTGCACATCAAAATATCACATTCTTATGTGTTGTTTCATACTCGCTTTTATTTCATGCGTGTGTTTTTTTTTCATAGTTCCCGCGGATATTGTCTAGACATAAATAAATCACTTTTGTTATTTCGTTCACGTGTTACGGAGTGCAATAAACTGAGATGTGGCCCTTTGGTGATGTGACGCTTGATACATAAGGCATGCGGTACAGTGCTTTTCATAGAGCTGTGTTGTTTGTTGCAATTTCTCATCAGATTTCAGATTTGGCATGAATATTGACCCGAAGTTCTGTAATAAATTTGTGTATGGCGATCACCGGAAGTAGATGAGTAAGACACTGCATATTCAGGCCATCATATTAATTGTCAGGTCAGAATAACGACACTGCACGGTCATGCTATGTTATCAAGCATCGTCTATAGTTATAGAAGATCCTTGATGTTATAACTTCAGGGCATGTATGAATCACCAGTAAAGCACTCATTACCACAACCCTCATGCAGAAAATTTATCTATGTACTGATTATTACCAAGAAAATGACATTTGAATTCACGCAAGCTTTGCCCATCAATTGTGCCCAAGTAAACATTGGTAATGGACTACACCATATGAAGTCCCACTAATTATGATTGAGCTCCATGAATAAATGAAAACACCACATAAGTTACTGCAGTGCGACTCATCGACAAGCACGTTGCTCTCAAGCCAAACTGTCAACAACATTTTGCCCTTAACCCCGTGAGTTTGAAGACATTTGTGTGCACACAATGAACCAGTTCACAGAATTGCCCACCACATTTGCCGAACTGGTCTCACTAACGGCGATAAACAACTTGGCAAACTGCGGCTGTATTGCATTGTTTGGAGGAAATAATACAAATTATTGCATGAACGTTCATACTCCAGCTAATATATTAACATTAGGGCGTGAAACTCAATTTTCTGACTGTGAAATGAATGAGACACTGACATTCCCGTACAAACACCCTGGGCATGGAAGCCCCTCTCAAAATCATCTCACAAAGTGTGTTGACGTTGAATGTCGAGTGATCGGTAATCGTGTCAGTGTTTCATGGGACCACCATATCTGACAGATAAATTCGTCATTGGAACGTAGTGATGACACATTTCCACAGAACATTATTATTCTACTATAGCAATGCTCTTAGTATTGTTAATAACGTACACATTTGTCATATACCTCGTAGACGATGGCTGGAATAAATAACTAAGTTGGTTCACCAACACGAGTGCTATATATATACACGTACCTAGCGAATCTCGAATTGGAAAATTATAATAACCTGAACAAGTGAGCATATCAATAGGCCTAAGTTAACACTCTTAGTTATTTAAGTTAATAATATAAAACCACGGAATAGTGGTCCGTTTGAATTACGGAAACGTCCGAATATGCATGAGATGGTGGGAAAGTATGAATTGGTCCATTTCAGAAATATTTGATACTGATCAACGATGGACGCACTGCCATGCCAAAAGTTTATCTGATAAGTGCCGTCATATCTTAAGCAGTCATCATCCCATAGATTCATTCATTCTAATTAGCAAGAGTATTTGATATTAAATATATGTATTTTACAACGAAAAAGTTCTTTGTATGATTTGAATGCCAAACTTCTAAGTTTCTTGAATTTTTTTTTAAAGACCTAGTAGCATGCCGATGAAAGTGCTTTTCATTTAGTCCATTATGAATAGTTATCTGTAAATTCGAACGAATTTTACAAATACAATCAATGGGTTTCGATATATTGAATCAAATAGGCACTCCTTCCGTAAATTGCCGAAGATTTTGATCACGATTTTAGTATGGGTCACGTGGTTTGTGACGTCATTTGAGGCAGTACTGAAAGTACATGTAGCCAACAAGGTAAACTGCATGTCGCATATTCATTCTCGTTGTGGATGTTTGACAATTCAAGTGAACGGGTGAGATGGTTGGGATACGGCATTTCTTGTCTTGATATTTAGAATCAGTACTATTCATTCTCCCAGAAGGGAGGTTTGTTGAACTGCAAGATGTCCAGTATCTGTTGGTTTTCACGTGTTTTCTTTTGAATCTCATGCATCTTGGAGGGGTTTTCTATCTTTTGAGCTGACCGCCCAAATTACGTGTTTTACGTTTTTGGCCAGCCATCAAAGCACGTTTTGCCTCAACTGAAGTCACGATTACGGAAACTGCCGAAGCTATTTTTTTCATCGGCATGAGAAGGCGATTGCAATACCGGCTCAATATACTCGATTATATGTCGCTGTTATTAATTACCAATTAACGCGAACATCTTTTTTATCACCAAATGTCCACAATGCCTTTATCCGAACAGGAATAAACCCATATAATGGTACCTTGCTACTATGACTTTAATAACACCTTGGCAGCACATTTTTCATCTAAATTTAAACTGGATTCAGTGTCCAGTGTTACCGTGCATTCCTCGACCATTAACAGCCGATCTCGAGATGTTGGCAATTTTGTGTCAAACTTTTGAAACATTTGTACTGGAATTATCAGTGCAGGCTTATTAGCTGTTATGATGAATATTCATGACGTCACACGAGTTGCTTTAATCAGATACTTCTAGAGCCTTTTTTAATGACCCGTGCATAGTATCGCTGAATAACATGGATAGAAACATGATGATAGAAAATATACCACACCCATAAAGACTTTCTCGTCACCATGGCGACCATACCCTACACACGCCCATAGCAAAGTGGTTGCTAGGGGGTTTAAGTCAGGACTGGTATGCAAAGTGATGTTTGAAATTATTGAATGGGTTTTCTCATCCACATTTTCACCAGTTTCGTGGCACCCAATTCTAATTCATGGCGTTGGGTCTATAGCAACGACGGTTGCTATGGGATATATCTAAGAAATAGTTATTTTGGTAATAAATTTCGGTAAATGTACACTGATTATAATCTCATGCCAAACACAGTACATGCCAAATAAGGCCTATATTAACATCATACATAGTTAAAATTATGAATTTCATCAGCCTAATTAACTTGTTTCATCCTTGTAACGTCATGAATACTCATTATAATAGGTAATTAGTCAACAACAAAAATAGCCCAGCATGTCCTCTAAAAACGCCATATCTTCATAAATAATCGAGTTATTGACTTGCTGTAAAAACTATAACAATCCATGAGCTTCTTTCTATCATCTGTCAAAAATATGTATCCTGACTTTAGTTGGACTTTAATGTGACCACTTATTCCAAATTGTACCAAAACGATATTTAATGGTCGAAATATACTACTTTATTTTCCAAATGCATGAAACAAGAAAGAGACACAAGCAAACCACGTTTTGGATTCTGATAATCGATTCATATTCAAATTGATCAATGAAAACCTAGAAGGTAAAGATACCCTGATTCTGTGCACGACATCTGTGCAGAGTGAATGGAGTTTTAATGAGGCTTGATGGTGAAAAGAATAAGAGGTGTACACGCTGATTCAACTGATACCTAGGCATTCATAATAAACAATTTCAATGTACTAAGTACATGTATAAGAAAAAAAACATTTGAAACGCATTCGATTTATATCAAAATAACACTACTGCCGAGGATAAATTTGATATTGTAATTGATGTGTTCTGGAAATCACATGTCCTATTTCAGATATGACCGAGTCAATGCCTTTTAGAGTGCGTCACACATTTCAGAGAGTGAGATTGATTAATGCAACGGTTCTTGATTCCGTGATTGGATATCTTCTACGAATATCACCAACGAGTTTGATCTGCAATCATAACAAGGACATATGACATTATATAGGGTCTATTTGGATCAATAGACCCTGTCCAGAGGAAGGAATTTAAATGACGAAGAAACATAAATATTATCCAAAATATATAGTATACCATAACATATGTTTAAAACATTTCTTTTTAGTAGTCAACCCCTTGCTTCTATTACTTTAGGTCGAATTCAGGGAAACCTTGCCATGTGTTTCACTCATAAATGTGCATTGGATCGTCGGATCAATTTGAACTTCATTCTAGCCACACAAATACCTGCACGAAAATATACAGTTTAACATCCCTGGGTGTTTTTCAAGCCGTCTTTTTGTTTTATGCGTTTGACATTTCTTATTTAAAATGTTCCCGAGTATATTGTCTAGGCATACATAAATCACCCGTCTTCTTTTGTTTCACATTGTGCACAGAGTGCAATAAACTGAGGTGTGGTTCTGTTGTGATATGACGCTTGAACATAAATCATGTGGTATAGTGTTTTCCATAAAGACGTGTGTACATGTTATTTTCAACATTCTTCTTTTTTGTTTGATTTCTCTATCTAAATTTTGTAATAAAAAATATTCAGTATAATAGGTAAACATTTGTGTATTCCAAATGATTTGAAGCGGATATTAATAACGTTTAGGAATCGTAGTAATCAACACATTGCTTCTATTGCAGGAAACAAAATGTGTATTCACCTACTGATGTTAACTCAAGTTCAGTGAAACCTTGACATGCTCTTTACCCATAACTGTCTATTAAAATTGTCAAATGAATTTGAAATGCCATCTAGCTGCACAATAATCTGCACATCAAAATATCACATTCTTATGTGTTGTTTCAGACTCGCTTTTATTTCATGCGTGTGTTTTTTTTCATAGTTCCCGCGGATATTGTCTAGACATAAATAAATCACTTTTGTTATTTCGTTCACGTGTTACGGAGTGCAATAAACTGAGATGTGGCCCTTTGGTGATGTGACGCTTGATACATAAGGCATGCGGTACAGTGCTTTTCATAGAGCTGTGTTGTTTGTTGCAATTTCTCATCAGATTTCAGATTTGGCATGAATATTGACCCGAAGTTCTGTAATAAATTTGTGTATGGCAATCACAGGAAGTAGATGAGTGAGACACTGCTTATTCAAGCCATCATATAATTGTCAGGTCAGAATAACGACACTGCATGGTCATGCCATGGTATCAAGGATCGTCTATAATTATAGAAGATCCTTGATGTTATAACTTCAGGGCATGGATGAATAACCAGTAAAGCACTTATTACCACAACCCTCATGCAGAAAATTTATCTATGTACTGATTATTACCTAGAAAATGACATTTGAATTCACGCGAGCTTTGCCCATCAATTGTGCCCAAGTAAACATTGGTAATGGACTACACCATATGACGTCCCACTAATTATGATTGAGCTCCATGAATAAATGAAAACACCACATAAGTTACTGCAGTGCGACTCGTGGACAAGCACGTTGCTCTCAAGCCAAACTGTCAACAACATTTTGCCCTTAACCCCGTGAGTTTGAAGACATTTGTGTGCACACAATGAACCAGTTCACAGAATTTCTCACCACATTTGCCGAACTGGTCTCACTAACGGCGATAAACAACTTGGCAAACTGCGGCTGTATTGCATTGTTTGAAGGAAATAATACAAATTATTGCATGAACGTTCATACTCCAGCTAATATATTAGCATTAGGGCGTGAAACCCAATTTTCTGACTGTGAAATGAATGAAACTGACATTTCCGTACAACCACCCTTGGCATGGAAGCCCATCTCAAAATCATCTCACAAAGTGTGTTGACGTTGAATGTCAAGTGATCGGTTATCGTGTCAGTGGGACCACCGAATCGGACAGATAAATTCTTCAATGGAACGTAGTGATGACACGTTTTCACAGAACATTAATATTCTACTATAGCAATGCTCTTAGTATTGTTAATAACGTACACATTTGTCATATACCTCGTAGACGATGGCTGGAATAAATAACTAAGTTGGTTCACCAACACGAGTCCTATATATATATACACGTACCTAGCGAATCTCGAATTGGAATATTATAATAACCTGAACAAGTGAGCATATCAATAGGCCTAAGTTAACACTATACTATATGCCTAGATAACACATTTCCAGTATTTATCATACCCCGGTTATCCCATTCAATATGACAACTAGTTCATATTTACAGATGGTAGTATTACAGGCTTGCGACACACTCTTTATGTCCCGAGTATTACCGAAAGGGCAAATCTAACGAAATACAATTTTCATGTATGTTGTTTTTGCTCAGGTGGTCCCCAGCGCATCTATGTGCGATGTTCCCAGAATTGTGGGGAGTTTTGGGGGTTACATGGACTGGAAAAATACTGCCGCTATGAAATAATACCTGACTGAAACGAATCAGGTACACTGTCTAAACTCAACGAAATAGTCAGTGTGTTTCCATTCAGCAGAATTAGCTACTGACTGTAGGTTATTTGTTCTGTATGTAAAACCAGTATCCAGAATCAGTATAAATATGTACCCAGCAAAAGACGTGTTTGCAATCATGTATGGTATACCAATTCGACCATGTTCGATTGTTTCTTGCTGGAATACGTCGCCAAGGCAGTTTATGTGAATCACAGTAACTGTTGTGGACAACGCACATTTTGTGGTTTCCCGCCATTTCGGTTCGCAAATGCTTATATCAATAGTCGGCATCAGATACCCGTATGTGAGACCAGCGATTTAGTGGTCCGTTCGAATTACGGAAAAGTCCGAATATGCATGAGCTGGTGGGAAAGTCTATGAATTGGTCCATTTTAGAAATATTCGATACTGATCAACGATGGACGCACTGCCATGCCAAAAGTCTGATATCTGATAAGTGCCGTCATATCTTAAGCAGTCATCATCTCATAGATTCATTCATTCTAATTAGCAAGAGTATTTGAATTGTTTTGGAAGCTAATATATTTATTCTACAACGAAACAGTTCTTTGAATGATTTGAATGCCAAACTCCAAAGTTTCTTGATTACCTTAGCAGCATTGTTTTTTCATCTAAATTTATAGTGGATTCAGTGTCTAGTGTTACCGTGCATTCCTCGACCATGAACAGTACTGGCTTGCTATCATCACTTAACTATGCGGTATGTCTATGAACAAAATGAAATATATGGTTTGACAGATTCATATATCAGTAATGTGGGAACCCATTCAAAGCTTACTGCAATAGATCGTTCCATGAATAACTTGGAGCAGAATAAATATACAATAAACGTATATAAAATGTAGTTGCAGTTTTGCTGGAATCAAGTATTCGTATTCCCACACCGCACCTCACTGTAGGTGTAGTCGAATCAGACTCATATCGAATCAGAGTCATATTTGTAACATATCAATGTGTGTTCTGATTGATGTTATATTGACATCAAAAAAGATACATTACAGTTGTGATCAGATGGCGAATGAAACGCAATACATTATTTTTTATTATAAGTATAGCTTTAGTAGAAGTTGACATATGGCATACCACTAAGGGGGTAGGTTTCGCTGTGGATCACCACTGAGTTGCAGTTAAGGACCTTTTCGTTATAAACATCTCTTTCGAGCATTTCCAACTACATCAGTAAATGTAGGTCATATAGTTGATAATGTGAATACAATTTTTTAGTCTAACTCAAATAAATATGAATTACATTTAATCGGGTTTTATGTGCTAAAACGCGCAAAAACTAACGTGCTGGCAGAACAGAACCTTAATAACTTCAACCGATCTCGCGATATTGGCAATTTTGTGTAAAACTTTTAAAACATTTGCACTGGA
This sequence comes from Terebella lapidaria, assembly GCA_949152475.1. Classification (NCBI taxonomy): domain Eukaryota; kingdom Metazoa; phylum Annelida; class Polychaeta; order Terebellida; family Terebellidae; genus Terebella; species Terebella lapidaria. The sequence goes on from OX424556.1 coordinate 38,820,201, forward strand.
ATTATGAGGCTTATTAACTGTTATAATGAATATTCATGACGTCACACGAGTTGCTTTAATTAGATACTTCTAGAGCCTTCTTTAATGACCCGTGCATAGTATCGCTGAATAACATGGATAAAACATGATGATAGAAAATATACCACACCCATAAAGACTTTCTCGTCACCATGGCGACCATACCCTACACACGCCCATAGCAAAGTGGTTGCTAGGGGGTTTAAGTCAGGACTGGTATGCAAAGTGATGTTTGAAATTATTGAATGGGTTTTCTCATCCACATTTTCACCAGTTTCGTGGCACCTAATTCTTATTCATGGCGTTGGGTCTATAGCAACCACGGTTGCTATGGGATATATCTAAGAAATAGTTAGTCGGTAATCAATTTCGGTAAATGTACACTGATTATAATCTCATGCCAAACACAGTTCATGCCAAATAAGGCACATATTAACATCATACATAGTTAAAATTATGAATTTCATCAGCCTAATTAACTTGCTTCACCCTTGTAACGTCATGAATACTCATTATAATAGGTAATTAGTCAACAACAAAATAGCCCAGCATGTCCTCTAAAAAACGCCATATCTTCATAAATAATCGAGTTTTTGACTTGCTGTAAAAACTATAACAATCCATGAGCTTCTTTCTATCATCTGTCAAAAATATGTATCCTGACTTTAGATGGACTTTAATGTGACCACCTATTTCAAATTGTACCAAAACGATATTTAATGGTCGAAATATACTGTTTTTTCCAAATGCATGAAACAAGAAAGAGACACAAACAAACCACTTTTTGGATTCTGATAATCGATTCACATTTAAATTGATCAATGGAAACCTAGAAGGTAAAGATACCCTGATTCTGTGCACGACATCTGTGCAGTGTGAATGGAGTTTCAATGAGGCTTGATAGTGAACAGAATAAGAGGTGTACACCATGCGTTGATTGCATTAATTTGTGAAATGCCAAGGACAAATTTGCCTTTAGATCTAGATGTCATCATTTGGCCAAATACACATTCTTGAGTATACTGTCACATCTTTGGGGGCCCATATGACACATTGCCATTGTTCGCATTGTTAATTTTTTTCAAGCTGATTTAACTGATACCTAGTCATTCATAATAAACAATTTCAATGTACTAAGTACATGTATAAGAAAAAAAACATTTAAAACGCATTCGATTTATATCAAAATAACACTACTACCGAGGATAAATTGGATACTGTTATTAATGTGTTATGGAAATCACATGTCCTTTTTCAGATATCACCGAGTCAATGCCCTCTAGAGTGCGTCACACATTTCAGAGAGTGAGACTGATTAATGCAACGGTTCTTGATTCCGTGATTGGATATCTTTCACGAATATCACCAACGAGTTTGATCTGCAATCAAAGCAAGGACATATGACGTAATATAGGGTCTATTTGGATCAATGGACCCTGTCCAGAGGAAGGAATTTAAATGAAGAAGAAACATAACTATTATCCAAAATATATAGTATACCATAACATATGTTTAAAGCATTTCTTTTTAGTAGTCAACCCCTTGCTTCTATTATTTTAGGTCAAATTCAGGGAAACCTTCCCATGTGTTTCACTCATGAATGTGCATTGGATCGTCGGATCAATTTGAACTCCATTCTAGCCACACAAATATCTGCACGTAAATATACAGTATAACATCCCTGGGTGCTATTCCAGCCGTATTTTTATTTTATGCGTTTGACATTTCTTATTTAAAATGTTCCCGAGTATATTGTCTAGGCATACATAAATCACTTGTCTTCTTTTGTTTCACATTGTGCACAGAGTGCAATAAACTGAGGTGTGGTTCTGTTGTGATATGACGCTCGAACATAAATCATGTGGTATAGTGTTCTTCATAAAGACGTGTGTGTTGCAATTTCTTAGCACCATTCGGGGTGGGCTTGGATATTAGCAGAGTCATGTGATAACTTTCTGTATGGCTGAGTAACTGAGTAAGACACTGAATCTTCACACCATCAAATAATTGTCAGGGCTGAAATATCAATCTTAACAAACAAAATAAACTATAATTCGCCTGCTGTTACAAGCGACGATTAAGTTCATAGCATTTGAATTTAAACAAGATTTGCAAATGAGATGTAGCAAAGTGAACCCTGGTGATGGGAGCCGCCACATGAGGTCCCATTGATTGGGCCTGTGGTTCGTGAATAAATCACAAGAGACGGACCTTAATCTTGCAAGAATCCGGCAAATAAATGAAATTAAACCAAGCGACAATTTCACCCAGTATGGGAAATAAATATATCGTTATAACATCGATTGAAAACAGTCGAAATCTAACTGCATTAATTTCTTTGCCTCGTTTGCAAGAAAAACGATTCATGAGCACCTCTCCTTGTGTATCTTAGTTGTTATGCAACTGAAATTTCACGTATGGATTCGTCAAATGAATTCCGGGTATGTGAGTTCGCATTCAAGATTATACACTACACTGTGCAAGATGATGTGAAGGAATCATAATTGTAATTAGATATTCATTAGATTGAATGCATCATGTCATGTTTAATATCTTGTAATTTCATGGTTAATGTTTTTTTTCTCTCATTTAAACAAATTACCAAATGCACCAGAATACGTCACATGTTAATGTGAAATGAATCTAAGAAATTATCATAATATACCAACAAGCCCAGGGAGGAAATCCTACGTCACTCTGAATACATACATTAACAAGCACTTTCTGAAATCACGTTCGCTGTCAAGCACTGAATCGTGATATCCTTTTAGTTAAATAGTTCGAACTTCCATAGTTCATATCCTTTGACTCACCCTGGTGGCTTCTGGTCAACCATAATACTTCCATATCGGCTGATCTGTTCCAATGTCGGTTTCGCACGAGAAAGCCACTATGGAGTCCTTGGGGGAAGCTGCTGAGACTGGTAATTGGGGTACTTCCTGTATGTATGCATGTCATGTGGGATGATGTTCAGGTACTTAGTGTAATTTCAGGATTTCTCACATTCGGTGTAGTTTCATCGTTTAATGAACTGGCCTTTTCTGTTTAGTCAGATTATAACCCCGATTTTACTACCGTTTTCGTGACTCGATAAGATACACAAAAAATTTAATTGCAGTGTTCTACGTCATGACTTCCAAAATTATCACATCAAACAAATCCCTGGAAAACCTCAAAATCAAACTTGAAAATAAAAAGTAAGAAAATCGAGGATTAAACACTTGACTATTATAAGACCATGTCAGTAGCTCACCGGCACCTTATCTGAATAATTTATCATTCCTCATTTCTAATACACTGACCAATAATTATTACCCTCGCCCCGATAGGGGCAGAGGGTATTGTAATTGGGTCTGTCCGTTTGTATGTCTGTTTGTCTGTCTGTCCGCGCACATATCTCGAAGGAGAATGGTCCGATCAACATGAAACTTATAGAGATGAAGCGGTATCGCAGTGGCTCGGTCCTCCTCGAATCTGGTCAAAATCGGAAGAAAACTGTTGCCATGGCAACGGAAAATGTAAAAATCAATAATTCACCATAACTTCGCTTCTAATCAAGATAATTTTTTCTAATTAATTTTGTATTTTTCTATGGCCAATTCTTGATCATCTGATATATGGCCATTGGTCGTACGACCAAAACGCTCCATTATCGCCCGATGTCGAAAAATTGGGGGTCACGGTTTCGGGTTATTTTTGGCCAGCGACGTTTCAGTGCAAATGTCTGCGCTCAAAACTCAAAGGCAAACAGTCCGATCAATTTGAAATTTATAGGGCAGAAGTGCTATGGTGGTGGCAAAATCGCATGAAAACGGTTGCCATGGCAACGGAAAAAAGAAAATCACATAATTGGCTCTAACTCCGGTTCTACTTGATATTAATGTTTCCAACTATTTTTGTATTTTTTTTTGGCCAATTCCCGATCGTTTGGGGTACGACCGATATTCGTACGACGAAAATTCTCCATTATCGCCCGATGTCGAAAAATTGGGTGTCACGATTTCGGTTATTTTTGGCCAGCGACGTTTCAGTGCAAATGTCTGCGCTCATAACTCAAAGGCAAACGGTCCGATCGATTTGAAATTATTAGAGCTGGAGAGAAATGGTAGTGGCTCAGTCCCTTCCAAATTTTGCCAAAATCGGGTAAAAACGCTTGCCATGGCAACGGAAAAAAGAAAATCACATAATTGGCTATAACTCCGGTTCTAATCAATATTAAATTTTCAACTTATTTTTGTATTTTTCTTTGGCCAATTCCCAATCGTATGTCGTACAACTGATGGTCTTAAGACCAAAACTCTCAATTATCGCCTAATTTTAGTTACTAAATCTGAAGGGCGAGGGTCTGCAATCTCTGATTGTCTCGTTGTAGTTCTGATATTAAACGTTATCAATAATACTTCAATCTGTAACTACTGGGAATAGGCACTGGCAGTAGTAAATGCGAATTGAAATAATCATATATGAATGATGAATGATCATACATTATTTATTTCCAGGAAATACTCTCATAGTATCATGTGGTGAATATTCCCATACAGCATGATTGATATGGAAAAACAACCTTCACACAAGTGTAATAATTCATTATTTTTCGTTCCTTAATCGAATTGTACTGGTGAGATTAAACGATCTTGAGATTTAGCTCTCGAGATAGCCAGATCACAGTCTAAAATTACAGTCAAAATAAAACGTCTGAAATGTTACTTTCTATAGTTTAGGGAGGGATATGAATGTGTGAATGTCTACAATTGACGTGGGTTGAGTATAACATTGCATGGCCATACCAGGAAAGCACTCATTGCCACAAAGCCCCTGAAGTCCAAAGTGTATCTATGGTGATAAAATACAAAAGATCATTCTCACGAAGATGACATTTGAATTCAAGCAAGCATCGGCCATCAATTGTGACCAAGTAAACAATGGTAATGGACGACACCACATGGTGCCACACTAATTGTGTTTGTGGTTCCTGAATAAATCAGAATATTACATAGGTTACTTCAGTACCACTCGACCACAAGGAAATGAAAAAAACACCACAAATATGCTAAGCAAAATGCTTTCGAAATGTCAGCAACATGTTGTCCGTGACCCCGTGGGCTGGAAGACATTATGTTGGACGAATGGAAAAATACATTTACAATCTGTTGTATGCTTTTTTGACTCAATATTCCTCTGATATAATATTCACCTGCCTGTTTAAATGCTATATAGAATCAGAACCTTTACTTTCATATAAAATGAAACACCAAGATTGATAATATATTTATTTCAACTGGAGTAGTATATTATTATGAAACGGTGAGGGGTGCCCATTTGTATGCCCGAAATATTTCTCACTCTACTGAATATGTTGGCGATAAATTGACAATATATTTTCGGTTCAGTGACTGTATTTGTGAATATCGGAACCAACAATTGCAGCTGTCATGCAGTTGATAAAAATGGATTAATGTTTCTACCTACCGAGTAGCGGACATTACTTTAATAACTTCTCAAAGTTATGCACATACTACACCCGGTTTAAAACAGTCAGATTCCATCTACACTCCTTTCTGCAGTTAAGAAAGACCTGATCCACGGCACATTGGGCAACTGCCATCATGTTTATAATCATGTTTATTGGGAATTGGTAAGCAACTGACATTAATTCCCGAGGCTTCAAATCATAAGAACGTGGCTGATATTTTTTCAATTGCATAGTATATGCGCTAATTATTTTCGAAATGGTACATAGAAAACTGAATCAGAACATAGTTTTCCTCAAAGCAGACTATGGATTGCATCTCTAGATGTCTCGAAAAGAGTCTAAACTCTTCAGCGTTTAGACAGTAACGAAAACAAACACAATCATGGATATCAACAGATGTATTTATTAGCAATATTTTCAAAGTTAAACAGATACTGTTTTTGGTAGTTTGGTCCTTGTTTCATTATATAGTTTTAAAAAATATAATACTTCCTTTACGTCAACCACAATACTTAGGGACCATAGAAAATTCATTTTTTTCCCGCAAATTAAAGTGAACGTCTCAAACGTCCAGATGGTAAACTGGGTATTGTTTATATGTGTACATATATTAGCTGGTAATCTGTTATACCTCACCCGTATACCTCAGGATCTACGGGAGGTTCTACTTTCATGTTGAAAGTCAAACATGAGAACAGACGAATGAGTACTTTATGCATCATATATGATTCATGATGTCTTGTAAGTGGGCGAACAGCAGTAGCTCTGGAAGATCGCGAAATTAAAGTTGGAATCAATTTCAAAATAAGCATTCTTTTTTTGTCACGCAAACTTGAAAGTACATCTCGAGAGAGTCGGGAATATATAGGAAATATGCACAGTTCGACAACAGATACTTAGAAAATTGCCGTTAATCGTGCATGAAAAACAGTGGATAGAGAATGGTCGGCCTGCCTACATTGCCGGTTGCCACAGTATCTAGACAAATACCAATGACGTCATGAGATTGTGTGTAGAACTCTCCCGCAAGGCGGGCCGCTTTGATGAAAAATTGATGCGAGATTGACTGGCCCGAATTGGATCCTGATTTGGTAACTCGATTTAGGCACGTAATACACATTTTGAAGACCCGAATATGTACAATTTCTCATTCTATAGACAAAATAAAGCTACCGCAGAATGAATACATTTTGTCGATTCTAACAAAAACTGATTATAGCTTTAACCCTATCCCTGAAACATAAGCTTCGACGTTAATGTCCTGAATACATTAGAATTGAGAAGATCTGTTTTGTATTCCACCCGCACTGGTGTATATGGCAGTAATTAATCCCTGTCCATTACCTGTCATGCTAGTAAAGCTGATGTCTCTATCTGACTCGGGGTGACGCCAATTGATTCCCAAGGGGGTTGCATCGCGGGTGGGATGTCTGGTGAATGGCGTCTGGTCTTGCATTTTTTTTTTGCGAAGAATTGACAAAATGCAATTCTAGCGAATACTCCCTAATATGACATCAGCCAGTCACTAAACATCCTTTTATATTAAAAAAGACTCAGATGTTTGCATATTCGATATCGTCGAAGCAGGACACGAACATCACATCCATTGATGCATTGTTTATTTGGACAATCTCAGTTTGAGTATAATTTATGGCACAAATAACGTACAGAGCCGAAAGATTCCCAACGATTGTTTTTGTAAAATCGAAGATTCCCTAACGTACATGTGAAGATTCCCTAACGATCTTTTCTTTATTATTTCAAATCTACTTTATTTAAATGTTAAAGTGAAATAAAGTACCAATTGACATGTATTGATGTGTATAGATGATCTTCTAATACAGATTTCCTATTTTTGATGTGACATTCGCTAATTTATGTCGCATAAATCAACGAATTCACAATTATGTATGATATGGACGTATTACAATATACACGTATTAGGCCTATATCGTTAGGGAATCTCACTTTTGTTGTTGGTGAATCTTATCGCCTATTGTTTTCCTCGTGCTAATATGGGAAAACTCACATGGCATTGAAAGCATTGTAACGAGGAAAGCAATAATTGATAAAACACTTTCTTCCAGGTACTAAAGTCGAAATTGACCAGGCTGGAGAGCATGTGAGTAACGAGAAGTGTGAATCATTCTCACAAGATGGCTTGTTTCTTGCGTACGTAAACAGATCGGTGTACACTTGTCGCATGACAGCGTTTGCGTCGTTGTAATTGAGTATGAATTATATCTAAATATATCGATCTCCACCTTTAAGATGCTCTGCAGCGTTGAATGAAGGGAGATCGTGTTAAAAAATTGCACTCGGAAATGAAAGAGCAAGCTGCAGGTACCCACGATTTCGGTCTTTTGGATAAGTGTGACATTTCAAGGACCCTTTAATGCATCGCCCTCGTTGCGAATGCATTCTGGAAGGCAAGACCTGGTAATTTAGACAACTTTGATTGTTTGAAGACAGAACGACATATATTGACTTGAGGGTCTTCTTAATACGGATGAGAACTTGCTGGGGGCCTCTTCGTACAGTAATTCGTTATTGATTTGTTTTAGTTCGTTATATGAAGTGTTCTGTTCAGGCATAGTACTTAAAGCTATTTAACCAAATCATATACGCAGAGTCATGGTCACAGAGCATATTTCGACCATGCGCTATGGTTCTGTGTTGATTATCATCCCCGAGTCATGAGTCACTTTCACTAGTGAAGTAGGGAGATTCCATTGCATCAAGAGGTTGAAATTTGGTCCTCGACCGTTTTCTTCACACTGGGCGGTTCATTACGTGAGGCTAGTAAAACAGTCGGTAAATAATATCCTGGAAAGGTCTCAATGATCTCCAGGGTTTAGCAAAATGAAATGTGTATGTCATAATGTTTGTCAACAGCTGGTGTTTGTGTTTGTACAATCCTTTAGGTCTGACATAACGTACTAATTTACAGAGAAATGATATCACGAAAACATGTTCGCTATGCAGTTAGACACCGGCGGATGCATGAAAGGACCACGTGTGCATCAAAAACAGATGTAGTGGTGAATTATGCCGACGCGCTTCAAGGAAGCTAGATAATCATAGACGGTGTCAATGATTTATAAAGGATATCCTTCATACGTTGTATCTGTTAATATAATTCGTGCTAGAATAATGCGAATCAAGTGCTCATTCATTGCAGGCGAGATCAGGCCAAGATGGAATGAAGGGAACGTACGTGTGAAAAATGTGTTGTTGGCCAGTAATTTCATAATTGTATTTCTATGGAGCTGTTTTTCCCGAGACAATTCCATTCCGTGATTGTTTATCATCCACTGGCAAGACCATCAAACAAAAATTATTCCAAGGGCTAAGAAAGGTCACCGGAGTAATGAGCCAATACCTTGTTTTACCACAATTGATGTTTTAATCTTTCATGGTTACTGAATGGCAAATTCATCGACATCAGAGATTTCTTTATTTGTGACTTCTCATTTGAATAAGACTAATATACAAATGGGAATATGGACAATAAAGAAATGTCCAAAATGTTAATCAATGGCGAGAACAAAAAAAAATTGGCCGGAAATGGCTAAAAAAAAGTTATAGTGACTTCATCATGTTCATTTCAGACCAAAAAACTTGATTTTTTCGCCAGCCCAACAGATAATCGACATGGCCACCACATGCAGACCAGTGGTTCAAGAACATCGAAAAATATACACATCACAGGGGTACATTTACGAAGTCTTATGTATCAATTAAAGAAAAAATTGGACGCATTTCGTCGAATATGGGTGCCATTTTGAAATACGGGCACAGACGATCAAATTGAAGACACCACACGAATCGTCAATAATTTCTGATTCCCTATTTGAAAGCGAAAATATATCAGCTCTATCTCCAATCATTCTGGAAGTATAGTTGTTGAAGCTCTCATTACGAAGGATACAAGTTGCTAAAAATATTGTTTTCAAAGTTGATTTTTGTGTCTGAATGGAAATTGTTCAAAAAATATATTACAGAAAAATAATTTACCGACCAGTAAAAAATTCAAAATGTCCACCACACGCAGACCGGCGATTGGAGAGCAACTCAACTTTTATACATCACGTAGGCACACGAGGGTAGTCTGATGCATAAATGAAACAAAAATATATCTGAGCAGATTTTCATAAAACATACTGCCATTTTGAAAAAAAAAATGCAATAAATAAAACATTTTTAAAAAAACATTTTCTGGATATATTTATAGGTATTTTTGTGCAAATTTTCAGGGAGTGGAACGGCGAGGGACGGATGGACGGCTAGACGGACACAACGTCATGCTAATAGGGTATCGGACCATAGGGTCGGCAACCCAAAAAATATTTTGTCTAGAACTGTTATATTGCGAGCCATAATGAGTTTCAGGCGTACTCCTTCAGTGTCATCTAGACTTATAATGGCTTTGTAGCAAGTGTGCCCAATTGATTTGCATTTATTGCATTGATCGTAACTGGCTTGCCATCAACTTTGATAGATTTATGTGTTAGTAATTTTAAAACTGAGACAGCTAAATTAGCCGTGTTGGTGAACCACTATGAATAAAACTCGATGCACCATGAAATTATTAAGGATTGGTACTGTTCCTGCCTTCGCGAACATATGCGCAAAGTAGACCAATGTGTGCTTTCAGAGAATCAATGCATTCAGAGAAATCAATGTGTGAATTTAACCTCCTGGAACAACGACATAGTTAAATAGACTCCGACTACGTGCACGACAGGTGAATGAAATTCTAATGAGGCACAATGGTGCAAAGAAAGTGTAAGCGTGTGTAATTCGTGCAACGGAATTATAATGACGCATAATGGTGCAAAGAAAATGTAAGAGGGTGTACATCTTGGCCTTGATCGCAATTACTCGTGAAATGTCAAGGACAACTTGCATGTTGCATTACACGGCATGATTTCGGAATGACATGCCACGGTGACGCCTATATATACTCACAAATTTAAATGTTCTACATTCCCGATGTATGAGGAGCATGATTTCGGCAATCTGATCAATTGATTCGATATCCGATGTGCAATTTGGAAGAATTAATATACAACATACACACAGTTTACTAATATGACGAGCATGCACTGTTTATAAGACAATAGGCCTATCAGTCACAATGACAAAATTATCAGCTTCATTATTATTAATGTGCTTTGAGATCACATCCCGTGGTTCAGATACCGTCGAGTATGTCTTCGGGAAGTACGTCTGACTATTTTTAATTGGTAGGAGCTTTATTCGGTGATTGAATACCTTTAACGACTATCACTAATTTCTCTTCGTCACCAAAGCATTAGAAACTGTATAGCGACTGTGCCCAACAGTGCTCTGATAAAGGACGATCGTACCCAAAGAAAAGGGGAGAAATGTAAATATTCCAACAATATTTGATGAGATTGAAAACCCATAGTAACTGCATGTATATGGGGTGTGCTATAAATGTAGAAGTATTATGAGTGATTAATATCCATACAGATGGACGCAGATATACCATAATGATATGATACATTTGAATTATTTTTTATGTGGAATTTTATTGAACTTGTATAATTATATTCAATCCTTTTCGAGGTTGTGACCGACAAGTTTACCAATTGATACGAGTCAGGAGATAATAGCAAAGGTATCCCTATGACGAAACCAGTGCCCACTTTAAGGCATTAGTAACGCCTCGTCTCACACGCACTGCAAACCAAAAAATGTATATTATCATAACATCATGCAGAACAGTTAATGGTGCAGGCGAAGATGTACTTTTGAAGATAGGGATAGATTTGTATGAAAATATTTCACATCGTTGGTTATTATGCCAGCATGTTTCTTATTTCATGAGTGTGATATTCTTCGAATCATTCCTGAGGATATTGTCTAGACATGTTTAGATCACTTGTTTTCTTTTGTTTCACCTTGAAAACGAAACAATGAGGTGTGGCTCAATGTTGAGATGACACTGAAATCATAGGTCATATGATACTCCGCCGGTCATAAAAATTTGTTGTACACTACAAACTCTTCCTAATTGGCTGGGATATGTCCTCTACTATGACTGTGGATGACAAACATCGAAGCTTGAGGAATAGAACATTGTTCACAATACTGAATATTACCCATGGCAAAAAGTATCATCTCATCAATTCGCATCACTGTAATTCCATTGGTGGTCATTCACACGAAAACGACATTCAAATTCGAGCAAGCTTCGTCCATTAGATGTGGCCAAGTAAACAATGACAATGAACGACACTATACGGCGTCCAACTAGATGTGTATGTCTGTGACTCATGTAATAAATCATTACATGATATATGTTAATTTAACAAATCAAACCGTTGAGGCCAGTTTGACCACAAAGACAAATGATCGAAACGTCCACCTCCACTAGACCTTGGGGAAATGCGAATGTGTTCCCAAACTCGCTATTTAATTCAAATAAAAACTCAATGCCTGTCATGATACACATAAAATAAACATGACACTGATGTTGCCAGCTACAGATAGTATCACACGGTATTAGAGCATTATGTCATACCTGGAGCAAACCTTGCGCATTATTACATCGGGTGAACACAATCGGAATACAACTGCATGGCTATTTAAAAAATAAGATTCATGGTGCATTTAGCAATAATCGTTCTGCGTCTCAGTTGTTATGCAACTGGCGATTCTTGTTATATATTGTCATCGAATCACTTCAAGTGATGTTGGTTTACAGACATGATTGTACACTACACATTGTTCAAAATGATCCAAGGAAACATAATTGAAACTAGACATTCACTTGAGTGAGTAAATTAGCTCGTGGTTGGTGTCTCCGTAATTGCATGCTCATTTATTTAGTCTTCCGAGTGAATGAAAACAGACATCAGAACAATGACAGTTGAATAATTATGTGATACCATAAAATGACATGAAGACTAGGATGGAGAAATTGAGCTCAATCCGAATACATACATGAACAAGCACCCTAATTATTCATGCCGTTGAGCACTGTTTTCAAGAGCTTTATCGTCTCTTCGATAATCGATATTATCATCATTGAATCGTTATCATATGAGCGGGATATTGATCCATCGGAATACGCCATAGTATGGAGATGACCAGTTCATATATCATGTATGAAAAAAAATACCTTGATCAATTTGTGCCTTGTGATCATGGTACCTAATTTGGATGATAAGCAGAAACTGACTGGCGAACAGACTACAGTGGGATCTGGATGACTGGACTATGTCCGTGAGAGCAAACAAGGAGTACGAGTTATGTTCCCTTCAAGATAATGTTTAAATATCTGTTACGATAACATGAAACGTTGCAATTAACGATGCTTACATAACACACAATGAAATGCACACGACATCCCTGTGGTAAAATATATTTTCCTATAGTCGATACTGTCTAGACGTACTGCTCTAAATGTCTGGAATTTGATGTCCAGACATCTCTTGATGTATCTTGATTTGTATTGAATAGCAAACACTGGGCGCAATTAACCGAATGTTGTGGCCCTTCGTGATGTAACACTCTATAACCAAATAAGATTAATGAATAAATATGACTTATTTAGTCAGATACTTTATATGATCTGAATTTATATTTGACTTTTTCGATCATGACAATGCGAAGTTCAATACGCCACCCATGAAGCACTGTGTTGGGAAGAGTTTGTACATTTGGGTCAGTCAACTCGATTCTAATGAGATTTTATTTTTTATTATTATTTATCATCTCGAATTAGAGAGAATAGTGAGATAGACCTTACAATCAATTCTGAGATATAGATGAAAGTATAGCCTAGACTTATTTGACACATGTTCTGTTTCTTGTTAGGCATTAACCATATCAGAACACTTCATTCAGTAGATTATTGGTGTATATCAGTTATTAACAAATCTCAAACTTTGCGCGAATCACCAATCTATACCTCCAAAACCACTGTCATGTAAATGGGGGATGACACCCGTGCCAAGTACGATTCTTCTACCGTCGAAACTCAATCTAAATGGAGCATGTGGCTGGCATCTTGTCAATTGCATGAATATAACGTACTAATTTTATCCTGATGACTCATAGTGAACTGAATCTGAACACTGCCTATGTTCAAGCCTGAACAACTCATCTTGCAGGAAATGAGACATGCAAAGGTGTATCTGATGCAGTGAAACATTATGGCTTGTGATAGAGCAGAAAACTGACGAGAGTTACGTTACGACAGGCATTATCCCAGATGCACAAGCCCTGTCTTGGAATTCATCAATACAGATGCATCTAAGTCATGAGTTGGATGCATCTGTTTTCTATTCTATCGCATTTGATTCACGTGACAGCGATAATCCCTGTCCATTTCCGGTGATGCTATTGAAGGTGATATCCCACTGTGACAAGGAGTGATGTCAAATTAATTCTCAAATGGCCTACTTTGTAAAGTGGAGGACTGGTGTGGGACTATCACGCAATGTTATCAATCTGGCGAATATCCCCTAAAATGTGATCGTTTACGGCCACTGAGAAACAACCTCTACTTATCTTAGAATCAAGAATCGAATAGAATATGAACACCCTAATATAACCAATTAAGTTCCACGTTCATTTTAAACCGCGTTTTTGATAACATTGGTACACATCTAAATAAAGGGTAATTAAATCATGATTGATAATAATGGCAATATTGTTTAATATGCAATAGGGCGTTGTGAATGACTACATTTATTGTATGGAGAGCTATATAACACATGGCACTACCATTACATCTACTCTTATTATTGAATACAGTAATCATGATTTGGGTACTGAATAGTTGGATATGTTACCCATGTAGTTTGTAACACAACATGCCGTATTTTAAAGTTTGATCATTTTGATAATAATGGGCGCCAGGTGGACATGTTAGTGTGCCATAAATTTGCTGGAATGTGTCGACCGACTTTTATGTGTGAAATAATACACTGTTACTGAGGCGATATACACGATATCATGCCGAGCGTCAGCGAGGCGTGATGATCGTGTATATCGCCGAGGGGTGACAGTGTATTATTTGTCATACATACCGAGTAAAACTGATTGTTTTTATTGCCAAACACGACCAGAACCTCCCCAAATAATGTGGAATGGTCCTCATATCGCCCCTAGAGCGGGATATGAACAATGGACTCGCCCGTCGCGCTTCACTTCAGCAAGGCCTGTACATGTGAGACATACGTCTGCTCCACACGTAAGAGCAATACATAACCTAAACTAGGTGGCGCCAGTGTTACCTGGTATCGACACCATTTTTATGTTCTATATCCTGGCTATGATAAAGGAATGAATTTCGTTTGATGGCACAATTCCTGGTAATGCCACATGAGGCTATAAACGTTAAATTTGTCGTGCCCTTCTACATGAAAATGATATATTGAATACATCTAGGCTGATCATTGATTGGTCATTCCAGTCATACATTCGTATCATTGAAAATTATATACTTATATCACCAACCCTCCTGTTTGGTCGCTGCTTTGACACCCATCGTCAAATGGATATGGGTTCAGTATGAACACCACAAACATATTGCAACATGGTATCTATATAATTCTGCCTCGACCCACAGTGTGTGCCGTCAACCGAATTAACTTTCGGCAATGATGTCAATGACTCAAGCAAACAAACACGTGTTGTTGTTGTTTTGGCATACACAGTTTGTACACTTGTAGTTGTTGTTGGCTGGTTCACGCATGAATGCGCAATATCGCCTCGTGGGATTTTTCATATAACACACTCTCTCTAGGTATGTATAGGATCAAAGAAAAGCACATCGGTTGTGAATATTGAGGTCGGTAATCGATTTTCACAATATCAGATTGTGGTGTTAGTGTGACAGGAAGTTTGTGGTATCAGTTGTGCTAATTTTGCCATCATGTATACATTATAATGTATATATATATATATATATATATATATATATATATATATATATATATATATATATATATATATATATGTATAGCGACCATTTCATGGACCTTCACAGAAGTGGTGTAAACAATTGTGTATGTAATCATCATTACATCATGTTGATAGTTGTGTGTTATTGATAAGTACTAGTATTCGTGAATCTAGTACTCATCATACTCATAAAAAACAACATTTGCATATGACATGTCTAGACCCGTGTATACTGACTATAAAAGCACACTTTACCAGTGTGTATCGTTCTGTCGCCTGCCACTCAGTGTGCACAACAAACAGTAGTGCGTGTAGTAAATTAGCAGTTCTATTTTACTCGATCATTCTCTCCCCAAAATCGGTGTACGGGTGTCAATTTACTAAAAAAAAAAAATTCAGCTGTCAAAAAGTGATGCGGGCGATTTTCCGCGCATCAAAAAACGAGTGATGCGCGGAATTAAAACTGACGCGTGCACCTAACCAGAACCTATTTGGCAGGGACTATTTTAGTCGATCATTCTCTCCCCAAAATCGGTGTACGGGTGTCAATTTACTTTAAAAAAGAGAAATTCAGCTGGGACGACGTATCTCAAGTGGAATACACCTGGACCTGAATTTAATATCAAATATACGTCAATGCCTGTCCTCAGGAAATCAGGAATAATATCTCAAGAGAGGATCTTGGGCATTTGTTGTGAACATTTCAGCTCAGGAAGATAGTCGCTCTCCGGTATACTCCAGTGAGTCTTCGGCTAATATATTACCTCGGGGGTATATGTAAGTGGAATGAGTGTAAGCACTGTGTACGTATCATACTTGTTTCAAAATGTGAGGGATGACTGATAAAAATAATGCACGATTCTTCAGTAATCGTCTTTGATTTGTCGTGAATTCAAATGTTCAGCAATCTGTCAAAAACATGGAATATTAACCACAGGAAAGCTCTTACCTTTAGGTGCTTCAGTTATATCGTAACCAGGAAGTTCATGGCATACTGCAGCCAGGCCACAGTGCACTAGCTTTACATCAAGCAAATACTTAGCGAATAGTCAATTGTTCTCACAAATGTCGGCTCCTGTGTTTGTGAACATATCAGATTACACTGAACGGGTGACAGCATTTGCGTGGCATGATTAGGAGTGAACTGAATATCAATATATTGATCTTTTCCACTTTAAAGTTGCTCTGCAGCTTTTTGTTGAGAAGTTGGCAAAGTGTAAATATTATACTGGAGGGTAAGTGAGCAAGCAGCAGGTATCCGCAGTTTCACGTGGTATGTCCTTGTGGACAGGGCCGACATTTCAAGGACACACCCAATACATGATTCTCTACAGTAATTGGGAATTCATCCTGGAAGACAAATGATTGCAATCACAATATTGGCTCATGTGTTTTCTTACATAATACAAATACGAACTTGCTGGGTGCTCAGTTACCTTTGTGAACTTCTCTGTGTGATATTGTGTTGTTGGTTTCCCTTGGGGTTGCCCTATCCCTGTATCGCACTGAGTAGAATCAAATACTCTGGATCGTTGCAATGCATCATATTTCGACAAAATGCCAATAACTATAACTTTTGGTTGATTATCATCTCCGAGTCTCCAGTCGTTTCAATCATGAAGTAGGGAGTCTTCGTTTTGGCAAGACATTGGGAGGATTCATGTCAACACTTTCTCCGTGCTGGGCAAATCAAGACGTGATGCGAGTCACATATACATACCTAGAGAGAGTGTGTTATATGAAAAAGCCCATGAGACGATATTGCGCCGTCATGCGTGGCCAATAACAAACCCAAATGTACAAACTGTGTATGCCAAAAACAACACGTGTTTGTTTGCTTGAGTCATTGTCATCATTGCCGAAAGTTAATTCGGTTGACGGTACACACTGTGGGTCGAGGCAGAATGATATAGATACCATGTTGCAATATGTTTGTGGTGTTCATACTGAACCCGTGTCCACTTGCCGATAGGTGTAAAAGCAACGACCAAACAGGAGGTTTGGGGATATAAATATAATTTTCAGTGATACAGGGGAATGACTGGAATAACCAATCAATGATCAGACTAGATGTGTTCAATCTATCATTTGCATGTAGAAATCGCACGACAAATTCAACGTTAATAGCCGTGTATAGTATCACCAACAGTTGTGCCATCACACAAAATTCATTCCCTTATCATAGCCAGGATTGAGAACATAAAAATGGTGTCGATACTGGGGAACACTGACGTCACCTAAATTAGGCTATGTATTGCTCTTACGTGTGAAGCAAATGTTTGTCTCACATGTACAGGCCTTGCTGAAGTGAAGCGCGACGGGCGAATCCATTGTTCATATCCCGCTCTAGAGGCGATATGAGGACTATTCCACATTATTTGGGGAGGTTCTGGTCGTCTTTGGTAATAAAAACAATAGGTTTTACTCGGTATGTATGACAAATAATACACTGTCACCCCTCGGCGATATACACGATCATCACGCCTCGCTGACGCTCGGCATGATATCGTGTATATCGCCTCAGTAACAGTGTATTATTTCACACATAATTGCACTATACGCTAATACTACTTGGAACCAATGCAATGTGCGAATAGCGCATGCTGTGAGGCTGTATAATGCTAGCGGCATCCTATCTGCTGGTGTTGAAAAGTACTGGGGATCTCCAGGGTTTGGCAGAGCGAAAATCGAGGATAGGGCCTATTACAGGAACTGCTGGTATCTAGGCCAGTGGTATAATTCTAGTCTGACAGATTTCTCTGGCTTATGGGGGGGGGGGGGGGAGGAAATCACAAAACATTTCGACAATAAATGATATAATCACACATGGAGAAAATAATCTGCAATGTATAATACAGCACAATTTTTCGGGTAGCAAACAATCTATTTCATGTATAGATCAGTTGTGCCATGGAGCAAATTATTCTCTCCGTGTTGGAAATCTTTGCCTTGGGTAGATATTCGGTACACATAGCAAACAGTTACCACATGTAGCAAATTATATATAATATTGTTTTATTCCACAAAAAGCTTAAAACCTATGTGCAATACAGTGAATATGCAGTGAATGTAGAGACGAAACGAGGTGTTACACATCTAATATCTGGTTCATAGAAGATTCTCACACTTTACAAATTACTATTTGTGAAGTGATGCATGAAATACAAAAGCAGCAATATCTCGTTTACAAATTTTTTTATACACATTTTCCATTCTTAGAGGATAACAATTTCGTTTATAATGGTTGTAACGCGATATTCAGTATTCCAAAATTTGATCATTTCGATAATAATGGGCGCCAGGTGGACATGCTAGTGTGCCATAAATTTTGCTGGAATGTGTCGACCGACTCTTATAGGATCGAAGAAAAGCACATCGATTGTGAATGTTGGGGTCGGTAACCGATGCTCACAATACCAGATTGTTGTGCGAGTGTTACAGGAAGTGTGTGGCATCAACTGTGCTCATTTCGCATATACATTATACAAAATATGGGTTACGTTTATAGTGCATTTGCTCGTTTTATATATTTAGCGACCATGTCACTGACCTACACAGATGTGTTGCTAATAATTGTGTATGAAACTATCATGATATAGGCGTGTTGCTAGTTATATGTTATTGATATGTACTAGATTTCGAGAATCTAGTACTCATTTTCTTCATGAAATAACATGATTCGCACATTCGCATTATGACATCTCGACCCGGTATACTGCATATCGAAGTGCAGCTTACCATAATGTGCATCATTCCGTCGCCCGTCATTTGGTGAGCATAACAAACAGTAGTGCGTGTAGTAAGTAGCAGTTCCAAGACCTGCACTCCTCGTCAGCGACCCTGGTAAATTTATTTCAGAGCACGTTCAACCACGTAACATTATACCAATCGTTAATGCCTCCTCTCATCTTGTTGCATGACATCCTCGGGTCATGCCGTTGGAACGACGTATCTCGAGTGGAATACACCTGGACCTGAAGTTAATGTCAAATACACATCAACGCATGTCCTCTGGAAATCAAGACTATGGCTCTCAGAGGAAGCATTTGTTAATCTTATCTTGGGCATTTGTTGTGGACATTTCAGTTCAGAAAGGTGACTGCATTGCATTGCCATTGCCATGGTGCCTCTCCGATAAATTCACGTTGGAAAACATATTAGCTCTGATGTGTAAATGAGTGGAATGTGTGTATGCACTTTGTATCATACTTGTTGTAAAGTGTAGTTAATTAATAATGGAGAATAAACGATTCTTCAATATTGATTCGTCGTGAATTCAAATGTAGGGAATTTCATTCAACGATTATTCGTGGGGTAACGAATGTTCCTGGATCTCCTTGCCTAGTCAATACATGTCCAGCAGTCTGTCTAGAACGTGAAATATATATCAAAGATGGGCCTTTGCATTTGTGTTCTCCAGTTCTGTCAAAAGCATGAGTTCATGATGTTGTGCCCTCAGGATATAGTGCACTTGCATTACACTGAGCAAATACCTAGTGAAGAGTCAATTGTTCTCAGAAAATCCGGTTCTTATGTTCGTCAACATATCAGCTCACACTCAACGGGTGAAAGCATTTATGTTGTCGTGTTCATGAGTGAACTCAATATATCGATGTCCCACTTTGAAGTTGATCTGCAGCTTTTTGTTGAGAAGTAGGCTAAGTGTAAGACTTGTACGCAATCGTAAACGAGCAAGCAGCAGTTTTCACGTGTTTTTTCCTTGCTGGCATTTCAAAGATGTACGTAATACATGGTTCCAATTGGAGATTTTTTTCTGGAAGACAAAGGGTTGAAATCAATAGCAGGGTTAAATTCGGACACCATGGATCATCCATAAGGGAGAAGGGCAATATTGGCCCATGGCTCTCTTTCTTGCATGATTGTCAGTTCAAGGCTTAGTTACATTTGTGTACTTTCATGACATCGTGATGTTGGTTTCCCTTGGGGTTGCCCTATCTATGTTTTGCATGGAGCCGAACCAAATACTCCGGATCGTTGCAATGCATCATATATCGACAAAGTGCCAATAACTATAACTTTTTTGTTGATCATCATCTTTGAGACACGAGTCGTTCCAATCGCGAAGTACGGAGTTTCTGTTTTGGCAAGACATTGGAAGGATGTATCCTTGTCAATATTTTCTCTGTGCTGGGCAGTCTAACACGTGAGACGAGTCCCGCGTAATTGCACTCTATCTTAATACTAAATGGAACCAATGGAATTTGCGAATAGCGCATGCTGTGAGAATGTTATATATTGGGTACTGGGTATTGGGGATCTCCAGGGCTTAGCAGCGCGTAGTATCTAACTAATACCACTGGCCTAGTATCTAGGCCAGTGGTATTGTTCAAGCCTGACGGTTTTTCTGGCTTATGGAAGGAGGAAATCACAAAACCAGCTAAGTATGGCAAGGTTGAGCTGTCAACGCCGTATTTTGCTTCATTTTGCATATTCACGAAATATTATATTGCATATGTGAGAAAACATTACGACGATTAATACTGTAATCCCAAATGAATCAATTAGCTTGCAACGTACAACAAGGCACACATATTTTTGCACGTGGCAACGATCTATGTCATGAATAGATGACTTGTGGGATGGAACAAATTATTTTCTCCATGTAGTAAATCCTTGCCACTTGTAAATATTCGTTACACACAGTAAACACTACCTTGTGTCTCCAAAAGATAAATACAGTTCAAGCTCTAAATTCTTTTTATATCAAATATACAAATCTTTGTATTTGTTCGTTCGTAATCACGATATCTATGTAAAATTAGAAATAAGTAAATAGAAAAAAATATGACGGGATTAAGCCACTGTATACATGAGCAATACTAAGTAAAGAATTAAACCGCATTTTTGCGAAATACTAATTTGCATATCTGATATAGTGATTCGTTTATGCGGAACAGTAGTTCTCATTCGCGATATAGTAGTTCGTATTTGCGAAAAATACGCTGCCGTAATTTAGCTAGATAAGAGACATGTGAAAGAACACATGATAAATAAACATACATGTAGTTGAATAAGTTGGAATATTAAAGTAGAACCTAACCTTGTTCTGTGTGTCGAGTGGAGGTTCGTTAGGCCGAGGTGCTGTCTGTTAAGTGTCTGGGTTCCGTCTGCCGCCCAAACGCTGGTCCCCTTGGATGCGCGTGAATCTGACGTCACTGGCAGGTGGCTCATTCACCAGAGGGCGGCACCGTCCGGCATCATCCAAGTTGGGCTCTTCGCCAGATGGCAGCAGCGTCCGCTGCACAGTTTGTACTGGCATTCGCCAGGGGGCAGTACTGAGTAACTGAACTACTTTTACACTTCTACAACACCCTCCCCCGTTTTGATAGAGTCGAGCTTAATCTCCTTCTGATAACTTTTGACTAATGTGACCAAGGAACGCCCCTAGACAGACTAAGCCACCCTAGGGCGCTCCGCTAGCTTTATACGGACTGATTCTATGCTTTCAATGAAGTTTACAAATTTTTCAAAAAGATTACCAAGCTGAGAGATCCTACTGAACAGAATGATAGGACTGAATCCCCAAGAACTAAACTGCAGAGTGGCAGGAACCAGAAGATAAAACCTACTAACCTACTTGCTAACTCCACCGAGTACACGGATACACGAACTACGGTAGACGACATGCTATGCAAAAGTCTCTCTGCGACCTTTCAGCCAATGTACTTAAGGGGCGTCATAACTTTCAAACGAACATTCACACCACATCCAAGAGACATACATATATTCAACTAAACCTCTAGCTTGAGGAAAAACATATCACAGGCTTGGCTTAGCCCTGCTACCGATAGCTAATTCAACTAGCTAACTATATACACTATTTACAACATATATGCAAGGTTACTAGCAGTGGATGAAACCGACTCCAATTGCTGTTAGATAGACTAAGCCACCACCCAGCAACCAGAGAACTTCGGCAAAAGCTACTGATGATGAGAATGAATCCCCAGCTGCTGTTAGATAGTCTATGCCACCACCCAACAACCAGGGAAAAACATGAAACGTCGTTCAAACGTCGATCCCGAAGAATTCGGCTGCGTTGAGCTTGGCCTGCTCACACACCATCAGCGGGGACATGTTCTTCAGTCGACAGATGATATTCACCACCGGCCGCAGGCTCCAGGGGTCTGGGAGCAAGTACGGGGAATCTGTTTCCAAAAGGATCCTCTCCTGTGGGATGCTTTGGACCATCGCAGTATGGTCGAGACTCCCAACAATACGTTGTCCGAGCCCGAATCGCACTCGCGGGAACGCGTCCGTCCACATTTTCACGAGCCTCATGGTGCCGCAGAAGCAGTGCACATACACTGGATGTTGTTTTGGCAGTGTTTCCTGAAGGACTTCCAGTGTGTGCTGGTACGCTTCCTCAGGGTTACGGTCGCTCCGGGCATGAATGATGACAGGCTTGTGGACCTCGGCAGCATGCTTAGTGATCCTCCGCAGGAATACCTTCTGATTGTGTATGTCACGAGCTGACGGGTGGTTATGAAAGTCG
The DNA here is from genome assembly GCA_949152475.1 of Terebella lapidaria. Lineage (NCBI taxonomy): Eukaryota > Metazoa > Annelida > Polychaeta > Terebellida > Terebellidae > Terebella > Terebella lapidaria. The sequence continues at coordinate 38,843,153 of OX424556.1, forward strand.
AGACCAACTTCTCCGATTCCCACGCATCTTGGGTGCTCGATTAATCTCACGAGTTGCTGATACAACTCCTCACTCACGGGATCGCTGGATTGATGAGGGTGTAACCCCATGTTAAAGACTACCTCCCCAGACGAGTCCAAGGTGTCCAGACTACGCCAGCCACCAGGGAACGCCAGGGAGCACACGATCTTCGAACAAGGGATCGAACTCTCCTCCTTGAACAACTTCAGTCGCAGGCCGGGCAGGTGTTGCATCCTCGGGCTTGCTATCAGGAGACGATCTAGATGGCAGTGGGCGTCCACGATTGACATCTCTGGTGTCCGTGTGTCGATAGCGCCCTCGCTGCAAAAGGTCTTGACCGTCCTCTGGATATCCCCGGGCAGATGGGCTACCAATTCCGCCACCAACTTCCAGTGCACTAAAGCGGCTACCTGGCCAGGCGGGCACAGGTTATAGTTCCAGTCTGTGACTTGTCCCTTTGTGCACAGCTCAAACATCCGTGAGCAAAGACGCTGCATCTCACAGCTCAGGTAAGCCTCCTGCTGATCCGGATACCACTTGCGTGATACCACCAGTTCTAGCAGGGCTTCCAGAGAGGAGCAGCCGAGGTGAGAGCCGATGAATAACAACAGCCCTACCATCAAGCGGATCCACCTCAAGAGGTTAGCATCGGTCAATCGTGACTCGCCAGAATGCCCCGGGTTATCAATGCCGTGGAATTTTGTTACCAGGCCGACCCCCGGGTAGCTCTCTTCACATGTCCAGCAAGCCAGATGCGGGCTCACATACCAAGGCAGGTGAGCCTCCTCGATGTGCCTCCTCATGCGTGTCCATGTCATGGAATGACAGATGGAGCACTGACGGGCCTTCACGCGAGATCGACGTTTCTTTCGGCGTGGCTCCCCAGACAGGCCAGCTTCATCCTCGTCCTCTTCCTCATAATCAGGAACGAACTTCCACTCCGGAACTTCATCCGACATCTGAAATATTGTCAGGCATTAACACAGCTCCATGTTGTTAACCTTAACTAGCTTAGCTATGTTAATACATGATGGTTGTTTCAGATGCGGGTTGAAATCTCTCAAATCTCAAAATCTCTGAGGTATCCAGGCCGTTTTATTGTTCGACCATGTCGGGTCATAGTGGATTCCTCAAACAATTTTGGAAGCAATCCTTCCTCCAGATATTCCTCTTCCTGCTCATTTCCTTCCTCCTGTTGCACTTCCTCTTCATTCTCAACTCCTGTCTCTTCTCCCCCTTCCACAAAAGAGTCCTCCTTGTGCAGTAAGGTGTGACGACGTTGTCTAACCCACAAAGGAACGGCACGGTCATGACAAGACTTCAGGCGATCATGATGTACCACAGAGGCACCTCTACGATCTTCGACCCGGTATAACACTGGGGACAGAACGGCAATCACCAGGTAGGGGCCAATGTAGATAGGTCGCAATTTTTTACTCTCCCCCACTTTTGAAGAAGTATCCAACTTGTAGACTAAGTCTCCCACCTCATAACTGTTTTGACGAAGTCTCAAATCATAGTACCGTTTCTGAATTTTTTGTTCGCTATTCAGAGTTTGTCGTGCTATTTCATGGGCTTTTCTCATTGTCGCCAGAAGATGCTGGACGTACTCGGGCATTGTTTGTTCCTTGTCGGTATTAACTCTGCGCACTCCCAGGAGGTCATCAGCGATGGAGATCTCACGCCCTAACATAAGGAAGTTCGGTGTGAAGCCGGTGCTTCGGTTGACTGTGCTACGAATAGCCATCGAAATCAAAGGAAGGTCTTTATCCCAATATATCTGTTTCCCTCCAACGTAACATCGGATACACTGTAAGACAGTTCGGTTGTGTCGTTCAACTTGTCCGTTGGAATTTGGTCGATACGGGGTGGTCCGTGTTTTTGAAACTTCAAGGAGATCACACACGCTCTGAAAAAGTTTGCCATCAAAGTTGCGACCCTGATCAGAGTGGATCTGTACTGGCGCACCCATCCGGGTGATGAACTGTTCTACCAGAACTTTAGCCGTCATTTCTGCAGATTGGTCGGGAACTGCGAAACACTCCACCCATTTAGAGAATTGGTCGACAATCATCAGAATATAACGGTTACCATTCTGACTTTCCACGAAGGGGCCGATCATGTCTATATGGATTCTCTCCAAAGGATTTCCGGCATGGTAGACTCCGAGCCCAGCTCGTGGGATGCGTGTTGCCTTTTTGTTGACGTTACAAGCGGCGCATGTTTTCACATACACGGCTGAGTCCACAGTCATATTCTTCCAATAAAATTAACGTTTCAGTCGCTCCAGTGTTTTATTCTGACCGAGATGTCCGACAGACCGGACATCGTGACAAAGGCGCATCACTTCAGCTTGTAACGCAGTAGGGACTACCAGTTTCAGTTTGTTTTGAATTTGATCTTCCCATCGGTAGTACAGGACTCCGGCCTCCAACTGCAATAATGGTTTACATAGCCAAAGATGTTTGGTTATGGCAGATTTCATGAATAACTCTCCCTCGGTCGGTTCCCGTTCTTCTTTCAACCAACGAATAACCGGTTCCAGGTCCAGATCTTTTAGCTGAAGTTCTCGAATATCTTCAGATGAATAGGTTGGCAACACTTGATATGGATCATCATGGACAACTGTCCGAACCGTTGGAGTGACATGGTCATCGACATTCTCCGACGCCAAATCAATGTCACCCCGCGGGACTCGACCAGTTAAATTTCCTCCAGTTGAAACATAGGCAGTCTTCTTTATCGCTAAAGGAACGACATCATCCACGTCAATGGCGAATCGGTCCCACTGTCGGTGTACTCGAGTGCAGTACTGGCATCCATTACACGGTAATGACTCTACACTGTCTCCAGCCATATAGCAGTCACAATGGTCAGTAGCAGCGGGTATTCGGGACAGTCCGTCAGCATTGCAGTGTTTTTTTCCAGCTCTATGCTGAATGGTTAAGTCAAACTGGCTTATCTCTTCAAGCCAGCGAGCAAGCTGTCCTTCCGGATGCTTAAATCGTGTGAGCCACACGAGACTGTGGTGGTCAGTTCTTACTATAAACTTCCGTCCAAGCAAATAATGCCTGAATTGTCGGGTAAATGCAATTACAGCCAACAATTCTTTGCGGGTTGTGCAATATTTTCGTTGGGCCTCGGTTAGAGTTTTGCTAGCATATGCTATCGGGACTTCCTTGCCGTCTTGGATCTGGGATAGCTCTGCTCCTATTGCTACGTCCGAAGCGTCGGTGTCCAATATGAAAGTATCATCTCTAGATGGAAAGTTCAACATGGTGGCTTTGATAGCTCTGGTCTTTAATTCTTCAAAGGCATGTTGTTGAGTAGGTCCCCATGAGTATTTCCCTTTCCCTGTCAAGGCATACAGTGGGGTGCTCACTTTAGCAAAATCTGGTATGAATTCCCGGTGGTAATTCATGAATCCTAAGAAGGATTCGACTTCTTTTTTAGATGTTGGTCTTCCCCATTTCTTCACACTATTGATTTTCGACTCACTGATGCTGACACCATCAGAGCAGATGCGTTTTCCTAGAAATTCCACAGATCTCTTGAACAGCACACACTTACGAGGTTTAAGCTTAAGATTGTGGAGTCGGAACCTCTGGAATACTCGCTCCAGGTTGCATAACTCTTCTTCGAAGGTCTTCCCTAATACAATGACATCGTCTATATATGCCAGGACTTCCTTCCAAATCATTCCTCTCAACACCAGTTGAATTATTCGCTGGAAGGTTGCGGGGGCGTTACACAAACCGAACCCCATTCTGATGTGTTCATACAATCCGAATTTAGTGATGAATGCTGTTTTATGAGCATCGTCTGGGTGTACTGCTATTTGCCAATACCCTGATGACAAATCTAGGGTGCTGAAATATTGTGTACCCTTCAGGCTATCGAGACACTGTTCGATCAGAGGCAGCGGAAAAGCATCTTTTACAGTCTTTGCATTGAGAGCTCGGTAATCGATGCAATATCTCACTGATCCATCTTTTTTCCTTATCAGGACAGGGGCAGAAGCCCACTCTGACTGTGAAGGACGGATGACTCCGGCCTTGATCATCTTATTGATGTGCAACTCTTCCTCTTGTTCAAAACCCAAAGGAGTCCTCCGCATGCGTTGACGTACGGGTGCCGCATCACCTGTATTAATTCTATGCTGGATCACAGAAAACTGACCTAAGTCGAAATCATGCTTCGAAAATACATCAGAGTACTCCGTCAGCAATTTGGCCAACTGCTTGGATTCCCTAGTATTGAGCTCCGAACAACTGTCTTGAAACAACTTGGTTAGATGTTCCGGCACCGACCGGTCTTGGTTTGGTGTTTCACTAGCGGAAATTTGTCGAACCTCAGAAGGGGAAGAATCATCCGAGGGTACATTCTGCGACGCCCCCACGGAGTCATCTTCACCTTCCCGTCCTTCTAGGATGGATTCGATTTCTTCTGACGTTCCGATAGGGTGTCCCATCTTCAGCTTTATGTATCTATCTGTCCCATTGTACAGACACACTGGAATGTTGTCATTACTTTGATGTATAGTACGGGGTACCAACAACTCGTTGTGGTATCCTATAGGCTCCATCGCCATCAGTGTATCCCTGGTTACCACTTTGCCATCACTGTAGCGACCTGGTACAATCTTCTTGCTATAAGGTGGCACAATGACTTTACGACGCAATTCTATTCGTCGAACTGCTACAGTCTTCCCCAGAGCATTCTTCTTACTTTGGGCTGAAATGATCTCATCCCCCAGGATCAAGATATTTTTCTGCAAATCGATGGTAGCTGCATTCTCTTTCAGGAAATCACATCCTAGCAGCATGTCATCATGGATGGCAGCAACCACTACATCCCAATGATAGACTCGCTTCCCAATCTCTAGGGATAGTCCTGGGACTAGTCTTCCTTCAGTATTACTATCACGGAAGGCCCCCGTCATCGGAAATACAACTGCCTTCCGCAGGTTCACATGCAGACGTCGTGCTAACTCATGACTAATAAGAGTTATGTCGGCTGCTGTATCCACTACTGCTGATAATTCTTCCTTGTTGATTTTAACAGGAATTACCATGTTCCAGCGGGTAACTGGTGTCGAAACTTCTTTCACCTCAGGATCGATAATGTTGAAACCCTTGTCTGGTTCAAATGACTTGAGCTTCCGAGTGTTATGAAGATCTGTGCTAGTGTCTTCTGGAGTGTCAGTGAGTGTCTCAACAGACTCTGCCGCTTCCACACCCACGACATCTCCAAGAAACTTGAACACTGAATGCATGGAAACATCTTCTGGGATATCGGAGGACAGATCAATAGACTTTGCCACTTCCTTGTCCCCAACATCCCGTTGTATTTCAGGTACAGTTGTTTTCTTAGCCTTATCCTGGTTGAGGCCAACATTTTGAATTTGAGCTGAACGGTGGCCCCCTACTTCAGCTCTGTAGCGTTTAAATCTCGCTGGGACGACTCTGCCTTCGGAGATCGGCTAGGTGAAGCTGATTGCTCACGTTTTTCAGGGCACTCACGAGCGAAGTGACCTGGTTTGTGACAGCTATAGCACATGTATGGCTTTTTATTCGGGCTTCCTGGTGATGAAGACCTCGGGCCAGTAGAATCTCGATACTGGTTGGGAGGGGGACTCCTTGAGGATCGCTGCGGTGAATGATAGAGTCTTCCTAATCTCTCGAATCCCGTAACCATTGTAGAGGTCAGTTGTTCCAATCCTGTCCCCATGGTGGTAGATAGCTGTTCCACCAATTTACCTAGGTTCGCGGTACTTCCTCCTTCCGACTTTTGGATAGCTCTCACGGTGTTCACATCTTCATCTTGGTAGAAAGTATCTGCCTCGAAACTCACTTGGCGTGTTGAAAACCCTTTTTGGTTAGCCAAGGCTTTTTTATTGTGGATGGCACCCTTAATTTTTTCTAGAGCCTCCTGTAGAGTGTCGGGCTCTTTATCCATAGTCATGTAAGCAGCATGTCTGTCCCGTGCTCCACGCAGGAACTGGTCCACGGCAATGGAGTCGATCAAGTCCTCTGGAGCGGTTGGATATGCATCGCAGGTCAACATCATTAGACGATCTGCGTAATCGTCCAGTGACTCCTCTTCTTCTTGACGGGCTATCTGAAGCTTCTTTCGCAATGCTTTTGGGGGGTCTTTCTGCCCGTACCTCTTCGTGAGTACATCTTCCAACTCCTCAAAGTCGTACCTCACATGATCAGGTTTGCTATAAACAAATTTGATTGCAGGTCCTCGTAGACAAGCCATCAGACGTTCCACTTTCTCAGCTTCATCCCACCCATGTGTCTCAGCTGTGTTTTTGAATTGAAGAAAAAATGGTTCCCACTCCTTGATCTTTCCTTCAAAGGTAGACATTTTTGGCAAAGATGGGCCATTGTTTCTACGTTGGGGTCGATTCCGATTTCGGCGGTCCTGGATTCGGAAGTCCCCATCATCTGCTTCCTCGTCTCTTGAATGACGTCTTGGTGCTGGATCCCGATCCAGATCCTCCTCATCTCGGTCTGAATCCTGTCGATCTCTCCGTCGGTTACCTCGAGTTCGTCCTTTCTCACGGCCTCGGACAGTGAAGTCTCCATAGACTCGGCCACGGAGGTCTTCACTGCCTAGGTCCTTGGTTGGGTTGCGGTGGCGGGTGTCACTGCGTCCTCCCCGATCGTGTTGTCGAGCTGGTGTCACATTTTTGGAACTTCTCCGCTCTATGAGTCGTGTGGATGTCGCATCCATCTGTTTCCCTCTGCTAGATTTCCGCTCAAGAGTGGAATCCACACGATCTACCCGATCGGTCTGTCGAGCCGAAGTGTAGTCCACACATTTCCTTTCCCTGGTCCGATGTAGTGGAGTCATATAGCCTCGGTCCTCATCAAGATGAGCTCTGCTGGACCCATGACGTCTATCCTGATCCGGGAAAGCACCATAGTCTGAGCCACAGTAATCTTCCCCGGAATCAAGATATTCGCCTCGGCTTCCTGTTCGATGAACTGAAGTGTTGAAGACGTCAGAACGTTGGTGTATTCCCCTTGGATCAGGTTGGGTGTCAGCTGGTCCTCGCAAAGTGTACGGCTCGGAAGGCGGATTCACCGATCCCAGTCGGTTGTTGACATTAGGCAACGGGGCCTCTCGTTTCCGTTGATACGAGTTCACAGACTCTCTCCCGTAACCTACTCCCTGAGATCGGATGCCTCCGGATCGACTGGTGGTAGAATCACCTGACTGGTCTGCCAAGTTAGCTATCAAAACCTCCGGTTCCAATGGTTGTGGTTGCGGCAATACATGAGCATGATGACTTGGGGGTGCACTCTGGTACATGTTGGAGCAGTCAGTCAGGACTCGATTGATGAATCGCTCTTGTGACGTGTTCGCCTGAATTGAAGTGTGCTGCTCTCGCAAGTCCGCTGATGTAGGTTTTTCCCTTAGGTCAGCTGATGTGCGCTGATCCACCTTCCTGGTAGTTGCTGCCGATGCAGTGTCTGGGAAGTTGCACGACCAGGCCTGAACCTTTTCCACACTCTTCTTCCTTTCTGACTTAGCTGAACTAATAGAACTGCGTAAAATCGCTAGTTGTTTTTGCAACTCCAGCTCCTCCTCAAAGACCTCCGCATCACGTCGTCTTAAGCGCTCCTGCTTCTCCTTCTCTGCCAGCAACGTTTCCTTTTCCAAGTCCTTTTGTATTAGCAGTCTTTCCTTCTCCGCCAAACGTCTTTCTTGCTCGATTTGAGCCTGAAATTTCTCTCGCTCCAGCTGGGCCACTTGCTGCCGTAAACGGTTCATCTCATCAGACTCCTGTAGGCGACTGAGATGCCGATCAATGTCGTCTTCGGCTGAGAGAATCGCCGCAGTCCTAGATCGTGAGGACTGATCCGGAACACTAGCTGGGACATCACTGTTGAAAACTGTTGAGGGCCCCTGGGTCTCATCCTCTTTTTCCTCTTCTTTATCCTCTTTCCCCTCTTCTTCAAGTGGAAGTGGCTGTACGATCTCCTCTTGAATCAACCTTGTGAAGAAACGTGCTGTCAAGCTGGTTGCAGCAACTAGATTCTGTATTGTCAGACTAGTGTCTTTACGTAGCCTAACTATGGCGGCGGCTCGGGAATCTCCAATCTCCTTAATTGATTTCAGTTCAGGAACTGTGGCTGTTTGCAGGTTTATCGGAGCCATGTTTGAAGTTCCCTGATGTTTCCTTTCCTTTCTTGTTGAATTTGTTTGCTGTTCCTTCGTTTTGTTCTTGATTTTATTGAACTTGCTCGATGTTCCTTTGCTTGTTTCTCAATTCTGTCGAATCTCCGTGATGTTTTGTTGATTCGGTCTTGATCAGGTTTTTTTTTTTTTTTTTTATGTATATCAACCTAACCAGATGATTGTAAATGAAGTTTTAATTTCGGGTTAGTAAAAGATAGACAAGACTATTCTAGAACCAACTAACGAAATCGACAATGAATAGAAAATGAGATGATTTCCAACTGATAAGTCAAATTGAAATATCAATCAATCAATGAATTGCCACTATGAGTAAAAAAAAACAATGTTTACTGATGAAAGCGCAATATGCCTAGAAGCAGATATCACAGAAAATAATTAATTTTCTGTGTAGAATTCACAAAAAATAATAATAATAATAAATTTTCACAGAAACCAACAACTTCCTGTGACAGAGAAGCTCACAGAAAATATTGACTTCCTATACTGGAAGCTCACAGAAAATAACAACTTCCTGTGACAGAAGCTCACAGAAAATACTAACTTCCTGTGACCGAAGCTCACAGAAAATAACAACTTCCTGTGACAGAAGCTCACAGAAAATACTACAAACGCCAGACGTTTAAAACAAAAAACAAAAATAAACGTCGAGAAAATGCAAGCACACCAAAGGATGGTTATTTCAATCACACCATGCAATTAATAACTTTCACACATAGATTCAATACCCGATGATATTAACTAAATCATTCACACACAATATATGATGAATACAAGGCGAGTAGATTGTTGTTTGTAATAGATTGACTCAATTTATATGAATAAATATATTTTACGTCGCAAAATTATGCCTTCACAACAACAGCATATACTATGACAGCACGAAGTTATGAAACATAAATATTGAAATAACTTGTCGAGTCAATCCACCACAAAATTTAACAAAGTTGTATGTTTATGTAAATAGTAGATTGTTTCGATGTATATTTTTTGTAAATACACAACTCTGTTATAGCACAGTTGATGTAAATAAATATTTTGAATAAATTTGAAGTGATAAATAACAACGACAACTGCGAATAAATATCACAGGTCTAACATTCACTTCAATAAATAATTTTTGAAATAAATTAAGTAATTAATAATAATTACTGTGCCACAAAATTACATGAAACTGTTGTCAAATGGTGAGTCAGTCCATACTAAGACAGCCTTAACTCAGTATTGACTCCAATTCCATGTGTTATAACAAGTTATAAACACACTACAGAAATATACCTAGAATCTAAATTCTAAAAGATTTTAGAAAAAAAACAATCCTAGTTTATGTTAATTCTAGATAGAAATCGGAAATGTAGAAAGTGAAGCAATGTAAATGTTAATCTACAGTCTAGACCAGTGTAACTTGGTAAAATACTACAAAGTTTGACAAATTCTACAAAGTTTACAAATTTCTACGAACTAGTGAAATTTTGAGACAAACTTTCAAACAACTAAATTCTACTGTGACCTTGGATGAATGTACGTTATGAAATGACTACGTGATATCTGACATGCGTGACACGACAGATCAAAAGGTGCGCCGAATTCTCGGTGCAAAAAGTTTTGACCTCGACAAAAAAATACAAGATGGCGGCTACGCGGAAAAATTGAAAAATTTGCAACTCAATTCCAAGTGATTTTCTCTGGCGTTTTCACTCAGAAAAACCTAAATTGAGACGGTATCAGATTGACCAAACGTCGCCGTTTACTTCTGACACCAGATAAAGTAGAACCTAACCTTGTTCTGTGTGTCGAGTGGAGGTTCGTTAGGCCGAGGTGCTGTCTGTTAAGTGTCTGGGTTCCGTCTGCCGCCCAAACGCTGGTCCCCTTGGATGCGCGTGAATCTGACGTCACTGGCAGGTGGCTCATTCACCAGAGGGCGGCACCGTCCGGCATCATCCAAGTTGGGCTCTTCGCCAGATGGCAGCAGCGTCCGCTGCACAGTTTGTACTGGCATTCGCCAGGGGGCAGTACTGAGTAACTGAACTACTTTTACACTTCTACAACAATATGTTCAGTTCATAAGTTCTGAGATATGTCAGCTGATGACTATGACTTATTTCCAAGAAATTTCCTGCGTTAACACAGGTAACACTTGTAGTATGAAGCGCAGTAACTGCTTGATTATATTAATGTTATGCTAATGTCTTGTGTCTAATGTACAAGACAATATTGTGTATATTCGAATAAACACCATTTGTCACGAGCATTCATTCTGTTTGATCTCGCGTTAAATATCACGCGCATGTCCTTGACAGCCAACAACATATGTTAACACATCAACAACATTTCAGTCTACCCCATTCTTCATGTATGTACACTTTTTCATATGTGTGACAGTTCAATATTATACATTATATACTTATACACGTTTTTTTGTATAGTGCCCTATCATTTTACAATATCAGGGCACTTCTAAGATTTAAAACGATTGAAGAAAATACAAAACAACATTTTAATGTCAATACTACATGATAAAACGAAAAAACGAACCACTACATGTATGTAAAAGACTAGAGAACCGTAGATTACACATATAACATTGAAAACATTTGTACGTTATAAAACTACCAAATATGAATTCTGATAAATGAGATTTGAGTCTATGTTTGAACAAGGCCACGGATGGAGAGTGTCTGATAAACGTGGGTAGGGAGTTCCAAATCCCTCGTTTTTCAGACAAAATTTGTTTTTGATGGTCATTACATTCATCTAGCACGGAAACATCTTTGCATTGGGTTATTTGAACATTCTGAAAAATGTTCATCCTAAGTCTAGATAGCCATAGTATGATAAAAGTATGTGCATCGTGGGATGTATCTTCGTTGAAACCTTGTCGTCAATTTCGGTGATATGGACTGGACTAATTCCATGCACCAATTAATGTCCGGGAGACAAAGTGGTGGGGTCACTTTCCAGGTCCTTAAACAGCAACAGCTTAGCTACGCCCCAGCTTAGGACATTATATTGACACGAAATTCCTCTTCTCATCACTAACCACTTTTTCCATGTGTGGGACACTGAGGTTCAATATACAATATGAAGACGACTTGCAAACAAAAAAAAATGTCATTATTAGATTCCAATGCCAAATCATTTTGCATATTTCAAAGTTTTCCTTCATATCATATCACATCATGTGATATCGCTCTGTATTTCGTTTTGTTGTTGCTGTTGTTTTTTCGGCCTTTCATGGTAATGTGTTCTGATATATTTGGTGCTTGGTGTTTTAAACTCTAGAGGACGAAAATGTAAGGGTCATCAGCTGAATTCTCCGATTCGTAATATCTCGAGTTGTAGTAATTCCGAAACCACTGGCGATATTCAATAAAATATTGAACATAAAGTATGCAGTATGAATCTGAGAGCTTAGAATGTTTGAATATCATAGAACTCAAATCAGTATCAAGAACTCAGGTCGTGGTCGAGAATATGATCAAGATAGAAAAATCGCAAGTATTTATTTTATTAATGATGATTCGTGCCATGATTCTTGTATTTTATTCTTATCTATGGCCAACTTCACATCAAAATCCCTAATTGATCGTCCAGATCAAATATGTCAAGGTCATCAGCTTTCATTTCAATAACTCAATCTGAAGGATTGAGGGTCTGCAATCTCTGATTATCTGGTTGGATATGTGACTCATATTATAACGTTTGTAATTCAGTATTCAAAGGTTCAATCATTTTGATAATAATGGGTGTCAGGTGCACACGTTAGTGTGTCATAAATTCGCTGGAATGTGTCCACCGACTATCATAGGATCAAAGAAAGGCCTATCGATTGTGAATATTGGGGTCGGTAATCGATGTTCACAAAACCAGATTGTGGTGCGAATGTTACAGGAAGTTTGTGGCATCAATTGTGCTAATTTCGCATATACATTATACAAAATATGGGTTACGTTTATAGTGCGTTTGCTCCTTTTATATATTTAGCGACCATGTCACTGACCTACTAAGAAGTGAGGCCAATAATTACCCTCGCCCCGTAGGGGTGCGAGGGTATTGCAATTGGGTCTGTCCGTTTGTATGTTTGTTTGTTTGTCTGTCTGTCTGTCTGTCTGTCTGTCTGTCTGTCTGTATCTCAAAGGAGAATAGTCCGATCAACATGAAACTGATAGGGATGAAGCGGTATCTCAGTGGCTCGGTCCTCCTCGAATCTGGTAAAAATCGGACAAAAACTGTTGCCATGGCAACGGAAAATGTAAAAATCAATAAGTGACCATAACTTCGGTTCTAATCAAGATAATTTTTTCTAACTAATTTTGTATTTTTCTATGGCCAATTCCTGATCATCTGATATATGGCCCGTGGTTGAACGATCAAAACTCTTCATTATCGCCCGATGGCGAAAAATTGGGGGTCACGGTTTCGAACTTTTTTGGCCAGCGACGTTTCAGTGCAAATGTCCGCGCTCATAACTCAAAGGCAAACGGTCCGATCGATTTGAAATTCATAGGGCAAGAGTGCTATGGTAGTCGCTCAGTCCTTGTAAAATTTAACCAAAATCGGATGGAAACGGTTGTCATGGCAACGGAAAAGAGAAAATCACATCATTGGCTCTAACTCCGGTTCTACTTGATATTAATTTTTAAAACTATTTTTGTATTTTTCTTCGGCCAATTCTCGATCGTTTGGTGTACGACCGATGGTCGTACGACGAAAACTCTCCATTATCGCCCGATGTCGAAAAATTGGGGGTTACGATTTCGGTTATTTTTGGCCAGCAACGTTTCAGTGCAAATGTCCGCGCTCATAACTCAAAGGCAAACGGTCCACTCAATTTGAAATTTATAGGGCTAGAGTGCTATGGTAGTGGCTCAGAAAACGGTTGCCATGGCAACGGAAAAAAGAAAAGCACATAATTGGCTATAACTCCGGTTCTAATCAATATTAAATCTTCAACCTATTTTTGTATTTTTCCTTGGCCAATACCAAATCGTATGGCGTACAACCGATGGTCTTAAGACCAAAACTCTCAATTATCGCCTAATTTTAGTGACTGAATCTGAAGGGCGAGGGTCTGCAATTTCTGATTGTCTCGTTGTGTATGAAATTATCGCGATATCAGCATGTTCGAAGTTATGTGTTATTAATATGTACTGGTATTCGTGAATATAGTTCTCATAATGTTCATAAAATAAGAACATTCACATATGGCATATCTAGATCCGTGCATACTGCATAATGTTTCACCTTACCACAAGGTCCTACCAATCTTTTGTTCGCCATATGGTGTACATAACAAACATTAGTGTATGTAGTAAATAGCAGTTCCAAGACCTGCACTCCTCGTCGGTGACCCTGGGAAATATATTTCAGAGCACATTCAACCACGTAACATTATGCCAATCGTTAATGCGTCCTCTCATCTTGAAGCATTACATCCTCGGGTCATGCTGTTGGGACGACGTATCTGAAGTGGAGTACACTTCGACCTGAAGTTAATATTAAACATGCGTCAACACCAGTCCTCAGGAAACCACGAATAATATCTCATGAAGATCTTGGGCATTTGTTGTGGACATTTCAGCTCAGGAAGACACAGTTAATATATTACTTCCGGGGTATATGTCAGTGGAATGAGTGTAAGCACTGTGTATCATACTTGTTTTAAAATGTGAGGGATGACTGATAAAAAATGGACGATTCTTCAGTAATCGTCTTTGATTTGTCGTGAATGCAATCTGTCTAAAACGTGGAATGTAAGCCACAGAAAAGCCCTCACTTTTAGGTGCTTCAGTTGTATCGTAACCAGAGAGTTCATGGCGTACTGCAGCCAGGACACAGTGTACTAGCTTTACATTAAGCAAATACTTAGCGAATAGTCAATTGTTCTCACAAATGTCAGCTCCTGTGTTCATGAACAATATCAGATTACACTGAACGGGCGATCATGCCAAAGCATTTGCGCTGGTATGATTAGGAGTGAACTGAATTTCAAGATATCGATCTTTTCTACTTTAAAGTTGCTCTGCAGCTTTTTGTTGAGAAGTAGGCCAAGCGTAAGTATTATACTGGAGGGTAAACGAGCAAGCAGCAGGTACCCGCAGTTCCACGTGGATTGTCCTTGCGGACACGGCTGACATTTCAAGGACACACTTAATACATGACTCTCTAATTGGGAATTTATTCTGGAAGACAAAGGGTTGCAATCAATAGCAGGGTTGAATTCGAGCAGCCCTGAGCACCCAGCAATACGAACTACATGTAGCTGAGTGTTCAGTTACCTTTGTGAACTTCTCTGTATGATATTGCGTTGTTGATTTCCTTAGGGGTTGCCCTAGCCATGTATCGCAATGAGTAGAATCAAATATTCCTGATCATTGCGATGCATCATATTGCGACAAAATGCCAAGAACTATATTTTTTGTTGATTATCATCTCCGAGTCTCGAGTCGTTCCAATCATGATGTTCGGAGTCTTCGTTTTTGCAAGACGTTGGGAGGATGTGTCTTTGTCAATATTTTCTCCGCGCTGGGCAGTTCAAGACATGAGGTGAGTCATAGGTAATTGCATTAAATGTACAAACGAAACAAAGTGTTACACATATAATATCTGGTTCACAGAATTCACATTTTACAAATTAATATGTTTTATGAACGTTGGATGCATGAAATACAACAGGAGGTATATCTTTTTCACACATCCCTAATACACATTTTTCATTTTTAGAGGATAACAATGCGTTTCTTGAATCTTGGAACAATGGACGAACTAATGGAAAATGTATTTCATCCTCTACAATCATTTTATCGTTGTGTTGGCAAAATTTACATTGTCTTTCAGATCTGCTGACATTAACATGTCTAGAATTTTCAACAGCCAGTTTGTGATTATTTATACATCACCGAGTATATTGCAAGTTTTAATTTATGTTTCCAAATGATTTCTAATGATAAGTACAGTTCAAGTGCAAATTTCTTTTTATATCTAATATACAATCTACCTTAAAAATTTTCGCGTGTAATCGCGATATTTATGTTAAAATTAAGAATAAGTAAATAAATAGATGTGGAGTTATTAATTCGCATTTGCGAAATATTAAACCACATTTTTGCGAAATATTAATTCGTTTATGCGGAATAGTATTTCAGATCGTAATTCTCATTTGCGAAATAAGACAAATATGGGGGTGGAAGCTCTACGTTACCTTAATTCAGTTAGACCAAGAGACCTGTGAAAGTACACATGCAAAATGAACGTCGTTGAATATATTGGATAAACGTTCAGTTCAAAAGGTCTGAGATATGTCAGATGATGACTGTGACTTATTTTCAAGAAATTTCTTGTGTTGACACGTGTAATACGTGTAGTATGAACGACAACAATTACTTTGTTGTGTTGATGCCATTTCAATGACTTGTGTATATCGTAAATACAATTGAATTGTTCCCCAATGTTCACCATTTGTCACAAACATGCATTTGCGTTAAATATCACGGATGTCCTTGACAGCTAACAGCATATGTTTCTCGATCTACAACATTTCATTATACCCCATTCTTCATGTATCTACACTTTATCGACGTGTGATAGTTCAGTATTATAATTATTACATATGATTCTTGTATCGTGCCCTATTATTTTACAATACCAGAGCACTTTACAGATTTAAAACAAATGACTAGATAACCTAGAAACAGAACGTTGAAAACATGTGTATGATATAAAATGAATTAATTCTAAAAAATGTGTCTTGAGGAGTTTCTGATAGATGTGGTCTCTGATAGACAAAACATACTCGTTTTATCTTTCGTTGGGTTATTTGGATGTTCTGTAAAATGTTCTTACCAGTTCTGTGTAGCCACAGCATGCCAAATGTGCATTCTACGATACTTTTTCGTTGAAAATCCCTGCCATTCATCACAGTGTTATGGGCTGGACTGATTTTGTGCACCAATGTCCTAAAGGCAAAATTGCTGGGTCATCTTGCCCTGGAATATTATCTTAGTATGTATTTTGTTTTCTTGTAGTTGTTTTTCGCCCTTTGTTCTGATATATTTGGCGATTGCTTTTTCATACTTTAGGCACCTAAAATTACAATCCATGTCAATCAGATGACATTTGAACGCAAGCAACTTTGCTCATCAGATGTAGCCAAACGAACATTAGTAACGAACGAGAGCATTTGACGCCGTACTAACTGTGTTTTGGTTCATGAAAAAATAGAACAGTGTGGATCACCTCAGTCCGATTCGGCTACAAGAAACTGACATATATAAACATTTAAAGCATATTGCTATCAGACAAAAGCTTCACACAATAGTTATGAGAACATCTACTATTTAGGGACAAATAAAAATGCAATATCTATAAACTTAATCTTCATCTAATACGTATGCACTCGTCTGCCGGTTCATGTGGTATACACAGTGTCACAAAACTCTATATTTTAGTATCTATGAAATAATAAAAAATTGATAATGTATATCTGTGGAATATATCATCTTGCATGAGCGTAAAAATTGATAGTGTATATCTGTGGAATATATCATTTTGCATGAGTGATGCGTAGTTGTTGGTACATGTAACACAGGCTGTAGCTAATTCAAATATTTTCACACGTAATTTGCGTAATTTGTACCAGTATAGTACAAGCGAAATATCAAACGCATCAGATGTTAAGGGAGAGGGGGGGGGGGGGAGCGATGGGTTGAATTCATATACCTGAGAAGTCAAAGGTTGCTGGATATCATCAATTTCAATATGTCCATTATTCTCATTACAATGAACAGGCATCATTGAAGCATTCAGAAGTTCATGTTACACTAATTTTGACAAAGAAAGGTCATATCTTGAAATATGAGAGATACATGTACCATAATGATTACTGTTTAACACACTGTGGATCCGGTTACACTCCTCGCAGATAAGAAATTAATCATGGTACTTTGGACGTCTGGCTTCATCTTTTCTTCATGAATGTTAAATAATTTGGGAAATGTGTGATTGACATTTTTCACATGGCATTCATTTATATTGATTCACAGACAACATTTTGTGACAGTCAATGAAACTACATGCACTCATATGATTGGGTCATTGAGTATGTGGCTGACATCTTATCAATGGCTACATTTGAACAGATGAATATCTGCTAACATCTGCTAAATTACGTCCTGATGGAATATAGCGAACCAAACCCGAACACTGAATATGTATATGTGTGAACAACTCATGATGCAAAATAATAAGAGACATGCAAAGGGGTATTTTATGCAGTGATGATAGTGAAACATTATGGCCAATAATTGAGCTACTATCGAGAGTAGACCATGGAAAATTACGAAAGACATTATCCCACAAGCACAAGCCTTGTCTCGAAAGTCATATCAGGGTTAGATTCATCTGTTTCCACACTTAATTCATATGACAGCAGTGATCCCTGTCCATCTCCGGCAACGCTATTGAAGCTGATGTCTCGACATGATATGGAGTGATGCCCAAGTGAATCGGAAAAGGATGACTTTTTGGGCTGAAGGACTAGTGTGTGACTGTCATGCAATGCTATCATTCTGGCGAATATCCCCTAAAATGACACAACCACTGAGAAAAAATTTTGACCAATTTCAAAGCTCAATGTTCAACATTAGTTACATTGGTACACAATCAAGTAAAGAGTAATCAAATCATGATTAAAATTTACGACGATATTTATATTGATTACGTCAGAAATGCATAACGTCTATCGTTATGAATTTCTGATTATCTAAAATGTTGCTATTAACGACAAAATTTATATTATTGTATGGAGCGTTATGCACGGCACATGGCACTACCGTATCATATTCTCTCCTTATTGAGAGTACAGTAATAGTGGGTACTGAATGGTTGGATATTTGACTCATGTAGTTTGTAACCGATTTGCAATATTCCAAGGTTCGATCATTTTGATAATAATGGGCGTCAGGCACACACGCTGTGTGCCATAAATTTGCTGGAATGTGTCGACCGACTCTTATAGGATCAAAGAAGGGCACATCGATTGTGAATATTGGGGTCGGTAATCCATGTTCACAATTATACCAGATTGTGGAACGGGTGTGACAGGAAGTTTGTGGCATCAATTGTGCTATTTTTTGCATAAACATTACACAATAAATTATATGGGTCACGTTTATAGTTCATTTGCTCCTTTTATATATGTAGCGACCATGACACTGGCCTAAACGTAAGTTATGCCAATAATTATGAATGAAATTATCTTGATATCAGCATGTTCGTAGTTATGTGTTATTAGTATGTACTAGTTTTCGCGAATCTAGTACCCATTATCTTCTTGAAATAACAACATTGGCACTATGGCATCTATACCCGGTATACTGCATATGGAAGTACAACTTACCATAGTGTGCATCATTCCGTCGCCTGCCATTTGGTGGGCATAACAAACAGTTGTGCGTGTAGTAAATAGCAGTTCTATGACTTGCACCCCTCGTCATCGACCCTGGTAAATTTACTCCAGAGCACGTTCAACCACGTAACATTATGCCAATCGCTAATGCCTCCTCTCATCTTGAAGAATTACATCCCCGGGTCATGCCGTTGGGACGACGTATCTGAAGTGGAAAACACCTGGAACTGAAATTAATGTCAAATATACGTAAACGCCTGTCCTCTGGAAATCAAGCCTATTTCTCTCAGAGGAAGCATTTGTTAACCCGATCTTGGGCATTTATTGTGGACATTTCAGCTCAGGAAGACGACCGTATGATATTGTTATGGTGGTTCTCCGATAAACTCACGCTAATAATATATTAGCTCTGATGTGTATATAAGTGGAATGTGTGTGTTCTTTCTTCATACTTAATGAATAATATGGAATGAATGATTCTTCAATATTGATTCGTCGTGAATTCCATTGCCCGGCAGTCTGTCTAAAACGTGAAATATTTTATCACAGAAGAGCCCTTACATTCATGTACTCCAATTATATCGTTACCAGAGTTCATGGCGTACTGCAGTCAGGCCACAGTGCACCAGCATTACACTAAGCAAATAATACCTAGGGGAGAGCCTTTAAAACTGTTCTGCATCTTTTTGTTGAGAAGTAGGCCAAGTGTAAATATGATACTGGAGGGTAAACGAGCAAGCAGCATGTACCCGCAGTTTCACGTGGTTTTTCCGTGCGGACAAGACTGGCATTTCAAGGACGTACTTAATACATGACTTTCTAATCGGGAATTTATTCTGGAAGACAAAGGGTTGAGATCAATAGCAGTGTTGAATTCGTGTAGATTGGATCATCCATGAGGGAGAAAGACAACATTGGTACATGTTTTTTTCTTATATAATACGAATAAGAACTTGTTGGGGCTCAGTTACCTTTGTGTACTTCTCTGTATGATATTGTGTTGTTGGTTTCCCATGGGATTGCCTTATCTATGTATCGGATTGAGCAGAATCAAATACTCAAGATCGTTGCAGTGCATCATATTTCATCGTTGCAATGCATGGATTCTTCGTTTTGGCAAGACTTTGGAAGAGTATGCCCTTGTCAATATTTTCTCCGTGCTGGTTAGGTAACACGTGAGGCGTGTCAAAAGTAATTCCAATATATATTCTAAGACTAATTGGAACCAATGCAATTTGCGAATAGTGCATACTGGGAAGCTGTTATATATGCTAGATGCATCCTTTGCTTGTGTTGAAAAGTGCCTGGAAAGGTAATGGGGATCTCCAGGGTTTGGCAGAGGGAAATTCGAGGGTATTAGAGTAGGTGCTAGTAATCCTAGTATCTAGACCAGTGGTATTGTTTGAGCCTGTCGTTATTTTCTGAATGACCGAGGGGGGAAGTCACAAAACTAGCATTGTAGTCGTTTAGTATGACAGCATAGAGCTGCCATTGCCGTATTTTGTTCTATTCTGCATATTGATATTTCGCATATGTGAGTTAATAGCTCGCACATAAGAATTGCTATACGGCATATACACGTTTTTCATTCATATACACAAATTATTATTTCATATGTGTTCAAGGGATTGTTTTGCTACATTTTTTCAAAATAGTTTTTTGACAATAAATTTTATAATCACACATAGAGCAATTAGTTTGAACCCATAGAAGAGCACACATTTTCGTCAAAAAAGATGCAACACGCAGCAAACCATCTATCTTGAAAACTATCTACCTTGAAAATGAGGTCGAAGGTCAAATTCACCAGAATATTCAGTATATATCATTTCCTATATGTCCATTATGGGTTCCTAAGTTGTAAAGTCGATAATAAACCCATTTTGTGCTTAGACCTTGAAAATGAGGTCAAATTCAAGGTCAACAGAATATTCAACTTATACCATTTCCAAAATCGATTACAGCCTATATGCCCACAATTTCCTATATGCCCACAATTGATTCCTAGTCTGTAAATTTGATAATAAGCGAGATATTAGCCATTTTGTTCTCTGACCTTGACAATGAGGCCAAAGGTCAAATTCGAGGTCACCAGAATATTCAGCATATATCATTTCCTGTTGTCCACAATTGATTGCTCATCTCTAATCTCAATATTAAGTGAGATATTAGCAATCATATGCCCTATTATAAGGCTTAGGAGAATTTACCATTGTAAAGTCCCGATTTGGCCAAGTTTGAGCCAAAATGACTCACTTATACACGTCACAGGGGTACCTATGAGGAGTCTTATGCATCAATTAGAAAAGGGCCCAAGTAGCGCACCTTACTCTACTAATACTCACCCACTGAATGTATACCATATTTAATCTGTGTGGCACATTATTAATCTTCGTTGAATTTAGAAGAAATAGTAACCTGCGCTACATGGGCCGAAAAAAGTTACTGAAAAAATTTTGAGAAAACAACCGTCAAAATCTAAAATTGGCAGTTTTTCGTCAAAAATGGTCGCCAATTTGAAAAAAAGTCCTTATTTTCAAGAAATTTTCTGTGTTAACACAGGTAACACATGTAGTATGAACGGCAACCACAGCTTGGTTATACTGATGACATTCCAATATCTTGTGTATATTGTAGGTACAATTGTTTCCCAATGTGCACCATTTGTCACGCACATTCCTTCTGTTTGCTCTTGCGTTAAATATCACGCGGATGTCCTTGACAGCTAACAACATATGTTTCTCAATCAACAACATTTCAGTATACCCCATTCTCCATGTATGTACACTTTTCCTAGTGTGACAATTCAATATTATATATTATATTATTATATACTTTTTTGTATAGTGCCGTATCATTCTACAATATCAAAACACTTAATGTCAATACTACATGTTAAAGACTAGAGTACCGTAGACTACACACAGAACATTGAAAACATTTGTTTTCAAGTTATTCTTTTAAAAAATGTGTTTTTAGTCTGTTTGAACACGGCCACCGATGGTGAGTGTCTGATAGATGTGGGCAGGAAGTTCCAAATCCAAAACATACTCGTTTCTCCTCAAGTTTCGTTTTTAGTGGCCTTTTTAGTGACTTTGTGAGTATTTGGACGTTCTGAGAAAAGGTTCTTCCCATTTCAGCATAGCCATAGTATGGCAAGAGTATGTGCATTCTGGGATGCTTCTTCATTGAAATCCCTGTCATTCATCATGGTGATATGGCCCGCTCTGATTTCATGCACCAATGTCCCAGAGACAGAGTGGTGAGGTCTTTCTCCAATTGGATAACAGAAACAACGAGACAGTCAGAGATTGCAGACCCTCGCCCTTCAGATTTACTCACTAGAATTAAACCTGATAACATTTTTATTTTCAACGTGGGCGATAATCGGGGATTTTGGTCATACGACAATTGGTCATATATCTAATGGTCGGTAATTAGCCATACCAAAATTAAAAAATCATGGGAGAATTAATCATTAATAAAAGTAGAGTTCCTGCGATTTCTCTGTTTTGACCACGATCTCGACCACGGCATGAATTCTTGACACCGACCTTCCAAACTTTGCACGGTAATTTCAGCTGATGACCTTTACATTCTCGACCTTGGGCGATAATGGGGAATTTTGATCGTACGACAATTGGTCATATAGCGAATGAGACGGAAAATAAGGATTTTCAAAGGAAAAAGTGAAAATAACATAATTGGCTCTAACATCGGTTCTACTTGATATTAATTTTTCCAACTATTTTTGTAATTTTCTTTGGCCAATTCCCGTGACGAAAACTCTCCATTATCGCCCGATGTCGAAAAATTGGGGGTCACGATTTCGATTATTATATAGGGCTGAAGTGCTATAGAAGTGGCTCGGTCGTTTTCGAATTTCGTCAAAATCGGATAGAAACGGTTGCCATGGCAACGGAAAAAAGAAAATCACATAATTAGCTATGACACCGGTTCTAATCAATATTAAATTTTCAACCTATTTCTTTATTTGCCAATTTCTGATCGTATGGCGTACAACCGTTTTCAAGACCAAAACTCCCAATTATCGCCCAAGGTTGAAAATGTGGGGGTCACGATTTTATTACTTGTGAGTGTTCTGAGATTCGAGACCATATTGTGAAGCCATGTATCAATCTGTTTAAACCGTTTTTGTTCATGAGATGTGCCTTGATAATAGAATAATTACAGTGAATTTTACAGCTCAATATTGAACGACAAGGTCAAGGTCACAGAAGAGGTCAAAATCGAAAAGTTGCAATAACTCAGTTTATATTCATGATTAATTTTCCCTAATAATTTTGTAATTTTCTGTGATCAATTCTCCATCATTTGCTGTATGACCAATGGTCACACGATAAAAATTCCCCATTATCGCCCAAGGTTGAGAATGTAAGGGTCATCAGCTGAAATTACCAGTTCATAATATTTCAAGTAGTCCAGGATTCAGGCCGTGGTCGAGAACATAGTCAGAATAAATAAATCGCAGGAACTCTACTTTTATTAATGATTAATCCTCCCATGATTTTTGTATTTTTCTATTGCCAATTCCTGACCATTTGATAGATGGCCAATTGTCGTATGACCAAGAGCCCCGATTATCGCCCACGTTGAAAATGCGAAGGTTATCAGCTTTAATTTTAGTGACTAAATCTGAGGGTCTGCAATCTCTGATTGTCTCGTTGTGTTTTGGTTCATGAATGAATCAGGCCAGTGTGGGTTATCTCAAGGAACTGATAGATAAAAATATTCTGAGCACATTGTTATCAAACCAAATTGTCAAAACACGTTGTCATTCTCACTATAATCGTGACATCTTCATGAACTATTTATTCAAAAAGCACTCGCGATCTGCAGTATATTTTGCAGTATATCACTTTTCAAAACAATGGAAGATGATGTTGTAGTGTGGCGAATGCCATTTGAGAGATATACCATCATTACACCGGGACCAGCACAGTTTGGATCCGACTACACTCCTTTTGGCAGATGATATAGACATCATCCCTGGTACATTAGGCAACTGCCGTTATGTCTCCCAGGGATTGTTATCCAAGTGGCATTTCTTGTTTCATGTCAAGTCGTCAAATCATCCCAAGTTAAGTGGATTCACTGATATCATTCTGTAATAGCCAAAGTCACTCATACAATTGAATGAGCCATATAGATGTAGCCATATAGATCTACTCAATCGGATGGAAATATGTGAACAATGCTGTCGTAATGGTGCAAGGAACTGAACCAGTTCACCCTTTGGGTATATGGAGGATATGGGTTGGATAAATAAATATTGTTGCGTATAGATCCATATAGATCTATATAGCCATATAGATCTACTCAATCGGATGGAAATATGTGAACAATGCTGTCGTAATGGTGCAAGGAACTGAACCAGTTCACCCTTTGGGTATATGGAGGATATGGGTTGGATAAATAAATATTGTTGCGTCTCTTTCTCTTTTCATTATATTTTTAAAATAGCCACATTAACTTTCCACCAATAAAAAGATACTTTCAAACCAATGGCGAACTCAGCCTCTCTATTGCACTTGCTATCCTGTACACAAAACGCGAATCTTGAACCTAAATTTCACTTAGACAGACACTTGAACTACATGCATAGGGGTGAAACTAGCGAACTGGGTAATTTGGTTAAGGTGTGATTGCACGTAACTTACCGGTGACGGCACTGAGGCACTTTTCCATTGACTTATAATGTGAAAGTAAAGGTAACAAAATCACCAAAGCAACACAATCCCCTGACCTAAAACTTGGCTAGCACACACATATATACTCATGGATGATGAACCGAGACATGGTTTCATAAATGCTATCACGAAAGCTGTGCAATTTGATGATTAGATAAATCATTTTATACGTTTCACCAAAACGAAGATTCGAGTGTTCTGCTTGACAAGCACTGGCTGTTGCATATATTTATTCCTTGTTGTCGTCAAAATAATGAGAATATCTAGGGCTATACTTTCTGTGAGATGAATACAATGAGCTGAACATTCATAATCCCAAACACCTCGGTGCACCCGAGTGGATATCACCCTTGAGTTTTACTGGCCTCACTATCTATTTGCTGCACAGCATAATCCTTTCGCTCGCCATGTTGTGAGTGTATCTTGTAGACTGAGAAATAGGTCGGAAGATGACATATGAAAACGATGAATTTAACAAATTTAACATTGCTTAGTACGAAACAGAGTCTCGGTTAGTAATCCTTGATGGCTAACAATCAAAAAGGCAAAGTTTCACGTTGGTTGGAAGTGTGTAAATTCATGAATTTGTTACCTTTATATTTACATTATAAATGAATGGACAGCTGGTCACTGCCAGGTTCATGACGATCACATGCAATCAATCCTTAACCACTCGCTACTCTCCGTTGGTGAGTTTTTTTTCTAGAGGCCGTTCAACATCACAATGTTATGAGGATCGTTAAATCCTCCCCAACTCGTAAAGTATTACATCCTAGGATCGTGTCGTTAAGATGGCATGTTTATCTCAAGTGGTATGCAACTACTCCTGAAGTTAATGTCTAATTCACGTCAACGTTTGCCCCTTGGAACTCTCAAGGATGGCTCCCTATGGGAGCATTTGTTACCTGATACAGGCCACTCGTCGTGGACATGTCAACGCAGGAGATGACCAACTGAGATTATCGTGTTGGCTCTCTGGTAATATCTAATGGGATTCAAGCTAACATATCAGCCAGAATAAAGTATGTACTATAATTGTTTAGCAAATACTCGCAATAGATATATAAAGAATGAACAATCCTGTACTCCTGTTGGGTAGTCAAGCCCCGTGTCTTCATGTTCAATAGAAGCCTCAGTGGCGGATTTAGTGTGGGAGGGGCCTCTAGAAACACCCCAGAGATCATCTGAAACTCTAAAAATTCCATTTTCAAGGTTTCCGAAATCCCCAGAACAGAATGCCCAAAAATTTCATAATATATGAACTGCACAATTACAGTTGTAATCTACACCTCCCAGAAATCATCTCCAACTTATCAAACCCCAAAATTCTATCAGGGGTCTGATGGAGCATCGCGAACCCCCAGAGTGGGAGGAGTTGCGTTTGCTCCTCTCGGTCCCCTGCCCCCCCCCCCCCCCCCCACTCTGATAAAATTCCATCCCTGAGAAGCCATATGTCTTGATATTCAACAGATTATATAAAACATCATTGTGTGTAGGAACGATAATTGAGAAACACTTCATTTGAGGTACTCAAGTATCTTCCAAAGCAGGATTCGTGACTTAGTGCATCCACACCACAGTGCACGTGCATCACACTTAGCAAATAACGAGCAAAAAATCAATTATTCTCACAAGATGGCTCGTTTCCTAAGTTTGTAAACAGATCGGTTTACATCAAACTGGAGATGACATTAGGGTTAGCGAATTAAATTTCAATACATCGATCTTCCACCTGTCAAAAGTAATTCCACTATATGCTAAGACTAATTGGAACCAATGCAATTTGCGAATAGTGCATACTGGGAAGCTGTTATATATATATATATATATTATGCTAGATGCATCATTTGCTTGTGTTGGAAAGTGCCTGGAAAGGTAATGGGGATCTCCAGGGTTTGGCAGAGGGAAATTCGAGGGTATTAGAGTAGGTGCTAGTAATCCTAGTATCTAGACCAGTGGCATTGTTTGAGCCTGTCGTTTTTTTCTGAATGACCGAGGGGGGAAGTCACAAAACTAGCATTGTAGTCGTTTAGTATGACAGCATAGAGCTGCCATTGCCCTATTTTGTTCTATTCTGCATATTGATATTTCGTTGATATACGGCATATACACGTTTTTCATTCATATACACAAATTATTATTTCATATGTGTTCGAGGGATTGTTTTGCTACATTTTTTTTAAAAATAGTTTTTTTGACAATAAACATTATTATCACACATAGAGCAATTGGTTCGAATCCATAGAAGAGCACACATTTTCGTCAAAAAAAAGATGATAGTTCACAACACGCAGCAAACCATCTATCTTAAAACTATCTACCTTGAAAATGAGGTCAAAGGTCAAATTCACCAGAATATTCAGTATATATCATTTCCTGTATGTTCACTATGGGTTCCTAAGTTGTAAAGTCGATAATAAACCCATTCTGTGCTTTGACCTTGATTGAAAATGAGGTCAAATTCAAGGTCACCAGAATATTCAACACATATCATTTCCAAAATATTCACTATGAATTTCTAGGCTGTAAAGTCGATTACAGCCTATATGCCCACAATTTCCTATATGCCCACAATTGATTCCTAGGCTGTAAATTTGATAATAAGCGAGATATTAGCCATTTTGTTCTCTGACCTTGACAATGAGGTCAAAGGTCAAATTCGAGGTCACCAGAATATTCAGCATATATCATTTCCTGTATGTCCACAATTGATTGCTCATTTCTAATCTCAATATTAAGTGAGATATTAGCAATCATGTGCCCTATTATAAGGCTTAGGAGAATTTACCATTGTAAAGTCCCGATTTGGCCAAGTTTGAGCCAAAGTAACCCACTTATACACGTCACAGGGGTACCTATGAGGAGTCTTATGCATCAATTAGAAAAAAGTTACTGAACAAATTTTGAGAAAACAACCGTCAAAATCTACAATTGGCACTTTTTCGTCAAAAATGGTCGCCATTTTGAAAAAAAAGGTTCGAAAATAAAAAAAACTAAGAAATACATGATTAGGCCTTATTTCCAAGAATTTTTCTGTGTTAACACAGGTAACACATGTAGTATGAACGGCAACAACAGCTTGGTTATACTGATGACATTCCAATATCTTGTGTATACTGTAGGTACAATTGTTTCCCAACGTGCACCATTTGTCACGCACATTCCTTCTGTTTGCTCTTGCGTTAAATATCACGCGGATGTCCTTGACAGCTAACAACATATGTTTCTGGATCAACACCATTTCAGTATACCCCATTCTTCATGTATGTACACTTTTCCACATGTGTGACAGTTCAATATTATATATTATATTATTATATATGTTTGTTTTGTATAGTGCCGTATCATTTTACAATATCAAAGCACTTAATGTCAATACTACATGTAAATGACTAGAGAACCGTAGATTACACACAGAAGATTGAAAACATTTGTTTGTTAAAAAACTACGAAAAAAGTTATTCTGAAAAAAATTGTTTTTAGTCTGTTCGAACACGGCCACCGATGGGGAGTGTCTGATAAATGTGGGCAGGGAGTTCCAAATCCAAAACATACTCGTTTCTTCTCAAGTTTTGTTTTTAGTGGCCTTTTTAGTGACTTTGCTTGTATTTGGACGTTCTGAAAAATGTTTTTCCCATTTCCACATAGCCATAGTATGGCAAGAGTATGTGCATTCTGGGATGCTTCTTCGTTGAAATCCGTGTCATTCATCATGGTGATATGGCCTACTCTGATTTCATGCACCAATGTCCCGGAGACAGAGTGGTGAGGTCACTCTCCAATTGGATAACAGAAACAACTACACCCCACAACGTAGGGCAATATAATGGCATGTGATTCCAATTCTCATCACTAATCACCTTTTTAGATGTGTGGCACACTGATGTTTCAAACAAAAAAGAAAAGAATGTCATTATTAGATTCCAATGTTTTCCTTCATATCATATCACATCATGTGATATCGGTCTGTATTTTGTTTTGTTGTTGTTGTTTTTTCGGCCTTTCGTGGTAATGTGTTCTGATATATTTGGTGAATGGTGTTTCATACTCTAGGCACCTACAATTACGATCATTCCCTTGCAAATGGCATTTGAACTCAAGCAATTTTCGCCCACCTGATGTAGCCAAGAAAAAATTAGTAATGGACTACACCGTGAGACCTCTCGCTGATTGTGTTTTGGTTCAATAATAAATCAGGCCAGTGTGGGTTATCTCAAGGAACTGATAGATAAAAATATTAATAAAAATAAGATAAAAATAAAAATATGAGCACACTGTTATCAAACCAAATTGTTAAAACACGTTGTCATTCTCACTAAAATCGTGACATCTTAATGAACTATTTATTCAAAAGGCACTCGCGACCTGCAGTATACGTTGAGTATATCACTTTTCAAAACAATGGAAGATGATGTTGTAGTGTGGCGAATGCCATTTGAGAGATATACCATCA
Source organism: Terebella lapidaria (assembly GCA_949152475.1). Classification (NCBI taxonomy): domain Eukaryota; kingdom Metazoa; phylum Annelida; class Polychaeta; order Terebellida; family Terebellidae; genus Terebella; species Terebella lapidaria. The sequence continues at coordinate 38,871,954 of OX424556.1, forward strand.
TTACACCGGGACCAACACAGTTTGGATCCGACTACACTCCCTTTGGCAGATGATATATACATCATCCCTGGTACATTAGGCAATTGCCGTATGTCTCCCAGGAATTGATATGCAAGTGGCATATATTTCTTGTTTCATGTCAAGTCGTCAAATCATCCCAAGTTAAATGAATTCACTGATATTATTATGTAACAGTCACTCATACAATTGAATGAGCCATATAGATGTTGCTTAGATCTACTCAACTGGATGGAAATATGTGAACAATGCTGTCGTAATGGTGCAACAAACTGAACCAGGGCACCTTTTGGGATATAGAGGACATGGGTTGGATAAATAGAATGAGTCGTATAGCATATTGTTTATATCTACTCAATTGGATGACAATATGTGAACAATGTTGTCGTAATGGTGCAACAAACTGAACCAGGATACCCTATTGGGATATAGAGGACATGGGTTGGATAAATAGATGTTTCGTCCAATCTCTTTATCTTTTCATCATATTTTCAAAAAGGCCACATTTACTTTCCACCAACGAAAAATACTTGATGAACCAATGGCGAACTCAGTCTCTCTATTGCACTTGCCATCCTGTAAACACATTCTTGAATCTAAAATTCACTCAGACAGACACTAGAACTACATGCACAGGGGTGAAATTAGCGAACTGGGTAATTTGGGTAACCACCCGCCTCTCTCAGTTAGTGTGTTTCTTCGACAGCACGTTCAACCGCATAACGTTATAAGGATCGCCAAATCCTCCACCAACTTGTAAAGCATTGCATCACTGGATCGTGTCGTTAAGATGGCATTTCTCTTCAAGTGATATGTAACTACTCCTGAAGTTAATGTCTAATTTACGTCAACGTCTTTCCCTCGGATCACGAGGATGACTTCCAGAATAAGCATTTGTTACCTGATTCAGTTACACTCTTAGTGAATATTTCAGTTCAGCGAAATGCCCAACTGAGATTGTCATGTTGGCTCTCTGGTAATATCTACATGTAGTGGGATTCAAGCTAATATATCAGCCAGAATAAAGTATGTACCACAGTTGTTTGACAATTACTCGGAACAGATATATAATAAATGAACAATCCTTTGCTTCTTTCGGGTAGTCGAGCCTTGTGTCTTCATGTTCAACAAAAGCCTCAGTGGCGGAGCCCCCACTTGGCCAGATTTCGTCGCCCCCATCATCTCCAGGAAAACACCCCAGAGATCATCTGGAACTCTACAAATTCCATTTTCAAGGCCCCGAAATCCCCAGACCAGAATGTCCAAACGTTTTATAACATACGAACTGCACAATTACAGTTGTAAACTACACCTCATAAATCATCTGGGATAACTTATCAAACCCCGATATTCTATCAGGGGTCTGATGGAGCATCGCGAACCCCCAGAGTGGGAGGAGTTGCACTCGCCCCTCTCGCCCCCCCCCCATCCTCTGATAAAAATCCGCCCCTGAGAAGCCTTATGTAGGGAAGCTTGTTAGGGACATTCACTTTTTTTTTACATATGATTTAACTTTTTATTCTCCCTGATGATTTACTCCCTGGGAAAAACCAGAGAAACTGGGAAATAAATATTTAAAACCCGGAATTAAATATTAAAACCAGGAATTAAGTATTTAAACCTGGAATTAAATGTTCAAACCGGGAAATAATGATTTAAACCTGGAAATAAATGTTTTTGGGCTTTAATAATTATTTCCCAGTTCAAATACTTGATTCCGGGTTTTAATATTTAATTCCCGGTTTAAATACTTAATTCCGGGTTTGAACATTTAATTCCAGGTTTGAATATTTATTTCCCGGTTTGAGTAATTAATTCCGGGTTTTAATACCTAATTCCAGGTTTGAATATTTAATTCCAGGTTTTAATACTTAATTCCGGGTTTTGATACTTAATTCCGGGTTTGAATATTCAATTCCGGGTTTGAACATTTATTTCCCGGTTTGAATATTTATTTCCCGGTTTGAATACTTAATTCCGGGTTTGAATACTTAATTCCGGGTTTGAATATTTAATTCCGGGTTTGAACATTCATTTCCGGGTTTGAATATTTATTTCCCGGTTTTAACATTTAATTCCTGGTTTTAATACTTAATTCCAGGTTTGAATATTTATTTCCCGGTTTGAATATTTATTTCCCGGTTTTAATACTTAATTCCAGGTTTTAATATTTAATTCCAGGTTTGAACATTTAATTCCAGGTTTGAATATTTAATTCCGGGTTTGGACATTTATTTCCAGGTTTAAATATTTATTTCCCGGTTTGAACATTTAATTCCAGGTTTAAATACTTAATTCCCGGTTTTAATATTTAATTCCGAGTTTTAAATATTTATTTCCCAGTTTCTCTGGTTTTTCCCAGGGAGTAAATTATTCTTCAGAAAAAAAGTTAAATCATAAATAAAAAAAATTTGAATGTCCCTAATAAGCTTCCCTACTTATGTCTTAATGTACAACAGATTATATAAAAAAAATTATTGTATCAAACATGTCGGCAATCACTCTGGTTGAAAAACCGATATGAAATTGAATACATTGTGTGTAGGAACGATAATTGAGAAACACTTCATTTGAGGAACTCAAGTATCTTCCAAAGCAGGGTTCGTGTCTTAGTGCATCCACACCACAGTGCACGTGCATCACACTTAGCAAATAACGAGCAAAAAATCAATCATTCTCACAAGATGGCTCGTTTCCTAAGTTTGTAATCAGATCGGTTTACATCAAACTGGAGATGGCATTAGGGTTAGCGAATTAAATTTCAATACATCGATCTTCCACCTTTAAGTTGCTCTGCAGTAGGCCAAGTGTAAGAAAAACATTCCATGAACGCACATAATGCATGTCGCTGTAACTGTGAAATGATAGAAGTCCATACTTTGGACAGTTTTGACTATCTAAGGAGATGAAATCTTTTCGAATTAGAATGTGAATTCGCATTGACGGATTGGTTACGTGTGTTCGTATTTACTTGTACAGTAATTTGTTTTGGGTTTTGCGGGCGTTGTCATATTTCATGTACCGCAATGAACTGAATCCACTGTTGTTGTTGGCCGGGTTGCGTGCAACCAACCCGCCTATTAGATTGGCGTGTCCGTCTGTCCGGGCGGACGAGAGTATGCTTGTGTGACTAGAAAAGGCACACAACCATAAGTTGTGAGGAAATTTCTTCTTGTGTGCCTATTTTGGGGAGTTGTGTGCCTATTTTAGATAGGAAATTTAACATGTAAAAGGCACACAAGAAGGTTTCGTCCGCACGTCCGTCCGTCCGTCCGTCAACAATTTCTTGTGAACGCGATAACTTACAAAGTTTTTAACGAAATACCGCCAAAATCATACCAGAGGTGCATCATGAGCAGATCTCGGACAAGTTCGATGATGGGTGACCTTGACCTATTTTTCAGGTCGTGGCAGGACTTCGAACTTGACAATACATGAAAACAGGACTTTGTACCTTGTGAACGCGATAACTTACAAAGTTTTTAACGAAATACCGCCAAAATCATACCAGAGGTGCATCATGAGCAGATCTCGGACAAGTTCGATGATGGGTGACCTTGACCTATTTTTCAGGTCGTGGCAGGACTTCGAACTTGACAATACATGAAAACAGGACTTTGTACCTTGTGAACGCGATAACTTACAAAGTTTTTAACGAAATACCGCCAAAATCATACCAGAGGTGCATCATGAACAGATCTCGGACAAGTTCGATGATGGGTGACCTTGACCTATTTTTCAGGTCGTGGCAGGACTTCGAACTTGACAATACATGAAAACAGGACTTTGTACCTTGTGAACGCGATAACTTACAAAGTTTTTAACGAAATACCGCCAAAATCATACCAGAGGTGCATCATGAGCAGATCTCGGACAAGTTCGATGATGGGTGACCTTGACCTATTTTTCAGGTCGTGGCAGGACTTCGAACTTGACAATACATGAAAACAGGACTTTGTACCTTGTGAACGCGATAACTTACAAAGTTTTTAACGAAATACCGCCAAAATCATACCGGAGGTGCATCATGAGCAGATCTCGGACAAGTTCGATGATGGGTGACCTTGACCTATTTTTCAAGTCGTGGCAGGACTTCGAACTTGATAATACATGAGAACAATGCCAATTCCTTCCACTAACAGCCCTCCTCGATGCAACCCGCCCAATTGTCGCGGGCGCTACTTATACTTGTTTTTGTTTTAGGGTGATCGTCATCTCCCATTTACGAGTTGAGTTTACTGGTGAGGTACGGATGTTCAACTTGTTGGAAGGACGTGTCCTAATCAATTAAACATGGGTAAGTGCCAAAGGTATAATGCATTTAGTGAATGATTTGTGGTTGACCCCTGTTGGACTAGTGTTGAGTGTTTTAGTATGTATGTCACAAGTTCAACGGTTCGAATTCCCTTGGTTCCTAAATATTTTTGTTGCCACATGTTTGTATATCAGCAGCTATAATTACATCCGGGATATAATATTATTTTTCTGAGCTATTTCAAGTGTATACAACATGTCAGACGAACAACATGTGCACGTTGACAAAGGACATTTTCTGACAATCTTATTCAACTTAGATGTGTCATATATGTAAGTAAACACTAACACATAGTTCTGGTAACCTATTGTTCATTGTATGGTAATTTTCTTTGATAGTTTTGGTGTATTCGTAACCGAAATATTCGTGTCAATATTTAGCGAATTTTATCTTTGTTTATTTGTAAATTTTGAACCTCGTGCTATGCAACGACGTGAGCATAAGGGATTCAACAAAATGAACGGCTATTTATAAGTGCATAAGTATCATCATTTGTATATTGTCCTTCTTGGGTGAACGTTTTACCACCTACGAGGTCGTTCACCACGTGAGGCGAGTAAAGTAAACCATGAGTAATTGTATTATATGCTAATGTTGATTGCAGCCAATGCAATTTACATTTAGCACGTACCGTGAGACATGTGCGCTAGTTACATCTTTTGTTTGTATTGTATAGTGCCTGGGAATGCCTCAGAGAATCCAGAGCGACACTCGAGGGTGTCTGAAATACTGCTGGTAGAATCTAGTCCTACTAGATGAAACTTTTGTTTTTATCAACACCTAGAATTTGTACACACAACTACAACTATATGTATCCAAGTGTCGGTTATTTATCACACAATCGATTGCACTCATCCTTCGAACTTCCCCATTTTCATCATTGCGTTCAGGTATGGGAGACCTGCAGCCAATCAGGCAAACAACGTTTACAAATGCGTCCGAACACGGCCATCTGTATGACCCTGCAACTCGTAGAATATCTGTTCTGCATTAAAAAAAATACTTCAACCTTTGTATTGTCTTGATATGAATTGAATGACACCTTTCAGACTTGACATGAATAGAGCAACGATGCGCTTTGAAAGGTATTCTAATATGATTGTGTGGATGACAGCTGTTGATGGTGAATTATGTCGCTGCATGGTCAAACCACAGGATATCGTCATTCTAGTGCCATCTAAAGACAATCTGATCTCACTTCAATATGACATACGTATTCGAGCAAACTTCGTTCATCTGCTGTGGCAAAGTAAACATTGCTAATGGGCACCGAGTAACGTCCTAATTGTGTTTTGGCTCATGAATAAATCAGAACATTACATAGGTTACTTCATTCTGACTCAGAAAGAGCGACTTACTCAAATGGCACTTGTCGGCAACAATCAACTAAGAGCAATTGAAGCTATTTTTAAGTACATCGCAATCAGACCAAACTGTCAACAACATTTTGTGCGTAACACCAAAGTGTGAAGACATATACTGTTTTATATACAAAACAACATTTTGCCCATTCTCCAGTATGTCATGTTGGCTCAGCCTTTTCTCATTACACGCCTGCTTGTTCACCGGCTACTCAATATCACGAAAATCTTAACACAAAGAAATAAGAAATTGTTAGAGTTGAGATTGCATTCATGTAAAGTCAACTTTATTCATGTTATCAACATCTGAACACGTGTCAAAACATTGTTCCTGTATATGGTAAAATTATGTTTCATGAATTGGCAGAAAACACGCCAGGATGGACTACAAGGAGTTATACAAGTTAGAGCCCTATCTTCGAAGTCATGAATACATCAGTTCGATGCATCTGTTTACTCTATTATCCCGCTTAATGTACATGGCCGTAATAATCCCTTTCCTCTTCCCGTCATGCCAGTGAAGTTCATGTCTTGAGATGACTTGGAGTGGTGTTGAAATGATTTTCAAATGGCTTGTCCTGTGCCTTTGACGAGTGGCGGGTGACTGTCATACAACATTATCATTCTGGCGAATATTGGCCGAGACACTGAAACAAAATCACTCTGTAGTATTCTTGGATTTATCTGGTATATTTAATATTATTGTACTACTGATATGAATATCTGTTTCCATTAGTATATGTGAAATTGTTATAATGGCATATATTTTAGTGACATGCAATGCTGTGAAAAGTGTGTTGCTGTCAATCTTTCGGAGTGTACCCTGAAATGTACATGGTCCATCAAATAAGCGGCCCATGTAGCGCAGCTTACTGTTTCTTCTAAATTCAATGAAGATTAAAAATGTGTCAAACGGATTAAATATGGTATATTATTCAGTGGGTGAGTAGTATTAACAGAGTAAGGTGCGCTACATGGGCCAAATAAGCTAGTAATCGTAAATTAACTCGGTGTCTTCAGGCGGTGTTAACTCGGTGTCTTTAGTAAACATAGTTTAAGATCAAATATTTGTGGTGGTAATATGAACAACGGCCCAAGTACCGTAGACTGCTCTTTAATACTACTCGTCCACTAAAAACATACCATTTAATCCGTCTCGCACCTCATTAATCCTTATTGATTATAGAAGAAGGCGCAGGATATGATACTTGGGCCTGAACGACTATCAACGTGTTTTCAAGTTATAGGGGACCTATGTAATAACACAAGTGTCGTTCCGTATTCCGAAGTAACTAAGGAATAAATCAGTTTGATATGACCATGAGGCGCACAGTTCAGAGTGTCATAAAATTGCGGGCATGTGTCAACCGACTATCCTATGCTCCATGCAAGGTGCATTGATTGTGAATATTAAGATTGGCAATCGATGCTCACAATACCAGTATGTGGGGCTAGTGTGTGGGGTGGTAGGAAGTGTGTCGCAGCAGAAGATATTAGATTCGCCGGTATGTCTGTCCTTGGCAATATCTTGGTCACGTTTATAGATAAGTTATTATGTGCGGTTCTGGTACGTTTGGTTATCATGTGTATATTGTGTATATTAAAAATCATACCATTGTATGATATAGACTTGTTTGTAATTTGATTTTTTTTAGATTATGTACTAGTTTGAGTTCATCTAGTACTCGCCATTCTCATAATGAAAATATACGCACATGATCAATCCGAGTATACTGTCTAGAAAATATCCGCCTACCCACAATGTGTGACTCTTCTGTCTCATGCCATACTAGTATAATGTGCATACTATCAGCGGCGCGTGCAGAAAATAGCAGGTCTATGACCTTCGTCGTCCACTGGTGACCCATTGAAATATATTCCGGAGCACCTCCAATCGTGTTACCCTATACTGGTCGTGAATACCGACTCTCAACTTTTATCGTTACATCCTCCAGTTTTAGGGTCAGGACGGTCGAGCTCAGTTATCCTGCACCTGGACCTCAAGTTAATGTCAATTATTCGTGAACGCTTCCTTTGGAATCACGAGGATGGCTCCCAAAGGAAGCATTTGTTACCTGATCTGGGGCATTCGTCGTAGACATTTAAGCTCAGCGGGACGACCGTCTAGGGTTGGCTTGGTGACTCTATGGTAAATCTTACTGGGGTTCAGGCTTATTTATTAGCTGTGGTGTGTAAACAAGTGATATCTTAACAAATCTCCTGGAATGATAGTGACTTCAAGTCTCAGCCCATTACCACCAATGCAAACAGATATCGATGATGCATGTATCAAACTTTAAAAACAACTTTTTTTCGACTGAAAAAATATAAGGTGTTTCTTGCCCTGCTTGCCGTGCACATTAATATCCAACATATGTCTAAACCATAGAATTACCATGTGACGCACTGGTGATTGGGTCTTTTGACAAAACAGTTTGGATGAATGATCAGTACATTCGAAAATATACTTCAAACATCACTTGTGCACCTGACCCCGTCGTCCACCAGGACAATATGACCAAATAGTGAATGCATTACATTAAGATGGCAGTAATGGGGAACACACGTTCATTCATGTACTTTAAACTCGCGTTGACACCAGACGAGCATCACGCGAAGCTTATAGAGTCAACAAGTCCATTACGCTCACAAGATGGTTCAAACTCGATTATGTTTGTATATACAGAACATTAAACTGAAAGAATGGCAGCATGTGTGTGGGTGAATCAAATTTCAATGCATCGATCTTCTACCTCGAAGTTAATCTGAAAATAGGTCAAGTATGTGGATTACACATGAGGGTAAACAAGCAAACAGCAGGTATCCACAGTTTCTCGTGGCTCAACCTTCGGACTTGGGTGGCATTTCAAGGACACACTTAATACATCACTCTCTAATTGCGAATTTATTCTGGAAGACAAAGGGTAGAATTTCAGGCTTTGGACAAGCTTCAGGGAGGACCTAACTGTCTTTAGCGTAATACGAGTATAATTCGCTTCTGGTGTATTTACCTATGTGTATTTTGTGTACTTGTTTTGCATTGTTTCTATTGCAAAATGTTATACTTTACGTTTGTTATTAACATCATCAAAATCTGGATGTATTGGTGGTAATAGATTGATACTTACATTGATAACTTGTTATTGATTTTTGAGGTTGTCGTAGCCATATATTGCAATGAACGGAATAGACTACCTTTTGCACAACGTTTTAGGGATGGTTAGTGATTAATATTTCCATTCATAAGTCATAACTCATCTCTACTTGGCATCAAGAAGTTTCCATTGTATAATGCTGAAAGGGTTAACTACACGAGCGTATACTGTGTATACCAGTCACGTCCATTGCTTTGTTGAGATGTGCCTGGAAAGGAGAGATCCAATGTTTGATTGAACGAAAGTCACGGGTTTGTAAGGAACTGCCAGTATTCAGATTAGTGTTATATGCTAGGTGTTAGTGTTAAGTTGGGGCAGAGTTTCCTGGTTTATCAAGGAATGAAATTGTGAAACCAGCAGCAAATTGATAATCTCTTGATAAAAACACCTCTATCAAATGTAGTGTGAACAACAACAATATTGTGTTCAGGGAACAGTTGTGTTGCTATACAAATGTCAATTCAATACTCTGTGTACATTGTCAAGACAACTGCATTGTCTTCTACTGACCATATACATTTATCATACTGCCAACCCAACTCTGGTGTTTAGTTTCTTAGTCTTTCTCAACATTGCTCCTCAAATTCTAGGTATCAGTAATCTGGTAGAATGATGTGCTGCTGGCATTCAATAAAAGGGCGTTACATGTCAGGCATCAAATGGTGTCACTTATACATCTAATTATAACCTTCAAAGTATCCAAAGTGTGACATGGTCAAAGTTATATCAGAATCAGGCTTTTGTAAATCAAACCATGAAACTTTCATTATGGTCTCTTATTGCATTTTATACAAGGCTTTCGTGACACAAGGTTCTTTTTAAAAACTTTCCCAATGAGAAACTAAAAGATGAGTATATTATAAAATATAAGAAAACAATCATATTGCATACTATATGATGAAGTATCCCTTCACTGAAAATTATTGAGTAAAGCAATTTCGTGGCCACGCTAACGTCACTGCACAGATTGCGATATTGCATAAGCGTATATATTGTACGCTGACTAGTCGATGTAATGGGAAACAACCTGTGCATTTATCGAGATAAGAAATAATTATCTACAGTCTATTGAGATAAGGAGCGCAGCAGGCTTCGATCATTGCATTCGTGTAGTATTATGATATCAGGTCGTATGAATGGTGATAATAGAAGAAGCACAATGCATGATCATGTCCATTTGGCACTCCTAGTGCCTGGTCATTAGATTGGAATGAGAATGGGGAATATGATTCAACACATATGCGTGCAATGTGCAGAGCAGTCTTTGTGATTGATATGATTATTTGCGAAAAATCCTTAATCGATTTGAACATCGATTACTGTTTGTTTGTATTTTGTCATGTTTTTACTGTCGTTGGTGATTAAGGTGTTCTGATATATTTGGCGATGGATTTTCAATATTTTGCGGCACTGACATTTAAACTCAGATTAGCCAAAAAGCTGCCCACACTCTGTATACATACTAGTATGCCATTTACAGATTTGAAGCAATATTCTTATTATGTACTCGCCAACCCATACTTATTTCATCCAGCTCAAATGAAATCATGTGATTCTATAACAGTGATATTATATTTTTACAGAGAAGAGCGTTTCGTCAATATACAAATCATAGATTTTTTTTTCAGCCAGTTCGAAATATACACATTAATGTCAGAATTTATCACACAATCAACTTCACTCATTCTATGATAATCCCCAAATTTTCCCATTTTTGTCATTATGATCAAGCATGGGGCCCACGAGCCAATCAGACGAACATCATCTTCAAAGTTCCAGAATAGGGCGTTGCTTATGATTCTACTTTACCATGAAATGCTATGTTTGGGTGCCAGAAAAGTAATTTCTCTGAATGTAGAAGGATATTTGTGTGGTTTGTTTATGAGCTCCATATTTCTGTCATAACCTGAGAAAGGAATGTTTTGCATTGTCACAAATACTTCACACATTGTCTTGATATGAATGGAATGATACCTCTCAGGTGTGAACAAGGCTACATTACACTTTCAAAGCTAGTCTTCTCAATGAGTGCATAACAACTATTGAAAATGTGTATGATGGTGCATTATCATGCTATGAACAATCTCTAGTTCAGAAATCACAAAGTACCACAATTCTAGTGCCATCGAAACTCATTCTAAGTGACGATCATTCTCACGAAAATGACAGTTGAATTCGAGCAAACTCCGCCCATCATATGTGCCCAAGTAAACACCAGTGATGGACGACACCAACATGACATCCCACTAATTGTGTTTGTTCTTCATAAATAAATCAGGGTTACTCTGGTACGACTCGGCTTACTCGAGTGCGACTAATAATCTGGTACATACAGATATTTAAATTTGGAATCAATTTTGAAATCAGCCAAATTTAGCATTTTTGTTTGTCACGCAAACTTGAAAGTACATCTCGAGATAGTCGGGAATATATAGGAAATATGCACAGTTCGACAACAGATACTTAAAAAATTGCCGTTGATCGTGCATGAAAAAAGTGGATAGAGAATGATCGGCCTGTCTACATTGCCGGTTGCCACAGTATCTGGACAAAAACCAATGACGTCATGAGACTGTGTGTAGAAATCGCCCGCAAGGCGGGCCGCTTTGAGAAAGAAAATCTTGCGAGATTGAGTGGCCTGAATTTGAATTTTGATTTGCCAACTCAATTTAGTCACGTAATACCCCTTTTCAGACCCAAATTTGTACGATTTCTCATTTTATAAACAAAATGAAGCTACAGCAAAATGAATAATTTTTGTCAATTCTAAAAGTGATTATAGCTTTAATCACATGGCTGTTAAACCAAATTGTCAAAAATTTCGTACATAACTGCAAAGGTGTGCACACCTCCATTGTCTTTTGAACAAATAAAAATATCACCCCTCTAATAAATTCATACACACATCAACCTGTTCAGTTACTTAACCACTGTATTTCAAGACAGAAAATGAGAAAGTGTCCGAATTGAGAGTGCATTCATGACAACATCATGGACTTTATTCATAGTATTCACGTCAAAACAAGATAAAACAAGAATTCCTATATGTCGTGAAATCATGTTTGATGATAGCGGAGAATAGATCATGAAGAGCTATTCTAAGGAGTATCCAAGGAATCAGAGCTTTGTCTTCGAGGTCACGAATAAAGCATTTGCATCCATCGGTTTTCTACACTGTCCCCACTTGATGTATATAGCAGTAATAATCCCTGTCCATTTCCTGTCAGGCCAGCGAAGTAATGAAGTCTCAATATGACTTGGGGTGATAGTCAAGTGATTCCCAAATGACTGTCTTGCATTTGACGACTGGTGGGTGGCTGTCATTCAATCTTATCAGTCTAACGAATAATGGTTGAAACACCGTACAGCAACATTTATGACGCACTCCACCATATACATAGATTGGCCTGGTGTATTTGGGCCCACTATTGTTTATAACAAAATGTTGGTATCAATATGAATATCTGTTTTGGCCAAAACCTTTTTAACGCCATTACAAACTTATGGTCAAAACATGTCAAATATTACCGGGAAATGTTATTGCTCAGTTGCTTATTTTGTATAATCATATCAAGAAGTGAGCATCACAAAAATTCATATTATTGTTCGCATTCCCAACAATGATTACTTTCAAGGATTGATACGGATGACTATGACACAATTTGTTGTGGATAGAATAACTAAATGTAGCATTAAGTATACATTTCCAGATATTTTGGATGGTTTGGCAACAATTGCAAACCATCTCAAATTACCTCACGAACTCACTGACAACGTATATTTTCGATAGTATGGCCCAGCAATGAAGGAACAATTTCTTCATATTTGAGTTTTATAATCGTGTTCGCAATCATTAAGAATACTCATTGATAGGTGATACCGTTCAATAACACAGGTACATTGATAGTAGTAATAAAATTCGCCTGGTAACGTGATTTATTCAGGCCCAGGAACATATTGTAAGACTAAACATGGGTGCTAGTGTGAACAACATCTGTTGACGTGTACCAGTTAGTTATGTATTTCATCATAGTAGTAACAAAATACTCGTATGCCAAAAACACTAATGATTCGATCAGTTTGATATCATGGCCAGCTCAGGGATATCAAATTACGGGAATATGTCAACCGACTATTCCAGCCCGCAAATTGCAATGATTGTGAATATCAAGATTGGTAATCGATCTTCACAATAGAAGCTTGTTCTGTGAGTGTGTGAGATGGTAGAAAATTTGTCGCAGCAGAAGATGTAGTAATCCGCCACTTTCAAAGCATGTCCCTGACCTACATCGAGTTATCTGAATCACAAATCATCCTAGTTAATGTATGATATCGACGTATACGTTCGTTATTTTATTCTTCCAGATTATGTCTGGTATAAGTACAACTAGTAGTATTTTTGTAGAATAAAAATATACGCACATATTAAATGAATGTATACTGACTATAAAATATTTGCCTACCCACAGCACGTGACTATTCTGTCGCCTGCCATAGTATGAATGACATCGGCAGCATGTGTAGTAAATAGCAGGTTTATGATTTTCAGTTACTGGTGAGCCCGGGAAATTCATTCCAGAGCACGTTCAATCGTGAATTCCTACACCCATCGTTGATACCACCTCTCAACTTTTAGCGTTGCAACCTTGAGTATTACGTTCAGGACGGCGGAGCTCAGTTGGCCTGCACCTGAACCTCAAGTTAAGATGGTGAAACCCTGCCGATTGTTGGCAGTAAATTTCACGACTTTAGTACCGCATACAAAATCTGAGCATTTGTCATAAAACTTCTGGTAGTCCGAAGTGACTTTTTGCAGTTGGAGTGAATAGAGGAGTCATTTTCATGTTTTAGAAAAATACAATCTTCGACCTGAAACGTCTGGATCATTCCGGATCATAACGATAAAGTTGGTACATCCGTTCTCAATATCAATCACGTAATGTTTAGAATACATCGACTTTTTACATAGTGGAGCAGTCAGTGTCTATGAGCCGAGAATTACTTTTTGAATTTACCGCCTACATTTGTCACAAAATGCCCGACTGTCTTTGACACATTTACGAAGTGCGCCATTTTCAAAATATCACGTGGATTTGGACAACACACAGACTTGAAATATCATCTATTATTTTGATGATTTTCAAAGAATAACTGACTTACTGGGAATTGGTACATCGTAGACTCCATAACGAGCTATCCAAAGCCATGTGACAACGCGTTTTCCCCCGTAAAATTGAGTCTGAACATCGGCTACTTTCAACGTCAGGTGCCACGAAATCGTGTTTACATATTTCCCAGGTCAAAGTTTAATGTATCCTTACGCGAGACTTATCTTTGGTCATGTCGATTCTGGTAATCTGTATAATCCATTGATCACACCAAATAATCCACTTTCTGAATACTGAACGGGATCACGACAGAAAATGTTCGCAGTACGACACATTACATGTGTTTTGTGATATCAATTGGTAGCGGTCATCCTCGGAATATTTCCTTCGGTTGTGAAGACCATATTTTGCGACTATGAGATTCGGTAGCTTCGTCTCCAAATGTTTTCCCGCGAGGCCCCAACAGTCCCATGTGTTATGCATGTATATCGGCATATGACGGAGGTAATCCCAGAAATATGTACATAATCGAAGACATATTAGTTCATAGACAAAGAATTGTTGTAGATCGGGGAATGACAAACACTGAAAACCATGTTTCCAGACGATAACTGACATATCGCTCACCACGTGAGTTTGTATTCGCTCCGGTGAGAAAGCCGTTGAAATCCGTGCATAGGGTTTTGAGTTCAATGTGAAGAGCAATACTCACTAGCTGCTCAAGTCCAATCTCGATCAGTGATCGCATGGAACCACACGGAAAATCGTCGAGCACATGTCCTGGGGCGGATTATTAACCCTCTTTCAACCCTTCTTGCACATTGGGAGTTCATTTTCACAAATAGGTAATATAATACTATAGTTGTTCAGGTACGTACACGTAATTTAAGCATTCTGTATATTGGAGCCCCGTCTCTATCAACACTGATGAAGTATCTATGAGTACCTATTCCATAAGTTCGTGGTTAAATACATCTCGATAACAAAATGAAACTGTATGTAGATGTATATCTATCTGTATGTCAAGAAATTTAAATCAGGTGCCCTGATTGGCACAAGTATATGAGGTAATTATCAATAAGCAGCTATATGAGTTATTCATATCACCAACATAATATATATTTCTCTAAATTAAGAAGTTTACTTGATTGTAATATTCCAATGATCAATTCAAGGCAATGTGATTGGTATCAGCAACAGAAGAGAGTGCCATCTGACAAATCCATCATCTCATATTTTTCTGACTCCAGATGACTCCAGATGTTGCTGACAACTCCACACCACTTTCCTGACAGCTCAGCCAGAAGACAACACAACCAGAAGCTCCATAAATCCTGGTTCAAGTCTCAATCAGAAGACAGGCAATAGCAGCTCCACACCACTTGACTGATCCCCCAGTGACAGGCACCCAGGAGCAATCATTCATTTGGCCAACAATATGGATGTCAAAGCATAACAACAACTTGTGTTTTAAAGTTTGCACCAATATATACATGTATATTAAAACAATATATATATAATTTCAAATTAAGTGCATGTTGGATCTGTGTTTCTGAAAAACCTGTATAGAATTGCACACCACCATTTTGGGTATTGTAGTGTCAATAAGACAATTGGATATCTTAAACAACAGCAATTTGGGGATTCAATGGCCAATTAATAATATTTCAATATTTTATATTTTAATGGATAAAGTGGCCAACACATTGTATGTATCAAAAATTTGTTATTGATACACATGTGTAGGTCAGAAATACATTATGGAGATTTGAATGGCAGTGTATCAAGTGGCCATGTGCAATATTGTTTGCCAATTATGATAAATTCATAATCTTTTTGATTGGTATTATATTTGATTTATTTTGTTCTTGTTTACCTTCCATGTACAAACTTTGTAAGATAAACATATGGATAAGGATTATACCACCAAATACACTATTTATTCATGACATTTCTTGTCTGGTATGTTTGATATCATACCTGTGATCCATGTATGTCAAAAGATGAAGTGCTCCAATTCATAACTCATGAATTGTACTAATAAAATGCTACCACTGTGTGAATTTCACATCAATTATGTTGACACAACCCATGTGCAATAATGATACTTTAATGTCACATGTAATCATGATGACAATGAATCAAAAGCCTGGTGATATTTACATTTACATGTTATTGGGATCAGGATGTATCCTGTATCTAGCTTGGGGTTTGTGTTCTTTGTATGCATAGACACAAGCATTATGCACAATAGGGTCAGTGAATACATACATGTACTGTTAGTTATTTGATGAACACAGAGTGTTATGAATTATGCCGAATGCAAGAAGATGTTACTTCCCCAGAAGTTTTAAACTTATAACTGTCACTTTGGAAATACGAGTTATTATTTGCATTGATCAGGTGAATAGAGTAGTGTCATGGCCCAATGCACACAGAAGCCCTAGCATGTAGCAGTCTACATGTAAAAGCCAGTGTGAAGTGTGCACAGTGGAGCATATGATATTGAAGTCTCCCTCTCACTGTGGCAGTGTCTTGAAGGGTTAAAAAATAGTGCCTGTGCTGGCCACTTGGGAAAAATTTTCAGTTGTCAATAAATGTCTGAACTTCAAAAATCATTTGTGATGCAATGGATTTGAATTTCAAAAAAATATTTCTCGGCTCATAAACTAGCATATGTAGTAATGCTCAGAAAAATACTTGGAACATTCGTAATCGACTTTTTCCACAAGAACGGATGTCCCGAAATTTTGGTAGTCAATTTCACCAATTTTAACATAAGATGCATAATAACTGCGCGTAAAATGCTTTAAATTAGTTATTAACATGATAATATAACATTTATGTGAAATATGTGTTCATTTCTTCAAGAAAAAACATTTTCAAAAATATTCAGTGCGCATCACTGACTAAAATATGGCGAGGGTAACAACCCCTTAATGTCAATCATACGTCAATGTTTGTTCCCTGGGAATCACGAGGATGGCTCCCAAAGGAAGCATTTATCACCTGATCCAGGTCACTCGTCGTAGACATTTAAGCTCAGCGGAACGACCGTCTTAGATTGGCTTGGTGACTCTGTGCTAAAACCTAGTGGTATTTAGTATTATTTATCAGCTCCAGTGTGTAAAGAAGCAAGATCCGAACAAATCTCTGAGAATGATGTAGTGATTGTAAACAGCATCTATTACCACTGTAACAAAACCATGCAACTGCCGCGCTGAAACGTTCGTTAGGAACGGTCACGTGATCTACAAAGTCCACTTGCGAAGACACCATTCGCGGAAGAACCGTTCGCGGAAGCACGATTGCGGAAGCATCATTAGCGGAAGCATCGTTCGCGGAAGAACCGTTCGCGGAAGCACGATTGCGGAAGCATCATCAGCGGAAGCATCGTTCGCGGAAGAACCGTTCGCGGAAGCACGATTGCGGAAGCATCATCAGCGGAAGCATCAGTCGCGGAAGCACCGTTCGCGGAAGAGGAGCCTTCGCGGAAGAACCGTTCGTGGACGCAGTCTTCACCACGTGGAGAAGAGTGCGGAAGATACGTTCGCGGACGAAGATGCGCGCGCAGCCACCCTGGCTATATAAGGGAGAGCGGACGGCCGCTCTGAGAGCACTGCAACAGCGACATCGACCGTGGGGAGATCGTCACCGCCACAGCCAAGGGACTCGACGAACTCCGTGCGGACGACTCCTTCTTCAGGGCCTTAGAGTCAACCGGGATTAGACCGACTACCTGGAGAAACCATTCGACTAAACGGGACGGGAAACTTCAACGGGACGGGACAGAGAGACGCCGCCGGCTAAGAACTCTTTTTAGTTGTGCCCTCGTGCACTATTTATTTTTGAAATGTGATCATACAGTGCTCCATGTCTGAACTTCATATTTGTACGTCACGTGGGTGACCAGCCATACAATTGTAAGTTGATTTGATGTATATAAATCTTCAATTTATTTACATCTGAGTTGCTTCTTGCCTAAGTGAAGCCGGTAGGCTACGGAGTGATGATACACCAGCGTTGGGGGACACCAATTTAGTGACGGCTCTCGAATCACAACGAGCGGGAGTTACATAAAGTCTATACGATCAGAGAAACCAGGTTTTTTGGGCCACACCGAAAACAAGTCATTACCAAACGTCACAACTTGGTGCCGTGACCAGGATCCCCGAGGGTCTACTGCCAGGGAACGAACCTCAGCATCACTCATGTCCGGCGAAAACGACGAAACTGCCCCAGGGAAGACAGGAGGTGAAGAGGAAGACTCTTCGCGGACGGCCTCACTTGCGGACGAGGAAGACAGCGGTTCGCGGAAGCCGACCTTTGCGGAAGAGGAAGACGACCGTTCGCGGAAGACGTTCGCGGACGACCACCGTTCGCGGAAGACGACCTTGGCGGAAGAGGCCGACGACCGTTCGCGGAAGACAACGTTCGCGGAGGACGACCGTTCGCGGAAGAGCAGCTTCACAGCCAGGGGTAGACGGGACGTTTCGACGAGTGAGGAGCAACCAGGGAGGTCGAGACCTTCCATGGGCCAGTCGACTAGTCAACAGAGACCCCGGAGCCAGACACCCGACAACCGTTTTCTTTTCAGACACGACTCTGGGTGGCAGCACGATCGAGACAGGGAGAGGTCAACCTACCTTGAGAGCGTTAGGAGGGGCCCCGAGTTCCGACGAGTGCTGGGACCGGAGTACGTCAATCTGGACGGGGAGGACGGCGAAATCTGGGCGAGGAGGGATCGGCTACAGCTACCGGAGCAGAGTCCAAGTGTGGCACCTCCAGAGAATGCAGCATTGAGACGGCTTTGGGACCAGTCCCAGCAGCAGTCTGGTGCAACAGAGCAGCAGTCTGGTGCAACAGGGAAGCGGTCTGGTGTGACGAGTCGACAAACGGGAGTGACTGGAGGACGGGTTACTTGGGCTCCGACCCAAGAGAGCAGCTCGAGAGGGAGAGGACTTTTCGCGGAAGAGAACATTCGCGGACGAGAGGCATTCTTCGGCGACAGGGACGCTTGCAGCCGGGGATCCTTCGTGGATGAACGGGCTCGTGGGCGAGGGGGAGTCTTTGGTGACGAGGACGCTTGTGACCGGGGAGGGCCCTTCGCGGACGACCACGTTCGCGGACGAGGACGACTCGCGGAAGAGAGTGTTCGCGGAAGAGAGGAGTCTTCACCCAGACGGCGGCTCGACGAAAGGAGTGATCCAGGCGACCAATCTTCCTTTCCAGTTTTTCAGAATAGACGGGGAAGACCATTCGCGGATGAGCCGGTTCGCGGAAGACTCGCGGAAGATGGCGTTCGCGGACGTACATCTTTTGTGGAGGGACGTCTCCGAGACATCTTGGCGAACGAGCCCGTTCGCGGAAGACTCGCGGAAGACGGCGTTCGCGGAAGAGGCCTGTTCGCGGAAGAACTTCTTCGGGAGCTGTTGGCGGAGGAGTCCGTTCGCGGAAGGTTCGCGGAAGACAGCGTTCGCGGAAGAGAGGGGTCTTCACCCAGTCGACAACCGAGACAGCCAGCCTCCTGGAGAAATCCAGCTTCTATTTCAGTCACCCAGGGAGGCCGGAGACAGCACCCTTTCTCATCATCGGGCGATGAGGGGCCTTCATCTGATGGAGGGACCGAGAGCAGCCATGGTTACCCAGGACGGGGGAGGAGACCACCGAGGCGGGGACCGCCGCTGCACCGACGAAGCCCTAGGCCGAGACGGAGGCAGGAGGACTCGTCGTCCGAGGACAGCACAGCCTGGAATCAGAACGGCAGAAGGAACCGGAAGATGCTGACCCCTGACAAGTTCGATGGGACTTCCATAGAGTGGCCGGTGTACCGGGCCCACTTTGACGTCATCGCAGAGGTCAACGGATGGAGCAAGCGGGAACAGGGCGTCTACTTAGCCGGGAGCTTGACAGGAGAGGCGCGACGAATGCTGACCAGCCTGAGTCCTGCAGACCGGAGGGACATCGACGTTCTGACCGACAAGCTGACCCTACGATTCGACCCTGACTGTCAGGAGGAGTCCTACAAGGCGACCTTGGGACAGAGAACCCGCAGGAAGGCAGAGACACCCCAGCAGTACGGCTATGAGTTGCAGCGACTGGCCGGCCGTGGTTATCCGGATCTGAACTCCGCAGCTCAGGAGGCTATCGCCTTAGACCACTTCTGGAAGGGCCATCCAGATGGGGACATGAAGGTGATGGCGCTCATGAGGAAGATGAAGACCATGGAGGAGGCCATAGCGTTCGTGACCCAGTACGAATGTGTCAAACCCAAGCCTGGGAAGCCGGTGATGTCCATAGAGTCGGAGGACTCCGAGCCAGCTCTAGGACGGGTCCTACAGCTATTAAAGAACCAGCAGGGAGGCGAGATTACCACCAGTGGGCAGCAGAGCAACCAGCCGAACGTAGCGGGTCTACCCAGACTTCCCTACTTCAAGGGGCTCTTTGAGAGCCAAGACAGGAAGCTGGATCGACTAATCGAGCTGTGTGAGCAGGTGCTATCCATCAAGCCGAGGGCCGCCACTGCTGAGAACAAGGGACCAAGCGCTAGGCCGGGACCAGATGACTGTTGGTACTGTGGGAAGCCGGGTCATCGGAAGTACCAGTGTCCAGATCGGCCGCCACCTCGGACCAAGGAGGAGCGCTTGAGTCGACTAATCGAGGAGATTGGTGAGCGGAACAGTTTGACAGACGAGGAGTCGGAAAACCAGTAGGGCTCATACCAGCCCCCAACCGTATGGGCCATTGGCAGGTGTGTGCACGGCTTCACAGGCGAGAAGCTCGACGAAGACGTGAAGAACACATTGCCAGGGGGGAATTTTTAGTTTCACAGATTTTTAATAGGTTTTTCCGGTGTGCATCCGAAGTAACTGGATGGGCGCAGGAGGAGCTCGAGGATCGAATTCTCGACTATTTGGAGGGCAAGCCTGTCAACACAGACGGGAGTGCCAATGTACAGCAAACTGATGGAGCCGCGGAGCGTCTAATGACCCGCGGAGACGTCGACGAAATGCAGACTGATGGAGCCGTGGAGCGTCTGGGGACCCACGGAGACATCAACGAGGTTTCTGCTAGCAGCAAGGAGAACCAACAGGTTACAACCTTGAGGCTGGAGGCTGCGAAACAGCAGGGACCCCCCTATGCAACTGAACCACAAGCGGCCGTGAAAGAGGAGACGGAGGGCCGTTGGAGCGGAATGACCAAGGGGCCAGCGCAGCAGCTATTGCTGGTGGACGACTCATTACTTATCCGGAGCGGCGGTTCCGAGGGGAGTGATTCCCTTAAGACTGACAGAGAGGACCAGGGTGGTGCATCACTGTGGGTGGACGACTCAGTACTTATCCAGGGCGGCGTCCCTGAGGAGAGTGGCAGCTCTCTTAAGATTGACAGAAATGGCCAGGTGGTGTCGCTGTCAGCCGGTGCCCGAGGCACATTGGCGTGGTATGCGGCGTGCCACGTTATGGGGAAGGCGACTCGTATGTTGGTGGACACGGGTGCCTCTTCCACCGTTCTGGACGAGTGTCTCTTCGACCAAATGGATGACGAACATAAAGCAATGATAAGGCAGACGAGAATAAGGTTACGGGCAGCAACCGGAGACTACTTACAGGTTCAAGGAGAGATGACAGTTCAACTTCTACTGGGCACACGACTCGTGTCGGCAGATGTACTGGTAGCCAAACTAGGGATCCCGGGAGTGTTGGGGCTTGATGTACTTCAACAGATTGGGGGACAGCTGGATCTGCGTAAGGGCGAGTGGCAGGTGGGCGACACTACCGTAGTGATGAGCTCGGGCCACGAGGACGCCGTCTACACACTGGTGACGGAGGAGACGGTCGTCTTGCCACCCTTTTCAGAGATGATGGTGGACCTCAAGCTGACAGGAAGTGAGGGAGGAGTTCCGAAGGCCGGCCTCGTGCAGTCCGCAAGAGAGCCGTTGGAGGACGACCCCCTCGTAGTGGGACGAGCCCTGGTACGACCCCGAGGACGCCTGGTACCGGTGGTACTTCTGAACGCCGGCGCTGGAGCTTGCACTGTGCTGATGGGGACCATCCTAGCCGAGCTTCACGGAATAGAGGCCGTGATCGACCTGGGATTTCGTCCCGATGGAGGGAAAACAACCCAGAATGAACCTAAAAGGGAACAGTGGTACCGGGAGGAGAGCGGGAGGGAGCATGAGCCCCTTACACCAAACTCCACCAAGTGGCGGAACCGGACGCCTGAGCAGCCCGAAACCAGAGTGCACGCCATGCACGCAGAATCGTCGACGAAGACACCAGAGTGCCCGGAGCATTTAGAACCGCTCCTGGAGGGAATGCATCCGAACTTGACGGAAAAGGAGGTGGAGGTCGTCAGCGATCTCCTTCGACGCCACCAGCAGGTCTTTATGGGACCAGATGGGAGGTTGGGCCGGACGTCCCTGGCGAAACACGTCATCGACACGGGAGATCACCCCCCGATCAAGCAGCCTCTGAGGAGAGCCCCGTACTACCAACAAGAGCTGATCGAGGACGAGGTCGACAAGATGTTGAAAGCTGACGTTGTGGAGCCAAGCGACAGTCCATGGTCGTCTCCCATCGTGCTAGTGAAAAAGAAGGATGGTGCACTGAGATTTTGCGTCGACTACCGCCGTCTAAATGATGTCACCCGGAAGGATGCGTACCCCCTGCCTCGAGTCGACGAGAGTTTTGATACCTTGTCAGGAGGACGATATTTTTCGACGCTAGACTTGGCTAGTGGTTACTGGCAGGTCGAGATGGACGACAGGGACAAGGAGAAGACGGCGTTCACTACCCGTAGTGGACTCTATCAATTTAAAGTGATGCCGTTTGGATTGGCGACGGCCCCGGCTACTTTTGAGCGTCTAATGGAGCTGGCACTGAGGGGACTCCAATGGAAGCGTTGTCTAATTTATTTGGACGATGTCGTCTGTCTTGGAAAGACTTTCCAAGAAGCCGTGGACAACCTCGAGGACGTGTTCCGGAGACTGCAGGCTGCCGGGCTGAAGCTGAAACCCGCCAAGTGTGAGCTGTTTCGACAACAGGTCAACTTCCTGGGCCATGTCGTGTCCGACCGAGGCATCCAGTGCGACCCTGCCAAGGTCGAAGCTGTAACAAAAATGGTTCCTCCGACCACCTTGACAGAACTAAGGAGCTTCCTTGGGTTCGTGGGGTACTACCGCAGATTCATCCCTGACTTTGCCACCCGAGCGGGACCCCTCAACCACCTGTTAAAGAAGGAAGTCAACTACCATTGGAGCGAGGCTCATCAGCAGGCGTTCGAGGCGCTGCGTCAACCCCTGACCGAGCACCCCCTGCTGGTGTACCCTGACATGGACCAAGAATTTATTTTAGATACTGATGCTAGCGGCTACGGAGTGGGAGGCGTCTTATCCCAAGTGCAGGACGGACGAGAGCGGGTGATCGCCTATGCTTCCAGAACCCTGAGGGACACCCAGCGGAATTACTGCACCACCAAGCGGGAGCTCCTGGCCGTCGTCAGTATGATACACCATTTCAGACATTTCTTGTGGGGGAGAGCGTTCTTACTACGAACCGACCACGCCTCTCTCAAGTGGCTACTGAACTTTCGGGATGCGGAAGGAATGATCGCTAGATGGGCAGCTCGCATCGCCAGCTACGCCTTCAGGTGTGAGGTCCGACCGGGAGTACAACACGGGAATGCAGACGGGATGTCCAGATGCCGACAGTGCCGGAGACCGGATTGTCCCGCCCCTCGCCACACCACAAGACCCGAAGGAGAAGAGGAGGCCTGTCCGACTCAGGAGGAGTGTCCCCTACCCCTGGAGGACCTCTCTGACGAGGATCTGCTTCCACCGATCAGCGGAGAAGGATGGAGCCCCGGAGGACCTCAAGTTAACATCTTGCGGGAGGTCCCTGTGGAGCCCTGGACGGAGGACTACTATTGCGGAGATGGAGTCGGGATATTCCAGATCTGGGAGGTGCGCTGCCAGGAGGACCCGAGGACGACTACCCAGCCGACCGAGGAATGCCTGCCTGACCGGAGCCCCCCACAGACGGAGGAAGGAGCCAGGAGCGTCTGCAGAACCCTGCATCAGCTCCGCCCCTCTGCCTGGGTTTGGTTTCTCCTGATGATGCTCCTCGCACTGCATGGTTTGGGGCCGGAGGTTGTGGCCGGAGCAGCGATCGGCGCGACGGCCGACGTGTGGATGCGCTGCCGAGAGGAGCCCTTCCTGGACCCATGCCCCAACCCTGTGATCCGAGATCCAGACAAACAAATGCTAGCTGTCACGCGGGCTATGGCTACGGGAGGACGCCGGAATCCGATGGAGGGAGCCCCGGAGGCCCAGGTCCTGAATGGTTATTCCCAGGAGGACCTAGTGACCCTTCAACGAGCCGACCCTGAAGTTGGAGGCATCCTCGGGTGGAAGAATATTTTCACTGAGAGACCTGCATGGCCCGAAGTCAGAACAAAAAGTCAGCAAATGAAGACTCTGTGGCAACAGTGGGACCAGCTGGAGCTACGTGATGGGCTTCTGTACCGGCGGTACCAAGCGGCTTGCCAGAACGCACCAATCCATCAACTGGTCGTTCCACAGGTCCTGAGACACGCCGTCATGAAGGAGGTCCACACCGGCAAGCTGATGAGTCACCAGGGAGTCACCAAAACAGTCCACCGACTAAAAGCGAGAATGTACTGGCCGGGTATGACGAAGGACGTGGAGCGTTGGTGCCGGGAGTGCCTGAAGTGTAGTGGGAGAAAGCCGCGACCGGGGCCCAAGTACCACCCCATGGGAAATCTACCGGTAGGCGATCGGCTAGAAAGGGTGGCCATGGACATTTTGGAGCCTGGAACGATCACCAATTCTGGGAACCGGTATATACTGGTCGTGGGTGATTATTTCACCAAGTGGACTGAGGCCTACGCTCTACCCAACCATGAGGCTCAGACGGTGGCGGACGTCTTTGTGACTGAGTTCGTGTGCCGCCTGGGAATGCCAGCCAAGATACACACCGACCAGGGACGAGAGTTCGAGAGTAAGCTTTTCCTTGAGATGATCAAGATCCTAGGAGGGGAGAAGAATCGGACGACCCCTTATCACGCCAAATCAGACGGGATGGTCGAGCGATTCAACCGGACCCTGCTGAACCTTCTGGCCGTGGTCGTGGACGAGAACCATGACGACTGGGACGACCATCTGCCCTACGTGATGGCGACTTATAGAACATCAGTACACGAAAGCACCGGGTGTACACCATTTCGAATGATGATGGGACGGGAGGCAACCACCCCATTGGACCTGAGGTACCGGACGAAACCGGACGATTTGGGAGGACCAGTCCCCGAGTGTGCGTCCGAATACGTCGAATGGGTGAAGGAAGTCACCATACAAGCTCACGAGACTGCCCGAGAGTGCCTGAAGACGGCTACGGTGCGACAAAAGCGCCATCATGACGTAAAATCAGCCGCTCGACATTTTCCGGTGGGCACCTGGGTGATGTATTGGTACCCTCCAAAGGCTAGACCAAAACTAGGACTAGGGTGGACGGGACCTTATCTCGTTGTGAAGTCTCATCTCGGATGGATGGTGTCCATACAAGATCGACCCGGTGGCAAGATTAAAGATGTCCACATTGACAATATAAAAAGGTGCTGGTTCACCCCTGAAACCGACGCCTGGATACCCAATCCGGACGATGTGACCCCAGTCCGGACCCCCAGTGATGACGAGGGACGAGTGGAAAACAGCGGGAATGCAGTCCAAACGATGTAAACGATGACGGGAGCGTTCGCGGAAGAACCGTTCGCGGAAGCAGCGTTCGCGGAAGCAGCGTTCGCGGAAGTACCGTATGCGGAAGCACGTTCGCGGAAGCAGCGTTCGCGGAAGAACCGTTCGCGGAAGCAAGAAAAACGTTATTTCGTTCCACGACAATGCTTTTTCCCCCAGATCCCTGGTCCGCGCCTTTTCTATATAAGCAGGCCGGCCTACGATTCCGTCATCACTTCAACCATGAACACACCAACTCTGCAGATCATTGAGATACCCGCATTTGCAGACGAAGATTTCGGGGACGTTCCAGATTTCGACTTGGCTGACTTTCTGCCCCTTGAAGTCGACAAGATGAGCGACCCACCTACCAAGACAGACAAGCCTGACCGAAAGCGGGAGCGCTCGAGGAGCCGGGAGCGTCGTGAGGAGCCCCGAGGAGGTCGACGGTCCCCTGCCCGGAAGTTGTCCACCGAGAGAGGGCGACGCTGGTGCAGCCCCTGCCGGATCCACGTGACGGCATCCAACTTTAGCCGACACGTGGCGACCAAACACACGCAGAAGGAGGGGCGGCACCTCTGCAAGATGTGCAGCCAGCGATTCGCCCGCCGAGCTGACAGAGACCGGCATGAGACGTCGCATGCCAGCGGCAACACCCTCAAGCCAGGACGGAGGAGGACGACGACCGACACGCCCGTGTCCGACCCCCGAGATGGTCCGACTACTGTGTCTGCCCCTGAGCTGAAGACTGTCAGCTTTGCGGCCAGCGGGACGACCAGCTCCACGCCGTCAAGCCCCCGGGAGGACGCCCCCAGGTCAGAGGACGCCCCAGACCCCGAGGACGACCCCCCGAATAGCGAAGAGGAACCGGAGTCTCAGCAGGAGCGGAGAGAGGCGGAATCCCCGGAGGCCCCCACCCCCGAGGACGACGGACCCCCCGTTCCCAGAGACTCGGCCCCTACCTACAAGCCCCTAGACCTGAGTTGGTACCTCAAGCCCGTTCCGGAGGAGGAGGACCAACTGCGACTGTATGTGGAGGGCCTGGGCAGAGCGGTCACTGCCGGAGAGAAGGCCCTGGAGGACCTGGCATCCACGATAGCCATGGGACGACGCCACCTCACCCAAGCGGAGGCTCGGCTCCAAGCCAAGGAGGAGCAGAGACAGCTCGAGGCCGAGGTGCTGCAGCTGCGAGGGGAGGCCTCTCAACGAGAGAAGAGCCACCGGAAGGAGCTGCGAGCCCACGTCCGAGAGACCAAGCTGCTCCGGGAACAGCTCCGAGCATATACAGACACTCGGGACAGGCTGGCGGAGACGTCCGAAAGCGAGGTGGATCGCCAGTGAAGTGGAGGGAGAGAGCCCTGTAAACAACAGACAGGCAGGAAAAGACGAAGAAGGAGGAAGAAGAGAAAAGAAGAGAGAGAAAGGATCAACGGGGACGTTGATCTCCAGAAAGGGTGGAGTTGTAACAAAACCATGCAACTGCCGCGCTGAAACGTTCGTTAGGAACGGTCACGTGATCTACAAAGTCCACTTGCGAAGACACCGTTCGCGGAAGAACCGTTCGCGGAAGCACGATTGCGGAAGCATCATTAGCGGAAGCATCGTTCGCGGAAGAACCGTTCGCGGAAGCACGATTGCGGAAGCATCATCAGCGGAAGCATCGTTCGCGGAAGAACCGTTCGCGGAAGCACGATTGCGGAAGCATCATCAGCGGAAGCATCAGTCGCGGAAGCACCGTTCGCGGAAGAGGAGCCTTCGCGGAAGAACCGTTCGCGGACGCAGTCTTCACCACGTGGAGAAGAGTGCGGAAGATACGTTCGCGGACGAAGATGCGCGCGCAGCCACCCTGGCTATATAAGGGAGAGCGGACGGCCGCTCTGAGAGCACTGCAACAGCGACATCGACCGTGGGGAGATCGTCACCGCCACAGCCAAGGGACTCGACGAACTCCGTGCGGACGACTCCTTCTTCAGGGCCTTAGAGTCAACCGGGATTAGACCGACTACCTGGAGAAACCATTCGACTAAACGGGACGGGAAACTTCAACGGGACGGGACAGAGAGACGCCGCCGGCTAAGAACTCTTTTTAGTTGTGCCCTCGTGCACTATTTATTTTTGAAATGTGATCATACAGTGCTCCATGTCTGAACTTCATATTTGTACGTCACGTGGGTGACCAGCCATACAATTGTAAGTTGATTTGATGTATATAAATCTTCAATTTATTTACATCTGAGTTGCTTCTTGCCTAAGTGAAGCCGGTAGGCTACGGAGTGATGATACACCAGCGTTGGGGGACACCAATTTAGTGACGGCTCTCGAATCACAACGAGCTGGAGTTACATAAAGTCTATACGATCAGAGAAACCAGGTTTTTTGGGCCACACCGAAAACAAGTCATTACCAAACGTCACACCACAAATACATACAGATATCGATTAAGCCAATAGCAAACGTAACATTCTTCTTTTTTGGCAGAAACACCACTCAATAATGTAGTAGTTTTAAATGTTTGTTATTAGTATTATTATTTTTTAACATTTATCACGTTTGATTTTATTCAACAATTATTCATCAAATATCAATGTTTTTTTGTCTTGCTTTCTTTGTTGCAGACATATCCAACAGTTGTCTGGAAAAAAACAATACGATCACAAAATGGCACACCCCATTGGTGATTGGAGCTTTTGATGTTAGAAACAACAATTATTGTTCACCTGACCCCGTCGTCCACCATGGCAATATGACGAGATATAAAATGCACTGTATTGATGCTGACAATAACTGAGAAACACTCGTTCATCCCAGTACCTAAACTCGTGTCAACCACACACCACCACACCAAGCTTGTAAAGAGTCAACGAGCCTATTATGCGCACAAGATGGTTCAAGCTCGTTTATGGATGTATATGTTGAACAGTTTCTATATTCATGCGAAATACACATAAGGGTAAACAAGCAAGCAGCAGGTATCCCGTAGTTTGACCTGGGTTGTCCTTACGGGCACGGCTGGCATTTCAAGGATGCACTTAATACATGACTGTCTAATTGTGAATTTATTCTGGAAGACAAAGGGTAGAGTTTCAGGTTTTGGACAGCTTGGATTACCTGCAGAGAGGAAAGACAATAGGTTTTTTTAACGTTATACGAATAATAACTTCCGGGCGTAGTTACCTCAGTGTCATTATACAAATAATGGATGATGGGGAGTCCTATAGAGAGCTTACGGGATTTAGAAATATAGCTTTTCTGAATCCCGTAAACTCCGTGTTGGACGATCAACATCCAATCTTTGCTATATTATTATCAGTACGCCGTTTGCAACAACCACGCTGATTGGCTGCTATCGCAACATCGTCCAATATAGGCAATCCCATATTGAATTGAATTGAATGCGTTTATTTCAGACACAAGGTCCATATTTGAACAAGAATAAAAACAGAGGATATGCCCACATAAATGTGTGACAAGATATGCAAATAAACGATGACAACCAAAACAATTGCACATTATACAGTGTAAAACTCCCGTGTATATGGCAGGGCAAAAAACGTTTTGCAAGAATGTTAAGTTTGCATAAGAATATTGGTAGATTCCGAAACACGAGCGTTAAAACTATACATACATTTCCTATTAAGAATAATAAAATCATCAATACTTGTGGTAGTGAACATTCCACTGGCACTACATCTCCGGTCATAACCCATAAGAACTATTGCTAGAAGCCACTCGGACCTTGCGAAAATTCTTTTGGGAATAGTTCCACCGTGACTGGGTGCAGTGAAAACTGGTACAAAAAGTGCGGAATAAAACGAACTTTACACCAGAAGAGCGATGATAAATCTTGCTTATCAACATGTTTGATCTGGCGTAGATCACTGTCCGGAATCCGTTTCGGCAGAGGATATTGGGAAACGATATTTTTCGGTTGGGAAACGATATGTTCGATTGGGAAACGCCAAGCTGCAAGGGGGTATGTGTTGTTTTCCTCAATAAAGTATGAAAAAATAGGTGTAATCGTTAATCAGAAGAAAGACAAATATGCGCTAATGTTGTATAAAGTCTCCAGTGTCGACCAAACCTGCTATACTGGATGTAATATCGTTTTTGTGACGTGAAATGCGATGAAAATCACACCGTTTTGAACAAACGAACACTGATGATTAAATATGTGTCTGATGCACACAAAAAGTAACACGAGTCAAGAGAAAGGTGTATTACATGATCCACACCGAAAAGAAACATTTTACATCGTCTCATGAATAAATGTTTGCTGATTTTCTGAACCATTGATGTTTCGGTGGGTAAACGATACTGTTCCGATTGGACAACAGTTCTGATATTGGTGTCTCGATTAGTAAACGATATTTTATTGGAAATTTAAGGCTCGTTTTTGGCTATTATTCATTCAGACTTATTATTTCTTCCAACAGATGGCGTCGCGCGGCTTCAACGCCAGGTGTTATAACTGTCATTCCAAGTTTGAAGACTCTAACCACATTGTGAAGCACTCATTTGACAAACACCAAGAAAAAACCCTTTTCAATACTGAGACCCGCTGTGGATGAGGGAAAAATTAGCCCAAAGGCTAGGAAATGTTACCGGAGAAATGTACAGTGTTAAGGTCTCAAAGCCTGCAACGGTAATTTTTCAATAATGTCTGCCCATCGGTAACATTGTTTTCTATGTTTATAATTGATTCCTAAGTTGGAAAGTCGATCATGAGCGAGATATTAGCCATATCGTGCTCTGACCTTGAAAATAAGGTCAAAGGTCAACTTCAAGCTTATGAGAATATTCGGCATATATCATTTCCTATATGTCCACAATTGATTCCTAAGCTTAAAGTTGATAATAAGTGATATATTAGCCACTTTGTTGTCTGACCTTGAAAATAAGATCAAATGTCACGAAACCTTTCAGCATATATCATTCCCTATATGTCCACAATTGATTCCTCAGCTGTAAAGTCTATAATATAAAGCAATATATTGGCCATTTTGTGCTCTGACTTTGAAAATGAGATCTAGGCCAAATTCAAGGTCATCAGGAAATTCGACGTATATCAATTCCTATATGTTCACATTTGATTCCCAAGCCATAAAGTCCATAAGGAGCGAGATATTTTGTCCTGTGACCTTAAAAATCAGGTCGACTGTGAAATTCAAGGTTATGAGAATATTTAGCACATATCATTAAGGCATTTCGGTTTTTTTTTTTTTTTTTTTTTTTTCTTCCGCCACTTTTGGTTTCCGGACGATAACTTTAGATTGCCTTGACGGATCCTCGTCAAATTTTCACCACAAGTCAGAAATGATATGTGGAAGAACCCTATCCTTTTTGAGCCGGATCCGAGGTCCGTGAGGTCCGTGAGGATGAAATCAAGGCTAATTTTGAGACTTGGTTTCCGGACGATAACTGGAAAAATATTTACGCAATAGTTGCAGAACTCTGCATGGAGGTTCATATGCCACCAGGGAAGAACCTTATTGATTTTGGGATCGTTCCGTCAAACGACCTTTGACCTAGAGGTCGAAATAATTTTTTGCTGATTCATCCTTGAGGCTTCCTGCATATCTCAGAAACCGTGCATCGTAGAGCGAAACGGACGTTATTTTCGGACTCGTCGCCCTAAACAAACATCTCTAGGGTGTATTATTTTTTTTGATCCGGCTCCGAGGTCCGTGAGGTCCTTGAGGATGAAATCGAGGCTGATCTTGAAACTTGGTTTCCGGACGATAACTCGAAAAATATTCAGGCAATAGTTGCAGAATTTTGCACGGAGGTTTATATATCAACAGGGAAGAACCCTATTGATTTTGGGATCGATACGTCAAACGACCTTTGACCTAGAGGTCGAAATAATTTTTTGCTGAGTCATCCTTGAGGCATCCTGCATATCTCGGAAACGGTGCGTCGTAGAGCGAAACGGACGTTATTTTCGGACTCGTCGCCCTAGACAAACATGTCTAAGGGGTATTATGGATGAACTTTGACCTTGACCCGAATTTTTTTTGTCGAGTCGGCATTTTTCGTTTTCGTCGATATCTCGGAAACGGTGCTTCGTAGAGCGAAACGGACGTTATTTTCGGACTCGTCGCCCTAGACAAACATGTCTATGGGGTATTATGGATGAACTTTGACCTTGGCCCGAAATTTTTTTGCCGAGTCGGCATTTTTCGTTTTCGTCGATATCTCGGGAACGGTGTGTCGTAGAGCGAAACGGACGTTATTTTCGGACTCGTCGCCCTAGACAAAGATGTCTAAGGGGTATTATGGATGAACTTTGACCTTGACCCGAAATTTTTTTGCCGAGTTGGCATTTTTCGTTTTCGTCGATATCTCGGAAACGGTGCGTCGTAGAGCGAAACGGACGTTATTTTCGGAGTCGTCGCCCTAGACAAAGATGTCTAAGGGGTAATATGGATGAACTTTGACCTTGACCCGAAATTTTTTTGCCGAGTCGGCATTTTTCGTTTTCGTCGATATCTCGGGAACGGTGTGTCGTAGAGCGAAACGGACGTTATTTTCGGACTCGTCGCCCTAGTTTCCTTTATGTCCACAATTGATTCCTAATCTCTAATCTCAATATTGAGTGAGATATTAGCAATAATATGTCCCATTATAAAGGATGAGAGAATTTAACATGGGAGAGTCCCATTTGGGCCAAGTTTGGGGCAAAATGGCCCACTTTGAGCGATTCAAGGCCAAAGAAACTTAGACATGTCGCAAAGGTACATAAGGGTGATCTTTTCAAACGATAATCTGAAAACCGTCTGAATAATTTTTGAGACAATGGCCGCCAAAGCCCAAAATTAACCGTTTTTTCTGACAAAAATGGGCGTCTCAAGGTCATTGAAGGTCAAATTCAAGATCACCACCGAAACCACAATATATGAATTCCTAGTTGAATGTGCCAATATTTAAGCTCTATCTTGAAGTGTTCTAGGAGTTTATACAGCTCCCATTATGAAGGAAAAATTGCGTGAAATCCAAAAAAGGGGGAATTTTTTTTGGTTGGATATCACTCAAAACGAATAATGACTTCATATGGGACGAAAAGGTTTTTTTCCACCAACCTGTCGAAAATTCAAAAGACCACCACATGCAGACCGGCGATTCAAGGGCAACGAAACTTATACACTTCAGAAAGGTACATAAGAGGAATCTGTTTAAACAAAAAAAGTCAAAACTGATCAAACAGTTTTTGAGAAAACAGCTAAAAACTGAATTTTGGGCCTTTTGAGCCTAAATATTGGGCCTATCGATCGTCAAGGCACTCCATCTTTATACACAATGTCAAAGACCCAAATTAGCATGTTTTGAAACAAAAATCTCAAAACTTTTTCCATTATGTCGAGCCCGGGAATATGATTCACCTTATTTCACACCCAAAATGTTGTGCATATAGTCATATAAATAATAATTCACTCGAGGTAACCTTTCACTAAAGACCACACAGTATTGCTCGTGTATAACAGTTGATCTCGTATTTCATATGTACAAAATTTTCCGTTTCCCAATCAAAACAGCATGAATTACCAACCGGCGCCTTCTCTATACGTATCGTTTACCCACCGAAACATCAATGGTTGAGAAAATCAGCAAATATTTATTAATGAGACGATGTAAAATGTATCTTTTCGGTGGCGATCATGTAATACACCTTTCTCTTGACTCGTGTTACTTTTTGTGTGCATCAGACACATATTTAATCATCAGTGTTCATTTGTCCAAACGGTGTGATTTTCATCGCATTTCACGTCACAAAAACGATATTGTATCAAGTATAGCCCATTATAGAAGGTTTGGTCGACACTGAAGACTTTATACAACATTAGCGCATGTTTGTTTTTCTTTTGATTAATGATTACACCTATTTTTTCAAACTGTAATGAGGAAAACAACACATAGACCCCTTGTAGCTTGGCGTTTCCCAATCGAACATATCGTTTCCCAACCGAAAAATATCGTTTCCCAATATCCTCTGCCGAAACGGATTCCGGACAGTGTAGATGCTGCGAAGACTTCGTTTGATATCGTGTGCATCATTCAGGTCGCTGTTGATCATATACCCTAGGTATGTGTGACATTCCACATAATCTAAACATCGTGAACCAAGTGTGATTCTGGGAATATTACGTGCTCGATATTTGTATGATTTTATGTACATGCATGTTGACTTTTTTTTATTATATGTAATATCATGCGAATCTGCATATTCAGCGCAGATGCCGAGCAGACGTTGAAGTCTTTTGCAGATGGTGCTACAACACACATATCATCAGCATATACCAGATGATTGAAGATATCATCATTTGCCATCCACCCAATTCGCGTATTGTTGACACACACAC
The DNA here is from genome assembly GCA_949152475.1 of Terebella lapidaria. Taxonomy (NCBI): domain Eukaryota; kingdom Metazoa; phylum Annelida; class Polychaeta; order Terebellida; family Terebellidae; genus Terebella; species Terebella lapidaria. The sequence continues at coordinate 38,906,017 of OX424556.1, forward strand.
TAAGATCATCCATATATATATACTTTAAAAAGAAGCGGTGACAGTATTCCACCCTGTTTTACACCAATTGACACATTGAACGTGTGTGAACTACAACTGCACCGTTGCACATATTTTTTTACTAGAATACCACACTGGTAGTTTGACAAAAAAATAAAGGAAAACACCACGATCAATCAATTTATGAAACAATACCCAGTGATTTATTTTGACAAAAGCTTTAGAAGCATCCAAGAAACAGATAAAAATAGGACTGGAGTGTTGTTTGTATATATGTGATATCTCTTTTAGAGCATACACACACATATCAGTGGAGTGTTCCCTCTTAAAACCAAACTGGTTGTCCACTGTGCATGAAAACACGTTCAAATATTTTTGACACAACTGTAGACAAGGCGATTGGTCTATAATTACTTTTTGGTGGCCGCAAGTGCACCTTTTTCCACCTGCCGCTCAGCGCACGAACTGATATTCTAGCACAAACATCATTCAATTTTATCAGTTTATTTGACTGACGATCTCACAGCAAGAATTTTGGCCAACGCATTTGTTTCATGCGGCGACCACTTTTGCTGCTCTGGATCCCTGACGTTTACTTGTATCAGATGGATCACCCGTTTTGTCTCTAATGAGAGGGATTACGACGGAATGCCTAAATCGCTCAGGAACGAAACAATGACTACTATGACACAATGACTTGATCGCCTGCAAATTTAAAATGTTCTAGTGATAAACTGTCAGGACCAGCTGTTTTTCCAGTTTTCATACCATTGATGGCCTGTTTAAGTTCAGATGCAGAAATATAAATGTCTGGAATTCTTTGTATATTTTCCAACTTACATCCAATATCCTTCCTATATGCATCATTTTTAACATTGTCGCTAGAATTCAGCAGCTCACAGAAGTGCTTTTTCCACATCTCGGCTATCTGTTGACATCCGAATACACCATCCACAGTGCTTACTTCCATCTATTGCATGACATATACATGACTCGGATCCAAAATTCGCTTTTTTAGGAATAGGCTGGTTGATTCAGGCTACCGCGCTGTCCAATACAGAATCCAGCATACATTATTTGGGAGTGACACGTGTTACAAATAAACCAATCTGAGGAGACGATTCGTCCCGAGTTAATAATATAGCCATATATTGCATTGAAGGAAATAAATTACCTGTTTCACCTTGATATTGGGCTGATTTCTATTTCCAAGTCATAAATTCATAAGTCATTTCTACTGATGCATTAGAGGGAATATCTTGAATATCTTAAATGCTGGAAAGGATGTGTTATTGTATATTTTCTCTGTACTGGGCAGTTCACCACGTGATCTGAGTGGAATGGTGGTTAAGTAATTGCACTATATGCTAATACTAATTGGAGCCAATGCAATTTGCGAATAGCGCGTGCTGTGTGACTGCATATGCCAGTCACATCCTTTGCTTGTGTTCAAAAGTGCCTGGAAAGGTCTCGGAGATTTCCAGGGTTTGACAGAACGAAAGTCAATGATTTGTAAGGAACTGCTAGTATTCAGGTTGCTGGTATCTTTTAAGCTCGGCGGAGTTTCCTGGCTTATTGAGGAATGAAATCGCGAAAGCAATAGCAAATCGAGAATCTCCCGATGGTAGCAAATGTGTTACGTGTAGTATGAACAACAACACTGGATATTTTGGAATATTTCTTTCAGTAAACAATTTGTGCTCAGGGTTGCTATACAAATGTCAAGTCAATGCACTGCGTTCATATTAAAGACATTGAATCGTCTCCACAATGGACACAAACAAAAATTTAGTTTGTTTTAACGTGGAATATCACGCGTATGTTCTTGAGAGCTAACCTTCCATTGCCCCCCCCCCCTTTCCCATGCATTTATCATATTGCAAACCCAAATCTGTTGTTTAGTTAATTGGTCTTTCTCAACATTGCTTTTGCAATTCCAGGTAACAGTAATCTGAAAGAATGAAGTGCTGTTAACATACCATGAAGGACGTTATATGTCATGCATCAAATCATCTTGTTTACACACCAAGTTATACCATATTTTGTCAATAGTGTTTTGCATGTTCAAAATTCATAGAATCGGGCTTTTGTAAATTTAATTTTGAAATTTGTATTATGTTCTCTCTTATTTTATTTTATACAAAACCTTTGTGACCCAAGGTAAAGGTTTATTTTCCATAAGAAACTAAAATACTGCTTATTGCATAATATATGATGGAGTATCCTTTCACTGATCATTATTAAGTAAAGCTAGCTAAAGTCGTGGCCACGCTGCCGCCCCCACATATATTGCAATATTGCATGACCTTGTGCACTGAGTAATCAATGTAATGAGACAATTACTTGTGCATCCATTGAAATGCGAAGCGAGTGATTATGGGAATCTACTCACTTTGGCGCAGCATGCTTCGATTATTCGCATCCATTTAGTATTAACGTATCGAGTCGTATGAATGGTGATAATAGAAGAAGCGCAATGCATATTCATGTCCATGTGACCTCCTAATGGGACGAACAGCTCACATGGTGCCTGGTCAATATGATGGAGTAAGAATGGGGATTATGATTCAGCACATATGGGTGCAATGTACAGAACAATTGAGATGATATTTTAATCGAATTCGCACATCGATTTCTGTTTGGCGTTGTTGTCATGTTTATTTCTGTCGTTGGTGGTTTTGGGGTTCTGATACAGTTAGCGATGAATTGTTATTATTTGGAGGCAATTCAATGTTTGGTGGCACTGAAATTGAGACTCATATTAGCAGCATCATGTGTCACACTCATGATGTCACACACATGAATGTAAAAATTGAAACGATATACATAGGCCTTCAATATATTCGCGAATAAAAATATTTTTTTAAGCGCGAAATCTGAATCCTGTCATTTCAACGCAAAGATATAAATTTGTTTCCGACAGGAACTTGAATTTATTATTCACCTAAATTTTCTATAAGATATAGATCGAAGTCGTAGTCAGCAATGATTTGTTCCAAATTTTCCCAGACATATTATTCCTTCTCGGCAGAAATCCAAGTTTGAAATATACACACTATGAATGCCAGAATGACCGACTTTTCAAAATTGCCATCAATTTAGTGTGCTCCATTGCGGGTGTCACAGACACGTCAATTATTCCCGGGCCTAATAGAGCTTGATGTTTTCGAGGACATGGTTACCCTCGGAGACCACCAAGGTATACAATCTGGAATATAGGACACGGTCATAAAATGTGACGAACACTCAACGGGCGTCAGGTGGACGCTGGTCTATTTGGCATAACCAGATTAATATCTGCCGAGTGGCTAAGCTTGAGGCAGACTTATTCCATGCTCTGTGCATTACTAATAGTAATTCCTCTGGAAATACTATTACCGGGCTGTTTTTGGACATTCTCATAAATATATATAGAGCATTATTATCACCAGCCCCCTCCCCACACACACTGGCCACAAACTGGTCACAGCTGCGTGTTAATTTGTTGCGATTACCACCCATTGACTTAGCACAGGGGCACCACGCAGTGAACGCAGGCCTAATCCCGGACTATACCGCGTGCATAAATGCCACTCCAGCAGCACGCGCAGCAGGGCGGCCCAGTTGGTGGGACCCGTTGACACTTGTCATTCCGAGTGGAACCTGCCTGGGTCGAGCTTTGTTAATTGCATAAGACCTGCGTCCTGTAGACCGCCGCCCTGACCCTTTGACCTTCCTGTGATGTGCCCAATTACTACACGACGAGCTCTCCCTAACAAATGACCATGATGACTGATCACCCTTGGTTGTACGTGTAGTGAAGTATATGGCGAGATTCATCGTCCCCCACCCCATAGGTGACAGGAAGAGGGGGTGGCGATGTGGAAAGCCAGAACTTTTATTGGATCATGCGCTGACGAAGCCCCGCACTGTTTATCAAGCGTGAGCCGTATTTGCAGGGAAATTCCGCGTCAATAGTTCGTCTGTCAACAGCATGAAATATGACCCAAACAATGGGATAACCCCCTGTGAACTTTAAAACAGATTAGTGTCATATCAATAAATGATCATACCAAATAAGTCGGTGGCTTCCACAGCTGTTACTTGGGTTGTTAGGTGAGATATATACTGAGTCAAATAAATAGTTCATACTTGCATCAATAATAAACAGTATTAGTATATTGCGGGGGTGGAGCTGCAAAAAAAGGTTAAGCTGTTTTCTACCCTGTTTGTATTGGAAGTGGTTTATCATTTACATTGGAACACCTTCATGGTTTATTTCCATAACCTCTTGTAAACGATCGTCGATAATGCAATTGACCTCGAAATAGAAAAACAATATTTACATTTTTGTTATTTATCGATTTCATTGAACACATCGAATAACTATGTAGTTTTCGAAACTGTTTTTGGACATAGATTTCATGAACGTTTTGCTGCTAAGACTCGATTTAATGCTGTTCGTTTTCGATTTAATGCTGTTCGTTTTGGTGCAATGTCAGAAAATCAAGTTGCCAAACGACAGCAATTTATTCGAAAATCGGTATATGTTTTCCAAAGGTGAATCAGTCTCTATATGGAGGCTGCAGATTTATGGTCCATTTGTTACCATCCTTTGCTTACTGAATGTCACGGATTTCTCTCCGACATCTTTGTACTTGAGATATGGTGCTTTGTTGCAAGAGACGAAAACGATGCCGAGGAATCCCATTTCAGTGCTGCCAGTTGAATTTATGTCGTCTTGGTATTAGTTCGTATACAGTGTATTTGCGTGTCGCAGTAGTTTCATTTATACGAGCACATTAAGCGGACATTGTGTCCGAAGCCAAGATAAACGACTCCTAATCCGGTCTCTTTGTTATTATTTTTGCCCTTTCTCGGGCGCTTGGTGTGACTGCCAACGACACTTGGGAAGCCAGTGCGGGGCCATTACGAAATATGCCGCAATACACCGGGGGAGAAAGTCTAACACCCTCAGTGGCAAACGCCGGGCTAATCAAGTCGTAGCTCAGCCTCTCATGGTCCATGTAAGTTTTCAATCAAAGGCAACAAATCAGTAAGTAGTTGTTGACATCGCGGGATTGGGCGGCCGATACTTTGTCGAGCAACGGGTTGCCACTGTTCCTGACCCCTGGAGAGGTGCAGCAAGGCAGGGAGGGGGACTGGCTCACTTTACACGAATAGATGGTCTATGGGTTCCGCCGCTTGGGCAAGCCTTATGGTTAGGCAAGGAGCTCTACTGGTGCACGAGGATCTCACCCAGCACGGCACAGCCTGTGGGTAGATGGTTGCATTGCAACGGCGGCACCGCGTGCAAAGCCGCTGCTGCTACCACAGAGAAAGACCAGTGCATAGAAGCGGCCGCGAAGGAGGTGCGATGAAGAGGCGAGCCGTCATCCTATCATCTGCTCCGCGGGGATAGGAGCAATTAATACACCGTGTGTGTGGCACGGGAGACGGCGAGTAACAGGCGCTACAGGGCTCATGCATTGACGCAGTGATGTGCTGGATATAGTCAGTTGCTGCATGTACGTGGTCAATCGGAACAACCCAGAGAACAGGGAAAAACGCGAGAAAAAGTTGTGTTTATTGCAATGCGTTATGAGCAGAACATTCTTCCAAGAAATGATGCATATAGGCGTACGTACGTCATTGTACCTTGCTAGGTAGTAAAAAAAATGAAACAGAGAAGGATATAAATGCGCAATCGCAGATGACATCTTTGAATTTATGATCATGGATGAAAAATGTGTGCAAGTGATTTTTTGCATCGTTTCAACAACGTGTGACCCGGCTCTTGCATCAATAAATACGTGTGCGATGTGTGTTTGTCACTCATGTCGACATGGAATAAAGGGATGCAAGTGCGGGCACTAAAACGACGGACATAATGCATGGTCCATGGCCAAAGTGGAGATGAATGGCTCGCTCGGTATGACACTATCACAGGACGAGCATGTGCTAAACTACGACATCGGGATTCCCCAAAGTGACGTCGAAATCTCGTCACAACAGGAAGAGGATTACCTGCTTCCAGAACTACAGCTGTTCGATACTGACTGGATATTCCTGACGACCAATTTCATCGCCATGGTGCTTAGTCTCGTGTCGAATATATTCGTTATATACTTCATCTGCGGCCAGAAGCGGGCGCGCAGTGCGCAGAATATCTCGATCGTGTCGGTGGCGGTGGCCAACATCTCGATCGCGTGTTTTGTGATCCCGACGCACGTGGTGATCCACACGCTTCACGCGGAGCGATACAGTGACGACATCTCGCCCTTCCTCTGTAAGCTGCACACCTATACGTGGTACTGGTGCAAGACGGTCACCGTCTATTCCATCCTCGCGCTCATCTGTGATAGGTACACGAGAGTTGCTCAACCCACGAAGAGCCACATCCTTTCCGGTCGCTACATGTTCTTCTTGAGTTTCGTCTGGTTCTTCGGCTCGGCCTACAACGTGTGGGAAATCGTGCTAAAGGCGTCGGATTACGCAACGGTCGTCAGCCCAGCGGGAGAGAACTACACGCTACGGACGTGCGTGACGGCCGAGCAATTCCGCTACCTGCAGCACTATCTCGTCTCGGGCAACATGCTCGTCATCTACGTCATTCCGGTGTCGGCTGCCGCCTTCATGTACGGCTCGGTCGTACGCATGACGTGTAAACGGACTGACTCCAGACACCGAGTCACCAGCAAGAAGAGACTCCTCATGTCAGTGTTTCTCTTGTTGCTGTTCATCTTCTGTCAGCTTCCGCTCGACATCGTCAACATTGTGATATTCGTTACGAACCGCTTTACCTACGGCGTAATGCTCGTGAAGAAAATCACCGAGGTCATTTCATTTTCACAGGGTACGCTCAACATCGTGGTGTATGCCATGTTCAGCTCAGAAATTCACGTTGCCATCAAGAGACAGTGCGGGAAGACCAAGAGTCGGTACTATGCGAGGGTGAACCTACATTCCAGGGGCGTGCGTTCAGCTAACGGAAAGACTGTGCCAGCTATAGAAGTGAGGTGTGCTAGTACGGACGAACTACCTAGTGTATCCGTGGAAATGACTGTAATGGACATACAAGTATCATCGGAATCTCAACGGCATAATAAATGATTCATTAGGATGTAATTCATCGTGTGTCGTGTGCATTTGTTATGTGGCATGCTGGAGTTTCGTGGACACCGCCCTCTATTTACTGAATGTTTGTGAGACAATATCATGTCCCGGTCATCAACAGTTTATCGCATTTATTGCAGCCGTGGATTAACCGCCCATTAACTCTGCAATACTCTCTCATTGTCTGGGTGTCCTGTGGTCCGTAGTGACGTATGAAATGATCAGAAAGTATGATTGTTTCAATAGCTAATGAGGTAATTCTACACTGACCCATCTCTAATACAGGTCACGTATACACAGGACAATGGAAGCTGCGTTATGACACTTATAGACACCTGCGACAGAGAGATAAAAGTGAATATTGCCAGTGTTCCCATACAGACGGGTTTTTTAAACACCCGCATCGTCAAAGTTTTAAGCCTATTCCAATAGAAAACTGGGACAATAACTGCAACGATATGGGCAAAGTATAACGTTATATCAATGACATTACCTTTCCTCTGCCGCCCTGATATAGTTTCCTTCGTCACCTAATTTCCTGCAATTACAATAGTTGACAAAAACAGAAAATAACACAAAATAACACGAACACAAATTTGCAAACAAAAATAACACAAACACAAATTTGTAAACAAGTGTTAAAACGGCACTGCAAGCAATGACGATACATGGTAAATTTAAATCATTAATATACGACAGTAATTCATAACTATATAGTATATACAACAGTGCTCGAGGGTGATGTTCGTGATAATAGCAATCGATATACTTCCTTTGAATGACATAGGTGTGTGTGTGTGTCTGTGATCACCGAGCACATACATGTGTATATGTGTTGCTTCATGCTATTGGCATTGCTTATTATTACCATTTCCAAAGCGTGTGACCTATTTGTTTTAGATAAATCCTGCAGATGGAATAAATATATCATCAATTCTTGCAACACATGGAGTGTATTTATTTTGTTATTGAATCACTTGTCTGTTCATGAAAATGTGTTGCCGAAATAAAGTAACGTTGGTTCGAGATCACATTTTGTATCAAGCTTTCTGTAACGTTTGTATAAACCAAGACCAATTACGCGCATTAGGACACGTAGTAAGAGACAAGTGCCTTAGCATTGGGTAGCTTGGCGGCGGTGTGGGGCATTGGGATATTATCACATCTTGTATCTAAGCTTCTCTAATGTTATATATATAGCAGACCAAGTAAGCGTCAGGACATATACATGTAGTAAAAGACACTTGCGTAGCTTGGCTGCAGTGAGGGGGGTTTCGGGATATGTAGGTCCAAAGGTGTCTGAAACCATGATCTACTACGAAGATATTGTCAAAAGTCATTTCAAAAGGTTATCATGATATTTTACAAAAAAGTTTCTCTCAATACGTTCTCACTCAGAAAAATTCCAATATATCAGGAATGGTAGGCAACACAACCATGATATTTATGAACAGTAGGCCTATCTTATGGAACAGTGCTTAAGCAATAACAATTCAACAAGAACTTCAGCATGAATCAAGGAATTGAAATTTTTTGTTTCACCTATCGGCTAAAACCAATGTAAACCTTATATGAACAAACGCGAATATTTTTCCGGGAAAATAATGTATACAATATTGTTCAACAGCGACTAATAGGTGAAGTAGGTGAACAATCCTATTATCAGCCAGTTTATGGGTTGTATTTGCGCATTGACACTGAGGATCAATAAACCTTTCATTTATTGTTAAAGCTACATCGCGAAGGGTTGTAAACAATTGAACGTTTATAAATTGATGAACCACCCGTGATATTATTGCAAATAAAGTAATTCCTTCCTAATGGATCACGTAATTTTCCGACCTTGACACACTGTCGGAGTTCTGCTCTGAAAACATTTGATTTCCAACTCAAACAGGTTGACATTTAACACGTCTCTGTACTCAGAATCAATGCAACAGCATCATGACTTCAAACGGCGTTTCTGGCGGAATCCACATGTCCAGGTAATTGGCATTAAAACAGTGTGGCGTTTGATGACTATGCATGATCATGTTATACATGGTGCATTAATCCCTTCATCCCTGTAATGATTGAATAATACATGCATTTCTTTTCTGGTTAAAAAGACTATAAATAAAACACTACATATGACTATTGGTGGTATAATCATATCCTTACCGAGAAACTGTCATGAAAAAGACTTAGAGATGATATTGAATGATTTACTGCTGTGTTGCATGTGACAATATCTGTCGATATGATCACATCAATATGTTCCATCTTCCGATGCAACCACCCATGGCGATAGCAACCCACGCATATTATGCATGGAAGGGCAACAACCTTTGGTTCCATGCGATGTACTTGGTGGGAAATCGTTGCTTCTGAAAATGCACACAATAATAATCGTACTGAGAAGCGGATATCTATTGTAGAAATACTTATAAACAGCCAATGAAGTTACGCCAAAAATTATACCATATCCCAATGCTATTATAAATATCGGCCCGAAAATATAGTTGTATACTCGTTCATATTTCAACTGAATTATAATTTAATTTGACCTAGACTGCTACTGACGCATGCATGAAGATCCGAGAAAACATCCGACCACAGGCTAGATATTTGCGAGCGGGAATTCAACGTCAGCTTCAACCCCAGGTGGAGTGTCTTTCACAACCGAAAGTGGTGTTGTCGAACTGTCAAGTTTGACGAGAATCCCAGATGCACACTGAACGCCCACAATGAATACTCCCCCCCCCCCACCCTCCTCACCATGAATTTCCATAGGTGGAGCACTATCGAATATATCAAAGTTGAAAAGGCTACTTCGTAGACGTTGAATTTTGTTGATACTTTGTGTGTGGTTTTCTAAACTCATTGGCATTGACTTCAATAGACATTGTTGGAGACAGGTGAATCTGAGTAGAATAATTACCCGTCCGTGAGCACCAACTTATTGCGTATTTCGTCCAACTACTTGAGAAAAGTAGATTCTACCCAGTCCATGGTAGCGTCATCCTTTCTTGTTGAGCTGGGATACCTGCCTTTGTTTGGTTTAATAGCACCGTTTAGTAACAGCGAATCATGGGAAATTTCATATGATAATGACAAAAACCATGGTCATTTTGTTTGGATATTTGATCTGTCACGTAGGATACATACATACATACATACATACATACATACAGTTTATTTATTTATATTGCGCCTATATGCGCCTTTTTATATTAAAAAGACTATAAATAAAATTTAACACGTCTTTAAATTTTAAAACCATTTAAAAACCATTTAAAGGATGAGTTGGCAATTGTGATGCCGATGAAAGCAACTTGAGTACATTATTACAAAAAATCGATGATTATTCAACGATTTTATTACTTCTGAAGTGCCCTGAAACTTATATGATTGCACAACAGTGTGCATTATATCAAGGGACAGTTCATTAACACTACCATCAAACGAAGAAAAGCCAAAATGACAAAAGAACCCTCAGTCACACACTTTGAGTATTGTTTAGAGGTTCAGTGTTGAGAAAAATATACCTATCTACCAGCCAGCTGTGGTTTCTCATCACCAGCCTGGCAGTGTGCAGTTGTTCTATTGTCTTACAAAAAAACCAAGCAGATGGAAACAGTGCGTGTTCTTGTAAGGAGTTTTTCGTTACAGACGGTGAGCTATCAAATTCATCGAAAAACATTCGCGATGAATGACCATGTCAAAAATTCAGTAAGTGCCCTATCTCTGCCATGTCCATTGATTCTACACGTTTTGGAATAGACGTAGAATCAATACCCAGTATTAAAGCTGCTGCCTCCGAATGTATGCAATATTTTTTTCAAAACCAATTTTTTGTTAAACACATCTAATGCAATATAAGAAAAGGTGTGCTCAATGATTTTGACGATTACAGTCCGTCCAAGTTGTCTTTTCATCCGTTTTAGTGCCCGTTTTGTACCGGTTTTGTAAATAAACAAACGAAGTGTATCCATCAAACCCGAATGTAAACAAATGCTCAAATCGCGCTTAAAAGTTCACAAGGAGTACATTTTCCAGTTCGTATGTGCATATATGGTGTAGTTGAGAGAAAGTAATCAATGATACACCATTATGTGCGTGGAATTGTCAGTCTATCTCGCACTTCTATGCTTTGTTTACATCTGCGTGTGATGGATACAGTTCCTGTATTTACGCGAGAACCGCCTGTTCAAATGAGCAAAGTTTCCCTGAGGACTGGTTATTTTTATTACATTTGATGTGAATATGTTTCATTCAGTTAGTTTTACATGTTTAATATGAAATATAGTTTTCAAAAAATATTGACTGGTTTCGAAGGCAGCTGCTTTAAGTATTCCGAGCAAACAAAACAGGGTCCGTTATCCAATCTCATAGTCCGGGGACAGAAAGTCATAACAGGCATACGAAGTGCGAGAAAACAAAAATGACAGGGAAACTCACGAACCCCCGAAAATGGCCATTAGGAGGTGGAATCAGGTGTTCCGGAAAAAGAGAGCATTTAGTATGAAAGTATTTGAAAGTAATTGAAACCGTGATATATGATGAATTACAGTAAACATAACGGTATGTACTATGTACTATGTACTATCACAGTGGGAAATACCTTTCACATTAACCCCCCTTTACAACTACTAACACGGGTGCACCATCCGTTCTTTGTATTGCCCTTTGAACATATTCAAAATAACATGTGTACTACCTGCCACCTGTGTCAACGAGAACGTGTTTTTGTCTCAGTTACGAAGGTGTACTGAAACCTGATAACATACTGATATCGATTCAGTTGATTCAGAGGCATCGATTCTGCCCAACGTGTGAAAAAACTTTGTTAGTGATAGACATGTTTTAAAAAACTAAAAAGCTGATGATAAATAACTAAACAATCACATCTAAATAATCGTTAGTTAATATTGTACCATTTCTTGTACTTCATATATACCTGGACATATTACTATGATGTCATCAGAGGAGGTGTTTGAAATAATGAACACCATTTAAATTTTCACAATATATGTGATATTTTTTAGAACAGAAGTGCTAGGATATCTTTGAATTTGTTTTCATCAAGTACCTGTGCCATATCATGCCATATCCATGTCACAATTATATCTGTTATGTAATCTACATTATGTACTTCGAATGTTCGGTCACTTGAACGATGGGTAGTGAAAGTAATAATGGAATTGATTCCAATGCAAGGTGATTACATGGCAATCCTCAGTCAAAAAGAACAATGTCGACCATAGGTTAAAAAAACGGCCTCTGTTAGATGTTCTCATGGGTGTTGTTTCGAGACAAATTATGGTTATTATAGAATCTAAGGAAAGCACCAGGGAATCTTTCTTTATGAATCATTATTCATGTCCCAGTAGCCAAAGCGTCTATCAGCTTTTCTCAAACAAAACTAGATGATGAACTTGCCTTATGTGGTTTATTCACAATTCACTGAACGAAAACCATAGGACGAAATAGTTCAGTAGTAATTCAGCACAGCATAATACACACAGAATGATATATATTTGATTCATATTGATAGTTTTTCGGTACGTAACTGCCAACCGTCATGGCATTATGCACCAGCCGACGTTCACTCGTCAATAATAGAAGCTGTCATCAGAAAGACATAAAGAACATATTGAATGATTTACTGCTGTGTTGCATGTGGCAATATATGTCGATATAATAACATCAATATGTTCCATCTTCCGATGCAACCACCCATGGCGATACCAACCCATTCATATTATGCATGGAAGGGCAACAACCTTTGGTTTTATGCGATGTACTCGATGGGAAATCGTTGCTCATGAAAATGCACACAATAACTATCATGGTAAGAAGATGATATTGTTGAAATACAAACAAACAGCCAATGAAATTACGCCAAAGATTATAGCAATGCCAATTCCAATCGCTATTATCAATTTCGGCTTTTACATATGGTAGAAATTTTGTACGCGTTTATTTTTTAACACTGCCGCTGAAATTGACCTAAACGGCCACTGACGTATACAAGATCCGCAAAAACAATCCAACCACATGCTACATGTAGATATTTGCGAGCGGGAATACAACGTCAGCTTCAACCCCAGGTGAAATGTCTTTCACAATCGAGGGCGGTGTTGCCGAACTGTCAAGTTTGACGAGAATCCCAGATGCACACTGAACGCCCACAATAAATACACTCGCCCCCCCCCCCCCCCATGAATTTCCATAGGTGGAGCACTATCGAATATCAAAGTTGAACAGGCTACTTCGTAGACGTTGAAGTTTGTTGATACTTTGTGTGTGGCTTTCTAAACTCATTGGCATTGACTTCAATAGACATTGTTGGAGGCAGGTGAATCTGAGTAGAATAATTACCCGTCCGTGAGCACCAACTTATTGCGGATTTCGTCCAATTACATGTGAAAAGTATATTCTACCCAGTCCATGGTAGCGTCATCCTTTCTCGTTGAGCTGGGATACCTGCATTTATTTGGTTTAGTAGCACCGTTTAGCAATAGCGAATCATGGGAAATTGCATGATAATGACAAAAAACCTTGGTCATTCTGTTTTGATATTTGATCTGTCACGTAGGATGAGTTGGCAATTCTGATGCCAATGAAAGCAACTTGAGTCACAATATTACAAAAATCGATGATTATTTTTCGATGAACAATTTTATCACTTCTGAAGTGCCCTGAAAATTATATGATTGCACAACAGTGTGCATTATATCAAGGGACAGTTATTCAACACTACCATCAAAGAAAGAAAAGCCAAAATGACACGAGAATCCTCAGTCACACGCTTTGAGCATTGTTCAGTGTTGGGAAAAATATATTTATTTACTAGCCAGCTGTGGTTTCTCATCATAAACCTGGCAGTGTGCAGTTGTTCTATTGTCTTACAAAAACCAAGCAGATGGAATCAGTGCGTGTTCTTGTAAGGAGTTTTTTGTTACAGACGGTAAGCTATCAATTTCATCGAAAAACATTCGCGATGAATGACCATGTCAAAAATTCAGTAAGTGCCCTATCTCTGCCATGTCCATTGATTTTACACGTTTTGGAATAGACGTAGAATCAATACCCAGTATTAAGTATTCCGAGCAAACAAAACAGGGTCCGTTATCCAATCTCATAGTCCGGGGACAGAAAGTCATATCAGGCATACGAAGTGCGAGAAAACAAAAATGACAGGGAACCTCATGAACCCTCGAAAATGGCCATTAGGAAGTGAAATCAGGTGTTCCGGAAAGAGTGAGCATTTAGTATGAAAGTATTTGAAACCGTGATATATGATGAATTACAGTAAACATAACGGCATGTACTATATTTACTTGTGGATGGTGTTTCACAGTAGGAAATATCTTTTCACATTAACCCCCCTTTACAAGTACTAACACGGGTGCACCATCCGTTCTGGGTATTGCCCTCTGAGAATATTCAAAATAACATGTGTACTACCTGCCACCTGTGTCAAACGAGAACGTGTTTTTGTCTCAGTTACAAGGGTGTACTGTAACCTGATAACATACTGATATCGATTCAGTTGATTCAGAGGCATCAATTCTGCCTGATGTGTGAAATAATTTTGTTAGTGATAGACATATTTCAGAAAACTAAAGAGCTGATGATAAATAGCTAAGCAATCACATCTAAATTATCGTTAGTTAATATTGTACCATTTCTTGTACTTCATACATACCTGGACATATTACTATAATGTCACCAGAGGAGGTGTTTGAAATAATGAACACTGGTATAGTATATCTTTTGTGTATTGAAGGAACTAAATAGTTTCTATTTTCACAATATGTGATATTCTTGAGAAGGGAAGTGCTTAGGATATCTCTGAATTTGTTTTCACCAAATACCTACAGTTCAGTAAAACAGATCACGCTTGTAAATGCTTTTGACACAGAAGGTTTCTTTGATATCAAGAATAATGTCAGATCACAGGTTAATTGAAGTGATAACGTGTTACGTTCAATCACATTGGTGGATTGGTTGAAATACATGATTTCGTCAGTGACTGGACGTTCATGAATACTGAATATAATGACAATCACACTATCCATATAACGTGCTATATATGGTTATGTATTTGTTATAGTAGAACATTCATTCAGCGATCAGATTCCGTACTTCGCATGTGCTTCCATAATATTTGCCAGTGATTTCTGTTTGTTCTCTGTCCATTTCACGAGAAAAAAACTTCGATATATTTACTTCACTCTCTGCCAGGAAATAGTTTGCACGTTTGTTCGAAATGATGAGGATGAATGACATAATAATGTGTTAATACTTATTGGCA
Organism: Terebella lapidaria; assembly: GCA_949152475.1. Lineage (NCBI taxonomy): Eukaryota > Metazoa > Annelida > Polychaeta > Terebellida > Terebellidae > Terebella > Terebella lapidaria. The sequence continues at coordinate 38,921,414 of OX424556.1, forward strand.
TTCACTGTTCTTAGGTAGCTAATATGAATAAGCGACCTGTAAATAATTGATTACCCCTGGCCAATACATTTCACTCTGATGTTTGGGCCAAGGGAATGCTAGATGGATAATTTAAAAGGTGTCAGAAGAAATAAATGGTATGTTTTAGTGGACGAGTAGTGGCAGTAAGTCACAGTATTCTAATCATTTCACGATTGGTTGCAGCATGATCCTATCAATGTTAGTCACCTCTTCCATTTTGAAGTGAATAATAGTATTGGTTCTATTGGGCACGTTCTTTTCTCTTCTCCCTCATTTTCACTGATATCATGTCACGATTTATTGCAAATAGCCCAAGAGACACCAGGTATATAAAAATGGGATATTTCACAACAGAACATATAGTGCGTGAACGGATAATTTTGTATTTCATTGGTCACTCAACAAAATTAACACATTGTAGCTGTTTGCCCTGCATCATGTCAGTAAATATGAATCCTTTTTTTTCTGGACGGATGTAACAATTATAGACAGAGAACATAAAACAACGAATAATTATTTCAACCTGTTCACATCCTAGCACATCATAATATGAGGCCTGCACTCATCACTATTTAATCAGTTGATGACTAAGAAACAGCATTTTACTTCCTGATATAGTGTTGCCATGTTGAATGTGGTAATCATCATTTCAAAATGTTAACCATTTGCTCTAAAAAACACCAATTGTTATCGTAATTATTGATAAAATAAATGCCACAGCAATGCTATTCACTCTTCGATGAATGTGTTATCAGCAAAAGATATTAATTGTTCTACATAGCGGATATATGAGGGAAAACACACATTCTAACCTCATTCAGCCATTCCTCAAAATGGCGTACAAATGTGGTGATGAAACTGTCTAAGCTATCCTGATTTATACCAGATGGTTAGCCTAGTAATCATCATGCTATACTTTCTATATCACACGACGACGCTGTAATCCATACAGGAATCCCAACTTACACTATTATCGGCGTTTGTTGGTGGTAAATGTTACAACTGTAGGTCCTTTTACATGTTTGTACTTCGTCTGAAATAACAGCAGCCATAAAGCCACTACTGTCAATGCATGGACAAAGATTCTTACACATGATATTTTATGCAGATCATCCTAAACAACAATACAACAATAATATTTTGGTAATCTCAGGTGTCCAGACAAATGGGGAGATTCTAAGAATTATCTACTGAAGTGTACATCACAAGAGATTGTAAGAAAATAACAAGATTGGTCACATAATTATAAACATATCACCCACCCATGATAATCCTGCATATGAACTAGTTTCTTCCTGAAAGACCACGTAATTATCTGACCTTGACACCCTATCAGGGCACAATAAGGCCTGCTTAGAAAATTTTTTGCTTCCACCCAAAACAGGTTGACATTCAACACGCATCCGTATTTAGAATCTATGTGACATCTTCACTTCAGAAGAATTTTCCATAGAAGCAACATACCCAACAAGTTCGCATTACAACATTGTTTCTCTTGAACAGAAAACATTTAAATCTCCATGATTCGCTGTTGCTTAACGGTGCTAATAAACCATAAGGTAGGTTGACAATCCGAGGGAATGGCCAATATCTACTTGTCGCTTGTAATTGCACGAAATACGCGAGGAGTCGATGCATATAGACGTGTAATTACACCCGAAAGATACATTTGCCTCCTAGAATGTCCATTGGAGTCAGTGCCAATAAGTTTGAAAAGCCACAATATATTCAGCAGTTGAAGGATCAACAAACATCAAAGTCTACGATGTAGCCTCTAACATTAATATTCGATAGTGTTCCATCCATGTAAATCCCACCGCAGTTGTCGCAGATGTCAATCATAGGTTGAAAAAACTGCGTCTGTTAGATGTTCTCATGGGTGTTGTTTCGAGACAAGTTATGGTTATTATGTAATCTCAGGAAATCACCAAGGAATCTTTCTTTATGAATCATTATTCATGTCCCAGAAGCCAAAGCGTCTACCAGCTTTTCTCAAACAAAACTAGATGATGAACTTGCCTTATGTGGTTTATTCACAATTCACTGAGCGAAAACGGTAGGGCGAAATAGTTCGGTAGTAATTACCGTCATGTCATTATGCACTAGCCGACGTTCACTCGTCAATAATAGAAGCTGTCATGAGAAAGACATAGAGATGATATTGAATGATTCACTGCTGTGTTGCATGTGGTAATATCTGTCGATATGATCACATCAATATGCTCCATCTTCCGATGCAACCACCCATGGCGATACCAACCCATTCGTATTATGCATGGAAGGGCAACAACCTTTGCTTCCATGCAATGTACTTGGTGGGGGATCGTTGCTTCTGAAAATGCACACAATAATTATCATAATGAGAAGCGAATTTTTTTGTAGAAATACATATAAACATTAAAAAGATTATACCATATCCCAATGCCAATCGCAATTATCAATATCGGCCCAGAAATATGGTAGAAATTTTGTACTCGTTTACTTTTGAACACTGCCATTGAAATTGACCTTGACGGCTGCTGATGTACTCTTTAAGATTCTATAAAATTTCCACCCACATGCGAGTTATTTACTTGAAGAGGGAACTCAGCATGAGCTTCAAAATAAAGTGGAGTGTTTTTCACAACAGAGAGTGGTGTTGCCGAACTGTCAAGTTTGACGAGAATTCCCATATGCACCCTGTACGCCCACAATAATTACTCCCCCGTGAATTTCCATGGATGGAGCACTATCGAATATTTCGTAGACGTTGAATTTCCGACCCTCTTGAATATTTTGTGTGTAGTTCTATAAATACATTGGTATTGACTTCAATAGACATTCTTGTAGGCAGGTGTATCTGGGTAGAATAATTACCGGTGAGTTGGCATGAACTCATCTCGTGTTCGTCTAATCAAATGAGAAAATTAAACACGATCCAGTTTTTTTGGTATTGCCTATCATTTATTGTTGTGCTGGGATTCCGGCCTCTATTTGATTTATTCCCACCTTTAGTCTACAGCGAAGCATGGACATTTCGGTATGATAATGACAAAACACCTTCGTCAATCTTTTTTTGATATTCGATCTTTCACGTTGGAAAAATTGGCAATTCTGATGCCAGTGACTGCCAACTTGTACCACATCATTACAAAGAATCGATGAATGGTCAATGGTTTCATCACTTCTCGCCCTGAAAATTCTACGATTGCAACCAGTGCGCATTAGAGCAAGGGACAATTCATCGACACTGCCATCCCACAAAGAAAAGTCAAAATGACACGAGAATCCTCAGTCACACACTTTGAGCATTGTTCAGAAGTTCAGTGTTGAGAAAAATATACCTATCTACCACCCAGCTGTGGTTCCTCATCACCAACCTGGCAGTGTGCAGTTGTTCTATTGTCTTACAAAAAACAGGCAGATGGAATCAGTGCGTGTTCTTGCTTCAATATGTAAGTTTTTCTTTAGAGAGGGTAAGCTATCAATTTCATCAAAAAAACACTAGCGATGAAAGACCATGTCAAACTTTCAATAAGTGGCCTACATTTGCCATGTCCATTGATTTAACACGTTTTGGAAAGTATTCAGACTCGTGGTATGTGATGGATTACAGTAAACATAACGGTATGTAGTATGTGTAATTGTGGTTGATGTTTCATGGAGGTAAATAACCTCTCACGTTAACTCTGCCGTTACTAACACGGACGCACCATCCGTTCTGGGTATTGCCCTTTGAAATTATTCAAATTAGTATGTGTACTACCTGCCACCTGTGTCGAACGAGAACGTGTTTTTCTCTCAGTCACTAGGGTGTACTGAAACCTGATAACATACTGGTATCGATTCAGTTGACTCAGAGGGATCGATTCTGCCGAACGTGAAATAATTTCGCTAGAGATAGACATATTTCAGAAAACTAAATAGCTAATGATAAATAGTGAAGCAATCACATCTAGATTATCGTTGTTAACATTTAACCATTTCTGGTACTTCATATATATCTGGACATATTTCTATAAAGTCACAAGAGGAGGTGTTTGAAATAATGAACACCGGTATAGTATTTCTTGTCTGTATTCAAGGAACTAATGAAATAGATATGGGTTTCTATTTTCGCAATATATATGTGATATTCTTGAGAAGCGAAGTGCTTAGGAGATCTCCGAATTTGTTTTCACCAAATACAAACAAGACAGTAAAACAGATCACACTTGTAAATTCTTTTGACGCAGAAGGTTTCTTTTATATCAAGAATCATGTCAGATCACAGGTCAATTGAACTGTCCAAAGGGAACTGGTGATAGCGTGTTACGTTCAATCACATTGGTGGATTGGTTGCAATACATCATTTCGTCTGTGACTGGACGTTCATGAATACTGAGTATAATGACAATCTCACTATCTGTATCACGTGTTTTAAATGTTTATGTATTTGTTATAGGAGAACATTCATTCAACGATACTGTACTTCGCATGTGCTTCGATAATATTTGCCAGTAATTTCTGCTTGTTCCACTGCTCGTTCCACACAAAAAAACTTCGATATATTTACTTCACTCCCTGCCAGGAAATAGTTTGCACGTCTGTTCCAAATGATGACGATGAATGACATTATAATTTGTTAATACTTATCGGCATTCACTGTTCTTAGGTAACCTATGTTCCGATAAGCGACCTGTAAATAATCGATTACTCTGGCCAATACATTTCACTTTGATGTGTGGACAAAGGAAATGCTAGATGGATAATTTAAAAGGTGCCAGAAGAAATAGATGCCATGTTTTAGTGGACGAGTAGTGGCAGTAAGTCACAGTATTTTAATCATATCACGACTGGTTGCAGCATGGTCCAATCAATGTTAGTCACCTCTTCCATTTTGAAGTGATTATTGGTATTGGTTCTATTGGGCACGTTCTTTTCTCTTCTCCCTTATTTTCACTAATATCATCAGTCACGATTCATTACAAATAGCCCAAGAAACACCAGGTACGTGTAGGGATATAAATTGGTATATTTCACAACAGAAAACACATAATGAGTGAATGGATTATTTTGTATTTCATTGGTCAATCAACAAATTATAGATTGTAGCTGTTTGCAATGCATCATGTCAGTTAATATGAATTCATTTTTTTCTGGAGGGATGTAACAATTATATACAGAGAACACACAACAACGAGTAATTATTTTAACCACATCCTAGATCATCATGACATGACACCTGTACTCATCAATATTTAATCAGTTGATGACTAAGGAACTGCATTTTAGTTCCTGATATGGTGTTTCCAATTATCACTTCAAAAATCACTAATTGTTAACGTTATTAATGAACTAAATGCCACAGCAATGCTATTAACTCTTCGATGAATGTTTGATCAGCAAAATAGATTAATTGTTCCACATAGCGGATATATCAGGAAAAACAGATTCTAACCCCATTCGGCCATTCCCCCAAAATGGCGTACAAATGTGGTGATGAAACTGTCTAAACTGATCTGATTTTCACCAGATGGTTAGCCTAGTAATTATCACCATGTTATACTTCCCATACCACACCAAAACGCTGTAATCCATACAGGAATTCCAACTTACACTATAATGTCGGCGTTTGTTGGTGGTAAATGTTACAACCGTAGGTCACTCTACGTCTATATGTCGTCTGAAATAAAATTAGCCATTAAGCTGGTACTGTCAATGTATGGACACATATTTTGATACCACATTAAATTTTATGCAGATTATCCGAATAATATATTCTCGTAAATTTAGGTGTCCAAACAATGAAAAAAAAGAAATACCCAGTGAAGTGTACATAACAAGAGATTCTATGCAAGATAACAAGATTGGTCACATATAAACATATCAACCACCCATGATATTTCGGCATATGAAATGGTTTCTTCCTGAAGGACCATGTAATTATCTGACCTTGACCCCCTATCAGGGCACAATAAGGCTGCTCAGAAAATGTTTTGCTTCCAACCAAAGCACGTTGACATTTAACACGTAGCCGTATTTCGAATCTATATGACATCATGGTTCCTGACGAATTTTCTATGGAAGCAACGTGCCCAACATGTTCGCATTAAAACATCGTTTCTCTTGAACAGAAAACTTTTGAATCTCTATGATTCGCTGTTGCTTAACGGTGCTAATATTCCACAATATAAAGGTAGGCTGACAATCAGAAGGACCGAGTAGAATGTACTGACTGAGTCGATGCCAAGTAACTAGTAATTATTCTCCTCAGACATACCTACCTCCAAGCATGCCCATTGGAGTCAATGCCGATAATGCCGTCAATGCCGATATAATCCACGAAACATTTACCAGTTGAAGGATCGACAACCATCAAAATCTACGATGTAGCCTCTCCAACATTGATATTCGATAGTGCTCCATCCACGGAAATCCCACCAATGAGGTGTAAGTATTGTGGGCGTACAGGGTTACCCGGTACATCTGGGAATTCTCGTCAAACATGACAGTTCTGCAACATCGCTCTCGAGTGTGAAGATTTTCCACCTGGGTTTGAAGCTCACATTGAATTCCCTCTTGAAGTTGCACTGAAAAGAAACTATTTGTTCCAAATCGACAACAAATATGCCTGGTGGCTGAAAAAAAAATTGGTTACAAAACAAAATATGGTGAAATAGTTGGACAAATCAAACACTTACAGAAAAATGCAAAATATATCACCCTCTAATTATAAAGAAATATTGTGTGCATATCCAAGTGTACCGATTTCCCAACAAATGCACTGCATGACACTAAAGGCCGTTGCCCTTCAATGAACAATATGCGTGTATTGCTATCTTCGGAAGCAGTTGAATCAAAAGACAGAATATATTGATATCATAATATCGACAGGTATTTTAACAGGTAACACAACAGTGTTATGACAACTTCTATTATTTGGGACTGTGGGACTGATAGTAGTATCAATCAGGTATGTACACCACCACAAGCACCTAAAAGAAGTGTCCTACTAAATATTTGTTATTATAATACATAATGAAAGTGCACGCAATTTTTAGTATAAATACTGGTGATACGGGAATATTTGTTCTGAAAATTCGAACGGAAATAAACATCAAGTGGCATCGTTAGCCACAAAGAAATATATAAATCAGCATGACCGTATATGAAAACACATGACAGTAATTTGCCAGTTACTTTCTGAATGAATAGCGTATCCATATGGACCAAATGCATATATTTCGACTTGAATTATGCTGTGCCATATTTCCACCCAAACTATTTCCTCCTGTGCTTTCCATTCAAAAAAGACAAAAACTTTTATAATTTTATAATGAGCATAATTTGTCCAGGAAAAAACACCCATGAGGACATCAAACAGACGCGAGATTATTCTAGAAATATACGATCGACATCTAAGATTATGTTTGACTGAGGCTTATCATGTAATGTCTGGTGCATCAGTTCCTTTATCAACCGTGACTAGGTGTGGTATATCACTATAATGCCAAGGTAGCCTTTAATATATATAGCAGCTTTTGCCTGAACAGTCAACGAATAAATCTTGATGATTTAAACTGTGCCAATGAACCAAATAGAGGCAGGTATTCCAGCACGAGAAGGGTGAGTAGGATGACACTACGAAGAACTGTGTAGAGTTTACTTTTCCCATGTAATTGGACTAAATTCCCGACGATTTGATTCCTACTGACTGGCAGTTTTTCTCCCCAGATACACATGCCCCAAGGATGTCCACAGAAGTCAATACCAACGAGTTGAAAAAGCCACAAAAATATTTTACCGGATCAACAACAAGCAACGTCTACGAAGTAGTCTGTTTAACATTAATATTCGATAGTGCCCCATCCATGGGAATCCCACCGAGGAGGTGAAATTATTGTGGGCGTACAGGTTACATCTGGGAATTCTCATCAAACTTGACAGTTGGGCAACACCGCTCTCCATTGTGAAAGGATTGCCACCTGGGTTCAAATTTCACGTCGAATTCCATCTTAAGTAAATATTCCTCATGTGCGTGGACGTTGCCTCTGATGTCTACGTATACGTCAGTGGTCCCTTGGTCAATTTCAATGGAATTTAAAAAAAACGAGTACAGTATATCCGCTTCTCACTATGATAATTATTGAGTGCATCTTGAAAAGTAACGATTTCCCACCAAGTACATTGCATGACGCCAAAGGTTATTACTCTTGCATGCATTATATGCGTGGGTTGCTATCATCATGGGTGGTTGCATCAAAAGACGGAACATATTGATATGATCATATCGACAGATAAGTCCACAGGCAACACAGTTTGTAAATCATTCAATATGTTATTTATGTCTTTCTCAGGACAGCTTCTATTATTGACGAGCGAGCACCGGCTGATTTGCGTAAGAGTTGGCAATTACATAACCCCCCCCCCCCCCCCCAAAAAAAAAATTAATATACCAATATATTGAATTAAATACATACCCTCGGAGCTGAATTATGCTGTACTAAATTTCAACTGCTTGGTTATATAATTAGTTGGATACCAAGAGACGTACGAAAGTACTCAGGAAAATGTCTGAGATATGCTATATAATGATCAGGTATTATTTTCAAGAAGTTCCTATGTTCCGTCCGTCCGTCTACATTTTATCTTTGAAGTTTATGGTCGAATTTTTTCTGAAATTTTACACAAAAATGGCTAAAAATATACCAGGGAAAGTCTTTTTCTCGTTTTTTGATTTTCGCATTTTCCTCGAAATGGCGACCATTTTCGTTGAAAAATGCCCAATTTTGGACTTTGACGGCCATCTTCTCAAAAACTGTTCAGATAGTTTTGAGATTTTTTGTTTCAAAAGAGTCCCCTTATGTACCACTGTGATGTGTATAAGTTGGGTTGCCCTTGAATCGCCGGTCTCCGTGTGGCGACCATCTTGAATTTTTGACGAGTCGGTGAAAAAAATTTCCTTTGCCCCAAATCGCATTACTATCCATTTTGGGCCATTTCTAGGCAAAAAAAAAGTTCACCCTTTGCCAAAAAAATTTGGACGATTTGTGAGGTTACCTTGAATTTGACCTTTGATGACCTTGAAAGCTCAAAACAGCCATTTTGGTGTCAAAAAATGCCCAAATTTGTCTCTACAGGTGAAATGCGTGTAGATAGAGCTTAAATCTTGCCTGACCTGGCATGATCTTGCATGACAAAAGTTGCCTCTACAGACAAAATACGTGTTGATAAAGCTTATATGTTTGTATTATGAATATATATGAAGTCATATACAGCATAGCTAATGAAGACATTGAAATTTTTACAAAGATGACCTCGACTGGTAAATCTCAAAGTCATATGTCAGCTACAAGGCTTAAAAGCAAAATTTCCGGTAACCTATCTTAGCCGTTGGGCTTATTTTTCAGTGAATGTTAAATAAACGATATAGGGCAAATTCCCCATTTGCCCTATATTTACACAAGTACTAACACGGGTGCACCACCTTTCTGGGTATTGCCCCTTGAAAATATTCAAAATAACATGTGTACTACCTGCCACCTGTGTCAAACGAGAACGTGTTTTTGTCTCAGTTACAAGGGTGTACTGTAACCCGATAACATACTGATATCGATTCAGTTGATTCAGAGGCATCAATTCTGCCTGATGTGTGAAATAATTTTGTTAGTGATAGACATATTTCAGAAAACTAAAGAGCTGATGATGAATAGCTAGACAATCACAGCTAAATTATCGTTAGTTAATATTGTACCATTTCTTGTACTTCATATATCCCTGGACATATTACTATGATGTCACCAGAGGAGGTGTTTGAAATTAGGAACATCGGTGTAGTATATCTTGTCTGTATTCAAGGAACTCTTGAAATGGATATGGGTTTCTATTTTCGTAAAATATGTGATATTCTTGAGAAGGGAAGTGCTTATGATATCTATGAATTTGTTTTCACCAAATACCTACAGTACAGTAGAACAGATCACACTTGTAAATTCTTTTAACGCAGAAGGTTTCCTTTATATCAAGAATAATGTCAGATCACAGGTTAATTGAACTGTCCAAAGGGAACTGGTGATAGCGTGTTACGTTCAATCACATTGGTGGATTGGTTGCAATACATCATTTCGTCTGTGACTGGACGTTCATGAATACTGAGTATAATGACAATCTGTTAATATGAATTCATTTTTTTCTGGAGGGATGTAACAATTATATACAGAGAACACACAACAACGAGTAATTATTTTAACCACATCCTAGATCATCATGACATGACACCTGTACTCATCAATATTTAATCAGTTGATGACTAAGGAACTGCATTTTAGTTCCTGATATGGTGTTTCCAATTATCACTTCAAAAATCACTAATTGTTAACGTTATTAATGAACTAAATGCCACAGCAATGCTATTAACTCTTCGATGAATGTTTGATCAGCAAAATAGATTAATTGTTCCACATAGCGGATATATCAGGAAAAACAGATTCTAACCCCATTCGGCCATTCCCCCAAAATGGCGTACAAATGTGGTGATGAAACTGTCTAAACTGATCTGATTTTCACCAGATGGTTAGCCTAGTAATTATCACCATGTTATACTTCCCATACCACACCAAAACGCTGTAATCCATACAGGAATTCCAACTTACACTATAATGTCGGCGTTTGTTGGTGGTAAATGTTACAACCGTAGGTCACTCTACGTCTATATGTCGTCTGAAATAAAATTAGCCATTAAGCTGGTACTGTCAATGTATGGACACATATTTTGATACCACATTAAATTTTATGCAGATTATCCGAATAATATATTCTCGTAAATTTAGGTGTCCAAACAATGAAAAAAAAGAAATACCCAGTGAAGTGTACATAACAAGAGATTCTATGCAAGATAACAAGATTGGTCACATATAAACATATCAACCACCCATGATATTTCGGCATATGAAATGGTTTCTTCCTGAAGGACCATGTAATTATCTGACCTTGACCCCCTATCAGGGCACAATAAGGCTGCTCAGAAAATGTTTTGCATCCAACCAAAGCACGTTGACATTTAACACGTAGCCGTATTTCGAATCTATATGACATCATGGTTCCTGACGAATTTTCTATGGAAGCAACGTGCCCAACATGTTCGCATTAAAACATCGTTTCTCTTGAACAGAAAACTTTTGAATCTCCATGATTCGCTGTTGCTTAACGGTGCTAATATTCCACAATATAAAGGTAGGCTGACAATCAGAAGGACCGAGTAGAATGTACTGACTGAGTCGATGCCAAGTAACTAGTAATTATTCTCCTCAGACATACCTACCTCCAAGCATGCCCATTGGAGTCAATGCCGATAATGCCGTCAATGCCGATATAATCCACGAAACATTTACCAGTTGAAGGATCGACAACCATCAAAATCTACGATGTAGCCTCTCCAACATTGATATTCGATAGTGCTCCATCCACGGAAATCCCACCAATGAGGTGTAAGTATTGTGGGCGTACAGGGTTACCCGGTACATCTGGGAATTCTCGTCAAACATGACAGTTCTGCAACATCGCTCTCGAGTGTGAAGATTTTCCACCTGGGTTTGAAGCTCACATTGAATTCCCTCTTGAAGTTGCACTGAAAAGAAACTATTTGTTCCAAATCGACAACAAATATGCCTGGTGGCTGAAAAAAAATTGGTTACAAAACAAAATATGGTGAAATAGTTGGACAAATCAAACACTTACAGAAAAAAGCAAAATATATCACCCTCTAATTATAAAGAAATATTGTGTGCATATTCAAGTGTACCGATTTCCCAACAAATGCACTGCATGACACTAAAGGCCGTTGCCCTTCAATGAACAATATGCGTGTATTGCTATCTTCGGAAGCAGTTGAATCAAAAGACAGAATATATTGATATCATAATATCGACAGGTATTTTAACAGGTAACACAACAGTGTTATGACAACTTCTATTATTTGGGACTGTGGGACTGATAGTAGTATCAATCAGGTATGTACACCACCACAAGCACCTAAAAGAAGTGTCCTACTAAATATTTGTTATTATAATACATAATGAAAGTGCACGCAATTTTTAGTATAAATACTGGTGATACGGGAATATTTGTTCTGAAAATTCGAACGGAAATAAACATCAATAAGTGGCATCGTTAGCCACAAAGAAATATATAAATCAGCATGACCGTATATGAAAACACATGACAGTAATTTGCCAGTTACTTTCTGAATGAATAGCGTATCCATATGGACCAAATGCATATATTTCGACTTGAATTATGCTGTGCCATATTTCCACCCAAACTATTTCCTCCTGTGCTTTCCATTCAAAAAAGACAAAAAAATTTATAATTTTATAATGAAAATAATTTGTCCAGGAAAAAACACCCATGAGGACATCAAACAGACGCGAGATTATTCTAGAAATATACGATCGACATCTAAGATTATGTTTGACTGAGGCTTATCATGTAATGTCTGGTGCATCAGTTCCTTTATCAACCGTGACTAGGTGTGGTATATCACTATAATGCCAATAGACGTGGAATCAATACCCAGTATCAAGTATTCCGAGCAAACAAAACAGGGTCCGTGAGGTAGCCTTTAATATATATAGCAGCTTTTGCCTGAACAGTCATTTAATAAATCTTGATGATTCGCTATTGCCGAAATGTGCTAATGAACCGAATAGAGGCAGGTATTCCAGCACAAGGAGGGTGAATAGGATGACAATACGAAGAACTGTGTAGTGTCTACTTTTCCCATGTAAATCGACGAAATTCCCGAAGAAATGATGCCTACTAACTGGCAATTACTCTCGACAGATACACCTGCCCCCAAGAATATCCACTGAAATCAATACCAACGAGTTTTAAAAGCCACAAAAATACTTTAAAGGCAACAGCAATCAACGTCTAGAAGTAGCCTGCTCTACAATAATATTCGATAGTGCCCCATCCACGGGAATCCTGGAGGAGGTGAAATTATTGTGGGCGTACAGTGTACATTTGGGAATTCTATTCAAACTTGACATTCGGCAACACCGCTTTCCATTGTAAAAGGATTGCCACCTGGGTTCAAATTTCACGTTCAATTCTCTCTTAAGTAAATATTCCGCATGTGGGTGGACGTTGCCTCTGATGTCTACGTATACGTTAGTGGCCCCTTGGTCAATTTCAATGGAAATGTTCTCAAACACCGAGTACTGTATATCCGCTTCTCACTATGATAATTATTGAGTGCATCTTGAAAAGTAACGATTTCCCACCAAGTACATTGCATGACGCCAATGGTTATTACTCTTCCATGCATTATATGCGTGGGTTGCTATCACCATGGGTGGTTGCATTAAAAGACGGAACATATTGATATGATCATATCGACAGATATTGCCACAGGCAACACAGTTTGTAAATCATTCAATGTGTTTTTCATGTCTTTCTCAGGACAGCTTCTATTATTGACGAGCGAGCACCGGCTGATTTGCATGAGAGTTGGCAAATACATACCCCCTCCCCCCCCCCAAAAAAAAAAAATTAATATACCAGTATATTGAATTAAATACATACCCTCGCAGCTGAATTATGCTGTACTAAATTTCAATTCAACCATTTCGTCCTGTTTTTAGGTTACCGAACCTATGTTCCGATAACCTATGGTCCGATAACCTATTGGCATGGCGTTGCGTCCGGCGTCCATCCGTCCGTCCGTCCGGGCATACCAGAAGGGTTTACGGAGATTTCTTAGGGGGAATAAAGCTGGAAACGCCCCACAACCACAGTTTAAGCCAAAAGTGCGGTCTTACGGGGATTTTTTCAGGACTTACGGGAAAAGTTAAGATTGGGTCCGCCCGTAACGCCCATCCGTTCGCACGTCCGTCCACATTTTTATCTTTGAAGTTCACGGTCGAATTTTTCTGAAATTTTACACAAATGGCTAAAATTATTCCCGGGAAAGTTTTTTTTTCGTTTTTTGATCTTCGCATTTTCCTCGAAAAATGCCCAATTTTGGACTTTGACGGCCATTTTCTCAAAAACTGTTCAGACAGTTTTGAGATTTCTGTTTCAAGAGATTCCTCTTATGTACCTCTGTGATGTTTATAAGTTTGGTTGCCCTTGAATCGCCGGTCTCCGTGTGGCGGCCATCTTGAATTTTTGACGAGTCGGCGAAAAAAATTTCCTTTGCCCCAATTCGCATTACTATCCATTTTGGGCCATTTCTAGGCAAACAAAATTTCACCCTTTGAAAAAATTTTTTGACGATTTGTGAGGTTACCTTGAATTTGACCTTTGATGACATTGAAAGCTCAAAACAGCCATTTTGGGGTCAAAAAATGCCCAAATTTGTCTCTACAGGTGAAATGCGTGTAGATAGAGCTTAAATCTTGCCTGACCTGGCATGACCTTGCATGACAAAATTTGCCTCTACAGACAAAAGACGTGTTGATAAAGCTTATATGTTTGTATTATGAATATATATGAAGTCATATACAGCATACCTAATGAAGACATTGAAATTTTTACAAAGATGACCTCGACTGGTAAATCTCAAAGTCATATGTCAGCTACAGTGCTTAAAAGCAAAATTTCCGGTAACCTATCTTAGCCCCTGGGCTAATTTTTCAGTGAATGTTAAATAAACAATATAGGGCAAATTCACCATTTGCTTTTGTTTGAGAAATGTTGATAGCCGCTTTGGTTTCTTGGACAATATATACTGAACAATAATTAATGAAAAACGTCCTTGGTGTTTTCCCTAGATACGTAATGAGCATAATTTACCTGGAAACAACACCCATGAAGACATCTAACAGACGCGAGATTTTGTTTTCGGAAAATATGATCGACATCTAAGACAATCGAGTTTTTCTGTCTGCCTTACATCCAAAACAATTTCATTATTACTTTCAGCACACATCATTCAAGTATTTTAACACGATGCAATGATATTCACAGCACGGAACAAACATGATATCAGAAAGAAAACATGTTTCGGACAATGTATCTTTTAGTAATATATTTTCAGTCTAATTGCAGGCTGACCAAATACAATATTATTGAATATATTTCGTTACCACAGCTAAACTAATGCTCTGATTTCCAGTTCATTTAGTGTCTCGGTTGAAGAAATAATATGTATAGTGTTTTATAGACAACCGGTAAGTTGTATGAATTTTCTCCGTTCCTTACTGTATCCCACTGAAGTGCAAATGCAATGAACATGAAAGTTAAGTGGTGATTTCAGGTGAAATCCAGCGAACGTGGTATTATAATGCTAATGACGAAAAGACGTGGGCATTCTGTTTGCTTAGTTTGTTTATAAACAAAACTGGCTTAAAATGTGTGTTAAATCGGATGAAAAGACAAATCGGACGGAGTGTAATCGACAAAATCAGTATGCACAAGTTTTATTATATGTGTTGCACTAAGATTTATTTTTGAAGAAAATATTGCATACATTCGAAGGCAGCTGCTTTAAGAGATGCTATAGTGGGAATCGGCATTCCAAATTCACACTGCTGTTGCCAGTATAGTCACGGATGAGCCCAGCTAACAACGTGCACTACCCGCCATCTGTGTCAGAGGGGAATGTATTCTTGATTAAGTCAGTGGTGGGTCTGAAACCTGAGAACGTACAGGCATCGATTCTACCGGACGTCAACCCATCGTGTGAGATAATTTTGTCCCAAGAAACCTATTTCAGAAACCTGTAAAGCTGAAGACAAATTGCTAAGTGATCACATCTAATTTAGCCGTGTCAATATTTAACATGTTTGGTACTGCAAATATCTCCAGACATATCGATTACTAATAACGGCACTGGAGGAAACGTATACAAGAATCAGAACCGTATAATAGTCTATAATGTGTGTATTATAAGAGCTATTATGAGATATATTAGTACTCAAATATGAATTGTATGATTACATTGTAATAATTACAATATTTCGTGGTTTGGACTCAATAAAGGATTTTTGTCCGCGACTGGTTCATGATTACTGCGTATAGTTTATTTTTGCACGAATTGATATATTCTCGTGTCTTTATTGAAAGATTCCAGTCGCTGACATAGAATCCCACGTGTGCTTTCTTTTTTGCAAGTAGGCGAATTCCCGTGGATTCGCCTGCGTCATAAATTATCAAAAATTAATGAAGCATTAATAAAATCTAATAATAGAAATTTAATTTTACATTACATGGAGTTTTATGGAGAACACCCGAACTAAGTGCAGAGAAGCTAAATACAAATTAAGGTTATGGCATGTTCATATGCTCCACCAATCGTCATCTTAAACTATACATCGCAAGGGGTTTTAATATAAAAACGTGATGAACCACGCATTACCCATTCGTGTTATTCCTGCACGGGAACTAGTTTTTTTCTCGATGGATTGAGTATTTACACATGACCTTGATACGCTAGCAAAGCACGGAAATGAACACCAACAAATCCATGTTATGGAATAAGTGTTTTGGTCCCATCCATCAAAATAGAAAAAACAGGTTGACATTTATCACGTCTCCTCAATCGGAATCATTGTAACACTATGACTTCAAAAGACATTTCTAAGGATTCACCATGTCCAATAAATTCGCATTAGAGCAGTGTTGTTCTTGAAGATTGTGCATGACCCGTTATATGCACCGTGTTATGTGTAACTAGCTATGATTTGCGGCTGAATATATCAAACGCTCGAGGAAAGTGGTTTACCGCTGCCATTTTGTTAGACCGCTCAAGATGCTGATCATCAAAAAGCGGTTGGCTATGGAGTGGTCGATTTGAGAAAAGTGTGACAATCTTAAATGGACTGAGCAACTGGAGTGAATCTCGCCTATGGTCTTTAATAATAAAATTATATGCAATCAACGTGTTTTATAGGTGAAATAAAGTGTTTGTGTGTGTTATTTTTCTGTGTGCATATTTGAATTTCACACAGTGTTTTTTGTATTGAATGCATCTGAATGCATCCATTTTCCTGAACGCATTCAGGAAAGTGTGTCAAAGATATAATTGAAACAGAACTGGACAACAAATGAATCCGATGGATCAGCTTTCAGTGAATATGTAGGTAATTCACTGACGGCTACAATTTCCTGTGTCTATACATTAACATGGCTATACTTGTTTATCACTGTATTGCAAGGATACACCCACATGCATGGTGCTGCTGATTACCAATGCTATTTCACCAGAGTAAGGCAGACAATAAGACAGATGTCTCGGCGCAACAGAGTGAGTAGGCTAGCATTGAAGGAAATGCACGGGGGTCGGTTCCTACTGATCAGCAAAAGTCTCAACAAATATCCGTCAAAGTCAATTATCAGATTGAGAGCTCACCAAAAAAATTTTAAAACTCGAATGATGACGAAATCCGTGTTTCTGATGTAACCTCTTCAGCAGTAATGTTCAATGCTGCCTACTTAATGGACCCCAAGAGGAGAGCTGCAATCATTGTGGGCGTTTGGTATACACCTGCGAATTCATTAAGGATTAAAAAAATCAGACTTGACAGTTTCGTAACACCACGCCCCCTAGAGGGAAGAATGTCCATCTGCGTGGAAGCTCCAGCTTTAATTCTTCCTTAAGTAAATATACTGCAAGTGGATGGCAGCTGCCTTGGATCAGCGTGGTACATGTAACTGTCGGTGGCTTGTTTTTGTCGGTTTCAATGGCAGGAGTCATAATCAAACAAGTCGTCATGGCCCATATTGACTCAATGATAGGCATTGGAATATGGTAACGTTCTGAATTGATTTGTTCCCACTCGCTCTTTATGAGTATTTAAAAAAGTATATATATGTACTCGTTTATTTTTTTCTATATGTTAATTGTAAAATCATTTATTTACAAGTGTTATTCAGCACTTAGCAAACATATTGATATATTATCATTTGTACATTTAGGATCGTACTAATCTCCCTCTCGTACATTTCACTAAAACGAAAGTTGTTTCCTCTGCTAAATGATATGCGTAGGTTGCCATCTCAGTATCTTCACGATGGGAGGTTGCAGCCAAAGACGAACTGTTGATGAGATCATATCGCTAGGTATTTCCACATGTAACAGACAAAAGTGGTAGAATAAATATGCCTTCTAATGTATTGTAAAAGTTGTATTTATTGATTAAGCGCGTGTGCTCCGTGTTCGAGAAATAACTCACATCAATACAGTGTTATAACGAAATGGATATAATATCAGTTTGTTGTGTATATCACCATAGACACTTGCAAGGCGGGTGTGCATATCCCATCACACATTTCACAACTATTGTCGAATATATTCACATCGAACGTAGAATTAAATTGAACGTGACATATTTTTGTTAGATCAAAGAGTGTTGAGATGTTTAGGGCTATCAAAAATATCCAATGAAACTATTTTCAAACACAAAAATTTTCAAACATTACACGTGTATGTTGTACGGGTAGGCACAACGAAATGTGCGGATGAGGCTATTACCAAATATGAGCAAAATGTTGTCCTAGATGTTATCTTGTTGGATAATCAGTAATCACAGCGTAAGCACTAGTGCACCGGTGTCATTTTATCTTGTTATCAAAGAAGGACACAGGTACCAATCATTATCCCACATAATCCCTTATAAACTTTACATCCCATCTTAAGAGGGCATCCAGCGAACGTGATATTCATATGCTAATAACAGTACGTGAATGTGAAGATGCTTTGATATTTGACCTTCCATGCAAAATAAGTTGGCAAATTTTGATGCCAATGACAGCAACAAGTGCCATGATAACACAAAGATGGGTGACTGTTCGATGTCTTTATATTGTCTTCAATGTCTTGCACTACACACGCTACGAGTGCACACTATTGTTTACTTACAGTGTGGAAAGATTCTGGTACCGACAATGGAAGCCAAAGGTCAAGTATATTAACAGCTACACATCCAGAGATCGATCACTGATTCGGAAAATATGTTCGCAATTTGGGTAAAGCTTTACTCGACAGGCAAAATATATAATATCGAGTCAAGATTTTTTTTTGTACACATCACAGAATGATTGCGAGTGGTTGTATTATTGTTCATCGTTAATCACACGTATTACTACACGGATATAGTGGCAATGTATAAGAACATGCAAGTCACCTACAGCTGTTCTGACCATTGACTCATACACGGTTGGGAAAAGTTTAACATAGAGATATTATGAACCATAATTACAAGTTGTACTTCTTGCAAGGTAGTGAATTGATGATGTCATATAACAAGATGAAACAACACGAATTAATCTTGCACATTGATACTGCTGTTATCATTACTATCGAGTGTTATTTAGCATCTATGTTGTTGCCCTTAAAATCATCCACAACAACAAGTCTACTAACCGCCATCTGTCTCCAAAAAAGACGTACATGTGTCATCCACATGTGTGTCCTGAAACCTGAGAATACACTGATATAGCAACATCGATTCTGCCTGACTTGAGCCAATGTTTGAGATGATTCTGTCACTGATGAACCTATTCAAGAAGGCCACACGAGATTTCATACATTTTTGATAATCAGCAAGATAAAAGTAGATTGTATCGAATTGTTATCGAATTATTATCATAATAGAGTCTATATCATAATATAAATTTTCTTCTCTCGACAACTGAAACCATGCATTGTCCAAGTATTACGTCATCAAATTGACGGGGATCTTAAAATACACCGGGAATAAACCGTTCACATTGATACGGCAATCACCATGAGAGTCATTCTGGTTGAACCACTCATTATGGGTGATTACCCCTTAATATACAAAATATCAAGGTGCATGTACACTACCCGCCACCTGTAACATATTGATGCAGGTTTATTAATTTTGCCTGCCTAGGTGTGAGATGTTATCGTTGCTAATGGACCTGTTATAGATAGCTGACAAGCCGATAATGAATTGCTGATCGATCAGATTTAGATTAGCCTTGTGAAAAGATTTTCTGTAAATACCCAATTTCACTGAGTTTTTTTTCACAGCAAAACAAATTTCTGATTTTATTTTGATTGAACTGTCTACTGCGAATGATGAGAGTAAGTATCAATTGTGACAGGATGACGAACTCGGTTTTGTTCGCTCGAAGTACGTTGTTTTAGCAAGACCATAGAGGAAGGATAAAGCATAATCCAATGAATACTATATTTTGCACACTAGTTGTTGTTTGATAATCTAAATTAGTAGAACGTGTTCTTATGAAGTGATCATTGTTATTGCTTGGGATTTATCAACTTCAAATTCTCATTACCATGATTTCATGCAAAATATTGTGAGGAAAACAACACAAGGTGCTATAGTTGGAAGTTTTTCTCAACAGAAGGAATTATGATTTGGGAAATGATTTTAATTTGATTTTCTGGTCGCCTAAAGAAACACGCAGAAAATTCAATTGTCTACTGACTCACGTTTAAGTACATAGTTGCAAGGTAATATAATGCAACAGACCAGAATATGTTTGGGCCTTCCTCAATTCATAAAGGCGGTTCTTGGTATATTATAGAAAAGATGAGACCACAAGGTCGCCATTTTTATTTCGTTTTCCAGATAGAACAAACTTATGAATTATGCACATCCAATCACAATGTATCGTGGATGGATACAAACTGGTATGTTCCTCTCGGGCTTTCTAATGGTCCTAATGGATAGGGAAATAACGTTTCAAAGTACGCTGTGCTCGAGCTGTGTTGAAAGAAAATTGATAGACGACGTTGTCAGAAACTTGATCACGAAGACTACCGATATGTCATGCAATACCTCTTGTTGCCAATATGTTACGAAAATGGTTTCTAATAATGGCAAAGTAAATGCTTTGCTCATTACCATATAACACATAATAAAGCAAAGAAAAATAATTTAAAAATCGGTAGAAAATCTGGTTTGTGATTGGATGTCTACGTACTTGTCACAAACCGATTTCATGAGGTAGGTTTTGGATTTTAAATTGTTTTAAATATGTTGTTGGGCTGTTGCATCTTGAGACCCCAAAAACAGTAAACGTCATCGAAATTTTGGAGTCTAGGCACTTTGCTATATCTCTCATAATCAGGAATTGGCCAGAGGAGAAAAAATAATCAGAAATCTAATCTTGATCTGAATAGAAGTTATTTACAATTATGTAATTTTCATTTTTCCATTGACAACCCTTTCCATCTGCTTCCGATCAATTTTTATCTGCCTTCCGAGTCTCGTATATTGACTGTTTCATTTTAAGCTAGATCACTGCTTTTGTGGCGTTACTGATCTACAAAAGGTTGACAGTTTCTGCTACTCGGTCCTCACGAAGCATGATACGTGTGATCGGTCTATTTTCAAGAGTGAATCAATCATCTTCGTCGTCGCGTGATCTTGTATCATTTATCCAATCTGGATGGAAACAATCTTCAGATCATGCGTATGGTTCGAATAGTTTTCCCTTCCATTTTGATTTATTACAAGCCACTATACAGAACTGAATATTTGCTTCCAGTTGCTATTATGTGAACATTTTATATTCACATTAGATCTGTTTGTAAATGTGTAATCTTCATAGCAGAATTGCTTACTTAGGACTGCACATGATTTTGATCAATATCAAAAGATATATATTTTGCAAATAATAATCATAATGTAGAGTTTTACAATTTAAATTTAATAATATGACAGATAAGCAAAAATGTAGTTTGTCAATGGGCTGATCGTCATCTCCAGTGTAGTAATGGGGGAGTGTGAGAGAGAAAAACAACAACATTTTTTATTGGCCCACAAGCGTTTTCTGGATGATTGATAATCCGCGAAGATGAACCCTTATACAATACACAAAACAGCGATGCCACGTGTGAAGCTTGTCTAACAATAAGACAATACAATATGTTAACTGCATTGTCGAGAGCTTTGTTGGATTCCAGCACAGAAAGTTACAAGTAACGTGGAGTTCAAAGAAATCTATACAACAAGCATGTTGTGTGACAGTGTTAGTGACAATCAGTATCAGGGTTATCAGTAATTCTTCACTTCTGCAACTGCATAATCTTAAAAAAACACGTTCGAGATGGTCATGAAAAGCATTGTTGGGATAACAACAGGGGTAGATTAACTTAATAATATTGTGACCACACGCCAGTCCTCCTTGAGCTCATATGTCATGAATTGTATATGAATTATATGTTATGATTTCACAGAGCTGAAAAATTGAACTGTTTCATTTTACAAGACATCACTGCCTTTGCGCAGTTACTGATCTACAAACGGTGGTTCACAGTTTCTGTTTCTCAGATCCTCACGAACCATGGTACGTGTGGTCTGCCTGGTTTCAGGAGTGAATCAGCCAGGTTCGTCATTGCATGATCTCGCATCATTTATCCAATCTGGATGGGAATCTTCAAAGCATGTGTATGGTTCGAATGACCCACCTTTTCCTTTTGATTTATTACATGTCGCAAAATCGAAATGAATATTTGCTTTCAGTTGCTATCATGTGAATATGTTGTATCCACATTGGATCCGTCTGTAATGTGTATTTCTCAATAGCAGTATCTCTCACTTACATCTCACGTTTGTATCAATATCTAACGATATGTAGAATATGTAAAATAAATGTATCAATACCTGAAGATATGTAAAATTGTAAAATGAAACAGAGCCATAATAGGCTATCATACTGTAAGTTTTAGAGATAAAATTTTCATCTTACGACAGATAACCAGAAATCCAGTAACGTTTCTCACTGGGCCGAATTCTAAAGTGTAGTAATTTGGGTGTGAGAGGAAATCAATATCAATTTTGCTCGGCTGCCCACGAGCGTTTTTGGAGGTGATTGATGATCCGGAAGATGAAAACGAATACAGGACACAAAACAATCATGCCAAGTGTGGAGGTTGTCTAACAATAGCGCACCACAATATGTCTGGAAACGTAAATTATGTCACAGGGTGATTCTAGAGTAATTCTGCACTGTAAGTTATGCACAAGCAGCATGAAAATTCGTGCGACAGTTGGATAAGACCAGCTAAAAGTTGATTTGATGTTTAGTTTAATTATAGCGACGTCATAGCCATGGTCATGTATATGGAATTGTACATAAACAAAACCAACACCTAATAACAAATTGGTAAATATAAATAATTTTCCGAATATTTTTCCGAAGAGTATTAGCAACAATCGTATTGTCTGTACGTAAACTGTCTGCATGGGCATCGAACAAACATGTACGGCATAGACGTGAAACAAATAATGTTTGGGCAACAACAGGGGGTAGTTCAACCAAAGCACAAATGGATACAGACAAATTCTAATTTTAAGACCGAATCCATGGACGAACTTCACAAGTTCAGTATAAGTGGTCAAATCCAACCGATACTACACATAGTTTCAGTATCATAGTCAGAGCCATGTGATAATCACAGACACCCAGCCAGCTGAGTGTGATATCAAGTGCTCCGGAAGAGTGAGCATTTCCCGCTCCACATGCGATACCCGCAGTGATATCCACCCTGGCAAATTGGGAAGCAAAGATGCACAAAACTACAATGATGGAATGATATCCTCCATCATATGTGTGACAACCTTGGCGTAACCTTCAACCACATCATAGTGCCGACCATAATATTTCTTGAATGTCGGCCTCAGTCAAGGTATTATATATTCCTGTTTGAGCAGTTTGGAAGTCAGAAGCTATGCTCTGACTAAAAATTCCTGGAAAGATGAACATGTTCTAGAAATTATCTTGTAACCACGAGCCAATTGCATATCCTCCTGCTGCTATACGTGCTTCGGATCAGAATGGCACAAATCTAACCACCCCCCTCCCCCTCCCCCCCCCCACTCAATGACGTATGTTCAGGGTGCTAAACTGAATAATTATGTGACTGATTTTAGAATGCCTAACTTTACCCGTGAGTGATAACAGCCCGAAGAAACTGGCTGTACATGTACGTGTATGTGTTCATAGCATGTTATCTGTATTGTATTCCTTCATGCTTGAAAGTACATCCCACCCTGTATCACGCGTGACTAGGCAAGATCTAATACGATATTGCCAGGATGCATATATGATGTAGTTCCAGTCTGAATTTTATTGTTATTGATTGACCGTTGAATCTCAGTGTATGCTGTTGTCTAACAATGCTAATGAACCACATTATAAGGCATGAATATTCTCAAAGTTGACTTGGCTGAAAATACCGACGAGTAAGTAGGATATACTTTTCCGTGTAATTGGATGAAATACATGGGGAATCGATGCTACTGCTTGTCAATTATTCACTTCAAAGGTGCCTCCAAGCCTATTTCAAGCCAGGTTTATACACGCAAGTAATTTCAAATTCCTATGATCGACAAAAATCAACGTCTACGATTTGACCTCAACAATGTTATAATATTGAATAATGGGCCCAAGTAGCGCACCTTACTCTGTTAATACTACTCACCCACTGAATGTATACCATATTTAATCCGTCTGGCACATTTTTAATCTTCATTGAATTTAGAAGAAATAGTAAGCTGCGCTACATAGGCTGAATAATGTTGCATCCATAGAAATCTCCAGAGAAGAAGTTCAAATATTGTTGGCGTTTAGTGTACATCTGGTAATTCTCGTCAGATTGACAGATCGGTGCAACCGCGTTCAGTTGTCAGAAGAACAACCACCTGGGTCGAAGCTCAAGTTGAATTTTCCCTTAAGTAAATATAGCGCGTAAAAGCAGCGTCGGATCAGCATGGTAAAATTGGTGGCCATTTTTTTTCGATATCAGTTGAAGTGAACACAAATAAACAATTACAAAATCTCTGCCCTATTTCTAGGTCGATTTTGATATAGCGGAAAATGGTATAATATCATGGATTGCTTGATTGTCACTGACTATTCATATTATGTGTCAACGTCCCACCATACGTACTTCCACAGTTAATGATATTCAAAGAAAATGAGATGAATTGAATGCATCACATCATATTACTACAAAATATTGAGACGTATTGATGACTATTGGGAATCTCTAATAAATATAAATAAATTCTCTCAAACTTCAGAAATTAAAAATGTAATGGTCAAATAAACACCTGATATGTGCACCTGTTTGCATGACAAAAAAGCCCAGTGTGAATCAGGTGAGTCAATTACATGTTGAACTATACTGTATGATGTTTATAAAGTTCCTCATGTTTTGTAAGATTCCAGGAAAATCGTAAATGAATTTGTCTAGAAACAAAACCCGTAAAGACATCAAACAGACGCAGATTGGTTTCGCGAAATTCGATCGACGGCAACAAAACTGAATTAGTCTGTCTCAATGAGTCTTGTCATGCAATTTCCTTGCGAACAAAGCAATTCCATCCGCTTTTTTCACACATCATTTCAGCATTAAAACATAGCACCAAGGGTGCTGTAGCTTACCAGCAATCATGAGAATTGCACAGAGTATTGATTTTCCAACATATAAATTGTTCAACTGATCTTAAAATCTATTGCCGGAAACACTTTCCTGCCGGAAATGTTTCCTGTATGGACTATAACAAGAAATCAAGTTACATCTTGAAAGAATTTTTCTTATTAACCTCTTCAGCGCCTACAGCGCCGGATATTTCCGGCACAGAACGTAATTGTGTGACGCCTATGTGCCGGAAATATCCGGCGCAAATTCCTTCCCATGTTTCTTTTTGTACGACCTATATTTTTCACTCAAAAGTCCCCACGCAGCTTCCGTATATTGATAAGACTGTTTTAGTGTTCGTTACAATTGCTATGTGGGTCAAAGATAGTACATCGATACAATGAGAATGCATGTAATCGAAGAGAAATTCTTGGTTTTCCCTGGTGTTGTCGTCTGCAGTGAATTCACCGTCATTTATACCACTTAGGTATGGTATTTAACATGAATAAAAGAAACTGAGTTGCATGTATCATATATTCATAGGCCTAATCAAAGACATGGGGATATTAATATTCTGTGAAAATATTACGTTCTTTCGTGTATAATATTCGTAAAAATTTCCAGAATTAGTGGTTGTTGTGAGATTGTTGCTATGGTAACCAGAACACACCGAGGCCCTAATATGTTGCATGCATAACATGCATAAGGATAGATACTATTTCATACTTGTTTAATTAAGTTCAATCAACTGTGGGTCTTTCTTTAAAGATATTATTGTGATAATTTATATTTTGCGATTTCTTGAAAAATGCCCGGCGTGGGACAATTTTTTAGGCTTGGCGGTTAAGAGGTTAATGACATATATTCATAGGTTGTCGAATCAAAGGCAATAAAACTTTTACACATCACAAAGGTACAGAGGGAGAATCTCATGCACTTTGAGGAAAACTGCCTGAATAGATTTTGAGAAAATGGCCGCCAAAGACAAAAATCATTGTTTCTTTCGACAAGCAAGTCGTTTTGACCTTCCAAAGTCATTCAAGGTCATATTCAAGGTCACCATTCAAACCGCAATATATGATTTCCCATTTAAATGTGCCAATACTTAGGCTCTATCTTGAAGTGTTCTATGAGTTTACTCTGCACAGCTCCCATTATGGAGGAAAAATTGGGTCCAAAAACTTTTTCAACGGCCCAAAAAAAATTGGTTTTGGCTGGAAATGGCATAATCCGAATTGTGACTTGATTTGGGACAAAATATTTGGGACACACAGACCGGCGATTCAAGGGCAACGAAAGTTATTACACATCATAGAGGTACATGAGGGGAATGTTTTAAAACAAAAAGCAAACCGTGTTCAGACAGTTTTTTGAGAAAATGGCCATAAAAGTCCAAAATTGGCCATTTTTCGGCAAAAATGGCCGCCATATCGGCAAACACGATTGAATAAAAAAACAAACGTCTCCGGGTATTAGCCCAAAGAATGTTTTGGTAAATTGTCAGAAAAATTTATCAAGGCAAAAAAAGTTATTTGCCGGACGGACGGACGGACGATGGACGAAAAACCACGACAATAGCTTATCGGCATGAGCCGGTAAGCTAGAAAGCCATGTTGCAATGATATACACAGCAACGAACAAATTCATCACATACCAACAAATGCTGAGAACATAGAAAACAGAGGTGTTTCGAGCAGTCTATCCTTCATTAAAACGTTTTCAGTCTGTTGAGATATTTTCGACATAGGCAAATCAAATTGAAGTCATCCAGTCAATACTGCTCCTGCTTTTTGTCTTTTGGGGGCGAATCATACATGCGTACTAGCTAGCGCTCTTGAGACTGTTGTTCACTTGACTGGTCAGCACACCGCACACCCTGCAGCTAGCCGCCGAACGTTATCTGACCCAGTTCTATTGTGTTGGGGTCAGGTCATGTTTATGTTAACGTTCTGTTGTCTTCAAAAGTCCGACATATGATGTAAACAGGTGAAAAATAACAATTGCCAAGTAAGTACACCTTTATAATCTATTCGGTTCCATGTCCGAGGATGTTATGAAAAGTTGTACATTGAGATTGCTACACTGGGACTAAGAGTTTGGATGAAAACTGTCTTGCACTGCGACGATGTAACACTGAAGTCCGGGATGGATGTAAACTTCCCTCAATTTGGAGCATGTAAAATTAGCATTTTTGAGAGAAATTTTGCATATATGTACAAAAGTTGTTCAGTTTGAAATTTATACACGATACATTGTTGTATCTGTCCTTAATTTTGTGTTGTCAATTTATCTGTGACATGATAACGTTCTGTGTCTCGGGTTAACGTTCTGTTGATGCTTGAAACGTAATCATAGATTCCTCATCTCACCATATGGAAGCAACATTTATGAGGTTGATATTCTCGAGCTTTTACGTTCATTGTTCGGTACATGTTGTCTAGGACGGACGAGACTGAACAGCATTCACAGATATTGAATCCTGACTCTAATTCGATCCACAGAACGTCAACCACGGTAGCAGAACGTCATTTCAATAACAAAACAATTATCTTTCGTGTATTACACCTAGTCATGCCCTGTTGTCACAAACTGTCCAATATGTGCCTTCAATGTTACATATGACATTTCGCAATATTGTTTTATGACTAAAATTAGGTACAAAAATACATTGAATAGTGAACGATGTTCGTGGGAATGAGCAAAGTGTCAACATTACATGACACTTTTCTCAATAATGGGCTATAAAATTAAGACTCAGAGCAATACGTACAATTTTAGGGTATTCCGGACATGGAATCCACATGTAGTCGATGCACAAGTCCAACAATATGATGAGGAAAAATATATTTTGTTCCCGTATATCTTCATATCTGGTGCGTTAACATAAACATGACCTGACTCGAACACAATAGAATTGGGTCAGGTAACGTTCGGCGGCTAGCTGCAGGGTGTGCACAAGTGAGCTCCTACTTTCGCAGTCTGACGAACTCGTGAATACTCATAATATTCGTATATATGGTATCTCGGGTTTACATCAGAACCATACAATGAGCACCACCATTGCATTGATACATGCAGAGGTGTGCCCCGATGATATGATTACATTCGGCGATCAGAATATTCAATACATTAGTGTCGTGCCGATCCTCTTTATCAAGGAATGAGGCTCCGTAGAGCTATCCGTAGAGTTTTGTTTCCACAACCATTCAACCAGATGAATTGCATGATTTTGTATTCCAATGAAATACGATGCATTGTACGTAAACTTTATGTCGCGTCATTAGAAAGCGTGAGCGATATTTATATGCAAATGATAAAACGAAGTGGACTCTCTGCGTCAATATCTGACTTTTAGTGTAGAATAAGTTGGCAATTCTGATGCCAATGACGACAACCTGTACCATTTTATTACGCGGAATCGATTACCATTATGTCCTGCACATGTCAAGAGTGCACACCGCAGTGAAATTGAGCAGGGGCAAACCTATCAAAGCTAACATCCCACAAAGGACGCCAAAAACGTAGAAACGACCACCCACTATCAAGAAAAACTATTTGTTCTGAGGCTCAATATAGAGTGGACTATGCATATATTTGGACCAGCTGTGCTTCTAATCATCAACTAGGCACTACGCAGTTGTTGTCCAACTATCCAGAATGAATCCGTCAGCGTGGGTATTAGTGTGAAGAGGTTTTTAGGTTACCGGACCTATGGTCCGATAACCTATTGGCATGGCGTTGCGTCCGTCGTCCGTTGTCCGTCGTCGTCCGTTGTCCGTCGTCGTCCGTCGTCGTCGTCCACATTTTTATCTTTTTTGTTTACGGGCAAATATTTCTGAAATTTTGCACAAAAATACTTAAAAATAATTCAAGAAGGAGTTAAATTTTAGTTTTTTGATTTTCGCATTTTTTTCAAAATGGCGGCCGTTCTCGTCGAAAAATGCCTGATTTTGGACAACCTTCGACCCCATTTTCAAGGTCATAGGATAAAATGGCTGATATATCGCTTGTTATCGACTTCACAGCTTAGAAATCAGTTATGGACATATAGGAAATGATATATGCAGATTATTGTCATGACCTTGAATTTGACCTTCGACTCCATTTTCAAGGTCATAGGACAAAATGGCTAATATCTCGCTTGTTATCGACTTCACAGCTTAGGAATCAGTTATGAACATATAGGAAATGATATATGCAGATTATTGTCATGACATTGAATTTGACCTTTGACCTCATTTTCAAGGTCACAGGACAAAATGGCTAATATCTCACTTATTATCGATTTTACAGCTTGGGAATCAATTGTGGACATATAGGAAATGATATATGCTGAATATTCCTGGGACCTTGAATTCGACCTCTGACCTCATTTTCAAGGTCACAGGAAAAAAATTCAATATCTTGCTCCTCTATTGACTGTATGGCCTGGGAATCAATTGTAGACATATAGAAAATGATATTTTCATTTTCAAGGCCACAGCACAAAATTGCTAATATCTCTCTGATTATTGAATTTATAGCTTAGCAATCAACTGTGGACATGATATATGCTTAATATTATATATGCTGAATATTCTCTTGACCTTGAATTTAACCATTGACCTGGCTAACATCTAAAATATTAAATATTGTCCGGTAACCTTTCTTTGGCCCTTGGCCTAATTTTTCTTTACAGACGGCAAATCAACCACTGATTATTGAACACCAGTTCACCCTGAAATGTGCTCATTTTATGATATAATGGACATGAAGGACCATTGGTGCTTCAGACTGTTAGGTTTTCTGAGATCAGGGTAAGATAGTATCATCCAAATGTCATTTAACTTCCAAGATTCCCACGTCTCAAATGACAATAGTAATTACGTATAAATTACGACTGTTATGCCCGATCAATTAAGCATTGTTTGGAAAGAGTTCAGGTATGATATAATTTTACTAGATGTACTTAATTGATGATATTGCATTACCAGATGATCAAGTGGGACTTGGTTATTCACATTAAAGTGGAATAAACGGTTTTTGGTACTCTGTTTGAAAGTGATCAATTGCTATCCTTAGAGCAATCTAAGAGCAATCTCCAATCTAAATTGTCTAAATTTGACATTGAAAATCGGATCAATTGGCTATTGATTACTTCACTTTAACTTGGAAAGCTAAAAGTCTGTTGATGAGTTGATAACGGATAACATCTGAATTATTTTCGTGGATACTTCACCATTTCTGGTATTGCATATATCTCTAGCTATGATGAAAAGTGTGAAGTTATCGGCAACAATGTGTGGAACAATGAGTACCAAAATAGATAAACTTGTGTGTGGTTTGAAAGTACTTTACTTCATGATCCAAACCGGGTTAGTCAGGTGATTTCTTCAAAAAATAAACAACATTATTATTGCTTGGGTTTAATGATAACCTCTCGCCTTCTTCACCATCATCATACCCGATATTATTTGTACTGATTCATGTAGATTTAATATGGGTTCAAGTGACCACCACCATCATACCCGATATCAAAACGAATATGATTTAATGTAAAGTATTAGATAATGAACAAGTTTTTTGGCGTTTCATCGATCATAAACTGATAGTAAAACATGGAATGTAGTTGTCTGTATTGATTCATGGAGATTCAGGGTGGATTCAATTATATCAGTTGTTGCAATTTATTCCATCTGCGTACGGCAATTTATTCCGACTGCGTACGGTAACAATTGATGGAGTGCAACAGAACACGATTCACGTATGCTGTCGTATGTTCCATGAAGAAAGTTTGTACCGGTAATGGAAATCATAAGACGATTTTCTTTCATATAAGGCCAACTCGTGAATTATGCATAATCAAGCACAATGCTTTTGAATGGATACAAGCCGATATGTTTCTCTCGGGCTTTCTAATGGTCCTAATGGGTATGGGAAGGTTCTGAGTAATCTGTGCTAAAACCAGACAAATTTGATAGACGACGTTTTCAACAGCTCGATCACGCAAACTACTGATATGTCATGCAATATATCTTTTTGCCAAAATACTTCGGAAACTTTTGATTAACGGGGGAAGTAACTGCTCTGATGCATTTCATGTACTGCATAATACAGTCAAGAGAATCTCTATCAATAATGATCAGGTGTAACTAAAAATGTGTGATATGTATTGTAGTCACAACACCCTCAAATAGATCCAATTTAAGATTTCGTCAGTGACCCAAAAGAATCAATTATATAAGATGAAGTATATTTCTCGATGATATAAATTTTCCTCGGAGAGCTGAGTTGTGAATGTGGTAGCACTTATTTTGCCTTGTTCATCGTACAACGCATAAAATGGTCTATAGAAGTTACATCAATAATGATGCACGAAAATGTACAACTATTTTTCTGGACGTAATAATTGTTCTTCAGGGAACCACTCCCCGCAAACTGTTAAAGCGCTGGATATGCATGTGTGAAAACGGACACGACACATGTGTGAAAGATATGATGCATGTGTGAAAAGATAGTACATATGTGTGAGTAATTGTCATCCAGCATGGTTCCATTGCCAGAAAATAGTGGTATACCTAAAACAGGACACTGGAACCAGAAAGTAAGAAGTTGTGTCGTATTATATGTATTATAACATGCTCTGCAGTAATGTAGACTAGTTCTATTGGAACTAAAAATGCATACAAGTGTTACGATGACAGTTTATGTTAAATACGTATGGAAACCTGTTGATAATCCCCAATACGTAATTTATGGTACACGTGAATAACTATTGACTGGCCCGATGGTGAAAATTGCTGTTTATTTGCATTATTCACGCAGTTTTTGGGTCAAAATAATATCACCATGTCAATACACATGTGTGAGAAGACAGTACATATGTGTGAGGAGATAGTATGCATGTGTGAGAAATGATATGATATTTTGCTGCATGTGTGAGGAGTGTCATTCATTCAAATACACATTTTGAATATGTTTTAATATATTCCCGGATCTCCTGTTCCCGGGAAACGGGAATAAGAAATGTTCTTTCCCGGGTACTCGGAAAGGGAACCGGGAATGAGAACATTTCCAGCTTGTAACCTTTAAAATATCACATGTAACCTTCAGTTGCTATCAAACACATCATAGTGATGGTTCTATGTAGATATTATCATCTTACCAGTTTAGGGTCAATTTGTTTAAATGATTATGCGAGAATATTCATTTCATTTATCAAAATAATCATCTCATTTACCAATCAATTACCAACATGAATATTACTTTGAGAGGCGGGTGCTGTCGTGCATAAAATCTATCCTAGTACTTTGGCGTCCTATCGGTTGTAAGCTGTGAACATATTATAGGGTTATTGCACAATATGGGGTTTTATGTATAAAAGATAGGCTACTGAACGATCTTGGTGATATTTGAAAATACACTACGAGTGAGTTTGCCCAAATTATTTAGGGTTGAAGTTGGCAGCTAGGCTCATCGACTAAGTTATGCGGTAATATTGTTTGGCTTTCGACCACATCACACGCCGTCAAAGCAGCCACGAAATCTGCGTAAGGTGCATCCAGCATGTTTCAATTGAAAATGCTAGCATGCTTGAAAACCATTACACTATTTGTGACTAGGTGATTACAGCATGGACCGAGTGTCAGAAGTGATGGTTAAAATTAAATTTTGCATGATGATAAAAGGATATCACGCTTATAGAACAAAGACTGCTTTGGGGGAATTGATGTACGTTGAGCCCGATGAAAACATCTTATATGATAAATAAATCTTCTTGGTCGTGGTACATGTCCGAGCAAAACTTGTGGCACTGAACAACTGCTTCTGTTTGTCGCTTTGTGTTTTTATAACATAAACTATAAAATACCCTACTAAAAATTGGATGGTATGTACGAATGATATACCTTGACTCTTGTTATCTTGTGGCCTATAATATTTAACTGTCAGCTGTTTCAGCTCCATTGTCTCTGCACCTCTAGGGTCTTTCAGGTCACCTAACTTATCTAATCTCTCGATTTGCTGGCACACTTTTGTAAGTGATTCTACACTTACATGTACATCATTCAATATACTGACATGTCGGTGTATTACTAGAATACAACAGGATCCTCGGTCAATTTATTTATATGCTTTTATTGTAGTTTCCTTTATAAAGATGATAATTATTTTGCAGTAAATTTATGTGGTGTATATATATGTACTTACTATTACCACAAATTATGTTCGTCTGCTTATTTGGTTGGACAAATTAATGTACTACAATCATGTCTTTGACACTCCACATTCAAGACTGGCTCTGTATGCTGCAATTTGCGTACTCTTCACAGCGGCAATAGCATTAATTGTTCAAACGTATTTATTCGATATGGTTCCACTTGATTTAATCCACATTTACTAGCCACACGGCACCGAAGGCTCTCTATACACTTTAATGATGATAAATTTGTACACATATCTTATTTTCATTATTACTAGCAACAATCAGAGCTTCCCCGTGGGAAAATTTAAATAAATCAGTAATACTGTAATAAGTAAATCATCCCATAACGCTCCATTATGGCTTGCTTGGGTCGGTACTTACGGATATTGCAGCTATCATGTATGACTTACATGACTTATTTCTGTTTTCAGTCGTTTCGCTATGTAACCGTCTGATTTGTAGCAGTCTAATAGGTAAGTGCTCACTGATCATTCCAATACATTTCATCGATGCATTACTATTGGTGTTTGTATTTATAAATTTCAAATGATTATGTATGCTATTTACACTTTAAAATGGCAGACACAAAACAGTAGGCCTACTGGTGAGCCGTAAATGGATAGCATACATTACATACATAGGCCTACATCATGTAGGGCCCATACGCAGCCTATTAAAATTGTATGTGTAGATTCTACGCCGATCGCTTCGGCTTACTGTCTGGAAATTACGATGCAGAGTGGGACATATGCCGGATGCAAATCTTGGTGATCATGTTATCTATATGACCCATTGTGGGAAACAATCCTGTATTACTGTATTGGCAACATTCCCAGTCTATTCAACCCACCTCTGGGTACCTGTCATGCTCGAGCCTCGGAAATATCTGTATCCTAATCATAATAACAGGCTGCAGGTTACGCTATTAGGTTTAGCACACACATACCATAATTTCTTGGTTTCTTTCTTGTGTTATGTGATCACACATGTGTACTATCCTCTCACACATGTGTACTATCCTCTCACACATGCATCATATCATAGCGAATGTTCCTCACACATGCATTGTATCATTTCGCACTAATATCATCAAATAACGTTAAATTTTAGACGTAATGGTGACGCTACATGTGTGATTTGCTTTTCAATGGTATTTCTGTGTACACTTTTGCCACCAGAACCGCGAACTTCTGCAATATATAGCAGTTTACAACCAAAACAAGCGCAACATGTGTGACTTACTGCACTAAATTAATTTGTGCATACCATTTCCGCTGCTTGGTTTTAAACGATCGATATTGTTCCCATATATAATTGTAGGCTGTTGGTTCTGTGCTAATTCGTCTTAACCACACAATAATGATATAATTGTGTTCGGGCCTGATTTACTCACACATATGTACTATCTTTTCACACATGCATCATATCTCTCACACATGTGTCGTGTCCGTTTTCACACATGCATATCCAGCGCTTTAACAGTTTGCGGGGAGTGGGAACTGCAAATGCGAGATCTATTATTGTCTAGCCTGTTCAACTATCATATAGCACACAATACAGTGGAAAGAAATTATTTCAATAATAATGTACGGAAATGTAAAGAAAGTGAGACGGTCAATGAATCCGAATTGAAAACTCGTCAGTGAAAGAGAAGTATGTAACAATCATATGAATTGGTTTGCTCAACAAAAATAATTTAAGAGTACAGAGAACTGCAAATGCCGCGATCAAATATATTTCTTCTGTTTTTCGTCACATTTGTGCCAGTATCAATCTCAAATTAGAAAAATAAACACTGCAGTTACATTTTCCTGTTGCAGTCTTGGTAATGAATCTGGTTCATTGCACCGAAATGTCACCCACTTGCTCACAAAGATTTCTTGTTGTTCTTTTTGTTCAAAACTAATGGTAAAAAAGTGCATTAATATTCATTAGGGATTTAGCAAAAAGGTAATTAACATCTCCAAATAGCACATTGAGTTTTGTACGGACCAAACACGTGTACCGCACTCCTGGAAATGACGTCTATATGTGGAATTGAACCTATTTGAACTGACCTGACTTTGTATGAACGATTAGCCTGGTTTCCGTAATGCCCATTCCCCATTACCACATCAGTCCTATCCATCAAGATGCCCCAATTGACCCGATAATGTCGGTCACTAGTAATGTGGATGGTTAGTATCAAAATTACATGTCGATTCACGTCGATCTGTACGCCAACTGAAAATATCATCACATGTTATATATACCCTATTATTCAAACAATTAAAGACATTGTATGTCATCCATACAAACGAACAGTACCACAATAGATCCACTTCTCAAAGCGGTTATCGATAGGTTCAATGAATATTTGGGGTTTAAATGACGTTAGTCAAAGGCAGCTACATTACAAATGTAATTGTGTGAACGGAACAAATCATAAGGTTTACTAAAGATGTAATGGTTATAGGTGTAGGTCTACCTCCTAAATTCACGAGACTTCATTGATTCCATGAATCGACTTAAATGTGTCCCATGCAGTCAAGAGAATCTCTGTATTTGACGGTATCAAATACAACGATTTGTTTCTGAACAACTGATCACGTTCGTACATAGTATACATATATTCCTTCTCAAAAAGGCACCTATACAAGTTATTTGCGATAGGAAGATTTTGTATTATTTCTATGGGTATTTAAATCCTTTTTCGGACTCGCTCGAAAGTGGGGATTTGTTTTTCAACTAAAGTAACCGAACTAAAGAAGAGAACCGCTGGTACGAAATTCGTTCATCAATATGCTTCCATTTATCTGCATTCCAAATGTATCTTTCCTGTCGCACAAATCGTAATATCTTTTCAGTATCTCCTGTTGCAGGCAGTCGTAAGTCCGTGTACACTGCTGCCAGAAATAATTAATTAACACGGTTCAATTTATCCCAGTCTTGACCTGCAAAAGTATCAACAACAAGGAATCAATACAGGCAAACAATTTGAAATTACATTCGACTTGGAAACATCGAATTGTTGTTTGTTTTCTGCAAAGAATCGGTGTAAAAGAGGTCATTTCACAAACGGAGGAAGTCTTGGTACTAAAGACATCAATAAAAAATAAGACTTTGATGGATAAATGCTCATGGACCTGTTCACTAGTATGTGTGTGGTATACATATATTACATAAATAATAATACATTATTACAGCCATCCCTGAATCCCTACAGTCAATGGTTGTGTAGTTAAAAAAACACGAATGTTCCTTCATAATACAGAAAATAACTTCAATTGTAACTCAATGATGTACAGATGATTGATAGGTTTTGCTTCTGCGTTCATCGAGGAGAATCCTGTGTTATCAGCCTGGTTCAAATACTGAATCAATCTTCCTTGTTGTGTGATTTCATTTATCGGACGAGGATAAGAAATCTTCGCATCATGTCTATCCTTCAATTGGCCAACACTTCGGTTTACATTTCAAGATACGAAAGCAAAACATAAATCAAGTTTTTGCCGAACTGAACATCCTCTCGAGTGTAGTAGGTGCGGAGTGTGAAGGAAAATCAATAACAATTTTGTTTGGGTGCATACAAGCGTTTTCTGGGTGATTGATAATCCGTGAAGATGAAAACGAATACAATGTGCAAGCGAGCGGTGTCAAATGTGAGGGTTGTCTAACAATAACGCAGTACAATATGTCTGCAAACTGAATATGAGAGCGTGATTCTGGAGTAACATTCCAGGCACTATATTGTGATTAATTAACTGCATTGTCGAGAGCTTTGTTGGAATCCAGCACAGTCTAATTAATGCAAGCTGTAGCAAGCATTGTGGCGTTCATAGAAATGTATACAAAAGGGAATCCGTGTGGTAAGGGGTGGAAGTTATGAAATACTGTACAAAAATTTCTTTCGTTCACTCCAATTTAATACAAAGCGAAGCTATGGTCATGCCTATGGAATTTATGTTTGGTATTTGACCGAAATTATAAACAATACTAACATTACGATCCATGAACTCTATAATTTTGTTGTCTGTAAACTGTTTGCACGAGGTTTGAACAAGCATGTGCATATACACGTGAACCTTGAAGCAACGGTGCTGCCCTGACAAACGGCAAGTTCTAAGTTAACAAATTGCTTTCTAATCACGTGCTAGTCTATCTTCTCTTGTCGAATAACGTGCTTCGCAGCAAGGATTTCACGAATCCAGCACCACGTCTGATATTGCAAATTTTTTTCTCTGCAAATTTCACGGAAAACAGGCAAGTTAAATCTTAGGCTGTTGAGTTTGGTGATGCAAATGCATACTAAATTCGGAGAACTACTCAATAGAAAACTGTAGTTCATTCAATATACTCAAAGCTGATTATTAGCAGCGATTAAACAACATGACAACAGATATTTTTTTTATGCAGAGCGAGCATAATGTAAAGATTCCCCATTTATCAACCATTTCACACCCAAACGTATCAATTGCTCCGTTATACTTGATTGTGTCACGCATTAAATTTGACATTTGATGAGTGATTCAACCCTTTATCGTAAGCACACGATGAAACCATGTGGGACTCGATGATTTTGACAAAATCTATTTGTTTTTGTGGTTTGCCGAGTCCCATATGAGATGCAGATGTGACCCACTAGGCGATGCATCATTGACCCACAAGGGGCTGAAGAAATGTACCACTATTTCGGTCCATGAAATTCGTTTTCTTTGTAGAAAATCACCAGTTTAATCATTTCATGTTATTTTTCCAGATCCGCACTGTGATCATGTCTATCCTCCAATTGGCCATCACTTGATTTTGTAACAGAAATATTCTCATGATTCTCATGATATTCTCATTGTTTCCAATGGCTGTCAATGACTATTCAAGTGAAACATTCAAATCCAAGCGGGTTTACATTTAAAAATACGAGAGCTAAACATAAATCAAGTTTTTGCCGGGCTGAACATCCTCTCGAGTGTAGTAATTGCGGAGTGTGACGGAAAATCAATAACAATTTTGTTTGGGTGCATACAAGTGTTTTCTGGGTGATTGATAATCCGTGAAGATGAAAACGGTCACAATGTGCAAGCGAACGGTGTAAAATATGAAGGTTGTCTAACAATAACGCAGTACAATATGTCTGGAAACTGAATGTGAGAGCGTGATTCTGGAGCAACATTCCAGGCACTATATTGTGATCTATTAACTGCATTGTCGAGAGCTTTGTTGGAATCCAGAACAGTCTAATTGATGCAGCTGTAGCATGCAATGTGGCTTTCATAGAAATGCATACAAAAGGGAATCCGTGTGGTATGGTGTGGAAGTTATGAAATACTGTACAAAAATTTATATCGTTCACTCCAAATAAAAAAGAATCGAAGCTATGGTCATGCCTATGAAATTTATAATTGGTATTTGACAGAAAATATAAACAATACTAACATTACAATCCGTAAACTCTATAATTGTATTGTCTGTGAACTTTTTGCACGAGGTTTGAACAAGCATGTGCATATGTGGACCTTGAAGCAACGGTGCTGCCCTGAGAAACGGCAGGTTCTAAGTTAACAAATTGCTTTCCAATCACGTGCTAGTCTATCTCCTCTTGTCGAATAACGTGCCTCGCAGCAAGGATGCCAAAAATCCAGCACCACGTCTGATATTGCAAGCGGAGGATAATTGCATTTATATTCAAATGAAAACCAATGATTCACACATCTCGAGTAACGTAAACACCAAGAGGTTAGTTATGTAAATTATCTGAACCGGCATGAATAACATCACGTAAGCCCAAGGGATATAGACCCAGGGTCCTAGAATGCAGACTTGACTGATTTGTAAAATGTGATCAGACATGTCATTGTAGGCTGGAGCTGGAATCAAATATGGGTCAATTACCCATTTCTGGCTCTCGATATGATTTAATATAATGGAATGATAGATTTATGCCAACTAGAATAACATCACATGGTGATCCCATGATTTAAAACTTAAGTACTGGGCAATGATAATAATCCCATGATTTAAAACTTAAGTACTGGGCAATAATATTTCAATAAGCCCGTGACTTTGGTGAATATTTGTTTTCTCGGTGTAGTCATCATACAGAATCGAATGCATGTGCACACAGGACATAAGAACTGACCCGCAGGTGTCATAAGTTCATGTAGACCTGTACGAATTCACCCCGAAGCTTCTCAATTCAGAATTATGACCACTCTATTGCTGTGGCAATTCGAAAACAAAATGTGGTCACGTGTTAAAATAATTCCTAACCTTTAACAGAAGTTCAATCTTTCTAGTGACTTGCGATCCATACCTTACGATGGAGTATCTAATTGACTTCCTTACTGTGGTAGAAATTGCAATATCATCGGCCTCTTCTTCAGCCAATTTAGGCTAACATTGCTAATTAAAAATTCCTGAACGCAGCGACTCCGTTATTGATCCAGTATAGCAGCTCATATCCACTCGCGTAAATGGAGGAAAAAACTACAACTTAAATGACGACATTGCGTAATTGCAAAGCGGGTGAATGAGATGGACTGGATGTACTTTCATACGACAGAATCAGTAAATATTTGAGAGGATAATCGCGGATAATACGGAAGTCATTTTAGGTATTGACTTACCCAGACTTGTTCATGACAGTCCAACCATGTTTTGTGAAGGAAATATGAAATGAATACTTGCTTTCCCTCACTGAAGGATTATGCAATACACCGATATCACAGTTGTCTCAAGGCAGGTCCTAGACGGTGTCATTATAGCGTGGTTGAGTCTGTAATGTGCATCTTGTCTTTCTCACACATAATCATACATGCAAATGTCACATAGTAAATTATGTAGTAGGTATTGGAAAACTAATTCATACTTGCGAATTGGTTTCTTAATTGCATTCAGATGTGTTAACATATATATGGTTAACCTTTTTCCGAACAACAATGAAATTGCATCTCAACCATCAAAATAATTCTTATCATAGGAAAATAAAACTCACGATCTGAAGGACTCGTCCGCATGTTATGACGATATCCACACCAGTCGGTCGTCATTGCGTACACGAACAAGAGGTGGGCTGGGATAGCATGCAATCATAACGCATCAAAATATGTCCACAAATTCAATGCTGGCAAGCCATTTTGGCTCCTCACCCATTCTACGGCTCGCTATGATTTAGCTTTTTGCTCAAACTTCAGTCCGACCAAGTGCATGTAGAAAAAACTTATTTGATGCGAGAATTATTTGATGTATGCTAAAATTGCGTATCTACTATATCAATATACACCAGAAGCGAAATACAAGAAGCGAGAATTGATGTGTGCTAAAATGATTAGTCCACTATATCATATTAATAAACATGGAACCAACAGCCAAAAACAGAGTATTCCGGGGAAACAAAACTGAGTCCCTTATCCAATCTCCCATGTCCAGTGTCGGGAAAAGCGAGAAAGTTGTATGGAACTTCATGAACCCTCACATATGAGGTGAAATTACCGGCAGAGTAAATATTTCCTGCCCAACATGTGACACCCGTCATGAATGCCAGAACAGTTTGCATGTAAGCGGATATTGCTGCATACAAGCGACAAATTTCGTGTGCTTATCGACCAGATGAAAAATCACCCATAGAATTTCTTAAATCCAGCTATCAGCCTTGGTAAGGCATATCCTTGTCGCAGTAGATTCGAGACTAGCTGGGAACTTTAGTAAACAAAGTCCTCACGATCTGCAACTAGCTCTCGAATAGCGTATGAGTCGTGAGATCATCAAACCACAGCTGGCAATATATGAATATTGCTGCTTACAAAATAAAATTGACTATGGATCATCATGCTTGCCATATAATCTAGTTGACAGGCTAGAATCTTCATCGATCTCCAACATTTAGACATAAACATTTGGAAAAATTAGATGAGTCTGTAGTATATAAAACTGCAAGTTCCTTAGAATATATGGCATCTAAATAATAACCAAACTTAGGATTATTCAGTGACAATACATCGTATATGTGAAATATTATGCACATTCATTACATTATGATTTTCGGCATATGAAAGACGGTCACCAGTCAGGTACTATCTGAGAAAACCTGTGAACGGAGATGTATTTTTTTATGAGTATTGTCATCATTATCACCACGAATGTTCAGTATATTTCTACAGAAGAACTGTAGGTGAGGAAGTGAGGACCAGGTGAGGAATTGCACCATTGAAATCATGTTGTATATTCAGTATTTGTGAGTGAAATACAATTTTGCACGAAATCCAGACCACTGATTAATTAAATTATTTTATTCCAGTAATAACTGCACATAATACACGGCAAAATACGGTCCATATTACCTGTCTTGCCTACAATATATAAATACATGGACAAGTGTGCACACACAATATGAATAAATGCGAATATCACACGACATGACAAGTCATCGAAATGTCCAATCGTATTTTTGCTGATGTTTTCTATTAAAAGATCACGTTCACTGAATAGAATCAGCGTCAACTTTTGATATCACGTGATTTTAGCGTTGTCTATTACAAATGTGACATATTATCACAATTATGAAAGTGTAAAATATAAAATATTCGTTACATTGTGGCGAGGGAAAGTGTGTGTACATGCGATATTGAATTATGGGAATGTCGTCTCCGACATCGTCCTACACTAATTCTGTAGAAGCTAAATACACATCGATTAGTCGAACATTATTTACCATTAGTTAGTATCACCCCACTGGGGCTCTTCTTTAAATGCACAAAACGACACGACGCCGTTTTGACCTTCTCTGTACTGGTTGCATAGGGATCAATCAACCCATTTTCGAGCACGTGGTACAGAGTCTGGACGTCTAGACACTCGTGACGGCCTTGGTCTTGTTCATGTTGTCGAGGCGGTGGTCGATGATGGTGGCGTGGTACAGGCTCTGGGCACGGTCTACGACCTCCGGCAGGATCGACATATCCACGCGGAAGAAGCCGTTGAAGGGCGAGTCGAAGTCGGAGAGAACGTAGAAGAGCATGAAGACCGAGAAGACGGTCAACTCGCACATCGTCAGCTCCATGCGGTAGGAACTCGCGTGCACGATCATCACGCCAAACA
This sequence comes from Terebella lapidaria, assembly GCA_949152475.1. Taxonomy (NCBI): domain Eukaryota; kingdom Metazoa; phylum Annelida; class Polychaeta; order Terebellida; family Terebellidae; genus Terebella; species Terebella lapidaria. The sequence goes on from OX424556.1 coordinate 38,964,013, forward strand.
CGCTCATGCTGGAGAGGAACTCCAGAAACACCCACCTGAGGGCAATAAAAGAAACATGTATGTACTGCTAGGAACTTGCAGTTCTTACAGTTTTGAGAGGCATGAGGCTGTCAGTTATATTACTCAAAATGCATCTGAATGACTTGTGCTTGAATTGTTCGAATTGGGCGCTGTTTGGCTAACATAATGATTATGCTTACTTCATTGGGTGGATTTTCGTCTGGAGGGCGCCCATGCGGTCTGTACAGATGCTGTTTAGTTGCAGTAGATAGGTGACCAGCTTGTCCACCAGTAGAGCGTTCAGTGGGAATCCTTCTTCTTTGTGGTGGGCCACAACGTGAAGTATCTCCAACATCCTCCAAATGTGTACTGTAAAGGATTGTTCCAACTTGATAGTCATAGTATTTCTAAATGAGCATTATTTAGTCAATGTGTAAAAGTAGTATGACCGGAAGCAACGAGTGTACAAACTTTCAAACTCTTATGAAGTTTAGTTCGCATTATCGGATTTCGAAAACAAGAACATTTTTGCTTTGAAGCAGCTGCCTTCGAAACCAGTCATAATTTTTTGAAAACTATATTCCATACTATACATGCTAAACTAACTGAATGAAACATTCTCACATCAAATGTAATGAAAATAACCAGGCATTTATCCCGTAAATACAGGAACTGTATCCATCACACACATATGTAAACAAAGCATAGAAGTGCGAGCTAGACTGACAATTCACTGATTATTTTCTCACAACTACACTATAATGCACAAACGAACTGGAACATGTACTCGATGTGGACTTTTAAACGCGATTGTTTAAATACCCAAATCGCACTTAAAAGTCCACATCGAGAATATTTTCCAGTTCGTATGTGCATATATATATAGTGTAGTTATGAGAAAATAATCAGTGATATACCATGATGTACGTGATATTGTCCGTCCATCTTGCACTTCTATGCTTTGTTTACATCTGCGTGTGATGGATACAGTTCCTGTGTTTACGCAAGAACCGCCGGTTCAAATGAGCAAAATTTCCCAGAGGACTGTTTATAGTCATTACATTGGATATGAGTATGTCTCATTCAGTTAATCCAGCATGCTTAATATGAAATATAGTTTTAAAAAAATATTGACTGGTTTCGAAGGCAGCTGCTTTAAATGTTGACACTGATTAACAAGTCTTGGAGATGTTTTTTTCCCCATATATACCTTTATGTACGTTATTTGCATCCCAGGAAACAATACACCCACCCACACAGTATAATTATTGCAAATGTGCCCGGATGTGTACAGTACAAATATGCCAATATATATCAATATATGCATGGAATTTCACCGCCAACCGCTGTCAATGATTTCTGTTGATGTCATGTTCATGTCCTACATGAACATGACATCTACAAAATCATTGATGTCCTACGTTCTTATCGGGTGCAGTAAGGTGAATGTGCAAGAAAGCACATCGTGAGACACAATGTATGTAATCATATATTATGCATTTGTATTAAAATCATTTTCATAATTTACCCCCCCCCCCCCCCGTCACCCCTCGCTGATATATACAGTAATGAAACGAATTTTTCATGGATAGAAATATCGTTTACTTCCGTGTGACGCATGTATTTGTCACCAACATAATATATATGTACAACACAATTCAGCCACGACTGACCGTAATCATTATCACAACAATATGTCCTGCTCACCGCATCAAAGATTGATATAAAGTACGGGAGCGTATCCAGCACTGCATCGTTTTCTTGCAACACGCACAACTAATCTTAAAGCAACTGCCTTCGAAACCAGTCAATAGTTTTTAAAACTTTATTTCATATTGAACATGCTAAATTAACTGAATGAGACATACCCACAACAAATGTAATGACTACAACCAGTCCTCTGGGAAATTTTGCTCATTTGAATAGTTCGCGTAAATACAGGAACTGTATCCATCACACGCAGATGTAAACAAAGCATAGAAGTGCAAGATGGACTGACAATTTCACATACATCCTGGTATATCACTGATTATTTTCTCATAACTACACTATATATGCACGTACGAACTGGAAAATGTACTCGATGTGGATTTTTAAGCGCGATTTGGGCATCTGTTTACATTCGGGTTTGATGGATACTTTCAATTGTTTATATACAAAACCGGTACAAAATGTGTATTAAAACGGATGAAAAGACAACTCAGACAATTGTAATGGTCAAAATCATTGAGCACACCTTTTATTATCTTGCATTAGATATGTTGCACAAAAAGTAGTTTTGAAACAAATATTGCATACATACGAAGGCAGTAGCTTTAAGTAGATTCGATTCGTTTTCCGATAATAAATGCCATATCAACTAATTTTCTTTCCCTTTTGACCGGGTACCAATGCACATGCAATACACCTATTTTGTTTCAGGATCGTCACTTGTTCTAAAAGTTTGTTGGTCAGTTATATACCAATTCCACCAGGTGTACAGTCGGAAACATTTTACACATTGACTGTTATATGATACATATATTGTGATATGGGTAATATAATAAGTCGAAATATAGATCCCGGTATCGGGAGTTGTGAACTCGAAATCTGTCCCAGGTGCTACCATCAGTTCGTTCGGTTAATGGTATAGCCTACTTATTTCATCGGGCAACTGGAGTGTCAGCTAAAATGTATGTTTAATTCAGTTTTCTTAGTTTGCTCGCCACGGAATTTGTTCTAGTAGGGCGTGTTTAGTACATATCTACAATCTCCAGCTGGAAGCACTGTTTTTGGGGGGTAAACATGACGTCATTATTCTGTTTCACTGGCGTTATCAATATAAACGTAATTTGACAGCCATCATTTATGTCATTATAGATTACGGACCATTTTCGTTGGTGATTTGGCACCAAAAATTTACCCCAATTACAATTATGCTACCTGTTGAATGAGTATATAACATGGCATGCACCATTTATACTACATACGTATATGTATTGTGTACGCCATTCTCTTTATACAATACAAATTACTATATTTCAAGTGAAAATATCGTGCTGTGATATCGTGCTGGTCAATCGCCGTTGAACAATTTTACGTACTTGTTCACGTTCCTGTATATCGATTTACTCGCCATGCAGTAATTTGATTTACTATCATTTTGGCAGGTATAAGTCCGTTCGTGGCGAGGAAATGAAGAAATACATTGGTCAAGGACAGCATTCTCTGCCATTATGTCTGGAACCCCCATGGCCTAGAACCATAACGGGCCCTGTCTCAAACATCGCATGATGTTTGTCAAAGAGAACTGGGTTCTATTTACAAGAAACACACCTACCTAGGGCACACTGGCTAGCTGATGCTGTCCATAAGGAATACAATACTGACCATGCCAATTGCTTACTTCATGGGCATGCCTCTTTGTCAAGACATTATTGATAGCCATTGGGACTGACACATCTCCGATATCATGGATCCGTGGGAAACCATGATTGCGCATGCAGAATCCACATTGGTCTGTAGATATTGGATTGATTTCAGCTAGGACGTGTTGATGCAAATCGATCTGGGCGTAGTATGATTCTTTCAATATGTGTGTTAGCACCATGGCAAAGAACCCAAGACCACAGACATCATAGATGGAAAACTTGTATACTTATATAACGACCAACCAAATTGCTCATACAATATTTTAAGTTTGCTTCCTCTTTGGAGCGTGGTGGTGGTCTCTTCAAGTTTTCCCAAAACAACAGAACTCTTGAGGAAGACGTGAAATGGGTTCCCGATTGCCCACTGTTACAGTACAGTTTGTCCAACAAACCATTTTGTTTCCCTAGCATGAAGCATTTTGCGCGTCGTGAAGAGTGTTGGGTGACCCCCTAGTAGTATTATACAAAAGACGACATCAGTACAACTGGCGGGCTGATCTATATAACTGATTTGTAAAAATATTGAACTTTGTATTGGGCTTGGAAATCATTTGTTAATATTGTTTCACCTTGGCAATTTTCCCTAAACGTCGATCTTAAAGTTTCGGGATTTGTGTTGAATAATGAAATTTTCACTCATCTAGAATGAAGATCTACTTATGAACTTTTGTAATTTCTTATTATAATTGCAACAGTTTTTGCCTGCAACAACTCGGTTGTTAGGCCTATACATTCTTCATATTTTTTAGAACGACTAGAAACGACTTCGTTCACTAGGGCCAGTGAACAATACTATTCCGATATATTCCAACTGGCCACACGAGTAATTCTGCCCACTGTAGATTTGTTTCTAATCTCAATTCACCTGTTGCCTAAACCACGCACACGCCCACGCACAAACCGTTACCTTTTATTTCCGGCGGTGGTTTAGATTTAAATTTCGATGCCTCTCTGTTCTGGACAAGCATTGACGTTGTCACCAGTTCAGATTTGATTACTTTCAGCATTGCCATGACTTGGATCTTGTTGGACCACTTGATTTTAGTCGTCAGTGTGATCATCTGGTCGAGCAAGCTCATTTCATTGACCAGTTTGTCTTTGACTGCGCCGTGTTTTTCCAGAACCATTTGGAACACGAATCCGAACGTGAGAGCAAACACGAGGCCGGCCGGCGCCAGGAAACACGTGACTCCGGTGTTTATATCCGGTTTGGCGCGGTGAGGCCATATGCAAGAGAACATGGCGTCATGCGCACTCACGAAAGCGGACGTTAATATGACCGACCAGAGCGCCGGCACCAGGATCTTGGCCAGTTCAGATAGCCGATTGAAGCTCGTATTCATGCAATCCAAGACCTCCTTGTCGAAGTCCGAGAGAAATTCTACGTCTTGTAGCATGGCGTTGAAGACGTCCTCTGGTTGGACCGGATATACGCAGTCCGCAGACGGATCTCGCGTTAGAATCGCCGTCCATTTCTTCCTTCGTTTTCGCGATTTGTACTGCTCGAGAAAATAGAGCGCAACCAAACCTGGAAAATAATAGGGGTAATTTTCAAAGTTAGAATGACGCATGTTGTGCACTCAAAGGATTATCACATCTGGTCATTCTCGAAGCATTCCTTCTGACAATGAAATCACCAACAAAAGTCATATAAGCAGTTACAACGATAAAATACTAATATGAAGAGATAGTTGACAGTGGAAGCATGAAAATAAATTCATATATAATTATATCATATTTACCTGTAAATAATACCACTGTTAGAAAAATCGGGGGCGCCAATAGTTCCAAGTGTCCCGGCCGGTCACGACTGGTGATGTTACGGTTACAATAGCTAACTTCATCGTCCGCCATCTCACTTCATTCGGCGCTGACCAACTCCGAAAATGAAAGGTGCATTCTTCTTCTCATAACATGGCTTCACCCTCACATATACCGTAGTTCAAATGTAAATTCCAATGAATTTCATGCGTAAAACGTGTTCCAATCGATGGACCGTGCAGACACTCCAGTGAACATGGTGATTTTCAGTCCGTGGATTGAAATACGTTGAGTGTATGTAATTAGCAAGGCCATTAACAGAAATCGATTTCCCTCCGTACAGTCAGTCTCCGAATCACTTTCACATAATCATAATAATGTACGATTGCAGCCACTATTAATTGCCGGTGTTGCTCTCTACAGAAACTTTCAGAGCAGAAGTGCGAACTGCCGAGTCCAAATGATGTCTCCTCTAAAGAGTCGATATGGCGTAGCTTCCCCGCGGGTAGAGACAGGTGACGCCAGCCCTGTGATCAGGGGGTGTCCAATGGCGACAGGATAAGAGGCACAATCAGACCTCAATGGTGGGGTGACAGAGTTTCCCACGTAGCTTGCAGGGATTACGCATAATATTAATTTTGTGGCCCCGCGTATTGGAAGTGGCATGGTGTATAATGGCTTGCTCAGTAGACATCGAGACTGGTTGCCTTTAAAGTTGCCAAGGCAATACCACAGGGAAAACAACACGGTACAAAGACATCCGTCACAAGTCGACACGTGTATGAAGGGACAGAGCTACATGTAGTCGGCATGAAAAGCGGCCATCAATGTTGGAGAGACATCAAAGAGTGCTGCACTGCTATTAGCCATGCTGAGCCAGTTTCCAATTAAATAATACTACACGCACTGCTGACATTGAACACAGCAAAAAAGGCGACCATCGACAAATTGTTAACATAGATGTTCAGTGTAGTGCTTTCGTGTTCAATACCACTTGAGGCAGATCGGGTTCTGGCTTTTTACCATTGACAATGACTTTTCCACTAGGGAGTCATCGTTTTCCGCCCAGTCGTCCGAGTTGTTATTTTTAAAGTGGAATTTGACCTTGGCATTTCATTGTGATACCGTGAAATCAGTTACGACGACATGTAACCACTTGGGGGAAGCATTGGTTGATTTGGTATTCAGACTCGGTCTCAGACAAGTCGTTGGTCTCTTCTCCACAATGCAAAGTCAGGCATTGTTTCCCGACTGATCGGTTTCCCTCTTCTCATCTCATCTAGTTTACATTTTTACACATTCGTTCTATGTTCGCTAGTGTCATTATTGGTGAGCGTGATGAAAAGTTCAATGCAGTTAAGATGTATTATAAACAAAACCACGTCACACTCCTTGCGGAAGTTTGGCTGCATAACAATATTATTATTATTATTAGCCATAACAGTACAATGTGATGTGATCTGCTAAGAACCCGCCAAATTTTTTTTCGATTAACCTAACAGGACCAATGCACCCTATATTTAGAAGATGCGATGCAACAGAATCAACAATTCAATATTCGCTTGTATAACTGCTGTATATAAATCGAGACTATGCTGTTTGATTAAAATCGAGACTATGATTGTGTTTGATCCCCACATTCTACATATTTTTGCCGATAGAAATCCAGAAAACGACACATAACTCGCATGAATTGGACGCTCACGTTTTAACGAAACAATTTTTTTCTCGATCCATGATGCACTTTCCGCGACCGTTTTCCTTGTTTTATTAGTGTCACTCTTTGAATAGGGAACGTACGCGCCTAATCGCTCACTTTACAAGATTTCAAGATTTACACGCACTGTAATTTACTTCGTAATAATTGGATTCAGTCGTCGACTTGCTCGAATTCATGAGTAGTTCACAGCTCTTCACGAGCGCTAGATCATCAGCACACAGCAAGAAGACATTATAGGTTCTTCGAGTGGGTAACCGAATTTGTCTTGTTCCGTTATTTGCTGTTCCTGGTGGTTTAGCTGCAGAAAGTTTGTTTTGTTTCTTTTTGAGAGTGAATCAATCAAGCAGAACTAAACGCACGGTACGTTTCCAACACGCCAACTAATTACGATGATTAAAAGTTACATCATAGTGATATCGAAGTAAAAGAAAGTGACAAACGAATAGCCCCTATCAAATTTAGAGCACCATAAATGTGATTTCAATAACGAAGAAACACTTTGTAAGAAGTATGAAAATGTTTACATCATAGTGATATCGAAGTAAAAGAAAATGACAAACGAATAGCCCCTATCAAATTTCGAGCACCATAAATGTGATTTCAATAATGAAGAAACACTTTGTAAGAAGTATGAAATTGTTTTTTTCTTCTTTAAAATAGAAGAAGATAACCGGATTACAGATATCGATTTTTTTTCTCGCAACATCACAAGAAAATCTACCCCATGCCGAAATCTCCATGCACTGCATCAAACCACAACGGCTCTTTTAGCCTCTCTATTGAACGCAGCACACTAGATGGCTCCGCAGAGTTTCCATAATCGATCAACAACTTCGGTGACGGCTCGAAATGTTATCGACGAGAGGTGAGTTCCGATTCCATGCAGTGGTACATGGATAATGTTCCCGCGAAAGACACGACAATGAACGTGAGATCTATTTTGAGAGTTACATTCGAAGGTGAAAAGTTTGACGGGACTGGGTGACATTCACGAATCATACAGGTCGTGCTCAGAATTTCAATATTATTAATCGCTTCCAAGTTTTGAGATGGAATGTCGTTGAGTAAGACCCGGTACTGCACTCCAGTAACGGCCACACACAGCTTTCAACCGAAAAAAAATATCACAGCAAAAAATCTGGATTCTGTATACAGGTAGCAACATTCAAAATTCAATAAGAGAAGTGTTTGATTGATTGTATGGATCAATAAGCTGAATAGATGAAGCGATGTTATGTGCATAACTAAGTATAGAGAGGACACTCAAAGAGCACATATACATACACCAACAGGAAACGGTTATGTTGCACAGTGCAATATATCGGATCCATACCTGCAATTCAAGCACAGGGGATTGCTCCTATATCTCAGTCAGCCTCATGGAAAAAAAAACATCGCTGCATTCGAGGAATTCTAAGGACGTCACCCCGATCTTGAAAACACCCATCTCTCTTCACTGACGAAAAAAAACCTTGATCCAGAATATGGATCAATATATCTGTACAAAGCCATTCAGTTCAAAAGTTTCTGAGTGATATTTGACATCTATCTCCTTGTAATTCTGATCTTGTATCGTATATTTCTTTATATGATTTCAGGGGGGAAATGTGATTACAGTTTGTACCGTAGCTGTCATTGTATTCATCGATGAGTGTTTCAAATGTTGAATATATTAAAGAACGATTCACCGAGAATACGAGCCAGAGTCGGACGACAGGTTATTGATGGCCAAAGGGTGTAAAACAATCTTCACCTGGATTATATATAATACCCTAGTCTACCCTGACACCCTAGTCTACCCTGACTGGCGTGGTTCGTGTGATTGTTCACAGATAATACACCAATAAGCCACGTGAACAGCAATCGAGATAACCTGGATAGTATCATCGATTTTCATGCAATATCTGTGTTAGCCATGTACCGATCGCTCCTCTCGCAAACTGTAAGCGACATTTATGTCAGATACATAACTTTTTGCGCCATGGATCTTGGTCCAACTACGGTGGCATAATACAAAAATCAATATCAACAAATGTCCATGGCAAATTTGATCTGGCCATTATTCCTGCCTCTGGAAGATACCATTGTCCACTACATCAGGGAAGAACGATGTTTGGTTTCCACGGAACGAATATAGCCGGACTAACCATCACACCTTTCACGGCAGTCGATAGAACTTATCAGGTGTTCACAGCAGTAAATTACATGGGTAATGCCATCGCTGCGGAGAATTGTATTGGTCTGTTCCAGAGTTGTTCAAGGTTCGTTCACAAAGACAGAGTGCAAAGTAGCATATGGACTTGCATGAATTGACGAAGACACAAGTATAACCTTGCAAATCAATTTGTAATTTACAAGATCCTCCAGATTTCTTAAACATTAAATTATTTCTGTGGAACGATTATAATTTATCGTATTCTGATATTATGAAACGGAAATGCAACTATGACTGACTAATGCGTTTGATCATACATACATGTATTTACACTAATTTATGATAACTATTCGCACTGACAAGACGCAAGCATAATGCCTGCATTCGCTGAATGTCTGTTCAGCAACTGGTCATGCCATGTCATTCGAGTTATTAGATTCCCTCTTTTGTCACGCAGACCTTGATTAAATGTTTTCTGAACACATATAACAACTTTGTATTGAATTTCATTCACCTCTCCAACTATAGTTTCATAGTCCTGTTGAAATAATTTATTCGTTAAATCAACCAAAGAGGTAGTTAATCCGTTTCCGTAGCTAATCCGCCAGAAGAGGTTAGTCTGGACATTGTATTGTTTTGTCACTAATTCCGTAGGGGTGACGTTTGTGAGCCTTATTGTCTTTTCATGTAAGTCAGGCGACACTTGAACTGAAAACGAATTTGTATGGCAAATGTTTGATCCTTTATTTTCCAATTGATCCGGTAGTTCAATCACCAATATGGTGGATAACTGCTCCACCACATGACCGTTCCACTTTTGTGTGACAAATGTATGACCAACGGTGAACACTGCATAAGAAACTGAACATATTCCATATTCTGCAGTGATTTAAGGAGTAAACAGAACATATGCCATCAGATTGTGTTGAAAAATTAGCCGTCGACCCAGCATATTTTACTTGTGCCCCGCATCTTACTTGCTTATTTGCCCATAGAATCAGACTTTTTGCTCATAGAATCAGACACATGCACATAGAATCGGACAAACGGTTCCTCCCTCTGAATATTGAACGGCATGGTCAAGGTCATAGAAAAGGAAAAAAAAGTTGTGATAACTCCGCTCATATTTGGGATTAATTTTTCCTGATAACTTTTTATTTTTCAATATTGAACGACAAGGTCAAGGTCACAGAAAAAAGAAAAAAGTTGTGGTAACTCCGCTCATATTTGGGATTTATTTTTCTTGATGATTCTGTATTTTTCTATGGTCAAATCTCCATCATTTCCTATATTACCGACGGTAGTACGATCGAAGTTCCCCATTATAAATATTGAACATAAAGTATACAGTATAAATCTAAGAGAGCTTGCGAAGTTTGGGTTGTCAGTTTCAAGAATTCAGGTCGTGGTCGGGAATACGGTCAAAATAGAAAAATCGGAACAACTTCACTTTCATTAATGATTATTTATCCCATGATTTTTGTATTCTTCTATGGCAATTTCAGGACCATTTAATATATGACCAATGGTCGTACAACCAAAATCCCCAGTATCACCGAGGCCGAAAATGAAGGCGTCATCAATTTAAGTTTTAGTAACTCAATCAATGATGGTCTGCAATCTCCGATCGTTCGTTTTTTGGTATGAGTCTCTCGTGTTTGGTATGTGTTGTGAAATATGAACGGACAAACATCATTGGGCAATACGTTTACTTTAACCAACCTTTCACAAATTTCATGGATATGGTGTAGGGTTCAATGAGTGCCCCAACTGTATATTCTAATCAACCAAATTAAATGTGAAACTGCTTGAATTGACCATTGTATAGTTGATGGACAATTATTATGTGATATCCCAGTCACGAGCATGGGAAAGTGTTCATGTGTGAAATATCTTTCATACAACGTAACGTGTATGAATACACTTTCATCCCTATATAATGCACCAGGATTCCCAAAACCATTCTAGCGATAATCGGGAAAACATCATTGATTAGCCTTTAATACTTCACGGCGTCTGTCTGGTGTGTGAATGATCGAGACGTTTCGTGTGAAATGATGTGTTTGGTCTATTGTGACACAAATAGTGTGACACAATAATCACAAGCATCAATTCCGATGTATCTATTCATGCATAACAAATATTAACGTCGCGCTATTCATGTGGCGATGCTCAGCTGCGAACAGCAATTGGAATTTGAAGCAATACCCACCAATATTTTTTTCAATTTTTTTATATATAACTCCCGGACTGAATTGATCAAAATGCACATGGGCCTAAGATACTTCATCGTCAAATATGGCCCATGGTCTCATGCTAAATACGATTAGCTTACTAAAATTACAGATCTGTAAAATCTAAATCATTTCCAGAACACATCATCCGTTCTCTCGAGATAATAACATGGCACTTACTCTCAGCGTGATTTGACAATAGAGTGGTCTGGATTATGTGTGAGAAAATTGCTGTTACATGGCAGTGTTTATCGACTACAGTCATTTAAAAGGCGTTTATATTAATGGACTTGGATGAATGGACAGGACCATGTTAATGCTGATTAATGAAGAATTAGGGCAAATATCACCGAAGACGTCATGGATAAAGCACGAGAAACAGTGAATTCGTGCCTACGAATTCACGAGCGCAACGCGCGAGTGAATTCGTGAACGAATTAATTGTTTCGAGTGTTTTATCCGACTTAAAATATTGCTCTTACAATCCCAATGCGACCAACAGATTACTCGTACACATGTATATTGTTTCTGTTGGATCTATTGCAAGTCAAGCATGATAAAGATGTATTCATAAATAGCCGGCAACTGAGTGAATTTAGATTGCTCAACTCAACATGGTTCTCGGCCCAAGTACTATATCTCGCGCATTCCTCTATATATTCAATAAGGATTAAAAAGGTGGCACACGGGTTAAATGCATTCATTTAGTGAGCGAGTAGTATTAAGGAGCAGGGTTTGATGCGTGGAACGTGTTTCAATGGACATCTCCATTGGATGATGGTGAGTTTTAATATATTGTACTCAAAACACAGCGAAACAGTGACCTATACCACACGAATTCTCGCATTTCTGTTACTGGACATCGACTGGTTGACATTAAATTTCAACATGGCAGATAATTTGGACACATTTTTAAATGAAATAGTGGATAGTATGGTCGCATTTAATGCTGCAAACATTCTGAACGATGTTGGAAATTCAACATTAGATGATCTTGAGATTACTGATTATGAACTTGTGCAACATGACATTACATGCATCAGTGAACAAATGAATTCGTATGGGGCAAACGGTGGATTCGTGCGGACGAATCCACTGTTCAGACAATGGTGTGAAGTCACAACAATATTTTAAATATACATACAACATAACTTAAGTGGGCTTCGTTTCTATTCCAGGAGCGCGTCGTTTACGTCTTTTATTGGCATCATCACAAACTGCATACTCAATTCGTGGCAACTATTTCGTGACAACAATATAATGCACTAGTTAATAGAAGATACTTCCGGAGAAATAACAATTTTCCGACTTTTAGGAAAAAAAGTCGAGGATTATATTCGTGAACTCTCATGCTCGTGCGTGAACGAATCTATGGCCGAATAAAGTAGATATAGTTATATATATGTGCCAGGACCCATCAGGGGTTCGCCCAATTTGGTAGTCAGCATTCCTACGAGCTCGGCTAAGGGGATATCCCTTTAGTTCACTTTGTAGAGTGTTGGACTACCGTTCGTCGGTTCCTGGGTTCAAATCCCTTCTTGGGCAAGTGGATTTTTCCGAACCATACAAAATATTATATTTACACACCCTCAGCTCTTGACGACGTCAGTGTGTCTGCAGAAATAAATGTCTAGTTGGGATATATTTCTCTGTAAGAAGTGATTTGATGATAGGTTTCTAGTATCCTTTTATTTTTTTATTATCCTTTTATTATCATACTTTTATTCTCGAGAGAGATACTTTTCCTTCATTCCAATCATAGACATAGAAGAGAGATCTCTCTTCTATGTCTATGATTCCAATCATCATTCAAAACTCATGTATTAACGCGTGAACTTCAATAGTTAGTCCTTATTACTCACGTGTGTATAGAAGCCCATAACTGACATGCTCAGAAGAAAATGTTGTTTTTTTCTGAAAAGAATTTAGCATCTAAACGCCATCACATGGAAGCACGTAGGATTACACGTTCGGCATGGAAGCATTTGTAACCTCCATGTTAACACATATACAGGAAATTTCAACACGTTCAAATTCAAGCGTGCTAGCGTAGAATCTTATACTTTTCTGTGCATGTCACTATAGGTTATATGTGTGTTCATAGTGTAAGCCTTAGACTATTGATGAATTTTTTAGCTTTGATAATCCCGCCCCACGCTATAATTACACATTGGAACCAACGTCTGGTCGATGCTCCATCAATAGCTGTTCTCATCAAGGACACATGTTTTTGTTTTAATTATACCCGTAAAAGTATAGTATAGCGGGCCAGATTCAATTCATTATTGGGACCACATTTTCCCCTGTATAGAGCGAAAATGTGGTCCCAAATGAACGAAAACATTCTTGTCTTCAATTTGGATATGTTTTTGGTCTTATATGAGGGCCAAAAATGAAATTCAATGCCTTTTTTCACTCGATGTTCAATGGAACGTTTACAAGTCTTTTTGCAGACATTTTTGTGTGTGCACGCACATTGATGACGTCACTTTTGTGTTGACTGTTCAGATTGCTCCCTGGCGGCAAAATTAGGAAAAAAGGGATACCCCAGAGATTTCCCCTCACGAGAATGTGGCTTGAAACTATAATTTAGACCACATTTTTTGGGATATGAAAAATGTGGTCCAAGAGCAATTGTCTTTTGGAGATTACCTTCACTCAGTATTGAAATTAATTACTGGGACTATATTTTTTCCCTCTATCTAAAAAATGTGGTCCCATTACTTTCTTCCAATAAAATTATTGGGACCACATTTTGGATATATGCCAAAATGTGGTCCAACAGCTATTCTCTTTTGGAGATAACATGTATGTTAATTCATTATTGGGATTGATTACTGGGACCACATTTTTCCCTATAACTAAAACTGTATAGTCCCATTACTTTTTATTTCAAATTAATGGGACCACAATTTTAGCATTAAATAGGTGAAAAATGTGGGCCAACAGCAATATTCAACATCACATTTCTAGCTTTAAATAGGCAAAAAATATTGTACAACTGAATAACATTATGTTCATTCAGTATCGAAAAAATAATGGGACCACATTTTTGCCTATAGCCAAAAATGTGGTCCAACATCAATTGTCTTTAGATATTACTTTCATTCAATATTGAAAAAAATAATGGGACCACATTTTTTGCCTATAGTCAAAAATGTGGTCCCAATACATTATATTTCAATAAAAGTTTTCAATGGGACCACATTTTTGGCTACAGGCAAAAATGTGGTCCCATTGAAAACTTTTATTGAAAACTCCCAACTTTTATTGAAAACTCCCAACATAAAACATAATCTCTCTGGACAACATTTTTGCTTATAGACAAAAATGTGGTCCCATTAATCTTTATCCAAATAAAATTAATGGGACCACATTTTTTTCCTATAACTGAAAATGTGGTTCAACATAAAAATAAACTTGAACACATATTTTAGGAGGAATAAAAGGCTGGGTGGCAATTGTCTCAATTTTGGCAGATACACAGAATGAATAACATTTATTATCCTACATTGGACATAAAACAATTGTCTTGAATATTGTGTTCATTCCTTTCCTTCACATGTATAGACTCTATTTCTGAATGTGGTCCAGTTCAAAGCAGATACACGGGATGAATCACATCAAAGAATTCAAACTAATGTCTTATAAATATTAAGTTCAATCCGTTTTTTATTTCATGTCACAACAATCAATATAAACAATCCAGGGGCATTCCTTGTGACATCATATGAATGATGTCATGATATGCCTCTTTCTGAAATAATTCTGCATAAGTTTTGATGACGTCACATCAAAATGGAGGGAAGTTTGGACTTTGATGGAAATGCTTGCAGAAAACGGAGTATTTATATTTATACTCATAATACATCCTCATTGATGTATGCCTGTTTTTATGGTAGAAGAGGCTCTTTTTATTTAGTGGGACCACAGTTTTGCCATATATAGCAAAAAAATTAGGCCAAGGGCCGAAGATAGGTTACCGGACAATGTTTAATATTTTAGATGTTAGCCAGGTCACTGGTTGAATTCAAGGTCAAGAGAATATTCAGCATATATAACATTAGGCATATATCATGTCCACAGTTGATTGCTAAGCTGTAAATTCAATAATCAGCGAGATATTAGCTATTTTGTGCTGTGGCCTTGAAAATGAAGGGGCAAAGGTCAAATTCAAGGTCATCAAAATATTCAGTGTATATCATTTTCTATATCATGTCCACAATTGATTGCCAAGCCATACAGTCAATAGAGGAGCAAGATATGAGTCAGTTGTCCTTGGACCTTGAAAATGAGGTCAGAGGTCAAATTCAAGGTCCGAGAATATTCAGCATATATCATTTCCTACATGTCCACAATTGATTCCTAAGCTGTAAAATCGATAATAAGTGAGATATTAGACATTTTGTCCTGTGACCTTGAAAATGAAGTCACAGGTCAAATTCAAGGTCATGACAATAATCTGCATATATCATTTCCTATATGTTCATAACTGATTCCTAAGCTGTAAAGTCAATAACAAGCGAGATATTAGCCATTTTGTCCTATGACCTTGAAAATGCGGTCAAATGTCAAATTCAAGGTCATCAGAACATTCAGCATATATCATTTCCTATATGTCCACAATTGATTCCTAAGCTGTAGAGTCGATAATAAGTGAGATATTAGCCATTTTGTCCTGTGACCTTGAAAATGAGGTCAAAGGTCAAATTCAAGGTCATGACAATAATCGGCATATATCATTTCCTATATGTTCATAACTGATTCCTAAGCTGTAAAGTCGATAACAAGCGAGATATTAGCCATTTTGTCGTATGACCTTGAAAATGCGGTCAAATGTCAAATTCAAGGTCATCAGAACATTCAGCACATATCTTTCCTATATGTCCACAATTGATTCCTAAGCTGTAGAGTCGATAATAAGTGAGATATTAGCCATTTTGTCCTGTGACCTTGAAAATGAGGTCAAAGGTCAAATTCAAGGTCATAACAATAATCTGCATATATCATTTCCTATATGTTCATAACTGATTCCTAAGCTGTAAAGTCGATAACAAGCGAGATATTAGCCATTTTGTCCTATGACCTTGAAAATGCGGTCAAATGTCAAATTCAAGGTCATCAGAATATTCAGCATATATCATTTCCTATATGTCCACAATTGATTCCTAAGCTGTAGAGTAGATAATAAGCGAGATATCAGCAATTTTAAGCTCTGACCTTGAATTGAGGTCAGAGGTCAAATTCAAGGTCACGAGGATATTCAGCATATGTCATTTCCTATATGTCCACAATTGATTCCTAGTCTCTAATCTCAATATTAAGTGAGATATTAGGCATAATGTGTCCCATTATAAAGCATAGGAGAATTTAACATGGGAAAGTCCCATTTGGGCCGAGTTTGGGCCAAAATGGCCCACTTCGAGCGATTCAAGCGCAACGAAATTTATAGACATCATAGGAGTACATATGAGGAGTGTTATGTATCAAAAAGAAGAAAAGTTACTGAACAGATTTTGAGAAAATGGCCACCAAAGTCCAAAATCAGGCATTTTTCGTCGAAAACGGCCGCCATTTTGAAAAAAATCTCAAAATCAAAAAACTAAAAAATACATCCTTCCTGAATTATTTTTAAGTATTTTTGTGCAAAATTTCAGAAGAATTCGTAAACAAAAAAGATAAAAATGTGGACGACGACGACGACGGACGACGACGGACGACAGACGACGGACGCAACGCCATGCCAATAGGTTATCGGACCATAGGTCCCGTAACCTAAAATGTGGCCCCATTAAAGAATTGAATCTGGCCGGCTATACTATACTTTTACCATTATACCAAAGACATCAACAGCTCAACACCGAGTCGACAACCGAACCCCAGCACGACTTTTTAATAGGCCAATCACCGCTATCCTGGAGCAACAAAAAATGAAGTTGTACTCATTGTCTACCGGCTTGTGAAGTAATTGATCCATGTATCCATTGATAAATATTATATATGCATTGATGCATAATCACCTTATATTGATCACTATAAAATCACTACAAAATACCATTGGAAGGTGTTATTAAGATAAGATCAATGAACTGTGTAAATGGGTGTAGAA
The DNA here is from genome assembly GCA_949152475.1 of Terebella lapidaria. Classification (NCBI taxonomy): domain Eukaryota; kingdom Metazoa; phylum Annelida; class Polychaeta; order Terebellida; family Terebellidae; genus Terebella; species Terebella lapidaria. The sequence goes on from OX424556.1 coordinate 38,981,402, forward strand.
CACTGAACCGATCTAAAGAAACATGATACTCCGGTACGTTTTATGCTGTTTCAACAATGTCCTCCGTTGCAGGAACATTCGCGTCAGCATGTACTAGTATATTTCAATATTTTCACTCATTGTGAGCAGGTTAGCTTTGTATAAATTGGATTTCCATATCACCTCATATATGGGAAGTCCCATCGAATCGAAGCTATATATTGCAAACTATCACCTTCATACGATATAATATCTCCTGCATATGACTTGAAATATCTCCTATGTATGACCAGTGAAATCTCAATGCCTTGCATTAAGCAACAACGGCTCATTGTTAAATGAAGCACAATCGATGGCTTCGCAGACTTTCCATAATCGATCAACAACTTTGGTGTGTGCTTGATATGTTATCGACAAGAGGTGAGTTCCGATTCCATGCAGTGGTACATGGATAATATTCCCGCGAGTGACACGACGATGAACTCGAGACTTATTTTGAGAGTTACATTGGAAGGTGAACAGGAAAAGTTTCACGGGGCTTTCAACATTCACGAATCATACAGGTCGTGCTCATAACTCCAGTATTGTTAATCTGTTTTGACAAGTTTTGAGATGGAATGTTGTTGAGTAAGATCCGATACTGCATTCCAGTAACAAGAACGGACAGCTTTCAACAGAAACAAATATCGCACAAAAAGTCTGGACTCGATATACAGGTAACAACATTCCAAATTCAATAAGAAAAGTGTATAATTGATTGTATCTATGGATGGGTTGAATAATGGAGCGATGCTATGTGTATAAAGATATATAGGGAGGACACTCACTCTCATCACATATACCTCCACCAGCAGGACTGGTTATGTTGCATAGTGAAAGATAACGCGGATCCATACCTGCAATTCAAGCACATAGTGATGGATTGCTCGTAACTCTGTCAGATCCATCGAATAAAAAAATCGGTGCATTTGAGGAATTCTAAGGACGTCACCTTGATCTTGAGAATACCCATCTCTCCTCAATGAAAAAATCCTTGATCCAGAATATAAACAACTACAGAAATGTAAGCCCCTAACGCCATGTCGAAGAACTATCGAAGCATAGCAAATCCATCTGTTTCAACGGTTTCTGAGTTATATTTGGAATCTATTTCCTTGTGACTCAAACCTCGTATCTATTATTCTTTCTATGATTCCAGGGACAAAATGTAATTGTATTTCGTACTCTTGTCATTGTATTTATCGACGAGTGATTCAAATGTTGAATTTGAGAAAAATTCAACGAGAATACGACAGTCAGGCAAAATGTTATTGATGGCCAAAGTTCACTGGGAACCATATGTATAGGTATATGTTCAGTACATGCACTGCAGTAGACATCAACATTTTCCCCATAGAATCTAGAAATTGAGACAGGTCACATGAGTTGGATGCTCACGTTTCAACGAAATTTTTTTTTCGATCAATGATGCACTTTCCAGGACCATTTTAATGTTTTATTAGTGTCACTCTTTGAATGGGGAACGTATGCGTCTAACAGCTCACTTTATAAATATTTCAAGATTTACACACACTGTATGTAATTTCCTTAGTATTATTTGGAGTTAGGTATCGACTTGCTCGCTTTCGCGAGTAGTTCACAGCTCTTCACGAGTGCTAAATCTTCAGCACACAGCAAGAAAACATAGTTTCTTCGAGTGGGTAACCGAATTTGCCTTGTTCCGTTTATATATGCAGTTCCCCATGGAGATGACAGTGGTTCAGCTGCAGGTGGTTTGTTTTGTATCTTGTTGAGAGTGAATCAATCAAACAGAACTAAACCCACGGTACGTTTCCCAGACGTGAACTAATTACAACCATTACAAGTTACATCTTAACGATATCGAAGTAAAAGAAAATGACAAACGAATAGCCCATATCAAATTTGGAGTACCATAAAAATGATATAAATAATATAGAAACACCTCGTCAGAAGTATGAAAATGTTTTTTTTTCCTTTAAAATAGAAGAAAATAACCGCATTACAAATATCGAATTTTTTTCTCGCAACATCACAAGAATATCTACCCCATGCCGAAATCTCAATGCACAGCATCAAACCACAACACCTCTCTTAGCCTTTTTATTGGAAGTAGCACACGCGAGGGCTCCGCAGAGTTTCCATAATTGATCAACAACTTCGGTGACGGCTCGAAATGTTATCGACGAGAGGTGAGTTCCGATTCTATGCAGTGGTAGGCCTACATGGAAAATGTTCCCGCGAAAGACACGACAATGAACGCGAGATCTATTTTGAGAGTTACATTCGAAGGTTAACAGGAAAAGTTTGACGGGACTGGGCGACATTCACGAATCATACAGGTCGTTCTCAGAATTTCAATATTATTAATCGCTTGCAAGATGGAATGTTGTTGAGTTAGACCAGGTACTCCACTCCAGTAACAGCCACGCACAGCTCTCGACAGAAAACAAATATCACAGCAAAAAAATCGTGTCTCTGTATGCATGTACCAACATTCAAAATTCAATAAGAGAAGTGTATAATTGATTATATCAATCAATGAGTTGAATAATGAAGCGATGTTATGTGTATTTTGAATATAGAGAGGACACTCAAAGAGCACATACATACACCAACAGGAAATGGTTATATTGCACAGTGAAAAAATGTCGGATCCATACCTGCAATTCAAGCACAGGGGGGTTGCTCGTAACTCAGTCAGCCCCATTGAAACAAAAAACATCTGCGCATCCGAGGAATTCTAAGGACGTCATCCCGATCTTGAACATCCTTGATCCACAATATAGATTACTGCAAAAATGTAATCCCCTGTTGTCATGTCCAAGAACTATCAAAGCGGTACAAATCCATTCAGTTCAACAGCTTTTGATGATATTTGAAGAAACTGCCTTCGATTGTATGCATTTTTTTAAAAACTATATTTCATATTAAACATGCTAAATCAACTGAATGAGACATACCCACATCAAATGTAATGATTATAACCAGTCCACTGAGAAATTTTGCTCATTTTAACATGCTGTTCTCGCGTAAATACAGGAACTGTATCCATCACACGCAAATGTAAACAAAGCTTAGAAGTGCAAGATGGATTGACAATTCCACGTACATCATGGTGTATCACTGATTATTTCCAAATAACTACACTATATATGCACATACGAACTGGAAAATTCCAAATAACTACACTATATAAGCACATACGAACTGGAAAATGTACTCGATGTGGACTTTTAAGCACGATTTGGACATTTGTTTACATTCGGGGTTGATGGATACACTTCGATTGTTCATATACAAAATCGGTACAAAATGTGTATTAAAACGGATGAAAAGGCAACTCGGACAATTGTAACCTTGGATTAGATGTGTTGCACGAAAGGTTAGTTTTGAAAAAAAAATATTGCATTCTTTCAAAGGCAGTAGCTTTAAGATCATTGACGTCTATCTTCATGTGAGTCCAACCTCATATCGTATATTTCTTTCTATGATCTCTGAGGGGGAAATGTAACTGCAGTATGTATCTTAGCTGTCATTGTATTTATCAGTGAGTGTTTTAAATGTTGAATTTAAGAACAATTCACCAAGAATATGAGAGTCGGACTTGGGGTTGTTGATGGCCAAATGTGGTAGAAAATCTTCACCTGGATTATATATAATACCCTAGTCTACCCTGACACTTGACGTGGTTTGTGTGATTGTTCACAGATAATACACCAATAAACCACGTGAGCAGCTATTGAGATAACCTGGATAGTATCATCGATTTTCATCCAAAATCTGTGTTAGCCATGTACCGATCGCTCCTCTCGCAAACTGTAAGCGACATTGATGTCATTGATATATAACTTTTTGCGCCATAGATCTTGGTCCAACTACGGTGGCATAATACAAAAATCAATATCAACAAATGTCCATGGCAAATTTGATCTGGCCATTATTCCTGCCTCTGGAAGATACCATTGTCCAATACACCAGGGAAGAACGATGTTTGGTTCCCACGGAACGAATATAGCCTGACTAACCATCACACCTTTTACGGCAGTCGATAGAACTTATTAGGTGTTCACAGCAGTAAATTACATTGGTATTGCCATCATCGCGGAGAATGGAGTACATTATCGAAAGGTACAAATTGTTTGTGTCTTCCTGTAAATAGACCCATGTTGCCATATAAAGGCTTTCCAATTTTCACAGTTTAATCATGCATGACTAAATTTAATCAATATTCATAGGACATGGTCGGTGCTGACCAGTAAGGCGACTGAAATTTGTGAACAATACTGACTTTGTTATGCATGGAAGGTTTTCCCATAAGAGGGCATTAAATGCAACGTGGTTCTTTACTGAAAAACTTCAATGAATTTGCAATTGGCGAAGGTACCCCTTTGTATTGGCCTGTTCCAGGATTGTTCAAGATTCGTTCACATCAACACAGTGAACAATAACTCGTGGACTAGCATGAATCGACGAAGGCACACATACAGTATTACAATGCAAATCGATTCGTAATCGGTAATTTACCTGATCATCGTGATTTCTAAAATATAAATTATATATGTGAAAACTTTGTTATTTATTGTTTTTTTAATGTATGAAGCAAAGAAACTGAAATACAACTATGACTGACTAATGCATTCGATCAAACTTACACTATTGTGTGTTTTACGAAACAATGATTCACATAACCATTCGCACTGACAAGACGCGAGCATACTGCCTACATTCACTAAATGTCTGTGCAGCAACTGGGCATGTCGTGTCATTTGACATTTGAGTTATTAGATGTTGATAAAATGTTTTCTGAACACATATCACCACTTTACGTTGGATTTCGGTTACCTCTCCAACTAGAGTTTCACAGTCCTGTCTCAATACTCGAGCAAATAAGAGAGATATAACGGAAATAATTTATTCGTTAATCAACCAAAAAAGATTATCCGATTCGAGTCTACACATGGATAGCCTAGAAATAAACACCTGCTCTTGCCAGCATTCGTGAGCCTTATTGTCTTTCCATGCGAGGCAGGCGACATTTGATCTGAAAAGGATGTGGATGCAAAATGTTTGATCTTTTATTTTCGCAACGACTCGATAGTTCACCATGTGCGACTCAAATATATTTTGGCAAGAATAATGGGCAACGCAACATTAGTGCGGTGAGAATGAACAAGCTCCACATCATTTATGGTGGTATGATGGTGGTGAAGAATATTTAGGAAAATTGATCTCCATGAGAGGGAATTCTGCTTCCGGAGAGCGAGTTGTTACAATACGAGTTCACGGGTTCGGGTTCCTATATTATTGAATATCCTCTAATCGAGAAACAGTTTTGTGTTCACTCATCCTTGAATGTTTTTATGTACATTCAGCATGAAGTATTGATTCCAATCTCATTTGTCCCCATGGCCACACGCGTAAACTTTAGTTCTGCTGTTGTGAGGCTTGTAGAGCAATACGTTCACTGTAATCAACCAATCATAATGTTCATGGATATGGTGTAGGACTTTATGAGTGCATTGAAGTGTTTTGCAAGTTGTCCTTAACTATATTCGCTAATCAATCGCATTGCATGTGAAACGACACGAATGGACTGCTTCATGTCATTTCATTGCCCAGGGGAATTGATTCATTTGTGGAGTATCATTCAGACTAACAACACCAAGCTTTACATTACAACAAACGCCTAGCTATAGTTCATGAAAACACTTCCGTCTGTGCATAATCGGCCGACGGAGATTCTCACAACCATTATAGCGATAATCCGGATAACATAATCGATTAGCCGTTAATTCCTGTAATGTCTGAATAATCGAGGCGTCTAGCATGAAATGGTGTGTTTGGTCTATTGTGACACAAGTAGTGTGACACAATATTTACAAGCTTCCACTCCGACGTATCTGTCCATGGATAGCAAATATTACGTCGGTCTGTTCATGCGATGATGCTCAGCAATAGATTACACAGCAACAAATAACGCGTAGAATCGGGTCAATACCAGCCAATAATAAAATTGCCTTGATATAACTCTTAGCCTCGAACGATTAGTATGCATTGGCGCCTAAGTAATATCATTGTCAGATATGGCCCATAGCGTTTATGGTCCCATGCTAAATATATATGATTAGCATTGTAGGGTTCGGCGACCCCACGATAAAGAGGTATAACCCTTTACTGGAGTGTCGCCGAATGTCTTATAAACCTGTCCGCACGTTCACGCCATAACCGTGGTGTCACTACTAGGTAGCAACCACGTCATAACGCTACAGCATACTAAACTTACACATTTGACCAATCTGGATGATGGTCAGAACACGCCACCCGTTCTCGCCAGGCAATTACATGGCACTTACTCTCAGTGCCAATGGAGTGGTCTGGGTTATGTGTGGGAAAGTTGCTTTTTCATCGCAGTGATTATCGATTGCAGTCACTTGAACCACAGTTGATATGAATGAATTGATGGATATGACTATGTCAAGGTACTTATTGATTCCGAAGATTTAGAGCAGATAACATAGAAGACATTCAAACAAAATAATTTATGTGGGCTTTGTTTCTATTCCAGGAGCGCGTGGTTAACGTTTTCTATTGGCATCATCAAAATATTGTGTCATCAGTAAACCCTGCACACTCGATTCGTGGCAATTAATTCTTGTGATAACAGAATAATGCACTAGCTAATTTAAGATATCTGTGTTGGAATTGTGACTTTCAGTATTTCACAAAAATAGTCGATGTTTAATTCATGATCTCGCATGTCCATTCGTGCATGAACCTATGGCGGAATTGATATTTCTATCTACTATGTTTACACACCATCAGCCCCTGTTGATGTCAAGATTTGTTTGGTTGGGATTTATCCCTCTTCCAGAAGTGTTTGATTCAGCTTTTCTATCCACATAATCAAATTCTTGTAATAGCTGTCATATGTTGATACATTCAGTTAAATACAGTGAAAAATGGGGAACAGAACTAAACTTCTACAAATAAAATAGATACTGATTACTTTGATTCGATTTCATCCTCCAGTGGGCATTGTAAACCCACGCATCACTGTGCGAAACTAAAGCTAAATATTTATAATCATTATTCAACGTCTATGTACAGAAACCCCTAGTTGACATACTTGGAAAAACTGTTGGCGTTTTTTTCCTGAAAAAAAGAAAGCATTTAGCTCCATCGGGTGGAAGCATGCATATGTACTAAAAGAACAACAAGAACATGCACAAGAACATAAGAACATGTACTAGGAGAACAACAAAATCTAATATCGGAGGACAAGTAAGTTTTCGTGGTGGTGCAAAAACCTACTCTCCGATCACCCGCAAGAGCTTCGCCCCGAAAACAACGACGGTAAGGTTGGGATCAGAATAGAAGTTAACAGGGAGGAACCGTTTATCTGATTCTCTGTGTATTTGTCTGACTTAATCGGTAAAAAGTCTGATTCTATGAGCAAATTGTCTGATTATATGGGCAAATAAGCAAGTAGCGGCGGGGCACCAGTAAAACATGCTGGATCAACGGCTGATTTCTCAACACAATCTGATGTTTACTTTGTAAGTCATTGCAGAATATGACTTATGTTCAGTTTCGTATGTGGTGTTCGCCAATCTTCGTATATCTGTCCAACAAAAGTGGAACGGCTAGGCGGTGGAGCAGTTAGCCATCATAAATCACCAAAGACAAAGTGCTTCCACGTGCAATGTGCAAAGTTCTCCTTCGTTTTTTCCGGCGCATGTCACCCAGTGTAAGCCCCAGTCTATTGATGGCCGTTATTTTTTTTGTCTCCCGCCTCACAGTATAATTACACATTAGAAACAAGTGGCTGGTCGATGCTCCATCACTAGCTATTGGCATCAAGGACACATTTTTGTTTTAATTATACCACGGCACCAACAACTCAATACCGAGTCGACAACCAGGCTCGGTGCTGCTGGTTACTAGGCCAATGGCTGCTAAACTGTTCCACCCTGTCCGCAATTAGGGAACATTTAGTAAAACAATAAAACCTGAACGTGTACTCATTGTCTATGGAGTTGTGTAGCAATTGATACATGTATTATTGGGTGAAGTAATGCATGCCATGTCACACAAAATTTAAAAGCCATATGTAACGCATCAACAAATGTTGAGTTTGGAAGATATTATCACACCTTACAACAGCCAATGACTCAGGAATTCGGGATACAATTGAACTGTGCTAATTTTACGTATCACACACAAAAAACATGCTCATTCTAGTGTTGAGATGCTTTGAAATAACATGCTCCGTTTGTTCGTAGATGTTTTATCGGTGACTATTGCCACTGGACTACATTGGAGATGCTCGAGCAACCATATCATATTTGAAAGACGTGATTCCATTGATTATGGTATTCAATATCTAGTTGTTTCGTTCATGTGTTGTGAATCAATAGCTGAAATGCGATTCGTATACTAACGGTGTGTATTCAATACATGCTTGGTAGTATCAGTTGAACATATATTGTTTTACTTATTGATGTCTAGAAATTGAACCACATCTCGCTACTATTTGCACTGACAATCTCTTGTTCCTGGTCCACCTACGTTAGTGGTGTTTTACCATTGTCATCCCTTAAAATAGGAACATATGTGTCTAATTATTTACTCCTCAATATTTGGGAGCGCGATCAAGTTTTGGAGTTTCACTGCTCTTTTGAAGTGTAAAATCATCCGCTAGTAGCACGTGGAGAGATTGAACCAAACTGGCATTGATCTGTTACTGTCAAATGACGGTTGTTCGTCTGCAAGTCGTTTGTTCTGTGCTTTTGTTGTCTTTTGTTGTTCACAATTCTAACAATAATAGATATCGAAGTATAATAATATGAAAAAGGGATAGTCCGTATCAAATTTGCTACTCGGAACATTATAAATAAACTGCATAAAACATTAACACTACATTAGAAAAACATATAAAAATGATTTATGAAATTGATGGAAAATAACACAAATTGAAATATCCATTCATTTTTCTCGAAACACGGTGAAAATCACAAGAAATTCTACTCCATACCGAATCTCAATGCACTGCATTAAGCAACAACGGCTCTCTATTGAACGCAGTACACTCGATAATTTCCATAATCGATCAACAACATTGGTGTCTGCTTGAAATGGTATCGACGAGAGGTGAGTTCCGATTCCATGCAGTGGTACACGAATAACATTACCGCATTAGACACGACAATAACACGAGATCTATTTTGAGAGTTCCATTCGAAGGTGAAAAGGAAAGGTTTGTATAGACAGCCGACCATCACAAACCATACAGGGTTGTGCTTAGAATTCCAACGTTATTTATCACTTCGAAGTTTGAGATGGAATGTTATTGAGCGATGAGTACCAATACTGACTGTTACAGTAGTAATCACGCAGACACTATACTCTGATTTTTCTTACTCGTTTGCAATGTTTTTGTTAATATTTTTGCGATGCTAAATGGTATTATACTAAAAGCCAACTTCTTCAATTTTTGATCTAGAAGTCTGACATTTGGTGCGACAAAGCCATATATATGACTCCCAGTTGAAGTATCCCAAATTATAGAACGACATGATTTGGCATCACAAAATTATCGTCAAAAACCGGTGTAAACAGGTTAGGAAAATCAGAGAATAGCGTGCAGTATTGTTCTCGCAATGTTTTATTTTCGTGAGATATTGCTAATGTTTCAAGATCGTAACAGTCAGTTGTTGATACCGTCCGAAGCAAAACTCGCCCTGAAGCAAAAATTCACTTTTCCAAACTAGAATTGATCTACAGGTGGCGATTTTATGTTCTGCTTTATGTTTGCGGGATGAGCTTTCAATTCATTGTTTGTATTATTTGTATATGTAGATGTCTATACTAAATGTACATGTAACAACATTAAAACTTCTATGATACAAATGTATCGCTTCAATGGACTGGATAATGAATAATATGTGTATCAATATCCTGACCCCATAGACATCTATCTGCAACTTTCAGAAATTGAGGTGATAAGATTACAGTGCCTACACGGTCGTTGTCTTTTTTTAGGGTCTGCCTATCTGATTTCAGTTTCTTCTTCCGGTCGAAATCTTTGATCACGCCGGTCAATCATGACGCAGTCGAACTTGATTGACCGTGTTCATATGATTAGGAATTTCCACCTTATTTTTTAAAACTACTCTTGTTCGTATTGACGAGTGTTTTGATTACATGTTGAATTGGAGAGCAATTGATGGTTATTGACACGAGACGTTATTGGTAAGAAAAGGGTGTCGACTATCAGCATCTTCACATGGATTGAGTAATACGCTACACTGACACCTGGCCTGTTTTGTGTCATTGTTCACAGATAATTCACGAATAAACCACGCGAGCAGCTATCGAGATAATCTGGATAGTATCATAATTGATTTTCTCACAATATTTGTGTTAGGCATGTGTCATATATGCCGTCTATCGATGTCATATATGTATTTTCGCATTATTGATCTAAACAAATTCACGTCCAACCGACAAAGGTGGCATAATGGAAGAATCAGTACCATAGCAACAAATGTCCATTGACCTGCCCATAGATCCAACCTTTCGAAGATATACTTGTTCACTACAGGGAGAAATGGCGTTCGTCGCCCATGGACCCAATCCAACCTTTTTTAACAAGTACTGTTATAATGATCATACTTTTTACCCCAGTCGAACTACTTTCTACTTTCGTTTGTTTGTTGTCATCATTGCCATGTGCATATCGTACCGGCCCATTCGCACTGCACTTACCTCTCCATGTATAGTCCCACGATCACGTCCCGCACATGACAAGACTTACATTCATATTCATTCATATTACGTTATTATTCCAGTGATATTAAGCAAATTAAGTTATACTATTCAAATCTTGACCAGGATCATATGAAAATAAACACATGACACTCTTCTCGTCATACATGAAAGACACATTCCCGTAGCTAATCCACCTGAAGAGTTTACCCATATCTGATTGCTATATCGGTTTGTCACTGAATCTGTATGGATTACATTTACCAGGTGTATGAGGCTTATTGTCTTCGCGACACTTGAACTGAAAATGTTGGGGACGAATGTTTGGTCTTCTCTTCCCAGAGACTATTGAAGTAATTGAATCGGTCGCACATCCACACCTGAATGTGGAATGGGAAATGCTTGATCATTCAGGGCATCTTTACTATTCTTTACAATTTGTGGATTTTGATAATGCATTGTCAGCACATCATACGTACACATCAGCATTCGGTGTCATATGATCATAGAACTCCAACCCAAGGAATGCTGACTCCGTTAAATATTCGTAAGGGCGCGCCACTAGTCTCATGTATGCAGTGGCGCCACCACCCTTTATGAGCCATTTGACATTCGACACTGACAAGTGACAGCTGACATTGAACTGTTGACCTCAGAACACAAACAAACATGCCAGGAAAAGGCAGTGTAAACTGCTGCATCCCTGGATGTACGAACTATTTCGAGAAAACGAAGAACTGTGAACCACGAATCAGTTATTCGGGCTTCCCAAAGCCAGGCGTGTCAAGCCAGCAGGATGAGTGGAGGGGACGCTTGATAAACAGTGTTCGACGGGCCGACAAAATTTTCAAGCCTACCACTCACAAGATTTGCTCCATTCACTTTTAGCCAAAATGTCTAACATTTCATGGTGAGTAGCTAAAGATCTCAACTGTTACATGAGAAATATTGTTGAATTGGGTTCGAGGAATAAATTATTCGGGAATTGGCTGAATTTGTAAATGCACACTGTCTTTATACTCGAGTATATTACAGGTATTAGCCTAGGTTATCGGCCATCGACCTATTACCGTGGACGGGGCGGTTTACTTTTATATACTGTAGAACATGTTTGATCAATGTGTTCGAGGTAGAATACATTTGCACTCCATAGGAAAAATACTTAGATCAATATATCTAGACTTTGCAACTTGAAATTTAGCCAACACCATTAGTGAAGCTTCTCACCTTCTGATTTCTGAGTTCATTTTTTTTTTGTCATAGGAAGGCAATACACACGGTACAGATAGCCGGTGGTTTTATGTAAATAACATATATTTTCGTATTGTATGCTCCATATTCATGATAGATCTATTACAGAACTGGTCATTACGTCGAATGTATGTTAGAAATCGCACGTTATGACAGAATTAGAAGAAAATCCGGGTGTAAAATCTGGTAACTGATTACCTTAGAATTACTACAAGGCCTATTTCGTGTGGGAAATCTGAGACATGTCCCATTAACATGTCGGTGAATTAATGAGCAGTGAATGCTTGGAACCTTTTCAGTAGTCACAACATGATTGGCAGAATCAATATTGGTATTTGCATTCGATTCAACAGGTCTCAAATATTCACCACTCTGTCACCCTGGTTGACTGATATTTTGTCGACAGTATCAGAAAGAAACATTTCAAAATCAATGACGTGGTGGAATTTGTGTTTACAGTATGAATTTTGAATACATATCAAAAAGTATTGCACAGTCATTTGCAATGTGAATTGTTACTGATAAAACATGATATGACCTGGTACAGCCCAGGGTTTAAGGCTTGCTCATGGCTCTTTGCCACCATTGAACATGCCAAAACTCTCCTTCGAGACACCTGCTGCCCCAGCCCGTGAAGCCTCTGTGAATCATGATTGAATAAACATTGACTGACCGCATAATTTATCCTTTCTATTTTTGTATGTTTTCTGTTGTATTCCGTTTGAAGTTTCCAGGATAGACAATTACTGATCAGCTATCAACAATTGATCTTGTTCATGACAAATGAATTTCTTTCACACAACTTGGTGTCATACACAACAATCAGTGAGATCAACCGTACTTATTAAAAATATATATTTTTAAAAGAAGCACACTGAATTTGTGGTCAGTGTTTATTGAATTGGTTGTATTACTATATTGAGTTTCTCCCAGCTTTCACTAACATAGGATCCATCACACAACATAAAAATGTTATTATTATGGTCATAGGACAGATGTATTCATATTGCATGATTGTATACATGTGATAGGCACAATAATGATTTCATAGGACAAGAAAAATATTTATTTGTTCAGATAATTATTTCTTAAACATTGATAATCAGTTATATTGTAACTATAGCTGTAAATTGTATACTGCTGATAGTGGATTTGTGTACTAGTGAGAAGGCATGTTGGTGAACTTAACTTGCGCATTATCTTTGCACAGTGTATCAGAACACCACCGCCCATTCCGGAGATTGTGGCGTATCTGTCCTGCGGACGTGCCGAAGCAGTGTCCTCCATGGGCTGTCCTGAAGTGTATAGAGACCTTCCTTCGAGACCTGCCTTCGGACTCATAGATGAGAATGTAGATGTGGTGGTCAAGGTAGTCGTCAGTGGACATTTCTCTCCAGTGATCACAAAGCGATCATGCTAATATGTCATGTATTTGTATATGTATGAGTTATGGATATACCGCCCATGTCGAGTAGTGTAACAGATTGTAACTGCATGTCTATAATTCTTTGTAGGTTTCTCTGTACAAGTGGATTTTGCTCATCTGGACGTGGAGCACAGAGGAGTCCGTGGCCTGCTTTAGTTGCTGGAGACTACCTGTTGGCGCACAAGTTCAGAGCCTCGTGCCAAGATGTGTCCCATAACTACGAAAGAGTATTAGGGCCATGCAGAGAGAATATTTTGGCCAATATATCTCGAGATAATATGACGTCTTACTTCAATATCTCGTCATAGTATTACGTCTTATGGATATATCACGGGATGTTATCACGTCTCATTCCATTATCTCGTCTTATTATGTCGTCATATCTCCACATCACGTCATAAATCCACATCCTACATCTCGTCTTGATATTCAGTCATATTATGTCGTCATACTATCATGTCATATATCTCGTCTTATCTATAAATATCTCGCCAAATATCTCGTATCAGATCATGTCACAAAATATAGTTGACATATCACGTCATAACATCTCGTCTGATTCCTTATCGGCATCGCACTTGTAGAGAATCATAAAGATATTCCTGATTTGAGCTTACAATTCACTTCTTTTGACAAATAGGAATGTTTTTGAAATGTTCGTGCCCCGATATGCAACACAGACTGAGGATTTTGGAGTATGATCTTATCGTAATAGGGGATGTTATGGCGTGATATGTAGCCTATATAATAAGACATGGCCTAATACGAGATATTTGGCGTGATATTAGTTGTAGGGACGAGATATATGACATGATGGTATGACGACATGTTATGTCGTAATATCAAGACGTGATGTAAGATGTGATGTTATGACATGATGTAGGGATATGACGACATAATAAGACGAGATACTAGATTAAGACGTGAAACATCACGTGATAGTTTCCTAAGACGTGATACTATGACGGGATTTTCACAAAAGACGTCATAGTATGTCGAGACATACTGGCCAAATTACTTTTTCTGCGTGGCCCTAATACTCTTTCGTACATAACACTTGATAAGCAAGGAATATAAACATGTTTTGATAGCGAGTGAAAACCCAAACTGTTACTGTCCATGTCAAAAACAGTACATGCAATTTCAGAATTGAAAACTGTAAAAAGACTGATATCGGCAGCTATTAAATTTGACTGTTGTGACCCCACATTATCTGGCGGAGATTTATTTTGGTGGTTCTTAAAGCTATAACCACTTTTAGAATTGACAAAATGTATTTATTCTGCAGTAGCTTTGTTTTGTTTATAGAATGAAAATTCGTACAAATTTGGGTCTGAAAATGTGTATTACGTGGCTAAATTGAGTTGTCAAATCAAGATTCAACCCAGGCCTGTCAATCTCGCATCAATTTTTTCCTCAAAGCGGCCCGCCTTGCGGGCGAGCTCTACACACAGTCTCCTGACGTCATTGGTATTTGTCTAGATACTGTGGCAACCGGCAATGTAGGCAGACCAATCATTCAATATCCATGCACTGTTTTCATGCACTATTAACGGCATTTTTAAGTATCTGTTGTCGAGCCGTGCATATTTCCTATATTTTTCGGACTATCTTGAGATGTACTTTCAAGTTTGCGTGACAAACAAGAATGCTAAGTTTGGCTGATTTTAAAATTGATTCCAACTTTAACATATAGTTAGTTTGGCGCAAGGTTTAATTTGACAGTTTCTTTCCTACCACCAAATCCACCAAATCAATCGTTCGCCAAAATTAATCTTTTTACAGTGTCTGGATGTGTTGGTGACTCCATCTATGTCCACATCCATGGAAATATTCTGTGAGAATTCAGTAAATTGCAAAAATTGCAGGCATTTGAAAATTCTGCCATGTGGTGTAGGAGCAGTGCGGCGGGAGTGCGGCCAGTCACAACAACAACTCCTTTGTCAAGTCTGCCAGTCCCTGTTCTGATCCAGGAAGTTCGCAATGCCAGGTCGAAGTTGGAGTCCACAAAGGCTGAGCGGGATTACATTCGCAGGAAACTTGCAAAGGAAACTGTACCAGTTTCACATGATGTCAGGGTATGCATATGTATACATGTATGCCAATGACTTTTGTCTGTAGTTCCCCAGTGAAATATTCATATATAGATCTATATATACTGTACGTAATTTTATATTTATGCATTACAGTAAATCCATACAAGTATGTCATACTTCATATCCATTATATATTAAATAATATATTTTTAAAGATATGTATTACTGGACACCTTGTATATGAGCATGAAAATAATGCAAATCATTTGGAATTATGGCAGACGGTGGTGATTTCATGGATTAATAGCTGAAAAAGTACTTGATGTATATTATATTTTATTAAAACTAAGATTTTATGGATGTCAGTAAGAGAAGTAATGTCGGTGTAGAGAATACAGCTGATGCGCTGCCATCGAGCTATCAAGCCTAACTGTTTGAAATAATAAGTATGAAATTAAAAAAAAAAAGACTAGGTGAGAGAAGGTAAAACATGAACAATTAATTAATTATTAGACATTATGGTAAATGAGAGGGATATTTTTAAAAAGCATGACATGAATATTATATTTCCTCAAGACGAAGAGAATTTTGTAAATGTCATTAAAAGAGTTGAAATGTCAGTGAAAAGATGACAGCCAATGCTCTGCCATTGAGCTATCCAAACGCCTCAAGTGTTCAGAGTAGTAATCCAACCTGCTATATGCTTCAATTGTTTTAATCAGTAAGTATGAAATTAAGAACAAAACAGAAGAGACAGCGAGAACATGCTGAAAGAAGGTCAAAGACGAAAATCGAGCAAAATTTCAAACATATCAATATACCAGCGGTTTTAGTTTCCTGAATAATCATTCTGCGTATCCTTAACCTTGAAACGAAGGGAATATCCATGCAAACACTGGTGTCCGACAGTTTTGTCCAGACTTTCACATTTCTGCTGTCGGATAATGGCGAGATTCGGGTTTGTTCCCTTTGACCAATGTTTTTTGTTTCTAATTTCACCTATTCTTCCTTCATAATGGGAGCTCTAAGGAGCAAACTCCTAGAACACTTCAAGATAGAGCTTATATATTGGCACATTCAAATGGGAAAGCATATATTGCGGCTTCAGTCCTGACCTTGAAATTGACCGTCGATGACCTTGAAAGGTAAAAACGTTTTTTTTTGTTCTTAAAAACCATTCAATTTTGGAGTTAGGCAGCCATTTGATCAAATTCTGTTCAATGTGAGTATCAATCTATTACCACCAATACAGCCAAATTTTGATGAGTCCAATAACAAACGTAAAATACAAGAGTTTGCAATAGGATCAAAGCCCAACCAATTATCAAAAGACACACTGGCGTCACCAGGGGCAGACAGTGTGGATAATGTAGTTTTTTTTTTACTGTACACCTGATGGAATTAGTATACAACTGCCCAACAACCTATGAAAATAATTTAGAAGTCCGAAACAAACCCCATGGAATAGATATATGACAAGTACATAAGTACCTAATCAAGTATGACAAGTACATAAATACCTAATGAATACCTTCTGGGCAAACTTTCAAAAATGTTTTCGAAAACCACACATAAGATTTTCTCTGAATTGAAAAGTGTCCAACAACCTATGAAAAGTGCCCAACAACCAACTGCCCAACAACCTATGAAAATAATTTAGAAATCCGAAACATACCCTATGGAATAGATATATGACAAGTACATTAGTACCGAATCAAGTATGACAAGTACAGAAGTACCTAATCAATACATTCTGGGCAAACTTTCAAATTTTCGAAAAATACACATAAGATTTTCTCTAAATTGAAAAGTGACGTACAAAAGTTTATTGCCCTTGTATTGTTGGTCTGCACGTGGCGGCCATTTTGATTTTGGGATGGGTCCTCGGACATTTTTTTTTGTCCGATATCAAGTCGATCTGTTTCGAGCCATTTCCAGGCAAAAAGAAATAGATGTGTTCGCATTGAAAACTTTCTTGTACCTAGAAAATTTCATCCAGTTTATTCTTAATATTGGCAGCTGTATGGAGTAAACTCCCAGAACACTTCAAAATAAAGCCCGAATAGTGTATTAAGCTCATAATTATGCAGTGGCCATATTACCATTGTTTTAGTTGTCCTGCATCTGGAAAATTTTATGTTGTGCCAAGGAATATATGTGTTAGTAAATGAAAATAAACCTTGATTTCATATTTCATATATTTTTTTGTATTAGGTGTACATGAAAGTCGTATTTTCGGCAACATTATGAACATGTTTAGACTATACAGTTGAAGATGAGTGTAACAGTTTATATTTTGGAGAATCAATACTCTGTGCGATTCCCATGATCTGCCGGTAAACTACTGCAAGTTGGTGCTATGTTTTGCTTTGATTATCCCGCCTCACGGTATAATTACACATTGCAACCAAGCGGCTGGTCAATGTTATATCAATAGCTATTGTCATCAAGGACACATGTTTTTGTTTTAATTATACCAAGGCACCAACAGTTCAATACCGAGTCGACAACCGGACCCAAGCACGACTGGTTACTAGGCCAATGGCCGCGAAACGGCTCCATCCTCGCCATATTTTGATAAGGTGAGCCAAGAGAAAGTAAACTTGCACTTATTGTCTACCGATTTGTGGAGCAATTGATTCATGTGGCCATGGTTAAAAATAACACATGCGTTGATGCACGTACACCGTGTGGTGGTAGTCCCACACGTAAATTCACATATCGAGTTCCATATATAATAAGTGATAAAAGCTGAACCTTGGACAGCAATGACCTCCACGTTTCCAACCTCTAGAGTCGTTGTCATAAATACCTTGAAAGGTGTCATACCAGCCGCTCTCTGTTCATAAGCTTGTACCAACTTGAATGGTTTGAATATCAATTTCAATTTTCTACCAATTTGAGTTTCTCATCATGAAACACATTTGCAATTGCTGGCACAATGAGTTGTCTACACAAATTTATTCGTCTAATTACATGGTACTCGTCGTATGATATATAATTGTTTTACATGGCAACATTTTTACTATGTATAAAATGAAAACTTTCAACATTATAATAAATAGACGGTATACTGCATGCGATAAAACATCGTAATTATATACATGGACAATAAAGTTTGTACATACGACTGTTCAAATGTGCAAATTACATATTGGTATTACTCCCTTATGAACAACAATTCCAGAGAAGAGAACACCGCTAACTGGAACTAATTGATACAATAACACGATGCATAGTTGGCCGTAAACATGCATCATGGAACAATATATATTATATATCTCTTTGAAATCCATAGAATCTCTTAACAATATTCTTGACATCGATATCGTGCGCGGTTCTGAGATCATTCATGATAACGTTATATTCACATTTTATGTTCGAAAGAAACGACTATGTCAAGTGTTAGTCTTCGCTCCACACGGCGGGTCAACATTGCGAGGCCAGTCACAAATCTGGTCGTACTTGTTGAATATCAAACCTGTGAATGGAAATTACAATCTCCGGTCTTACACAATGTGAAAAAAAATCCTAATAATTGTCGAGATTATCAAGTATCCAAATATTTATCAATCGTTCATCAACGAACCAGCTTTGAAAACGAACCTGGATTGCACTGGTTGTGGCCGAAGAACTTGCCCCCATGGCAAGTATAGTAGAACTCACAGTTGCGGCTGATGTCTGGGTATTTGCCGTTCTGCCGGCGGGCACAGTCTCTCAATATGCCACACGGCCCGGGGGCTGTGTCAGGACTGTTACACAATAGATAAAATAAAGAGGTATGTGAAACAATTGAAAAGCACATGCCATTTTGAATGTAGATTTCTTGACTTTAAAACACCTTAATGAATTTAAAGATGAAGGCACGGTTGACATGTAAGTACATTATATATACCTGCTACATCGGCCTGACTCCTTGTTGAAGACATTGTTTCCTATGCATTCTACGATGTACGTGTTCCCTCGGACACAGCGGTAGAATGCCCGACATCCTCCACCATAGGCGTCGTCCACCAGACCCCTGCAGTCGAACTCTCTCCAGGACGTGGCACTGACGTCCTGCTGTCCGTCACTCTTAATCACCGACAATTGGCTGATGTCTAGAACGAATATCATGCCTTGTCATGCAAATCTCTTTTAGTAACAATTTACAAGCACTCATCATTCTGCAAAATGCTGTTGTTTGTTGATGATGTGCATACCTGTAATTTCAGTCGTCTGCATCCCAACGGGTTCTTGAATGTCAGATTCCTCTTCGTCATAGGATTTTGCGTAGTTTCCCATCAAGTTGTTTTCTGGTGGCTCATCCTCAAATACTGCAGTCTGGACGCCGCTGGAGAGATAGTCCCTCGATAGTTGGTCGACGACGTTACCATACTCCCCTAGTTTGTCAAACGCGTCCACGACTTCGCTATACACTGGGGCTGGGGGCAGTCTGCTGCTGACTTCGAGAGGTGCACTCAGTTCTTCTTGTTTGTGATTCTCGGGTGTTACATCAGTGGGAGGTCTATATGTCAGGTTGATGACGTCATCTTTTTCGGGGACATGCGATGTTTGTACCACGTCGACAGTCTCTGGTTCTATTTGGACTGTGATTGGTTCGATTTGAGTTGGTTCCATTGGTACTGGATCAGGTTCATGGCGCAGTAAAGACATACTTTGTAGATGGTATCCCTTATCGTCATCAGTTTCTTCTGTTGTGGTCCTGGGTTTATCATATAGTACATAATTCATTCCATTATTGATCGCGTTTTCAGAAAAGTCCATCGCTGATGGGGCTGATGAGCCAGATTTACCGTTGTAGCCTTGTTCTATTGCTTCTGCCTTCTCTTTCAATCTCTTCGCTAACTTGGCTTTCAACACCTTCTTCAGTAGGTACACTTTAGCTTTCTGTAGTTGCGACTCTGTCAGATTCCTCTTAATTTTGAGCGGTTCCAGCTTGCTATCAACCCTCCCACTTTTTGCCATGTACCTCTGGATGAGTCTGCCCATTTGCAGTGGCGTCTTCACGATAATCGTGTCATCAAAATATTCGTAGTCCCCTCCCACTCCACCCGTTCCACCTCTGCCTGCACCTCGACCGATCCCAGACCTCGCGGCTACCCGCACTCCAGACCGAGGGGCCGCCCTGCCCAGAACTGCTCGGACAGAACTCGTTGGGGAGGAGGGCACGAAGCCCGTGGTAGTTGGCACTGGAGCAGCTGTGGCTGTCAGTACTGCTGACCCCGAGCGTGACTGTGAGTTGTGGATGTGTCCCTTGTTGTACTGGTAGAGGCTATTGCTCCCTGGACGGACACTGCCGTCATCACTGCCCGGAAAATACTTGTCAAAGTCGACCTCGGGGTTGAATATCGGGATGGAGTTCTCGTCCATATCAAGGGGCACGTCTGAGTTCTTGTTTCCGAAGCTGTTCAGCGGCGGACCCTGTGCCGTGGTCCAGTATGCAACCGGGTGGTTCGAATATGGACTAATTGAGTACAGGGTCGGCGAGACAGTTGTAGTCGTTGGTGGTGTCAGTGGTGGGTCTGGTGGAGCTGTAACAGAAACCACATTTCGCTATTTAGGCACGTTCATTGTAATCCTTCCTTGACTTGAGGTACTTGATCTGACTTGAGATGAAACAGGGCATCTACCTCGCAATATCAACTCACCCAGGACTCTGAGTCGCGTGTTCAGCATTTTGGTGTGTCTCTGGCCGCCAATGACGTTTGACGCCAGGCATCTGAACCTGAAGTACCCCTCACCATCCACGGCCTGAAGGTCGAGGTATCGGTCCACGCTTAGGATCGTCGTGTTGCCGCCGTCCTCCACGAGCAGCCAGACGTAGGATGGCGCTGGCTTGGCCTTACTGTGGCAGTGGTACCGACCGATCGTCGCGTCAAAGAATATCTTACCGTCACTGGGAGGGTCTAAACAAAACACCATAAGAATAAGGGCTATAGCGATACACTGTCGATCTGCAGTTAACCTCTTCAGCGCCTATAGCGCCGGATATTTCCGGCGCAAAACGTAATTGTGTGACGCCTATGTGCCGGAAATATCCGGCGCAAATACCTTCCTATGTTTCTTCTTGTACGGCCTACATTTTTCAGTCAAAAGTCCCCACGCATCTTCCGTATACTGATAAAACTGTTGTAGTGTTCGTTACAATTGCTAAGTGGATCAGAGATAGCACATCCATACAATGGGAATGCATGCAATTGAAAGAGAAATTCTTGGGTTTTCCATGGTGTTGTCGTCTGACAGATGTATGTAAGTGTGAGAGCATTCAGAGCAAAATTATTCTCCAGTGAATTCACCGTCATTCGTACCAGTTAGGTACGACACTAACATTAATAAAAGAAACTGAGCTGCATGTATCATATATTCTTAATCAAAGACATTGGGATATTAATATTCTGTGAAAACAATGCACGCTTTTGTGTATACTATTTCAAGATTTGTAGAAAGTTCAAGAATTAGTGGTTGTTGTGAGGTTGTTGCTATGGTAACCAGAACACACCAAGTCCTTAATTTGTTGCTTCCATAATATATACTTTTTCATACTTGTTTAATTAATTTCAATCAACTGTGGGTCTTTCTTAAAGATATTATTATGATAATGTATATTTTGCAATTTTCCAAAAAAAGCCCGGCGTGGGACAATTTCTCAGGTCTGGCAGTCAAGAGGTTAAAATGTGGCATCAAACGTTCTACCTTACATCAGAACAATGAGCGCTACTCACAGAGTACCTCCAAGACACGAGTAGTATATGGGCGGTCCTCCCAAGACATCATCACGGGGTTGTCCGCCTCGCACCTCACTATCGCCTGGTCATCCGCTCCCGTGACGGATAGCGTCAGGAAGCTGGTCGTCATGGTCGTCCCGTTAGCGAGGAACACCTGGAAGCCCTCCCCGTTGTCGGGCACCTGCACGAAGTTAAGGTCCCCGGCGCGCTGTAACGACCACGTGATGTTCCCTGCGGGTATTCCCGTGTTCGCTGAACACCGGATCGTGATGTTATCACCCTCTTTGATGGAGCTGGTGTTGACGGTTATCCGCGGCCTACTTGGTACAGCTGAAATATATCGGACATCTATTTCTACGTATGTTTACGCATTCATGGGTTTGAGCATGACATGCGCATACCCATTAAACGATGTAGGCGGTAGGCCTACTTGTATCAACATATTACCACTAATACCACAAAATTTTGATGACGTCAATATAAAGACCTAGAAAGAAAAGTTCTAAAATAGAAAAAGCCCGAGAACTACATGTACCTCAATGGTCAATTATGTGAGCAATGCATTCACTACCTACATGTGTATGACTTGTGTATGTATATTTCAGGCATTGGACATGGATTTAACATACTCAGTGTGTCGAAGTTTGTACAGCCCAGCTAAGACTCACTAAATCGAGATGCGAAAAATCATATTCAATATCCCGAATATGCATACCATTTACGACGAGATTCCCTTGAGCCGTGGCTGGAGGTAGACCGCGGGCCTTCACGAGACATTCGTATGTCGACTCGTCGTCCAAAGTCGTTTCCAGTATGGAGAGAGTAGCGAGGCCTTCGCCAACCCGCCTCGGTCTCTGCCTATCTGAGTAATATGAGTATTTATAGGCGTTATTGTCCGAGTCGTAACTGGTTATGTAGGCATTCTTAGACTTTGGCGAATCACCAACGACTGGGATATCAGGGGCGTATCCATTGGATCCAATGGGTTCAATGACATCCAGTATCGCCCGTCCAAAGAGATCGTTATGGCCCATGTTTTCGTCCGAGCACTGGACGTATGAATACACTGGTACGCGCGTGCCATCCTCTGATATTTTATTCCAAGTGACGTAATCCACGTGAATGTCTTTGCCGCGGAACTCACAGTGAATCTGTGCTGGGTCTGCGTGTCTCACTTTCGTGACGTCATCAACGTGGACACCGGTTAGGACTTGTGCTGCTAATTCTGAAACAAACAACAACGATTTGAAAGAATAGTGAACGTACATAAAATTTACTCGCTTGACATATACTTCGTTACTTCGTTACTTCGTTAAGTAACGATGTAACGAAGTGTGCATCCACAATACTTCGATGAAAAAGTTAATGTATAAGCTGTGACGTAATATACCTTCCAACATGAGAACGATTATGAATAAAGAATGGACTACGTTGAGATCCATATTTGTCGGAGGCTATTCCTTCTCGGCTCGTGCGTTAGCATGGTTTCCACGTATGCAGTACGTCTTGTGTACAATCGACAGGCAAGATGGTGTACTAATATTACTACATCGTCAACTTTTCTCTCCTCGTTGACAAATGAGCACACGGAATGGGGCCAAATGTCATGATGTGACAGCTGTAGGTCATTAAAGAAAAGTACTAGAGAAGTGTCCATGTACTGTCACATATTTTAAATGAAGTTGGGTGCGTCATGTTTTCAGACCAAGGTGGTACACGGGATGTTTTCCCGTGAGAAACTCTAACGCGTCTAAGCATATTAAGTAGTGAAGGCAGTAGTAAGTTTTGTCTGGCGTCTCTAAATGTAAGAAAAATAGTTTAGGAAATGGTTTTGATGAACTAGATAGCAATTTGAATGTTGATTCAAATTGTAAATAGCATGTATTGTTTCCCACATTTGAATGTATATTGAATGTACATGTGATTGTAAATTGGTGATTTTAACTGAAACGTATTCGGGGCAACTACAGCGGATGGCAACAGTCTCCAAACATGTCATCATTATGCAAAATTGTAGCGAACAACCGACTATCGTTGCGGTCATACAGAGATCTTCATGCGATATATCCGTATAAATGTACGATTGGAACCGCTCGCATTGACGAGGAACCGATTCCCTTCTCTGTGGATTTTGGTTTATTATTACTTATATCATTTTGAACAACCATTGGCTAAGGCAAATCACGTGTATCAAAATAGAAACAATATTGAACCATAAGCCATATTGAACCCCTCTCTCGAAAGAAAAGAAATATTGAACGCTCGACCGTTCAATATTCTTTTTTTGTGCGTGAAACTTTTGAGTGAACTGGCATTTAACAACACGAAACTGAAAACCATGAGGTCAGTGAATGTATTTCGTGAGTAACTTTAATGATGATAGTACAACTAATAATACAACAAGTATTGACTTTTGTTTTCAGTGAATACACAGTTATATTTCCCAGATGAAAGACGTATTGAAATCGCAAAAGCTTGTTCAAGAAGTATTTTCATTTGCGAAATATAAATGCGTATTCACAAAAGTCAATATTTGCTTCTTCTTCTTCTTCTTCTTCTTCTTCTTCTTCTTCTTCAATAGTTCATTATAAGTTACAGTTGATGTTTTCCACTTTGTATGACAAAAAATGAAACGCCTAGATAAGTTGTGATATCGATTCTGGGTCAAGTGTAAATTTTGTTGAAAACATGCTCTATATGTACAAGGTATGCTTAGTACAGGTAGGTGCAAAACTGTTAAGTGGTAAATAACATTTAATTATGACTAAACAAACGCGATAATGAAGACCATGTTGACAAACTTTTTTTCAACATATAACTGTCAAATGAAAATAGTCAACGGGGTTCAGTCGACTACCAAACAATATTGAATTTCTACCGTTGTATAATTATTTGCAAATAATTAATGTATGCGTTGTACGGCTATACGTCTGTTGAGAATGCGATAATTCAAGTAACATAATAATGATACAATATATGGAAAGATGTACAATGAAATATGCTTGTCAACATCACGGCAGATTTTAGTTTGTATAATCCCTATAGGCATTAGGCATATAATATATATTCAATTACAAATTAAAAATTTAACCCTATCTTGAAAAACACAAATCGTTGAAAATTTACCAGTCCCTAATTAAAAATCATTTTTGAACTAAATTACCAGTGCCAATGACTATAAACAAACCAGTGTGTAAGCCCTTAAGGACAGTATGCTATGTGTGTGTGAACAGTAGTAGTAGTAATAATAAAAATAATAATAATAATAATAATAATAACTAGACGTCAAGGCCTAAAGATGCCTTGGAAGCATTTCGGTGTGATGAATAATTTATAATACTAGATATCGACGAAAATGAAAAATGTCGACAAATCTCGGGTCAAGGTCAAAGTTCATCAATAATTCCCCTTAGACATGTTTGTCTAGTGCGACGAGTCCGAAAATAACGTCCGTTTCGCTCTACGACGCACCGTTTCCGAGATAACGACGAAAACGAAAAATGCCGACTCGGCAAAAAAATTTCGGGTCAAGGTCAAAGTTCATCAATAATTCCCCTTAGACATGTTTGTCTAGTGCGACGAGTCCGAAAATAACGTCCGTTTCGCTCTACGACGCACCGTTTCCGAGATATCGACGAAAACAAAAACTGCCGACTCGGCAAAAAAATTTCGGGTCAAGGTCAAAGTTAATCCATAATACCCCTTAGACATGTTTGTCTAGGGCGACGAGTCCGAAAGTAACGTCCGTTTCGCTCTACGACGCACCGTTTCCGAGATATCGACGAAAACGAAAAATGCCGACTCGGCAAAAAAATTTCGGGTCAAGGTCAAAGTTCATCCATAATACCCCTTAGACATGTTTGTCTAGTGCGACGAGTCCGAAAATAACGTCCGTTTCGCTCTACGACGCACCGTTTCCGAGATATCGACGAAAACGAAAAATGCCGACTCGGCAAAAAAATTTCGAGTCAAGGTCAAAGTTCATCCATAATACCCCTTAGACATGTTTGTCTAGTGCGACGAGTCCGAAAATAACGTCCGTTTCGCTCTACGACGCACCGTTTCCGAGATAACGACGAAAACGAAAAATGCCGACTCGGCAAAAAAATTTCGGGTCAAGGTCAAAGTTCATCAATAATTCCCCTTAGACATGTTTGTCTAGTGCGACGAGTCCGAAAATAACGTCCGTTTCGCTCTACGACGCACCGTTTCCGAGATATCGACGAAAACGAAAAATGCCGACTCGGCAAAAAAATTTCGGGTCAAGGTCAAAGTTCATCCATAATACCCCTTAGACATGTTTGTCTAGTGCGACGAGTCTGAAAATAACGTCCGTTTCGCTCTACGACGCACCGTTTCCGAGATATCGACGAAAACGAAAAATGCCGACTCGGCAAAAAAATTTCGGGTCAAGGTCAAAGTTCATCCATAATACCCCTTAGACATGTTTGTCTAGTGCGACGAGTCCGAAAATAACGTCCGTTTCGCTCTACGACGCACCGCTTCCGAGATATCGACGAAAACGAAAAAATGCCGACTCGGCAAAAAAATTTCGGGTCAAGGTCAAAGTTCATCCATAATACCCCTTAGACATGTTTGTCTAGTGCGACGAGTCCGAAAATAACGTCCGTTTCGCTCTACGACGCACCGTTTCCGAGATATGGACGAAAACGAAAAATGCCGACTCGGCAAAAAAATTTCGGGTCAAGGTCAAAGTTCATCCATAATACCCCTTAGACATGTTTGTCTAGTGCGACGAGTCCGAAAATAACGTCCGTTTCGCTCTACGACGCACCGTTTCCGAGATATGCAGGATGAATCAAGGATGATTCAGCAAAAAATTATTTCGACCTCTAGGTCAAAGGTCGTTTGAGGTATCGATCCCAAAATCAATAGGGTTCTTCCCTGGTGATATATAAACCTCCGTGCAAAATTCTGCAACTATTGCCTGAATATTTTTTGAGTTTTCGTCCGGAAACCAAGTTCCTCGATTTCATCCTCACGGACCTCACGGACCTCGGAGCCGGATCAAAAAAAAAAGTACACCCTAGAGATGTTTGTCTAGGGCGACGAGTCCGAAAATAACGTCCGTTTCGCTCTACGACGCACGGTTTCCGAGATATGCAGGAAGCCTCAAGGATGAATCAGCAAAAAATTATTTTGACCTCTAGGTCAAAGGTCGTTTGACGGATCGATCCCAAAATCAATAGGGTTCTTCCCTGGTGGCATATGAACCTCCATGCAGAGTTCTGCAACTATTGCATAAATATTTTTCCAGTTATCGTCCGGAAACCAAGTCTTAAAATTAGCCTTGATTTCATCCTCACGGACCTCACGGACCTCCGATCCGGCTCAAAAAGAATAGGGTTCTTCCTCATATCATTTCTGACTTGCGGTGAAAATTTGACAAGGATCCGTCAAGGCAATCTAAAGTTATCGTCCGGAAACCAAAAGTGGCGGAAGAAGAAAAAAAAGAAAAAAAAAAAAAAAAAAAATTCTGCTAAAACCATAAAGGCATTTCTGCCGAAATGCCTTAATAATAACGAAGCTGATTTGACAAACGCAAACAGTCACCGGACGACGGACAGAATGATCAAACCACTGGTACGGTAACCTAAAACATGCTGATGTTCGAAAAGAGGGCAATATATTCGGCGCGGTATCGGTGGTTTTATTTTTATCAGAGATAACAAAATATTTAGTATCCTCGTTGCTGCAACCTTTAGCCCCTATAAAGTGAATACATTTTACGATTTCAAATTCACGTCACGCAGCGAGCCACTGTACCAGTCTTATGGTGATGATAACGTGTTTCAAATATTTTGAAAACCTTTCGAAGATTATATGCGTTAATACATATGCGAAATCAAAATGAATCGATGTTATAATCGAATGATATGATATTATGTTAATTCTAATTGTACTCTATTATTCTCTTGTATTTT
This sequence comes from Terebella lapidaria, assembly GCA_949152475.1. Taxonomy (NCBI): domain Eukaryota; kingdom Metazoa; phylum Annelida; class Polychaeta; order Terebellida; family Terebellidae; genus Terebella; species Terebella lapidaria. The sequence continues at coordinate 39,009,555 of OX424556.1, forward strand.
ATTTTGTTGTTTTCAGTGTTTGTATATTTGATATCTTCACTCATCTTTAAACAGGGCGCGTAAACGATCCTCAATCTTTCTCTTTTTTCCCCACAGTACAATACCAATGTAACACTGAACCTACTGTATTAGTATAACATGTTATGGAATTTCACCAAAGTAGGAGAAAGTCATAACAATCTTCAGGCTTTGCTATTATAATATTATAACTCTTGAATGGAAACGCTGTCCATGTGAACAAAAGGATGACTTCGCTCAAATTGTCGAGCTCTGTCACGCTATAATATAATGATGCTTCCCCCTTTCTACATGCCCATCAAGTTAACCAGGGTTTTGTAATTAATTATCCTTCTTTCAAAATCTGATCATGTAGATATTGTCGTATGTTGCAAAGTTGACCCCATCTTGCTCAAGTGCTGATACTACCTATTTAATGATGTAGCCTGCCCCTTGTCAGATACTAAATATCCTGGTAGTTTTGGCCTATCAGGCGTTTGTTTGTACGACACGAAATATTCGCAAACTCTGACATTGTATTGTGGGGAATTGTATAATCTAAATCAAAGGTGATTTATTAATTCTTTTTGTCATTTTATACACAAAGAGCAAAATATAATATTTCAGATGATTGCAGTCATTGCGCACAATTGAGAATCAGGATATAATTTAACCGGCGAAAATTTCGAGTTCGAGAAAAATCCATCGTCTACACGAAACAAAACCAGTCAACCAGACAGGATCAAGCAGGTGAGATCAGTTGGCTTACATCCATTCTTGGGACTCCATCACCATCACAAAGGAGAACGAAAGAAATTTAATTGATTTCATGTGATTTGAACATAACAAAATGAAAATTTTGCGCTACTTGGTGGCGATTTTGCCGTGCCTGACCTTCGCGTGTGGTCAGTTTCTGTATGACACGTTCCCCGAGGGATTCATGTGGTCGACGGCCACCTCAGCCCACCAGATCGAGGGAGGGTGGAACGCCGACGGTAGGGACTGGGTCTTTTTCGTACAACGAATACCGAAAAATTTGTTTAAATTGTACCGTGATATTATTCATTTAAAAACCCGCTTTGTCTCACGTCTATAACACTAAGAAGCCACCATAAAGGCTGTTAATAACAGCCTTTATGGTGGCTTCTTTAAGGCACTTAAACTCCAATCAACTAGCGAATTTCAGTGTGCACATTTATTATGCACATTGAGTCAAAATATTTTCCCGTAATTTTTATGACTGAAGATTATCTCGTTGAAATTATTATCACGAGTACCCGAATTGCACATTGCGTTGAATCATTTCGTGAGATCACTCACAGATACAATGCATGCGGTTTGTATCTTTGAACCATTACGTGTCGTTATGCTTTGGATCCGAACACCCGTTCCAGGGAAGGGAGAGAACATCTGGGACCGGTACTGTCACGAACAGCGTGTGGCGGATAACCACACGGCGGACGTGGCCTGCGACAGCTACAACAAGTACCAGGAGGACATACAGTTGCTCACGAACCTCGGGGTACGCGCGTACACCTCACCTACAGTACACACTCGTAGTCAGCGTACAATTGTCGTTTTTGGGTAGCCATCATACACTGATATATGATAGCACATGTATAATGATACGTATGCACATGCGATATAGATTGGTGAGTCCTAATTATGTGCTTTTGTGTGTGTATTTTCAATACCTATCCATTAACTAATCAAATTACGTCGAGCGATTATGCGCTAATGTATGTCCACTGAATAATTTACACTATCGATGATTGTTCGACCTAGACGTTGAAATCACAGCCGCTATTCCCTTTCACTTTTTACTTGACCGTCCAGGTTGGCTACTACCGATTCTCCATCGCCTGGTCCAGACTGCTACCCGATGGTACGCTGGCTGGCGGCGTAAACGAGCCCGGCGTGGACTACTACAACGCGTTGATAGACGCCCTGATCGATGCGAGGGTGACGCCCGTGGTCACCCTCTACCACTGGGACTTGCCCCAGCCTCTCCAAGACATCGCCGGCTGGGAGAACGAGGAGCTCGTTCCTCACTTCAGGGACTATGCTGAGCTCTGCTACGAGCGCTTCGGCGACAGGGTAAATCTCTATTTCTGCAGGAGTTTTGAAATCATCGTAATAGACTTTTAGTTAGTGACCACAGTTCTGATCGTACAGACGACATTTTTGGCCGATCTAGTCTGACACTTTATATTCACTGAAATGGCACTTTCGCAGGGACCACGGTAAATCAAAACATTCTTATTCAACCTGCCACAACTGTTGACATGACTCATCAGGTGAAGTATTGGATCACATTCAACGAGCCGTGGGTGATATCGTGGCTGGGGTACGGAAACGGCGTGTTCGCCCCGAGTAAGTGGGATGACCCCGGCTCAGCTCCGTACAGAGTGGCCCACACCATCCTCAAGTCGCACGCCGAGGCCTGGCACATGTACAACGACAACTACCGTGCGACTCAGGGAGGTCAGTCTATCAGTTTTTTTTTTCAACCATAACTACCTTATGGACTGAAAAAAAATTCATGTGCCGTCTGATTGCCGGTTGCCGGTGAGTGTTGAAAATGACTGCAGAAAGACTAGGAGGCGAATATTATTTATAGCTAAACAGAAGGTATACTTTTCCAATTTCAAGTTCTTAGTCTAAATGTCTCTAGTCCTGTCCAGTCATGCGCCTCTCTTGACTGCCAGGCTTGATCTCCATCACCCTGGACTCCGATTGGAAGGAGCCCAAGGACCAAACTCAACCTAGCATCGATGCGGCCGAGAGAGCCATGCAGTTCAAACTCGGTGAGATATCGGATGAAATTCTGTCAATGATTACAAAGAATATGATTGAAACTTGTGCCATAATGCTTCCTCCTCTCAACTGTGCATTGTAGTGAGTCGATGTCATATTTGACTGAAGGTTGGTTTGCTAACCCGATCTTTGGCGCTGACGGTGACTACCCGGAGATCATGCGGAGCAAGGTGGACGAGAAGAGTGCGGGGCAGGGGTTCAACCAGTCCCGGCTACCGTCCTTCACGCAGGAGGAGATCGATAGAATTAGAGGTCGGTTTCAGTGTTGTACAGGTAGTGTTATACATGTGGGTAGTGCTGTCCATGTACATCTCGTGAACTCACACTTTCGTTCATGATAATCCTGCTGCTGAGATCATTAAAGGTAAGCTTGTCTGGAAAACTGTGTCGTTAAACTATTATCAACATTATAGATAAAACCCTGGGATGTGTACGTACGTTTTATTTGATCGACTTTTGGGTTATTGACGCTTGACGTGTCTGTCAGGAACCCAAGACTTTTTCGGGCTGAACCACTACACGACCCAGTTGGTGTCGGAGTACATCCGACCCTTGGACTGTGTGTCGTACGAGTGTGATTCGGACACAGCAAATGAGCACGACCCATCCTGGCCTGGGTACGAGATTGACCACTTTTCAGGCTGGAAGTTGTGATATCGGGGATCCTCTCTTTGGATATAAACTAATAAACTGTATAAGATATATTAACTGTGTTTATAAAACACATACGAACCCATTTATATCATGCTTAGGTGCAACGAATCAAGTCAGACACTAACAGAAAATATGAAAAAAAAATCCTCAGTGTGTACATGGTTACGGACATAGCATGGAAATAAAAAAAAATCAAAATCAATCATCTCGTGCAGAACTGGCTCAAGCTGGTTGAAGATGGTTCCCTGGGGACTGAGGAATCTACTAAACTGGATCACGAAATCGTACGGACACGTGCCAATCCTGATCACGGAGAACGGCTGCTCCGACAGGAACTCTTCCTTGGACGACACTCACCGAGTCAACTTTCTTACCCAGTACATCAACGAGGCCCTCAAAGGTAAGGATCAAATTTTTCAATTCGTACTCTTCAGAATACTATAGCATAGAATATCATTGTGATGAATAGGAAGCGTCAGGTCCCTATCAGACCTATCACGTGTAAAGCGTCTGTGATTGCTGTGTGGTTAGCCACGACTCCAGTGTACATCACACAATCCTTTATTAGCACGTCGATCCTTGGCACGAATGAAATGGTCAGCACGCTCACGGCCAAACAATCACTGCTACAAATAGTCCACTGGTTATATCCCAGTCCGTTTTAGATAGTCCTTGCTGTACCTTCACACTTTAAACACGTCTTATATCTTCGAAATCTCTCGCTCAACTCTCAGAATAATGGCGGTACATGTTTGTGCGTCTGGGTATTTTCCCACCTGGAGTTGCGGGGTCCTGAGCGATTGGCTGTGGGTGATGTCATATCATGCTATGTGCACGTGATGTATGAGTGCGTGGTGAACACCAAGTTCGTAAGTGCTCTGATTGGTGGATGTACGGTGCGGCTGTACTAAGTAAAATGTGTCATGTTCGGCGTGTAATTCAGATGAGTGCTCAGCACCAAAGAGCCTAAAAAACCACGAGACGGCACTTGCATTCGACAAATGGTGACGAATCAAACAAAAAACTAACATCGCCAGAGAAGGAGTGACCTGCTCACTCACAGCTCAGGACGGTATTGCTGGGCAATATCTTTTGAGTTATATGTTGAATCGCCACTGGAGGAGTGTTCAGTTCGGAAATACGGCCGTGTGCCCGCTCTTGGTATTTCAGGCTCTTTGCTCAGCACTACAATACAAGAAGGAGAGTTGTTTATAGCTGGTGATGTAAGCGGGTGTGTGTATGTAAAGTGTGAGTCCGTGCGGGGGAAGGTTTTGGGACGTTACAGTCATAAAAACATTCTACATCATTTTCTTAAAATTGGTATCTTACGCTTCATTCAACGAACTGAAGACTTTGTGCCCAGAAGCCGTTTTCATATAAAATTTACCATTCATGCCTTTCATACCCTGTTTAAGCCAACAAAACTGACAACGTGAACCTGGTCGGCTACACGGCCTGGTCGCTGATGGACAACTTCGAGTGGGGCCAGGGCTACAACGAAAAGTTCGGCATACACTACGTCGACTTCTCGGACCCCGCCCGGCCTCGGACCGTCAAGGAGTCGGCCCGCGTCTACGCGCAGATCGTCCTGGACAACGGCTTCCCCGCGCCTGTGACACAGGACCCCGGACCTGGGGGAGCGGCTGGTCTCGGCGTGCACGCCGGAAGGGTAATCTCCTTGGTGGCGATGGGGTACTACGTGGCAAGGTGGCTTGTTGGAAGGCAGTGATGTGGTGGAAATATCTTTAGAAATATATTCATTTTGTTATCCTACCATAATACCAATAATAATTGTCTTAACTACTGAATCTTTTGAGTTGTGTAAACCGTCGTGAACTAGGGTGTGTTTTTTGTATGGAATGGTTTATATCATAGACTTAAATGGATAATTTGTACAGCTTTGATGAGCTCTTGTACAATCAATAGCGTAGTGTGAATAGTGTGTTCACTATAAGTTGTCAGTATGCCTATCATTTGTAGCCTCAGTCTCATAACGTTCGGAACACAATGTCAGACAAGATGCCCGACATCCTACGTTGCATTTTTTGCTCAAACGCGAAAGTTTGGTCACATCATGATACAGTGTATCATAATGCGCATGATTATCTACTGTTGTCTGATTACAACGAACAATGTATCTTCTGATATCGAGTCCAGTGGGCATCACGAATAAAATGTATCTATGAAAAAAAAAACAATCAATGAAGTCCATCATTTGTTGCATTTATTTTGTCATGGCATTATCTGTTTTCTCAGTTTCAATCAATTTCAAATTTTCGATTTTTCGTTTCGATTTTTTCCCCATTCATCGTACTTAATATACCAGTAATCGACAACATATTCTGCATAATCAGGAACACATCAAAAAATTATTCCAGGAAACGCCATTAAATCCCTATGTACAGATCAGTTATAGAAAATGGGCGCAGCTTCACCCAGAATCATTGCCTGGCGGACTAATGGGTATTTACAGAAGCGTATTGGTGACATGACACCAAGAAAAAATGCGATCCGCCTCGGCGAACTAACAATTCGCGGAATAACAATTCGACAGGGTGAAATATCAATTCGCCATGGCAAAATACTAATGCACCACGACGAACTAGCAATTCGCCATGGCAAATTGGTGACATGACACAAAAATACCTTCCACTTATTAAACTATAGTTTATAACCTCACTTTGTCTATCGAAATACCCAGCTAGTCTCTAAACTGCTGCGACAAGGATATGTTTTACCAACACTTACAGCTGCGTTTAAGAAATTCTATGGACGTCATCATGATCTGGTTGATAAATACACCAAATCCATGTCTGCCATGCAACTAGATATATTTTCATGTTAATTTTGGGGAATTCATGACAGGTGCCACTAGCGGGGCAGGAAATGCTCACTCTTTCTGAAACACCCGATTTCACCTCCTAATGGCCATTTTGGGGGGTTCATGAGTTACCCTGTCATTTTTGTTTTCTCTCACTTCGTATGCCTGATATGACTTTCTGTCCCGGACTATGAGATTGGATAACGGACCCTGTTTTGTTTGCTCGGAATCCTTAATACTGGATATTGATTCCATATCTATTAATACGTGGACAGTCTGTTAAATCACCTTGGAGAATTATTAATTCGTCCTGTCGAATTGCCAAGGCGAATTGCAATTTTTTGGTGTCATGTCACTAATGCGCTCCCGTACTAATACGCTCCAGTACCAATACGCTTCCGTACCAATGCGCTTCCGTAAGACTTGGAGCGTGACGAGACACACTGGTGGGATTCATGTCGACTGTACCTACAAATACCGGCCCAACACCGGCGCACCTTACTCTACTAATACTACTCAACCACTGAGTGTATACCATATTTTGTCCATCTTGCACATTTTTAATCTTCATTGAATTTAGAAGAAATAGTAACCTGCGTTACATGGGCCCAAATGTCTTAGAGTTTACCTTCAACAGTTCAATTTGATGTACATATACTCTTGCCCAATCCCCGGTAATACCCCGTCACACTGGATTGGCGGTGCCACAATGGTACCACAATCGTTTTCAGTCAAAACCGCCATCACCGTAGTGACACCTCCAGTATGGTTTTCGTATTTTTTCCCCTCTCATTAAACGTGAGTTTTTCTTCACAGTCTACGCCCTGTACGACCTCAATCTGGAAATCACCAAGCGCCACGTGGGTTCAGAGTGTGATGCAGCCAGGAACGAGCACAGCTACAGCTGCTCAGGATACAATGGCGAACAGCTCACAGAGCTCGTTTTCCTGGTTCATGGGGGACTCTTCGTTTATGGAATCGCTGAACCGTGTTGAGCCAGAAGATTAATAGAATGCTAGGAGTACATTTGAACTTTACTATGTGCCTTTGAACTTGTGTCATGTGCCCTAACTGAGCTTAACTGTTTACTAGTCTGATTTTGCCATGTGCAGATTTCTGTTTCATTGTGTTATGTAATGTTGTGCTTGAACTGTGCTCAGTTGTTTATTACTCATTGATTCTTCCCGTGTGCAGTTTTCTGCCTGATTCTCCTATGGCTCAGGAAAAACTGGTGTCAAAAATATTCAACGAATATCCCAAAGACTCAATGTAGTAAAATATTAATCATGCATTTTGACCTTAAGGAGAAATAAAATAAAAACAAGTGATGACATACACTTTCAAAGAAACACACTCAGATCATATCGTCCTGCCAGACCACAGCTCCTACTGGCGAATTGGAGTAAAATTTTAGGTATTCCCGTTGACGTTTTGCAGCAGTGCTGTCCACGTTGCCACCTCGTGCTTGAGCAACGTCGTGCATATTGGATTTTCTCTCAGGGCACCGAGCACAATTGTGTGCTTATCGTCTTCCCGACCCACTACAGAATTCTGCACTGCTGGGAACCGAATGCGCATGAGATTGTGGAGGTAGACACATGCCTCCACAATCAGTCGAGCAGTGTCTGGTTCAAGCTGCATCGTTCCAAACAGAACCTGTCAGCGCTGGGCAAGAAAGCTAAACGCATTTTCGATGACTCTCCTGCCCCTCGATATCCTGTAGTTGTAGATCCTCTGCTCCTTTGTTAGGTATCTGGCTGCGCAGGGCTTCATCATGTAGAGCGAATGCATCGTCAGGCAACAGGAAATATGGCGTGTCCTGATCGTCCCCTGGAAGTGTGTCTGGTGCTGGCAGGCCGATGGCTCCATCAGCCATGAGTTCTTTCAGCTCGGACTCGTTATAGATCTGTGCATCAGACATGTGTCCATCTCCACCAGTGTCAATCCACAGGAACTTATAGTCCGCGCCCACATGTCCCATCAAGATCACTGAATAGGAACCTTTATAATTATGGAACAGGTTTCCACTTCTTGGTGGCTTGCGGATTGCGACATGCTTTCCAAGCATGTGGGACATTCCAGCGCTGCTCGAACTTGTCAGCTACAGCTTTCCATTCGTCTTGGGTCGTAGGACAATGGTTCGCCTTGTCTTTACACTCATCACTGATGGCTTGGCAAACTTCTTTCACCAACATAGAGAGTATCTTTGCCGGGATCGGAAATCAAACTTCATAACCGCGTATGTGTCTCCAGAGGCTAGATGGCGAAGAGTTGCGGCCAGCTTCGTCCCTGGATCCAAGGTCTTTCTGTAATTGGTATCCTTCTTCATGATACGTGGTCATGAAAAGCCTGACAAGTAATTCATCAAACATCTCCGGCTAAATCCTGAGGAAATTCTGGAACGAGGCTGGGTCTTCTCTTCTGAGCTTGAACACAAGCTGGTTGTAGTGGCCAAGCTGCTCACGTCTCACATTGCCCAGCCAAGGACTTACCCACCATATCCTTCGTCTTGCTCGTTTTCTTTGCAACAGGGATGTTCTTATTCTATACATAGTATGCAATTAAAGAATAATGCATCAAAATATGCTAATATTTGTTAAGCTTTGAATGGATCCCATGTGCATATGGACGACGAACAGAATGATCAGACCACTGGGCGGCAACCTAAGACATGGCCGATGTTCGAAAGGAATGCAATATATTCGGTGCGGTATCGATGATTTTATTTTTTATCAAAGAAAAAACAAAATATTTATTATCCTCGTTGCTGCAGCCTTTAGCCCCTATGAAATTAATACATTTTATGACTTTCAATTTACATCACGCAGCGAGCCATTGTACCAGTTTCATGGTGCTGATGCCGTGTTTTGAATATTTTGAAAAGCTTTCGAAGATAATGCGTTAGTACAGATGCGATATCATAATGAATTGACATCATAAGGAATCGATATCATAATCAAATGATATGATATTATGTTAATTTTCTATCACTCTATTGTATTCATATTGTGTTGTTTTCAGTGTTTGTATATTTGACATCTCCATCCATTCGCTATAAAATATTAAACAGGACGTGTGAACGATCCTCAACCTCTCTCTTTTTACCCCCACAGTATAATACCAGTATAATACTGAACCTACTCTATTAGTATAACATGTTATGGACTTTTACCAAAGTAGGAGAAAGTCGTGACAACCTTCAGGCTTTGCTAGTAATATATCATTATAACCTTTGAATGCAAACGCTGTCCACGTGAACAAAAGGATGACTTCGCTCAAATTGTCGAGCTCTGTCACGCTATAATATAATAATGCTTATGCAACCATGTTTTTCTTTCTACAAGTTAACCAGGGTTTTCTAATTAATTATCCATCTATCAGAATCTAATCATGCAGATATTGTCTTATGTTGCGAAGTTGACCTCATCTTGCTCAAGTGCTGATACTATCTATCTTACTGATGTAGCCTGCTCCTTGTCAGATACTAAATACCCTGGTAGTTTATCAGGCGTTTGATTGTACGACACGAAATATTTTCGCAAACTCTTAGATTGTATTTCATGGAATTGCATGATAATAAACCCGACAACATCTGAATCAAAGGTGGTCTACTAAGTCTGATGTAATTTTATAAACAAAAAGCGAAGTAGAACCTCTCAAATGACCACACTTCTTGTATTTATCAGGACATAATTTACCCGGCGAAAATTTCGACTTCGAGAAAAATCCATCGTCTACAGGAAACAAAACCATTCAACCAGCCAAGATCGAGCAGGTGAGATCAGTTGGCGTACATCCGTTCTTGGGACCACCATCACCACCACAGATGCCGGAGAACAAAATAAGTTCAAATGATTTCGTGTGATTTGAAAATAACAAAATGAAAATTTTGCGCTACTTGGCGGCGATTTTGCCGTGCCTGACCTTCGCGTGTGGTCAGTTCCTGTACGACACGTTTCCCGAAGGATTCATGTGGTCCACGGCCACCTCAGCCCACCAGATCGAGGGAGGATGGGACGCCGACGGTAGGGGCAGGGTGTTTTTTGTACACCGAACACTGACATTATTATAATGGCGGCATTTATTGTCAATGAATCCACTTTTGCCTCACACCTATAACAAACTTGATGATGGTTTCTTTGAGGCAGTAAAAAACTTTAATCAGCCAGCGAATTTCCGTGTGTACATTTAGATTGTACTTTTGATCACATATTTTTCTTCTTCTGATCTTGAGGATTTGAAAGTATCTCGTTGAAATTATTGTCAAGCGTTCCCGAATCGCATGTCATTGTGGCGTTATATCATTTCGTGAGATTACTTATAGATATAACAGTTTGCATTTTTGAACTGTTGCGTCTCGTTAGGCTTTGGATCCGAATACCCGTTTCAGGGAAGGGAGAGAACATCTGGGACCGGTACTGTCACGAACAGCGTGTGGCGGACAACCACACGGCGGACGTGGCCTGTGACAGCTACAACAAGTACCAGGAGGATGTACAGTTGCTCACGGACCTCGGGGTACGCGCGTACACCTCACCTCCTGTACACATTCGTAATCAGCGTACAATTGTCATTATCATTCAGTAATATACACTGTAATATCATATAATATACACATCAGTTATCATAAAACAGGCACGTAATGCATATCAGGGAATCAAGATATACACATTGTATGGGCAATGTCGATTCAATAATTTACTTCGAGCAACGCAAATGCTCTGACGTATGTCCCAGCGAATAAGTTTACACTATCGATGATTGTTCGAGCTAGACGTCGAAACCACCACCGCCATTCCCTTTCACTTGACCCCCCAGGTTGGCTACTACCGGTTTTCCGTCGCCTGGTCCAGACTGCTACCCAATGGTACGCTGGCTGGCGGCGTAAACGAGCCCGGCGTGGACTACTACAACTCGCTGATAGACGCCCTGGTCGCCGCGGAGGTGACGCCCGTGGTCACCCTTTACCACTGGGACCTGCCCCAGCCTCTCCAGGACATCGCTGGCTGGGAGAATGAGGAACTCGTCCAGCACTTCAGGGACTACGCGGAGCTCTGCTACCAGCACTTCGGCGATAGGGTAAACTTCTATTTTTCGAGGAGTTTAGACTCTTTCATAATAGACCATCAAGCCAGCGACCTCATATCTGATCGTACAGACGAAATGTTCTATCGCTTCAATCTAACATTATATCTAGTAGCTCATCGTCGCATTGACTAGATCTAAGAGAAATTGAAAGATCAATACACCACACATTTTGACATGATCCACCAGGTGAAGTATTGGATAACATTCAACGAGCCGTGGGTCGTGTCGTGGCTGGGGTACGGGAACGGCGTGTTCGCCCCGAGTAAGGGGGATGACCCTGGCTCAGCCCCGTACAGAGTGGCTCACACCATCCTCAAGTCGCACGCCGAGGCCTGGCACATGTACAACGACAGCTACCGCGCGACTCAGGGAGGTCAGTCTATCAGGGGTTTTCGGTGACCCTCTCTACCTTGTCGACTGGATAATGAAATTGCTCATCCGCAACGTAATTAACATGTGTCGTATGATTACAATGTTATTATAAGGTGTTGATAATGACTGTAGGTGCGAATAATAACAACGAAACAGACACAGTTCTGGCCAATGTCCAAAGAGGCTAGTCTCCAAATATGAATCGATTCAAATTTTCAATTGAACTATTCCTAGTCCTGTCCAGTCATGCGCCTCTATTGACCGCCAGGCTTGATCTCCATTACCCTGGACTCCGATTGGAAGGAGCCCAAGGACCAAACTCAACCTAGCATCGATGCGGCCGAGAGAGCCATGCAGTTCAAACTTGGTGGGATGTCGGATAAACTATCAGCCATGATTACAAAGTATATTCCCAACATTTATTTCTCATCTCAACTGTGCTGAAACGTGAACTATAGTCAGTAGATGTCATATTCGACTGAAGGTTGGTTTGCGAACCCGATCTTTGGCGCTGACGGTGACTACCCGGAGATCATGCGGAGCAAAGTGGACGAGAAGAGTGCGGGGCAGGGGTTCAACCAGTCCCGGCTGCCGTCCTTCACACAGGAGGAGATCGACAGGATTAGAGGTCGATTTCAGTGTCTTGCATATGCGTAAATACTGTACAAATGAACAGTGAACCTGTTTGACCAACATCATACATACACATCTCGTGAAACTCGCGCTTTCTATACCTATATATGATTTTCTGCTGTTGAGGTTCCCCGTCTAAACGTAAGCTTGTCTGAAAAGCGATATCATAACATTATGATTAATATTATGGGTAAAACACTGAGATGGACGTGTTTTATCTGATCAAATATTGATATTTTCAATATTTCAGATTTTGGGTTATTCATGCGTTTCTCCATATGCAGGAACCCATGACTTTTTTGGGCTGAACCACTACACGACCCAGTTGATCTCTGAACAAATCCACGGCTTGGACTGTGTGTCGTACGAGTGTGATCCGGACACAGCGGAGGAGCAAGACCCATCCTGGCCCGAGTAAGAGATTGACTTGATCCCAGGCGAAGTGGAAGGGGGGGGGGGGGGGTAGCTGGGCGATATTGGGGATCCTTCCTGTATTGGTCAGAATACCGTCAGAAATGTTCTCTGGTTATAAAAATACATAAATTCCTTCGGAATTCCTGCTGCACGCTTCTATTAGATACATGTACAATATATTGGGTAAGGCTCAAACAAATCCGTATAAATAATATGTGAATTATCCAAGCCACTAGTGATGGAAATCTTATGCTCATCGATACTCATGTCACACAGAACGGGCTCGGGATGGCTGAGGATGGTTCCCTGGGGACTGAGGAATCTACTGAACTGGATCACGAACTCGTACGGTCACGTACCTATCCTGATCACGGAGAACGGCTGCTCCGACAGGAACTCGTCCTTGGACGACACTCACCGAGTCAACTTCCTCACCCAGTACATAAACGAGGCCCTCAAAGGTACGGAGCAAACTCCACTTCAGTAATATGTATAGCAATCTCTTTAATTTGGTATCTTATGTTTATTTCAACAACTTATGACCTTTTTATCTAGATTTTTTTTGCCATATCGTGTTATCACATATTCAAAGTGATAAGCCGTTTCATAGGAAATTGATCATTCGTAGTCTTTTCATCCCCTGTTAAAGCCAACAAAACTGACAACGTGAACCTGGTCGGCTACACGGCGTGGTCGCTGATGGACAACTTCGAGTGGGGCCAGGGCTACAACGAGAAGTTCGGCATACACTACGTCAACTTCTCGGACCCCGCCCGGCCGCGGACTGTCAAGGAGTCGGCCCGCGTCTACGCGCAGATCGTCCTGGACAACGGCTTTCCCGCGCCTCCGGTGACACAGGACCCCGGACCTGGGGGAGCGGCAGGTCTCGGCGCGCAAGCCGGAAGGGTAGTCTCCTTGGTGGCGATGGGGTACCTCGTGGTGATGTGTCTTGTTGGTGGGCAGTGATATGGGGGAAGTATTGTTGGGAAAATATTCATTTTGTTATCATATCATTATGAATTGTCTTACTACTGAAACTTTTTGAGTCGTGTAATCCAACGTGAACTATGTGGATATGATTGTTTCATCTGAAGTTGTTAATATCACCTACCTAAATGGAATAATTTGTACAGCTCTGATGAGCTCTTGTAAAATCACTAGCATAATGATAATGTGAGTGGTATGTTCATTGTTGTCAGTATGTTATCATTTGTATTATCATTTTCATAACGTTCGGAACAAAGCAGAAGCGGGGTGGCATTAAAATTTTGATATGGTATTATTTTGCTCGAACGTGCAATTTTGGTCACATCATGACGAAAAATACAGTGTATCATAATGTACCTACTGTAGTCTGATCACAACAACCAATACATGTACCTTCTGGTTTGAGACCAGTAAGTATCACAAATAAATGTATCTGTAAAAGATCAATAATGTCGATTATTTGTTTCAAGTTTTTTTATTGCGTTTAACCGTACCGTTCCATTCGGTTACCCAATATAATTGAAGAAGCAGCATTTCTCCAATTAAAGCGATGTCTTTAGACAAGTATGACATGACTCCCATACCAGATTCCGATTTCCATCAATTATCTCCTTTGCGGATACCAATTTCATATTTTCGCAGATGCCTTCGATTTTTTCATTCATCCTACTTATGCCAATGATCAACAACCTATTCTACTTAATCAGGAACAAAATGAATTCCAAGAAACGCTTTTGAAACTCGGATACAGATCAATTATAGAACAGGGCGCAGACTCACTCAGAATCTAGGCCTGGTGGACTAAACGGATTTATGTCTTACAAGGATACAAAATACGCACTCCGGTGGCCATATATTAATTATTGTTTTAGACACTGAGCGTGAAGAGATATACTAATGGGATTTTTACCCACTGTACTTTCATATACGTTGGAGTTTACCTTCAAATTGATATAAAATCTCGCCCAATCCCCGGTAAGTCAGCTTTAGGCTTGGTACTTGAGCTGTGCGTCTGAAAAGTTTGTGTCGTACTGGAGAAATAGATTCTGTTCCTCACGTCTGTTGAATCTGTGTTTAATCTTGCACGTTTCAATTAGGGAAAAAATACTAAAAACAATGAAATAAGATAGCATCAGTTAATCTATTCCTCTGAGCAATTGTTGTGTACATGTAGTTTCCACACGGAAGATAAACGGTATAATGCGTATCAATACCACATTTAAAGTGTTTTGATGTGTCTGCACATATTCGTTCTTTTAACAATGAAAATCAAGTGTATATGGAAACTTGTTTTGATTATCATCTTATATACATGTAGCACAAAGCTCTTGACTATGTGTTTACATTTGAAATGTCTTGTCAGAATTATAAAGCAAATAATATGAACAACATCCAAGTATACATAATTTCATTATACCCTGCAGCCTTGTGATGTGTGATACATTCTCCTCCACAAGGACCATCTTGTACACCACTATCATGTAATAAATATCTGACGATATCAGACAGGATTCCCTCACTAATTTGCCTTCATAACATGACCAGTGATTCAATGAGAGAGAGAGAATTCCTATGTTGTGAGTGACATTTATGCCATGTATATCTCCATATCGGGATATTCCATCGCCGTCGGGATGCCTGGCGTTTGTCGTTGTGTGTTTCTACTGTCATCACAACAATCTACACGTTCTGATATGCAGACATTGAATATCATGAATATCATCAATTATCAAAAATCTCTATGATGTCAATCAGTTGTTGCTTTTTTGCGTTCAATTGTACAAGGTTCGGTAGGTTGAACTAAATTATAATTGTAGAGGCATCGTTCACCAATTATAAACGGTGTCATGACATGTAAGTATGACATTACTTCCAATACCAGGCCGGATTTCACTTAACCATCTGTTTTCTGCCTGAGTATCAATGTCATAATTTGCCGATGCCTTCGGTTTTTCTATTCACCCTACTTGTACAAATTACTGACAAAAATTATCACTGGACAATATTATTTCTTGCAACACACATTTAAATCCCAGATACCATTAACAATGTATCGTGTATCAATTATAGCACAGGGACTCGGACTTACCCAGATACTACGCATGATGGGCTAATTGGATTATGTCTTCGCAAAATAAAAATACTCAGCCCCATGACCATGAATTGATCTTTATTCAAGGCATGGGGCGTGAAGAGACATACCCTGTACTAATTGGATTTTTGCCGATTGTACTTTCAAATGCCTTGGAGATTTACCTTCAAATTGATATATATCGCCCAATCCCCGTTAAGTCAACTCCTCAGTCCCGATCACTGGTATGCTTAGCAAAGAGAATGCATGTTGGCTAAGTGCTTGTGTTGTGCGTCGAGAGAGTTTGTGTATGTGGTATTGTGTGGCCTTGCAAAATCCTGGATACGCCGCTGCAGATGTTGTTGTTCAGTTAATATTTTACACTTTATTTCAAATATTAAATGTAACTTGATATTCAGATAAACACACAACCTAAGACGCTTAAGCTTCTGGGGGCCTTGAACAGCCTCCAGACCCACCGCCCTATCGAATGTATCGCCCATTTCGAAACCTTGTGTTATGGACCTGGGTATCGACACACAAGATCAACGGTATATCGCGTAGCAATACCACACGATTCGACGACCAAAACGGTTTGATGTATTCATATCAATCCGGGGAATTGTCATTCAATTAGTGACGTGAGTCGCCGCACGTTGCTCCATGGTCTATAATGTATCCTGGTCCCACGCTTGCCAACAAGGAGCCAATCTGGGCTCTGTCTCAGTCACGTAATTAATGCACGATGTAGTATATACATGTATGGTTGGTTGGTGGAAACATTGAAATGGCGATTATTGTTTAGTCTACCTTGCTTAGCAGGTACTGCACTTGCTTCTATACCCATTGGTGTTGTGTACCATTATCACCAGATGTACCCAGAAGAAGTACTGAAGAATAATATCCATTAATTGTAATTAGCCATACTGTCATTATTTTCATTCATTGTCAACAGATTGGATACGAATGTTTATCAAAATCTGATTATACTACTAATAAAATGTTGATACATAGGCTACATTCACACCTGGAAGATGTCCATATTTTGCACAGGTTCGTGTCTAGGGGCTTAAAACAGAATGGTAGAGTGGCGAATGTCTGACTGATAAGTATTTTGAAATAAGTTGTATTCTGTTCTATTTCACGGCATTTTTGCGACAGTGCCAAATGAGAACATTCAAATGTTCGGCCACATCTTTGCATGAACACAGTCGATAAACTTTGCTCAGATATTATCAGTATTATGAATAATCACATGAATAATTATGATTAGAACTCTTAATTATGGATAGGAAACTGTGAAGCCAATCGTGTGCAAACTTAACATTGTTAAAAACAGTTTTATTATTTAAAAATCGATAATCAGACATTCAGGCAAAATCGTAATAGGGTGTGCAGTATGACAAACTAGATACATCACACTGACACGACAATGTAATGTGGTAGACGATTTATTGATATGTGAAGCCTGTACATTACATGATATGTTATGATATGTCAGTGATATGCGAATGCACAGGTTTTTCCCATGATCCAAGGTGCGGAATATGTTAGATTATATATGCACTTCAAAATTCTTAATATAAATTATAACATAAGTTATAAGCATACACATGTCCTGAAAACAATTTTGAAAATAATAAGTCTCTGAAATATGAGAAAGGATGACTTAGACATAGCTCGCTGTGACGTCATTAGTTTTGTGCGGTGGCTTTCATGTGGTGTCGCTCAGGCAGGCACAGTTGATGGGCAACTGCTGTGGGATCACCTGGTACACCTTGTCCTGGGGTGTAACAGCCGAGACACCCACTTGTAGTAGGACGGCCGGTAGCTGGGATTGCTCGGACACAGTTCGCAGTCACAGGTCACATACAGCTCAGGTCATAGGAATTCCCCTCGACCATTTGTGGTGTATGCAGCATTGGGCTGACATCCATGTTCATCTTTGGGAAACTCTTCGTTGTCTTGAAGCGTGGGAGGTATCTCGGTGACGCTGAGGTTGACAGCCTCCGGGTTCAACAGCTCGCAGTATCGTAAGGTAGTGGACACGAACTCTCCTGACTGATCCTCCATCGAGGTGGACTGGCTTGCTGCACGATTTCCATCACTATATATTGAGAGGCACAGGCAGATAGCGAGTGTGACTTCTAGCCGCCTGATCATCATGTGCATGCTGAATACGTCGGGTGTCTTATCTCGTTATTATCTCAGGTTCTGTTCTTCTCTGCTGTTGTGTCAAGCTCTGATACTAATGTCCTGGCCACGTCCCTTTATACATTTCTTCACTATAAAATAGTTGTGGATTTACAATTTTGGAAATTTGAAATGCCGTCAAACAAAATAATCTCAGGAAAAACATATAAATTCCAATATGTATAGATGCTAAGTATGATTAATTCTTACCACTAACATTGTACTGTGATGCCAAAACTAAGGATATTATTCAACATATCAATTCCATTTTCTGTCACACAATGCAAATTTCACTTCTAAATATACAAATGACTTAGACGAGACTTTCAGTATAAGCAACTAATAAATGCTGACCACCGGATTTGAACACACCGTTCCAACATATATAATTGCCCACAATCAAGTTATACTTGGATCTTACATGTTTTGGGAGTTCCCCACACTTTCTGACGAATTTCAGTCTTAAATATCTGTTCACTACGGTGGCTTATTACCGCCAATTATATTCGTGCATATCTCACCCCGTCTATAATTATCACCTCACAATATTCACCGCGTTTATAATTTCCACCCCATCTATAATTATCACCTCACAATATTGACCGCGTTTATAATTTCCACCCCATCTATAATTATCACCTCACAATATTCACCGAGTTTATAATATCCACCCCATCTATAATTACCACCTCAGAATTATCACCGCGTTCCCAATTTCCACCCCGTCTATAATTATCACCTCACAATATTCACCGAGTTTAAAATATCCACCCCATCTATAATTATCACCTCACAATATTCACCGAGTTTAAAATATTCACCCCATCTATAATTATCACCTCACAATATTCACCGAGTTTATAACATTCACCCCATCTATAATTACCACCTCAGAATTATCACCGCGTTCATAATTTCCACCCCGTCTATAATTATCACCTCACAATATTCACCGCGATAATATTCTGAACGAATTCTGAACGTAATTGGCGTTAATGAGCCACCGTAGTTCTCACATAGCTATAAACTCTCTGGAATAATTTTGTCCATTAGATTCTCTCGGTCAAATAACGTTTATCATCGGTCCTAACAGTTCTCGATAATTGGGTGTTGACTTACCAATATCATAGAATCATGCACCTCAGTGGTTATTGGTGCATTTTCCCTGCCACGACCGACAAGTAGCCCTCCATATCACCATTACATGGTGTATCAAGTGACTAGTGACGAGATCTTCATGTATGGAAGACAATGCGCAAGGTACCTCGAGCATTGTTTATGTGATATGGATCACATTACAGTTCAGTTGACCAGCAAAAGTTTATATGTGAATCAGTAATGTTACTTTGTGCGACATTGAAAACATATCTTTCGAGATTGTGTGTTAATAATGATACACACATGTATATATAACATATGTCATTTTTCGATAAGACCATAAATAGTATTTGGGTATTTTCTCTTGGATCTAGAAGGAAGTAAAGGGTCGGGTGCCGTAACGTTCGGCGAAAAACACGTCATTCAAAATTTAAATATTATTGAATTTCTGATATTGTTTGACCAGCTAATCCATCATTCTGCCAAATAATTTTTTGTAGATGTATGTTTATTTTTGTTTGTGCATTTCCATTTATTCTTCGGGAAATTTCTCTTCGAGAACATGGGGTTAATTCGCAGGCGATTACTAACTGGCAAACTGGCATTACCTTTAGCACTAACGGGGACGCATGTTTTATATTCGTATTGGAATTGCAGTGTTTTTCTGGAGGAAGGCGGATGTATATTTTTTTCCCATTCCCGAGCGCTCTCAAGCGTACGCATGCGTGCGCGTGTATGTGCCGATCCCGAGTGCACATGAATGTTTCGTTTTCATGCGCGTGTGGGTACCAATCGCGAGTGAACGCGTGTATGTTCCAATTTAATAGATGTCTTATGAATAATGTAGCTGCGATTTATTGTATATACGTAGAAAATATTGGATCATAGGCTACGAACACATTCACGTCAATTGAAATACTGAATAAAGAGTGCTTGAAATACCTTCAGTGTGATTTTCAGTAGCCATTGGGCGAACAAAATATAAACGTAGGCCTATATTATACATGGGTAGTTGGTGAGCCTACTATGAGAATTGAAGGGATGAAGTCAGCTCATAGTGGGTGAGGCCGCTTATGTGATTTTCACATTTTTTGTGACCTTGACCTTGACCTCTGGCCTTATGTCACAGAATTATGCATTACTTGTCCACTGAGCTATGGATTATACTTGAATAATTTCATCAGAATGAAACAAGAACTAAGGACACGATAGCCTTTTATTTTGAAATTTCTAGAATTTACATTTATGACTAAACGTCACATCTGAAGACTGATGAGATTATATGTATCAGTCTATCAAGACCTTCCATTTGTTATACTACTTGATAGGTTTCAATGAGTTTCAACCTTGAAATTTTGCACATGTATGTGACCTATTTTTTTTGACCAATTTCAAGGCCGAAATGAGCCCAAATTTCCTCATTAGCATTTTAAATCGGCCATAACTCATTAATGTATCATCTGATTTCAGAATTTTTTTTCAGATATTCATGTCTTTTCTCAGAAATATTATAAGTAGAAATAATATAGGCAAAAAGCTATATTCCTCCCAACCGAATGAAATGTTAAAATATCACCATGATGGGGCACATATTTCCAAATATTTCACTTAATATTGAGATTAGAGATTAGGAATCAATTGTGGACATGTAGGAAATGATATAGGCCTATGTAGGGGATACTTGGATAACTCCATGAAATTAGTCAAAAGTTAGTCATATTCTAATCGAATTCTGATCAAAATTAAGCAAAAACTTAATCCAATTAAGAACTTTGTAATTGAAAATTAATTGGTTAATTTATTTGGATCGAAAGTTTAAATTAGTTCAATCGCCCCATGTCTGCAATGAAATCGTTTTGAGTGCATGCATTTTTTCTTGAAAATTGTGTCTGTAACTAGGCCTACTCATATTTTAAGCTTTGATCTCGGAAAAGATTACAAAGAAATCGTTTCTCAGTGAACAAGTCATTTTGGGAGCAATAGGTCCATGTTTATTTTTTGTTGTTTGTACTTGAATACCATTGTGTCTTCAACTACACGCTGTCATCGAAACTGTCATTTATAGACCTAAGCTGTAAACGCGCATGAGACGGACATAGACGTTGCCCTCGTAAATGGTTCATTTAGTTCTTGAAATAAATTCCAGGAAAATGCCCTCAAAATCCAAGATATTATTAATGTCTCGTATATCAATTGATGACAATTACATGGCTCAAACTGATCAGAATGTACTAGTATGTCTAGTGGAGGAATGGAACTGGCCTCCCCAAAAAATAATACCTTGCTCTGTGTATATGTGGGATGTCGTATAGTTTTCGGTTTGTGATACTGTGAAGGTCTCCGGAAACACCGAGGTTGAAGCAAGATGTCTTCGTGTGGGGGTTCCCTAAGCTCGGGACAAGGTTCCATAACTTGTTCCTTCTTGCATGTGGTGTGATGTCGGTAGATATGTAATAGTGGAATAGTTGACTGATGTCCCGAGTTCGAATCCCGGTTTGGCCCAGGTATTTCTGGTTCTGACTGGACATATTGACTTTTTCTCTGAAGTGGTTTTGTGTATCCGAAAAGGTTTCAGAGCAAAAACATCCAAGATTCAAGATATAGATACATGACACGAGATATGGATTCCTTCGGAATTCCTGCTGCACTCTTCTATTAGATACATGTACAATATATTGGGTAAGGCTCAAACAAATCCGTATAAATAATATGTGAATTATCCAAGCCACTAGTGATGGAAATCTTATGCTCAACGATACTCATGTCGCACAGAACGGGCTCGGGGTGGCTGAGGATGGTTCCCTGGGGACTGAGGAATCTACTGAACTGGATCACGAACTCGTACGGTCACTTACCTATCCTGATCACGGAGAACGGCTGCTCCGACAGGAACTCGTCTTTGGACGACACTCACCGAGTCAACTTCCTCACCCAGTACATAAACGAGGCCCTCAAAGGTACAGTGCGGAGCAAACTCCATTTCAGTAGTATAACATAGAATAGCAATCTCTTTAATTTGATATCTTATGTTTAATTCAACAACTGATGACCTTTTTATCTAGATTTTTTTTACCATATATTCAAAGTGATAAGCCGTTTCATAGGAAATTGATCATTCAAAGCCATTTTATCCCCTGTTAAAGCCAACAAAACTGACAACGTGAACCTGGTCGGCTACACGGCCTGGTCCCTGATGGACAACTTCGAGTGGGGCCAGGGCTACAACGAGAAGTTCGGCATACACTACGTCAACTTCTCGGACCCCGCCCGGCCTCGGACCGTCAAGGAGTCGGCCCGCGTCTACGCGCAGATCGTCCTGGACAACGGCTTCCCCGCGCCTCCGGTGACACAGGACCCCGGACCTGGGGGAGCGGCGGGTCTCGGCGCGCAAGCCGGAAGGGTAGTCTCCTTGGTGGCGATGGGGTGCCTCGTGGTGATGTGTCTTTTTGGTGGGCAGTGATATGGGGGAAGTATTGTTGGGAAAATATTCATTCTGTTATCATATCATTATGAATTGTCTTACTACTGAAATTTTTGAGTCGTGTAATCCAACGTGAACTATGTGGATATGATTTTTTTTATCTGAAGTTGTTAATATCACCTACTTAAATGGATCAATTTGTACAGCTCTGCTGAGCTCTTGTACAATCCCTAGCATAATGATAATGTGAGTGATATGTTCATTGTTGTCAGTCAGTATGCCTATCATTTGTATTATCATTTTCATAACGTTCGAAACAAAGCAGAAGCGGGGTGGCATTTGATATTGTACTATTTTGCTCAAACGTGCTATTTTGGTCACATCATGACGAAAAATACAGTGTATCATAATGTACCTACTGTAGTCTGATCACAACAACCAATACATGTACCTTCAGGTTTGAGACCAGTAAGTATCACAAATAAATGTATCTGTAAAAGATCAATATTGTCGATTATTTGTTTCAAGTTTTTTTATTGCGTTTAACCGTACCGTTCCATTCGGTTACCCAATATAATTGAAGAAGCAGCATTTCTCCAATTAAAGCGATGTCTTTAGACAAGTATGACATGACTCCCATACCAGATTCCGATTTCCATCAATTATCTCCTTTGCGGATACCAATTTCATATTTTTGCAGATGCCTTCGATTTTCTCATTCATCCTACTTATGCCAATGATCAACAACATATTCTACTTAATCAGGAACAAAATGAATTCCAAGAAACGCTTTTGAAACCCAGATACAAATCAATTATAGAACAGGGCGCAGACTCACGCAGAATCTAGGGCTGGTGGACTAAACGGATTTATGTCTTACAAGGATACAAGGTCTCACAAGGATACATAATACGCAGTCCCGTGGCCATATATTAATCATTATTTTAGACGCTGCACGTGAAGAGATATACCAATGGGATTTTTACCCACTGTACTTTAATATACGTTGGAGTTCACCTTCAAATTGATATAAAATCTCGCCCAATCCCCGGTAAATCAGAGCTATAATCACTTTTAGAATTGACGAAATTTATTCATTCTGTGGTAGCTTTATTTTGTCTATAGAATGAATATCGTACAAATTTGGGTCTGAGAATGTGTATTGCGTGCCTAAAATAAGTTTCCAAGTCAAGATTCAAATTCGGGCCAGTCTATCTCGCATCAATTTTTTCCTCAAAGCGGCCCGTCTTGCGGGCGAGTTCTATACACAGTCTCATGACGTCATTGGTATTTGTCTAGATACTGTGGCAACCGGCAATGTAGGCAGGCCGATCATGCTCTATCCACTGTTTTCATGCAAGATTAACAGCAATTTGATCTGGTACCTGGTGTCGAACTGTGCATATTTCCTATATATTCCTGACTATCTCGAGATGTACTTTTAAGTTTCCGTGACAAAGTAGAATGCTAAATTTGGCTGATTTTAAAATTGATTCCAACTTTAATTTCTCAGCCCGATCACTGGCGGGCTTTGCAAAAAGTATATCTTTAGGCTTGGTACTTGAGCTGTGCGTCTGAAAAGTTTGTGTCGTACTGGAGAAATAGATTCTGTTCCTCACGTCTGTTGAATCTGTGTTTAATCTTGCACGTTTCAATTAGGGAAAAAATACTAAAAACAATGAAATAAGATAGCATCAGTTCATCTATTCCTCTGAGCAATTGTTGTGTAATTTCGACACGGAAGATAAACGGTATATTGCGTATCAATACCACATTTAAAGTGTTTTGATGTGTCTGCACATATTTGTTCTTTTGACTATGAAAATCAAGTGTATATGGAAACTTGTTTTGGATATCATCTTATATAGCACAAAGATCGTGAATGTGTGTTTACCTTTGAAGTGTCTTTTAAATATCATTTAAAGTGTTTTGATGTGTCTGCACATATTCGTTCTTTTGACTATGAAAATCAAGTGTATATGGAAACTTGTTTTGAATATCATCTTATATAGCACAAAGATCGTGAATGTGTGTTTACCTTTGAAGTGTCTTGTCAGAATTATAAAAGCAAATAATATGAACAACATCCAAGTATACATAATTTAATTATACCCAGCAGACTTGTGATGTGTGATACATTCTCCTCCACAAGGACCATCTTGTATACCACTCTCATGTAATAAATATCTGACAATATCAGACAGGATTCCCTCACTAATTTACCTTCATAACATGACCAGTGATTCAATGAGAGAGAGAGAATTCCTATATTGTGAGTGACATTTATGCCATGTATATCTCCATATCGGGATATTCCATCGCCGTCGGGATGCCTGGCGTTTGTCGTTGTGTGTTTCTACTGTCATCACAACAATCTACACGTTCTGATATGCAGACATTGAATATCATGAATATCATCAATTATCAAAAATCTCTATGATGTCAATCAGTTGTTGCTTTTTTGCGTTCAATTGTACAAGGTTCGGTAGGTTGAACTAAATTAAAATTGTAGAGGCATCGTTCACCAATTATAAACGGTGTCATGACATGTAAGTATGACATTACTTCCAATACCAGGCCGGATTTCACTTAACCATCTGTTTTCTGCCTGAGTATCAATGTCATAATTTGCCGATGCCTTCGGTTTTTCTATTCACCCTACTTGTACAAATTACTGACAAAAATTATCACTGGACAATATTATTTCTTGCAACACACATTTAAATCCCAGATACCATTAACAATGTATCGTGTATCAATTATAGCACAGGGACTCGGACTTACCCAGATACTACGCATGATGGGCTAATTGGATTATGTCTTCGCAAAATAAAAATACTCAGCCCCATGACCATGAATTGATCTTTATTCAAGGCATGGGGCGTGAAGAGACATACCCTGTACTAATTGGATTTTTGCCGATTGTACTTTCAAATGCCTTGGAGATTACCTTCAAATTGATATATATCGCCCAATCCCCGTTAAGTCAACTCCTCAGTCCCGATCACTGGTATGCTTAGCAAAGAGAATGCATGTTGGCTAAGTGCTTGTGTTGTGCGTCGAAAGAGTTTGTGTATGTGGTATTGTGTGACCTTGCAAAATCCTGGATACGTCGCTGCAGATGTTGTTGTTCAGTTAATATTTTACACTTTATTTCAAATATTAAATGTAACTTGATATTCAGATAAACACACGACCTAAGACGCTTAAGCTTCAGGGGGCCTTGGACAGCCTCCAGACCCACCGCCCTATCGAATGTATCGCCCATTTCGAAAAATTGTGTTATGGCCCTGGGTATCGACACACAAGATCAACGGTATATCGCGTAGCAATACCACACGATTCGACGACCAAAACTGTTTTATGTATTCATATCAATCCGGGGAATTGTCATTCATTTAGTGACGTGAGTCGCCGCACGTTGCTCCATGGTCTATAATGTATCCTGGTCCCACGCATGACAACAAGGAGCCAATCTGGGCTCTGTCTCAGTCACGTAATTAATGCACGATGTAGTATATACATGTATGGTTGGTTGGTGGAAACATTGAAATGGCGATTATTGTTTGTTTAGTCTGCCTTGCTTAGCAGGTGCTGCACTTGCTTCTATACCCATTGTTGTTGTGTAACATTATCACCAGATGTACCCAGAAGACGTACTGAAGAATAATATCCAATAATTGTAATTAGCCATACTGTCATTATTTTCATTCATTCTCAACAGATTGGATACGAATGTTTATCAAAATCTGATTACACTACTAATAAAATGTTGATACATAGGCTACATTCACGCCTGAGAGATGTCTATATTTTGCACAGGTTCATTTGCAGGGGACAGAATGGTGGACGAGTGGGGAATGTCTGACTGATAAGTACTTTCAAATAAGTTGCATTCTGTTCTATTTTCTATCGCATTTTTACGACAGTGCCAAAATGAGAACAATCAAATATTCGGCCACATCTTTGCATGAACACAGTCGATAAACTTTGGTCAGATAACCATCAGTCATATGAATAATCACATGAATAATTATGATTAGAGCTCTTAATTATGGATAGGAAACTGTGGGGTCAATCGTGTGCAATGTTAATATTGTTCAAACAGAGTAGTATTTGAAAACCAGACATTCAGTTAACATTAGAAAATCAAATAATCAGACATTCAGGCAAAATCGTGTATAGGATGTGTCGTATGACAAACTAGATACACCACACTGACACGACAATGTAATGTGGTAGACAATTTATTAATATATGAAGCCTGTACATTACATGATATGTTATGATATGTCAGTGATATGCGACTGCGCAGGTTTTTCCCCTGCAGATACATTAGATTATACATGAACTTCAAATTCCTCACGAGTTATAGGTCTATCCATCCCTGAAAACAATTTATGAAAATAACAAGTCTCTGAAATATGAGAAGTGATGTCTTGAACATAGCTCGCTGTGACGTCATCAGTCTCGTGTGGTGGCTTTCATGTGGTGTCCCTCAGGCAGGCACAGTTGATGGGCAACTGCTGTGGGATCACCTCGTACACCTTGTCCTGGAGGTGTAACAGCCGAGACACCCACTTGTAGTAGGACGGCCGGTAGCTGTGCTCGCTCGGACACAGTTCGCAGTCACAGGTGACATACAGCTCAGGCCATAGGAATTCCCCTCGGCCATTTGTGGTGTAGGTAGCATGGGGTTGACAGCCATGTTCATCTCTAGGAAACTCTTCGTTGACTTGAAGCGTGGGAGGTATCTCGGTGACACTGAGGTTGACAGCCTTCGGGTCCAACAGCTCGCAGTATCGCAAGGTCGTGGACACAAACTGTCCCGACTGATCCTCCATCGAGGTGGACTGGCTTGCTGCACGATTTCCATAACTATATAATGAGAGGCACAGGCAGATAGCGAATGTGACTTCTAGCCGCCTGATCATCATGAGCATGCTGAATATGTCGGGTGTCTAATCTCGTTACTATCCCAGGTTGTGTTCTTCTCTGCTGTTGTGTCAAGCTCTGATACTAATGTTCTGGCCACGTCCTTTTATACATTTTTTCACTATGAAATAGTTGTGGATTTACAATTTAGGAAATTTGAAATGCTGGTAAACAAAAAAAATATCAGGAAAAACATATAAATTCCAATATGTATAGATGCTAAGTATGATTAATTCTTACCACTACCATTGTACTGTGATGCCAGAACTGAGAATATTATTCAACATATCAATTCCATTTTCTGTCACACAATGCAAATTTCACTTCTAAATATACAAATGACTTAGACGAGATTTTCAATATAAGCAACTAATAAATGCTGACCACCGGATTTAAACACACCGTTCCAACATATATAATTGCCCACAATCAAGTTATACTTGGATCTTACATGTTTTGGGAGTTCCCCACACTTTCTGACGAATTTCAGTCTTAAATTTCTGTTCTCACATAGTTGTAAACTCTCTGGAATAATTTTGTTCATTAGATTCTCTCGGTCAAATAACGTTTATCATCGGTCTTAACAGTGCTCGATAATCGGGTGTTGGCTTACCAATATAATAGAACCATGCACGTTAGTGTTTGTTGGTGCATTTTCCCTGTCACGACTGACAAGTAGCCCTCCATATCACCATTACATGGTGTATCAAGTTACTGGTGACGAGATTTTGATGTATGGAAGACAATGCGCATTGTACCTCGAGCATTGTTTATGTGATATTCAGATCACATTACAGTTCAGTTGACCAGCAAAAGTTTAAATGTGAATCAGTAATGTTACTTTGTGCGACATTGAGAACATATCTTCCGAGATTGTGTGGTAATAATAATACTCACATGTATATATAACATATGTCATTTTTCGATAAGACCATAAATAGTATTTGGGTATTTTCTATTGGATCTAGAAGGAAGTAAAGGGTCGGGTGCCGTAACGTTCGGCGAAAAACACGTCATTCAGAATTTAAATATTGAATTTCTGATATTGTTTGACCAGCTAATCCATCATTCTGCCAAATATTTTTTGGTATATTTATGTTTATTTTTTATTTGTGCATTTCCATTTATTCTTCGGGAAATTTCTCTTTTAGAACATGGGGTTAATTCGCAGGCGTTTACTAACTGGCAAACTGGCATTAGCTTTGGCACTAACGGGGACGCATGTTTTATAATTGCAGTATTTTCTGGAGGAAGGCGGAGGTATATTTTTTCCCATTCCCGAGCGCTCTCAAGGGTACGCGTCACGCGCGCGTGTATGTGCCAATCCCGAGTGTGGGTACCAATCACGAGTGAACGCTTGTATGTTCCAATACAATAGATGTCTTATTAATAATGTAGCTGCGATTTATTGTATGTACGTAGAAAATATTGGATCATAGGCTACGAACACATTCACGTCAATTGAAATACTGAATAAAGAGTGCTTAAAATACCTTCAGTGTGATTTTCAGTAGCCATTGGGCGAACATATAGTCAAGATATAAACGTAGGCCTATATTATACATGGGTAGTTGGTGAGCCTACTATGAGAATTGAAGGGTGAAGTCAGCTCATAGTGGGTGAGGCCGCTTATGTGATTTTCACATTTTTTGTGACCTTGACCTTGACCTCTGACCTTATGTCACAAAATTATGCATTACTTGTCCACTGAGTCCCCGTTAAGTCAACTCTTCAGTCCCGATCATTGGCATACTTAGCGAAGAGAATGAATGTTGGCTAAGTGCTTGTGTTGTGCATCGAAAGAGTTTGTGTATGTGGTTTTGTGTGGCCTTGCAAAATCCTGGATACGCCGCTGAAGATGTTGTTGTTCAGTTAACAATTTACACTTTATTTCAAATATTACATGTAACTTGATATTCAAATAAACACACAACCTAAGACGCTTAAGCTTCTGGGGGCCTTGAACAGCCTCCAGATCCACCGCCCTATCGAATGTATCGCCCATTTCGAAACCTTGTGGTATGGCCCTGGGTATCGACACACAAGATCAACGGTATATCGCGTAGCAATACCACACGATTCGACGACCAAAACTGTTTGATGTATTCATATCAATCCGGGGAATTGTCATTCAATCAGTGACGTGATTCGCCGCACGTTGCTCCATGGTCTATAATGTATCCTGGTCCCTCGCTTGCCAACAAGGAGCCAAGCTGGGCTCTGTCTCAGTCACGTAATTAATGCACGATGTAGTATATACATGTATGGTTGGTTGGTGGAAACATTGAAATGGCGATTATTGTTTGTTTAGTCTGCCTTGCTTAGCAGGTACTGCACTTGCTTCCATACCCATTGTTGTTGTGTACCATTATCACCAGATGTACCCAGAAGAAGTACTGAAGAATAATATCCAATAATTGTAATTAGCCATACTGTCATTATTTTCATTCATTCTCAACAGATTGGATACGAATGTTTATCAAAATCTGATTACACTACTAATAAAATGTTGATACATAGGCTACATTCACGCCTGGGAGATGTCTATATTTTGCACAGGTTTTTTTGCAGGGGACAGAATGGTGGACGAGTGGGGAATGTCTGACTGATAAGTACTTTCAAATAAGTTGCATTCTGTTCTATTTTCTATCGCATTTTTACGACAGTGCCAAAATGAGAACAATCAAATATTCGGCCACATCTTTGCATGAACACAGTCGATAAACTTTGGTCAGATAACCATCAGTCATATGAATAATCACATGAATAATTATGATTAGAGCTCTTAATTATGGATAGGAAACTGTGGGGTCAATCGTGTGCAATGTTAATATTGTTCAAACAGAGTAGTATTTGAAAACCAGACATTCAGTTAACATTAGAAAATCAAATAATCAGACATTCAGGCAAAATCGTGTATAGGATGTGCCGTATGACAAACTAGATACACCACACTGACACGACAATGTAATGTGGTAGACAATTTATTAATATATGAAGCCTGTACATTACATGATATGTTATGATATGTCAGTGATATGCGACTGCGCAGGTTTTTCCCCTGCAGATACATTAGATTATACATGAACTTCAAATTCCTCACGAGTTGTAGGTCTATCCATCCCTGAAAACAATTTATGAAAATAACAAGTCTCTGAAATATGAGAAGTGATGTCTTGAACATAGCTCGCTGTGACGTCATCAGTCTCGTGTGGTGGCTTTCATGTGGTGTCCCTCAGGCAGGCACAGTTGATGGGCAACTGCTGTGGGATCACCTCGTACACCTTGTCCTGGAGGTGTAACAGCCGAGACACCCACTTGTAGTAGGACGGCCGGTAGCTGTGATCGCTCGGACACAGTTCGCAGTCACAGGTGACATACAGCTCAGGCCATAGGAATTCCCCTCGGCCATTTGTGGTGTAGGTAGCATGGGGTTGACAGCCATGTTCATCTCTAGGAAACTCTTCGTTGACTTGAAGCGTGGGAGGTATCTCGGTGACGCTGAGGTTGACAGCCTTCGGGTCCAACAGCTCGCAGTATCGCAAGGTCGTGGACACAAACTGTCCCGACTGATCCTCCATCGAGGTGGACTGGCTTGCTGCACGATTTCCATAACTATATAATGAGAGGCACAGGCAGATAGCGAGTGTGACTTCTAGCCGCCTGATCATCATGAGCATGCTGAATATGTCGGGTGTCTAAACTCGTTACTATCCCAGGTTCTGTTCTTCTCTGCTGTTGTGTCAAGCTCTGATACTAATGTCCTGGCCACGTCCTTTTATACATTTCTTCACTATGAAATAGTTGTGGATGTACAATTTTGGAAATTTGAAATGCTGTTAAACAAAAAAATATCAGGAAAAACATATAAATTCCAATATGTATAGATGCTAAGTATGATTAATTCTTACCACTACCATTGTACTGTGATGCCAGAACTGAGAATATTATTCAACATATCAATTCCATTTTCTGTCACACAATGCAAGTTTCACTTCTGAATATACAAATGACTTAGACGAGAATTTCAATATAAGCAACTAATACATGCTGACCACCGGATTTAAACACACCGTTCCAACATATATAATTGCCCACAATCAAGTTATACTTGGATCTTACATGTTTTGGGAGTTCCCCACACTTTCTGACAAATTTCAGTCTTAAATTTCTGTTCTCACCTAGCTGTAAACTCTCTGGAATAAGTTTGTCCATTTGTCCTCGGTCAAATAACGTTTATCATCGGTCCTAACAGTGCTCGATAATTGGGTGTTGGCTTACCAATATCATAGAATCATGCACGTCAGTGTTTATTGGTGCATTTTCCCTGCCACGACCGACAAGTAGCCCTCCATATCACCATTACATGGTGTGTCAAGTGACTGGTGACGAGATTTTGATGTATGGAAGACAATGCGCATTGTACCTCGAGCATTGTTTATGTGATATTCAGATCACATTACAGTTCAGTTGACCAGCAAAAGTTTAAATGTGAATCAGTAATGTTACTTTGTGCGACATTGAGAACATATCTTTCGAGATTGTGTGGTAATAATAATACACACATGTATATATAACATATGTCATTTTTCGATAAGACCATAAATAGTATTTGGGTATTTTCTATTGGATATAGAAGGAAGTAAAGGGTCGGGTGCCGTAACGTTCGGCGAAAAACACGTCATTCAAAATTTAAATATTATTAAATTTCTGATATTGTTTGACCAGCTAATCCATCATTCTGCCAAATATTTTTTTGTATATTTATGTTTATTTTTTACTTGTGCATTTCCATTTATTCTTCGGGAAATTTCTCTTCGAGAACATTGGGTTAATTCGCAGGCGATTACTAACTGGCAAACTGGCATTAGCTTTAGCACTAACGGGGACGCATGTTTTATAATTGCAGTGTTTTCTGGAGGAAGGCGGAGGTATATTTTTTTCCATTCCCGAGCGCTCTCAAGCGTACGTGTCACGCGCGCGTGTATGTGCCAATCCCGAGTGTGGGTACCAATCGCGAGTGAACGCTTGTACGTTCCAATATAATAGATGTCTTATGAATAATGTAGCTGCGATTTATTGTATATACGTAGAAAATATTGGATCATAGGCTACGAACACATTCACGTCAATTGAAATACTGAATAAAGAGCGCTTAAAATACCTTCAGTGTGATTTTCAGTAGCCATTGGGCGAACAAGATATAAACGTAGGCCTATATTATACATGGATAGTTGGTGAGCCTACAATGAGAATTGAAGGGATGAAGTCAGCTCATAGTGGGTGAGGCCGCTTATGTGATTTTCACATTTTTTGTGACTTTGACCTTGACCTCTGACCTTATGTCACAAAATTATGCATTACATGTCCACTGAGCTATGGATTATACTTGAATAATTTCATCAGAATGAAACAAGAACTAAGGACATGATAGCCTTTTATTTTGAAATTTCTAGAATTTACATTCATGACTAAACGTCACATCTGAAGACTGATGAGATTATATGTATCAGTCTATCAAGACCTTCCATTTGTTATACTACTTGATAGGTTTGGATGAGTTTGAAAATTTGACCTTGAAATTTTGCACATGTATGTGACCTATTTTTTATGATCAATTTCAAGGCCGAAATGAGCCCAAATTTCCTCATTAGCATTTCAAATCGGCCATAACTCATTAATGTATCATCTGATTTCAGAATTTTTTTCAGATATTCTTGTCTTTTCTCAGAAATATTATAAGTAGAAATAATATAGGCAAAAAGCTATATTCCTTACAACCGAATGAAATGTTAAAATATCACTATGATGGGGCACATTTTTTTCCAAATATTTCACTTAATATTGAGATTAGGAGATTATCAATTGTGGACATGTAGGAAATGATATAGGCCTATGTAGGGGATACTTGATAACTCCGTGAAATTAATCAAAAGTTAATCATATTCTAATCGAATTCTGATCAAAATTAAACAAAAACTTAATCCAATTAAGAACTTTGTATTTGAAAATTAATTGGTTAATTTATTTGAATTGAGAGTTAATGATTAAATTAGTTCAATCGCCCCATGTCTGCAATGAAATCGTTTTGAGTGCATGCGTTTTTTCTTGAAAATTGTGTCTGTAACTAGGCCTACTCAAATTTTAAGCTTTGATCAAAGGAAAAAATTACAAGAAATCGTTTCTCACTGAACAAGTTGTTTTGGGAGCAATAGGTCTATGTTTATATTTTGTTGTTTGTACTTGAATACCATTGTGTCTTCAACTACACGCTGTCCTCGAGGATGTCATTTATAGACCTAAGCTGTAAACGCGCATGAGACGGACATAGACGTGCCCTCGTAAATGGTTCATTTAGTTCTTGAAATAAATTCCAGGAAAATGCCCTCAAAAAACCAAGATATTATTAATGTCCCGTATATCAATTGATGACAATTACATGGCTCAAACTGATCAGAATGTACTAGTATGTCTAGTGGAGGAATGGAACTGGCCTCCCCCAAAAATAATACCTTACTCTGTGTATATGTGGGATGTCGTATAGTTTTCGGTTTCTGATACTGTGAAGGTCTCAGGAAACACCGAGGTTGAAGAAAGATGTCTCCCTGTGGGGGTTCCCAAGCTCGGGACAAGGTTCCAAAACTTGTTCCTTCTTGCATGTGGTGTGCTGTCGGTAGATATATAATAGTGGAATAGTTGACTGATGTCCCGAGTTCGAATCCCGGTTTGGCCCAGGTATTTCTGGTTCTGACTGGTACTGAATTGTACTGGTCATGAGTTGAGTCTCGGAACGTGAGGAACATATAAACTGGTTTTCTATCTTCAAATATACCATGACTGGACGAATTGACTTACAATTCTCTCCGAAGTGGTTTTGTGTATCCGAAAAGGTTTCAAAGCAAAAACTTTATCATTCCAAGATTCAAGATATAGAAACATGCCATGATATATAGACACAATATATGTATATGTATATAGACACATTGTATCCCCATTGGTTAGTCAATTTACTCGAGATGTTGGTTCCCCAACATGGATGTGAATTTGACTCCTAATGTTAAAATCCAAAATGTTAAAGCTATGGCCGCAATGAAAAAGGGACCACCCGGGAATCAGGCTTGCAGAAGAAACCTAAACTAAAGAAACAAAAGAAAATCATATGTAAGTGGAATTCGGCGGAGAAATTTGCAAAATGATGGATTACTGATCGCCTTCAGACGGACTTAACATGATAGAAAAATCATAAGGGATTCCAATGAATTTCCATATATATATGAGACCAAGTCTAAATTAAAGTAATGTGACCGCGACATGGATATTTCATACTAGTTTGATGGCTGATAGTACTCTACAATGGCAGCATCCAGAATTAATTATACGTATCATTTGTTCCTATTGACTATACTCGTTCAATGTCTGAAGTTAATATCTCTGATATTTCCGTCCAATAGTGTAATAAATCTCCTTAGCATACATGTAAGCCTGAATGGATTTCAGAAGAAGCACAAGTTTTGCCAGGCAATGTATTACACATGGTTATTACACGGAAACTATAATAATTTTAATAATAATAATTTTTATTTATAAAAGCGCATTATCATAATATATCTAAGCGCTGTACAACAATAAGACAGGATTAAAAAGAGAGTAAAAGCAGAACTACACATGACTAGATGTACATATTGAGGAAGATTAATTCACGAGTAAGATTGTTGGTATAAAACAGTCTTAAGCTGTGACTTGAAGGCTGACAGTGACGGTGCCTGGCGTATTGACCGTGGCAGTTGATTCCGATGCCTAGGAGCCTTGATGCTAGAAGCATGCATCCCGTATGTTTCCGTTTCGTAGCGTGGTTCATACAGCATTCCGTTCTTCAGCTCCTCCTTGTCCAGAGTCGACTTCTTCAAGAGTGGAGTGATGTAGGCTTGCTTGAAGCTGTCGGGAACGACACCTGATGACAACGATAGGTTAATCATCCTAGTTAGCACCGGAAGTAGAGGTTCTACACACCTCTTAAGCAGATGTGTGGGCAGTGGGTCGATGGCACACGATTTTGTAGGTGCTTTGGATATAACTTTGCGCACTTCTTCTGTGGACACTGCCTCAAAAGATGTTAGTGAGCAATCACAAGAGTTCACAATATTACACTGCGAGGAAGGGTCTGTGGATGTATCCAGTGCACCCCGAATTCGGGTAATTTTGTTGTTGAAAAAGTCGCTGAACCTTTGAGCTAGTGTAGACCCATCCTGGTGAGATGGCAGCACTGGAGTGGCCGGACCAGATAGAATCCGTGTGACTTCTCGGAACACCTGGGATTGATCGCATCCTTCTATCCGACGCTCATAGAAGTTTGCTTTGCTTCGTTTGATGGTTGCGTAGTATTCTTCAGACAAATCAGTCATGATTTGACGATGAACAAGCAGACCGGATTTACGCAAGCGAAGTTCGCTCTGCCTCAAGGCTTGTTTTGTGCGCGAATTTGGTCGTTGTACCAAGGCGCAAATTGTCTGTTACGGACATTGCGTGCCTTTGCAGGAGCATGTTGGTCTAGGATGTCCTGCATAGTTTGGTTGTAGTTTTCAGATATGCTTTGTATGTCGTCTGAAAAACTACTGAGGAGAGGTGAAGTGGCGATGTCATTGCACATCTCCTCGACGTCGATGTCTTTGATTCTGCGTGACACCACTCTTTTCACCTTCGTCTGTGGCTTTCGCATGTCAAGAATGCATGTCACGGCAGCATGATCCGAAGGGAATGTGGGCATGCGTTTGAACATCTTGTACAATCGGATCTTGGCTGGTGTCACTCAAAGTTTTTTGTACGTTTTTGTGCATCCCGTACGTTTCCGTTTTGTAGCGTGGTTCATACAGCATTCCGTTCTTCAGCTCCTCCTTGTCTAGAGTGGACTTCTTCAAGAGTGGAGTGATGTAGGGTTGCTTGAAGCTGTCGGGAACGACACCTGATGACAACGATAGGTTAATCATCCTAGTTAGCACCGGAATTAGAGGTTCTACACACCTCTTAAGCAGATGTGTGGGCAGTGGGTCGATGGCACACGATTTTGTAGGTGCTTTGGATATAACTTTGCGCACTTCTTCTGTGGACACTGCCTCAAAAGATGTTAGTGAGCAATCACAAGAGTTCACAATATTACACTGCGAGGAAGGGTCTGTGGATGTATCCAGTGCACCCCGAATTCGGGTAATTTTGTTGTTGAAAAAGTCGCTGAACCTTTGAGCTAGTGTAGACCCATCCTGGTGAGATGGCAGCACTGGAGTGGCCGGACCAGATAGAATCCGTGTGACTTCTCTGAACACCTGGGATTGATCGCATCCTTCTATCCGACGCTCATAGAAGTCTGCTTGGCTTCGTTTGATGGTTGCGTAGTATTCTTCAGACAAATCAATCATGATTTGACGATGAACAAGCAGACCGGATTTACGCCAGCGAAGTTCGCTCTGCCTCAAGGCTTGTTTTGTGCGCGAATTTGGTCGTTGTACCAAGGCGCAAATTGTCTGTTACGGACATTGCGTGCCTTTGCAGGAGCATGTTGGTCTAGGATGTCCTGCATAGTTTGGTTGTAGTTTTCAGATATGCTTTGTATGTCGTCTGAAAAACTAATGAGGAGAGGTGAAGTGGCGATGTCATTGCACATCTCCTCGACGTCGATGTCTTTGATTCTGCGTGACACCACTCTTTTCACCTTCGTCTGTGGCTTTCGCATGTCAAGAATGCATGTCACGGCAGCATGATCCGAAGGGAATGTGGGCATGCGTTTGAACATCTTGTACAATCGGATCTTGGCTGGTGTCACTCAAAGTTTTTTGTACGTTCGAGATGACGACATCAAGGGTGTGGCCATGAACATGTGTTGGGCCTTCAACGAACTGGCCGAGGTTGAAAGTGCTCAAACTTTCCCGCAGTTTGACTGAGTTTGAGTCTGACTCAATATCGACGTGGATGTTGAGATCTCCGGCAATAACCAGTTCACATGTTGCAGTTGCAACTGAATCCAGCATTTCATTAAATTCTGTGAAGAATTCAGACATCGGATATGACAGTTTCTTGGAAGATGGTGGTCGATACAGTAGTATCAGATGCAGGGATTGAAAAGTTGTCGCCATTGAGCAATGATATCACCTTGAGTGATAGAGTGTCCTTGTAGACACAACATATGCCCCCACCGGAACGTCCTTGTCTGGGGCATGATAAAACATCATGGACATTGCGTGCCTTTGCAGGAGCATGTTGGTCTAGGATGTCCTGCATAGTTTGGTTGTAGTTTTCAGATATGCTTTGTATGTCGTCTGAAAAACTACTGAGGAGAGGTGAAGTGGCGATGTCATTGCACATCTCCTCGACGTCGATGTCTATGATTCTGCGTGACACCACTCTTTTCACCTTCGTCTGTGGCTTTCGCATGTCAAGAATGCATGTCACGGCAGCATGATCCGAAGGGAATGTGGGCATGCGTTTGAACATCTTGTACAATCGGATCTTGGCTGGTGTCACTCAAAGTTTTTTGTACGTTCGAGATGACGACATCAAGGGTGTGGCAATGAACATGTGTTGGGCCTTCGACGAACTGGCCGAGGTTGAAAGTGCTCAAACTTTCCCGCAGTTTGACTGAGTTTGAGTCTGACTCAATATCGACGTGGATGTTGAGATCTCCGGCAATAACCAGTTCACATGTTGCAGTTGCAACTGAATCCAGCATTTCATTAAATTCTGTGAAGAATTCAGACATCGGATATGACAGTTTCTTGGAAGATGGTGGTCGATACAGTAGTATCAGATGCAGGGATTGAAAAGTTGTCGCCATTGAGCAATGATATCACCTTGAGTGATAGAGTGTCCTTGTAGACACAACATATGCCCCCACCGGAACGTCCTTGTCTGGGGCATGATAAAACATCATATCCAGGCAGTGTGTTCTTGATATCAGCGATAATGGAATCATCCACTTGTGTGCCTGTTAACCAGGTCTCAGTAATGCCAAGAATGTCAAGTTTGTGTTCCATCATCAGATCACAACAGCTGCTAACCTTGCCATTTAGTGAGCGTGCATTCCAGAAACCAAACTGTAATTTTTGCTTTCTATTGAGAGTCCCCACCGGAGATGCACAGCCAGTTGTTTCAACTTGAATGACATTGCTCTTGTCACGATGAGTGGTCTGTTGAGAGATCACAGATGTGCGACCGTTGGTTACTATAGTCCGTATCCGTGTCTGCTTTCTCGTACTCCCACGGGACCGCCTATAGGGTTGCTAGTACCCCACACACAAAATTGTTATGCAGCATGTGGCCAGCAGCAGCTAAGTCAATCGATAATGGTCATGCGAGCAATAGACCGTGACCACTATGGCTTTGAATTGTGGCGATGTTGCTTTATATGCTGGGGAAGGTTCACCACAATAGTCCAAAGATATTCAACTGAATATTCACTCCAAACACCCAGATAGGGTAATCCATTTGAATATCCAGAATCCAGGTGATCTCACCAAACTACCGTCAAAGTTCTAGTCGTGTATCACTTGGGAAAGCACCGTTTTTCCAGAAATATGAGACAGATTACTTTCGTGGTGGCAGCCTGTCAAGAATGACTATACCCATGATATGTGGATTTTCTATGCATATTGACAATTTGTCCACTGTCACATATGTCTGGCTTTAACAGCTGATTTAGTTTGTAATGTAAAGTATCTTGAAACTTCATTCTGGAATCAAACCTGCCCAAACACAGAGATTGTCGAATAAAGCAATGCTTTACAAGGGAAATAATACATGTTACATCATATTGGTCTCACATTACATGGCAATTCCATGGAATGCTCTATATAGTTATCGTAGAAGACCCCATACAAAAATGTGTGCCAGTACATGCTATCAATTTATTGTTGAACCAACCATGATGACACTAAAAGCAATACAAATGAATTTAACTTAATATTTTGTAACGATATTTCTGGCATTCGTGCACAGTTTGGTACACTTTTACATTGTACGAATTTAAATTGTTATCAACCAGTGACCCTCATTGTTCTACATGATGTTGAAATGCTGTGATTGTACAGACAAGGTATGTAACACAAATACAAAACAGAAATATAAATGTAAAGTATGATAGATTCAATACTTCTTTTTTGCAATTATAATTACAATTACATTTGAATTTTCATATATCAGTTATCCTCAACCTCGTCACCAATCTGAAATGCCTGGGCATGCTGTTGCCAAACTATGCTTTTTCATCCCCCAAATTCCTGTGTAAACTACAACAAATTAAAAGTAATGATTCCTGTCACAAACAATATCGGAAAATGAACGCCACTGAATGTTCAGTATATACATGTTTACGTACTTCCTACCAAGAGTATCATTTTCCAATACTCTATACAAATACCACATTCAAAAATAAGGATTACAATACCTTAATGAAATTCACCACGTAGCAATTCGCTTGCCAGTTTGATGTTGTCTCTTGCAATCCATTCTAATTCCAGTGTGCATTCATCACTTGACTGTGATGGAACGTGGAGTGGTCCCTGGTTGACATGCGTGGGACCTCAATACATCAGGCAACAAGGAGTCACGTGATGCGACCCACACCGTGACAGGATACTAGGGTAAGCAACGGGTTTGCATTGTGCAATATTATACGAATATTGAATGATAGTGGAAGTCCAATAAAAGCTTACGGAATTCAGAAACTCTATATCGGAGGCTCAGCCTGTAAACTCTGTATTCGACCACCGACATCCAAACTTCGCTATACTGTATTATCAATTGTACTCATTTTGTAACAACCGCACTGATTGGCTGCAATCGCAGCGTCGTCCAATATAAACAATCTCATATACATAACTCGAATCCAATATACTCTTTTTTAGGAACAGACATGCTGATTGGTTTAGGCCTCCATGCTCTCCGATACATAAATACGTTGTAAATTTTCAGGATCTACAATACATTATTTGGGAGTGACACGTGGTACAACTAAACCAATCAGTGACTATGATTCATGCCAAGTTGAGTTGTTGGATGTATTTGTGGATCGTGTGTATTGCACCGTAAGAGATATTCCGAGCCATATGATTATATGGATCTTTCATGACGTTGGAAGTTTGGCACAATCTATCACAAAAACAAGACTTCTAGTTCCAGAAATGTAATGAAAGGAATTCAAGTATATTTGAGAAATCTTCAATTGCACAGTGTGGTCGTCTTATGTCAGAAGGCACCGTCTTCCATGTCCATGCCCAGAGAGTTCCTAGAGAATGTGTTCTCCAAATAAATGAGGTGTACTGGAGCAGCAATATATAATTGGGTTGAATTCTCACCACTTCACTTATGGTAAAAGAAGAATAATGTGTTTATCTTTTGTCTCACTGATAGATATACAGCGACAAGTTGATTTGACAGGAGGCATGTATTTCCATGAATCATGACGGAATTCCATTCAAAATCGAATGTACGTAGCTGAAGTCCTTTTGAAGTACCTACATGCTACTGTACATACACGCTACATTACCTACACGCTACATAATCTACGCGCTACATAACCTACACGTAACATAACCTACACGCTATATTACCTAGAAGCTTCATTACCTAAATGCTGCATTAGCATAGTAATAGTACGACTGGTTGAATATTCATTGTTCAGTTAATTGAATTTCCATAAACTCTGTAGCATTTATCTTGTGATTAGGTACTTATGAACTTGTTATATATCCATTCCACGGAATTTTTTATCAGATTTCTAAATTATTTTCATAGGTTGTGATTTTCACATGGCTTTTACTTTGATACTTTAGTATCGCTCGGATTTGACTACTCACACTGATCTTGTAAAATTCGTCCATGGATTCGGTCTTGCAATATGAATTTGTCTGTTTGTCGGTATCCATTTCTACTTTGTTGGACAGTTGTATATTGATTCCATTAGGTGTACAGTAGAAACAACTATCTCACACACTGTCTGCCCCTGATGACGCCAGTGTGTTTTTGGATACCCTATTTGGGTTTTCTTTCTATTATGAAATGATTGTATTTTACCTTTACTATTGTCATCATTAAAATCTAGATGTATCGGTGATTGATACTTAC
The DNA here is from genome assembly GCA_949152475.1 of Terebella lapidaria. Taxonomy (NCBI): domain Eukaryota; kingdom Metazoa; phylum Annelida; class Polychaeta; order Terebellida; family Terebellidae; genus Terebella; species Terebella lapidaria. The sequence continues at coordinate 39,051,165 of OX424556.1, forward strand.
TTTAACATGCTTAATTGATACTTACTTTAACATGCTTAACCCTTGTAAGTACAAATTCTCATTATAGAGGGACAATTTAAGAAGGCATATCTTTATAACCAGTTGAGATACTAGCACTATAGTAACCATTGATATTCTCTTGGTCAGCAAAAATTATATAACTGTTATTTTGATCATATGGTGTCGGTACCACACAGTTTCACTGAATGAAATAAGTGAACCTCAAATATGAGGTATATGAGCACCTATGATATATGATGTATATGCACCTATATGAGGCCTATGAGCACGAATTACCTTGATGGATATGTCCCTCACTATATGGTCCTCCAAGACTCATCCATCAAACGTCTCTTTTACATACAGTGTCACCCTATACCTGATCAAATAGACATGAATAATGAGGCTTGGGTCCATGGAATGTGTCTTTGCTGCTAAGTCATCACATATTTACTGATAGAAAAATTGTCCAAAAAAAATTGTCGAACATGGTGAGGATCATGATCCTTTTGATGTGCAATTCCATGTTTCATATATTGTAGTTTCTTATAATATATGAGATGCGTTTCTTATTTCATGGAAACATATGTAATATTTCGCGCAGTAGATAATCATTTAACCACACTTATGGTTTCTAAACTAATTGAGGTGAGTGTAATCTTCAACTGATACTATTGATATGTTATCACGTATCTTTGACGTTGCTACACACCATTTTTGTGGGGCTCGATTTGGAAATTAAAATTGTTTAGTCGATTGTTGGATAGCTATCCATTAATTCATTCTGGTGAACGAAGATTGAATTAAAATGAAATATATTTCAAGAATAGTGGAAACATTTCAAATACATAATGTATGACTTTTTAACGTGCATGAATTAAATAAACAAGCGAATATATTTCCCATGTATAAGTGGACTCTATTTGTAAAGCAACGATGCCCATACAATCATTGCTCACACAAGCACGAATTAAAGATTTATTCACATTTGCAAGCATGCAGTTCAACCTGTATCGATGCTGACAACAGAACAATTCGGCGTCCTTCCAGACTCACAAAGTATCCACAGTCAAGCTATTATTTCAACTTGTATGGTAGCTGAGGAGACACGCACTCATCGAATAATTCGAGATCAAGCACATGAACCGTCGACAAAAAAAAGTTACTCGAGAAATGATATTCTCATCTCCCAAATCCGTCACCACCGCCGGTGGGACAACATATAAGCCTTTTTACGCTCGTATACGATGAAACGAATATAGGATCTGTCCGTCATAGCCTAACGCTCCACTTGCCAGTGTAAATGCATATTTCAGAGTTCCTGGAGGTGTCTTTCCCGGTGTTGGAATAGCTACACTAATCACAGTGGAATTTCTGATTCTTTCAATTTAAAGTTGCACCTTCCAAACGAACAGATGCGTCTCTGTCTGTGTGTGTTAACAATCAAACTCAATCTAATGATATTATTGACACTAGAAAGGTGTATAGATTTGTACATTTATTATGCTTTTGTGATTTTACTTCTGCCATCATTTCACTTTTGCCCAGTTATATCAGTTGCCTAGTTCATATTTTATTGTTGATTAATCACGATGCAAGCACCATCTGGCTTACCCATGACTATAAGTACAAACATTCCAGATGTGTATATCTGAAAGTGATAAATTTCAGGAATGATTCTCAGTTTTAATAAAAAGGAATGATTGATATATCCAGTTCTTGCATTTATATAAAAATGTCAATAGACTTAACATCTATCATTTTAATAGTATTCGTCAGGAAATAAACGATACCAGTATGCAAATAAACATGGTAATTATATTGTTATGTTTCGATTCTGATTGAGCATCTAGACTCTTTCGATTTTCTTTCTTTCTACCAAACGCCGACAGCATAATGCTTCTGATGAATCGCCAACAACTTTATTTCCAGGGAAACACATGGAGACAGCCCCGATGATATCAGTGTCTCGTATTTCAATTATTGAACATGATCAAGGACCCAGGCCTTCACATCTGGTGGACGAATGTGATTTATATTTTCCGAGACCGTGAAGTGATAATATTACTTGGATAATTTGCCAACTGCACTAAGAGTGATATATATCGACGAATCGATCCACAATGTTGGTCAATCTCCAGTAAATCAATATCTTAGTTGGTGTGAATAATCTTCCAGGTGAAAATACAGGATACAAGGTTGCTGAGGATTGACTCTGGGAAGGAACTATTTGGGTACACTTAATTGGAAATTAAATTGAAATTACTGCAATTATTAATCGGCCTGTGTCCAAATGAATGTGACTGGTGGTCCTTACAAAAGTGAGGGTCACAATGTGGGAGTTCTGGGGCTCGTTCCCTCGACCGACACTTAGTGTTTTTTTTCATCCTGGTTAATTACAATTGGGTTTCCCAACTGAACGGTACTTACTAAATTCTAAATTTGTCACCCATCTTGAAGCGGATTATTGTGGTGGTGGTTGCCCACATTGTGATAATACATTATCATAATAATAATGGTTCTTCTTCTTATTATTATTATTATTATTATTATTATTATTATTATATTACGAGCACACTTTTCACATCGTCATATTGTATATCTATTGATTGGACAAGAATAACATATGTATTTCATAAATATGAAATCACGTCTAGAGGCTGTGAATGTGATGTCAACGATGACAGTTTGTATCGCTGGGTATCATGACGTAGGTGGCCGCATGGCCGCATAATGTTACGGACCGGAATCGATTTTCCTTATTTTGTCCAAACGGAGCAGGTGTTTTAAGTATCAATCTAATACCACCAATAATGGCGATGATGTAAGAAGGCTCCTCTTTAGTTAGTATGCATGTAGGACAACCACTTCCCTTCATACCTGTAAGTGTTCACTGAGAGGCATCACAATTCACTGAGCGACATGCAGCACAATTGAATTGAACACCCCTTTATTTTGACGTTTGTTTCCTGAGGTATTCACCAGGTGCCAGTCAAGTAATAATAGCGAACGATCTATTCCTACATTACTATTCGGCCTGTGCCTGAATGAAAATGACTGGTGATCCAACTATCATTCTTTCAGGGAAAGATTAGAATTGAAGTGTATGTGATTCTTAATGTCGACCTCCATGGTCATCGGTGCATCATGATCCCGGCCCATTTTTTAAGTCACATTGATGGATGTACGCTGTAATTGAATTTACCTTGCTTGGAAGACACGGTCTGCTTTTACACGAAATTGTTTATATTACTTCTATTACTTATTGTTTTCTTTGTGTACGATTTCCACTACAAGTACACATAATGAACACCCCCATTTCCATTCATTTCAACAGATTAGACACAGACATTGATCAAAATCTGATTTTATTGGTGGTAGCATATTGATACATACATTCACACACGTGTCAAACAAATATTGACGAGATCATTGGGGTTCAAGCTAGAATCATGTATGTGGAAGGGGTTAAATATTTTCAAATATACAAGAAATGGTAATTATTAGTAGAAATTACAAAGTTGACGAATTTGACAAATTGTGGAAGGATGTACTTAGTATCCCTCAAATACCTATTTTTCTCTCACGTTGCATTCTGTTCTATTTTCTTCAGCAGTCTTCAACATGATCTGTCTTAACACCATCGATTAATTCTGCTCAGAAAGTTATAATTCAATGATTTATTACAAATACAATTCGAAATTACGAATCGGAAACTTCGGCGTCACCCGATTGGAATAATTAGCACCCGATAATCAGGCAGTCGGACATAATGGTGATAGGGTGTGTCATGTGATCAACTAGATACATCACACCATGATATGACAATGTAATGTGACAAACAATTCAATCATATTCACTCATATGTAAAGTCTGATATGTTGTCAGCAGCCCCCACCCCCTCCTGTCAAGATGCAAAATAATTCAGAATGTATATACACGTTATATGAATTATATCTATGTCCTACAATTAAAAAAACAATTCAACATTCATAAAATATGAAGTTCTAAATCTGCCACAATAAGGTTTTCTCGAATATAGCTCGCCGTGACGTCATCAGTCATCTATGTTGACGTTACCACGGTGTTGTTTAGACAGGCACAGTTTATGGGCACCTGTTGCCGGATCACCTGGTACACATTGTCGTTAACGCGCTGTAGTCGCGACACCATATTGTAGTAAGACGGCCGGTAGCTTTGCCCGCTCGGACACAGGTTGCAGTTACAGGCCACACTCAGCGCAGGCGTTTCATGTAGATAATCTCCTGAGTGATTTGTGATGAAGGTAACTTCGGGCTGACAGCCATTTTCATCTTTGGGAAACAGTTTGTTCATCTTGACGGGTGCCTGCTCCAACATATGGCAGTACTGTATATTGCGGACGGTTCTTGTAGGATTATACATGGTGGTGGACAACGGGGTTGGAACATCAGTTGACTGATCAGTCACTGGGTTATCCATCTCCCCATCGCGCAACACTCCTCCAGCAACATGGTTACATAGTGACAAGCACAAGCAGAGAGCGAGTGTGACTTCTAGTTGCCTGATCATCATGATCATTCTCAATACTGTGTGATATCTCCTATTTATCTCAACGTTTGTTCTTGTCCAGTGTTTTGTCAAAGCTATAATCAAGGACTGTCCTGGCCATATCTTTTATACCTTACGTTGGCCCTGACGTTTTGCAAACGTAAATGGGAAATTTCGAAAATTTTAAATACTATTGAACAAAAACAATTACCGGAAATTCCAAACAATAATGATTTCAATTTCGATATGGCTAAATGATACACTGTATTATGGGTAATTCCGGACGTTTCCGTTGTATTGTGATATCAGTGTAGAGAGTAATATCAAACGTATTAATTACAGTTTACGTCATCGAATACATAGGTCATTTGATGTCGAAATATAGAGTGCTATTATATACAATTACCTTACAAATGGGACCAAAGATCTGTTTTACGTGTTATAATTCATTTCTTTCACTGCATTCGATCGTGGGAGTTAATCACAACATTCTCACACAACTGGAAACTGGCTGGGATATCTCGGAATAGTAATGCTGGGCCTAAATGCACGACCAAAACGTCCATTCGATGAATGAATATTTGCTTACTAAATATTACATGATATAAATACTATGAATATATGTTAATATCATGTATATTCTATTTGCTTTGGTACACTATCCCCCATGACGACAGATTGCTGGTGATGAGATTTTGGTGTATGAAAGACCAATGTTCCTCAGGCATTGTTCGATTTCATGTTGCACATTGAACGAGTAATAAAAATATGAACTTGTGAATAGAAAGCGAACACTTAGAATCACTTGGAAGTGGCAGTTCTACCCTATGTAAAAATCATTTCAAAAACTACAACTCAAAGTCATCAATAAACTTTCATTTACACAACTAAATTCATCATCGGAGCATCCGCGTGTAATAAGATACTGTACCATCATTGTATATTGGAGTAATGTAGAATAATTATTTAACAATGTGATGAGGCATTGTATTTCGTTAAATGTTCTGTAATAGACATCTATTATCCGATATTATTTCGATAGTATTCTCCAGTGGCAACATTCAGATTTAATTATACATATCATTTTTCCCGATCGACATTCCTTGATTCGGTGTCTGAAGTTTCCTGTGATTTTTTCGTTCAGTGGTATCTTGAATTTGCATAATATCCATGCATTGCATATTTGGACTGCAGAAAGGGGCACGAATGTTACCAGACGAAGTATTACACGAGAATACATCACGTAAACTGCCTATGATATGGGGGATATTTGGGGAATATTGACACTTTTTACACTGGGCATTCATGCGCAGGTGTTTAACCAGTCAAGTGCTAATACATTCAATTCCATTCAATTCAATTTCTTTATTTCCCATTATCATCAGAGTAAAAAATATATCTTGAATGATTATAGAAGGAAAAAAATACATTTCCTGTTCTGAATGAAAGTGGAGCAGTTAAATTCACACTGTAATCACAACGTGATATTGCTTTATCTCGTTGGCACTTTATAATGTTCAAATCTTTGAAGCGCTTTGATGAGTGTGTGTATTCCCAATAGAATTTTGTTTCAATATCCGAATTACTTTATTAATTTTGAACCAATTTCTCTGGAACTTCACTCTGGAATCAGAGCTGCATAAACACAGATTATTCATGTTATGTGTCTTTTCGAATATTGTATTTCCTGCACACGGGAATAACATTTATTACATTATATTAATTGGTTTATCCATCACATAACATATCATAATTGATATCCTATGCAAAATATGTTTCACTACAAACTATCAATTTCTAATTTTTAATCTGTTTGAATAGATATTTATAACTTTGCATGCAATATTCCGGGTATTTGATATTTGTAACAAGTCCCTCTGCCATATTTCAATTGTTATTAATTGATATTGATATTTGAATTGATATTTCAATTGTTATTAACCTTTATTGCCCTACACAGAGTTGAATAACGGCGTTTATATGGTCAGATGTTGAATTTTCTCTTCCTTGTATGTCACACAAATGTCATGGTGAAATATGAGTGTACAAGAACACGGCGTCAAAAAGGAAGCAGTCATTGCTGATGGATTTGAATTCATATATCACTTAGCCAGTATTATATCACTACTCTATCTGAAATCACTGCTATCATGTTGCCAAGCTATGTCCGTTACCTCGATTCATGTGTAGACTATTGTCCTTGAAAGAAAAGTAAATTTCTGTCGCAAAGTAACATCGAATGATGACCTATCAAAATGACTGAATGACTCAATCATAGTTTTATTGGTCCCGCAATTGTTTATTTAATGCTGTATGTTAGTTAAACCACAGCCAGTCACAGATAAATAATTATATATATTTAGCATTATGATATGCCAGGTGTCAGTCAAGTACTTATAGCGAAGGATATATTTCTACAAATGGATATGAATGGTGGTCAAACTAATATTTTTTTCAGCAGAGAAAATGTAAGTGTATGTGATTCTTGATGGTGACATCCATGGTCATCCGTGCATCATGATCCCAGGCCACCTTTTCACATCACATTGATGGATGTACCCTGTAATGGAATTTACCGTGCTTAGAAGACACGATCCTTGCATTTACACCAAATTGTTTTTATTACTTCACGCAGTGGCGTAGCTGCCTATACGCACAGACGCACCGTGCGTACCTTTTGAAATCGACTAGATCTACCTGATGACCCATTGTGTTATATTGAAAATAAGTATCTGTATATAAACAAATACAACGCCCTCTGGATATTCTTCTAGTGGCGTCTAATCAAACGTCTAGTGGCAGTAATGCCCGACTAGAACTATATGGAATGCTATATCTTCCTAATACTGAGTCCCCGCTCTTCTCTGCAAGATTACACACGTGCTAAACACTACACCTAACTACTGCAAATAGTACAGTCACTGCAGGTGTGGTCTTCTTGATCACGTGCGCAGAGCACGTGCTTATGACGCAATAATGTGACTGTGAGTGTGACCTATATTCCAACTGTGTGTAGCACGTGTTCTTCCTCAGCGATTAGGTGCGTTGTCCTGAATATCAATACCTTTATATAGATTTTTAAAAGTGTATTAGAATGATTCATTTTGAAAGCTGATACCCGTAGGCCTATGTGACATGTCTACAACAATAAACATGGCAGGGAATATGGTTGGTATTGCTAAACATTTATACTATGATAATCACAGTTTGTACATACGACATTACAGTCTGGTAGAACAATATATTCTGCATACCCTGAAGTTACGCCGCATCACCGACCCTTATTCAATGGCATAATATATCCCACTAATACAAATGCATCTAATATAGCTTCATCAGAGCTGAGCAGCACTGATATCTGCATTTTGTGGTCACGTGATTCAAACTTTGATAACAGACCTCATGTTGTTTATGAGCCAAATCACATTGTGCCACTTTTACCGAAAGGTTGTGTATCAAAGAGACGACCAATGCCATGGAGTGCGAGTTGTAATCCACAAGACACTGGGGTGAAGCAGAGGAAAATATCGTCATTTTTTTCCCCGCGGTTTGGACAGTCACAACACGAATATAGAGGTCCATCAACCTCAGCAAAATCTTGCCACGGCATCTGTCCATCACTTGTTAGGTCTTTCAAGGGGCAGAGTCCGTCACCTGAAAATGAATCCACGAAGTCTGTCAAGGGTCAAAGTCCGTCACCAGAAGATGAGTCCATGAGTTCAGTCAAGGGTCAAAGTCCGTCACCTGAAAATGAATCCACGAAGTCTGTCAAGGGAAAAATCCGTCACCAGAAGATGAGTCCATGAGTTCAGTCAAGGGTCAAAGTCCGTCACATGAAGAAGAGTCCATGAGTTGTGTCAAGGGTCCAAGTCCGTCACCTGAAGATGAGTTCATAAGTTGTGTCACGGGTCAAAGTCCGTCACCTGAAGATGAGTCCAAGAGTTGTGTCAAAGGTCAAAGTCCGTCACCTGAAGATGAGTCCATGAGTTGTGTCAAGGGTCAAAACCCGTCACCTGAAGATGAGTCCATAAATTGTGTCAAGGGTCAAAATCCATCACATGAAGGCCGAGATCAGCCAAATACAGATAAACCTGCTCCAATTGGTGCTTTGCCTATCTCACGCCCATCCCATGGACTGAAACAGTGGGATGTTAGGTAAGCGGTTTTTACTCAAATGGGTGAAATCATGGCATACTACACCAGAACAAAACGACAGTAGTTTATTAAAGAAAAAAATACATACACATATTTATCTAGTACAATTTTAAATTGTGTACATTACAGGTCTGCAATTACTCCCACTGCTGTCAACGATGGCGGCACTATCGACGTCGGTGTTTTGACACGTGATCAGCTTAAGAATGACGATGTGAAGGAGAAGGTGCTGAAACCGACTGAGCTGCATCCACATTTCATTTTCCCGTCCAGAAACATTTGTGGAAAAAAACAGAAAGTTCAACAGAGATTTTTTGAGAGTATATCCCTGGCTCAGGTATTCAGAACAAGAGGATGGTCTGTATTGTGCATATTGTCTGTTATTTTCGTCATCACAGAAACGTGTGCTTTTCGTAACACAACCAGCCCGTGACTGGTCCAATATCAAGAGAAATATTGACAAGCACAGCGCAGGAGGGTCTGAGCACCACACGTGTGTTGCCCGAGCAGAACAATTCATGCTTATTAGATCGAAGAAGCAACCTGATGTGGCCTGCCAACTGTCCAATTTGTATCATCAGCAAGTGCAACGCAATCGGAAGATCATGGAAGCGATCATTGATACGATAGTGCTCTGTGGACAGCAGAATATACCACCTCGGGGTCACACCGAACAGAAGAGCAAGTTTGTCGCCTTGTTAAAGTACAGAGCTAAGTCAGACGATGTACTGAGAAAACACTTGGAGTCAACACCGCCACAAAAACGCTACCTGTCTCCCGACATACAAAACCAACTTATTAACATATGCGGGAAGCAGATCCTAGACAAACTTGTAACATCGTGCAACAGTGCTCCATGTTTCACGCTACTGCCTGACGAAACAACAGACCAATCCACAAAAGAACAAACTAGCGTGTGTGTTCGTTTTCTGGATAAGACGCCAGAAAACAAGGTGTTGTATTAACTTACTACTAGTATTAAGCATATCATATATACATGCCGAGTTTCACATTGAGAAAAAATGTATTCTGCGTGCATTGTAATACCCTGTACTAGTGAATCAGTATGTGTCCAAAATACATTGTATCATAAAGTATCAGTCACATCAAGGCGCAAGAAAATTTCGGACCGTTCTGGACTGAGAATTGGTCGGTCCGAGGTTAAATCTGTGTTGGGTCTATGATGGTCCTGAATGGTTTGGAACATCAGTCAGGGTGTCTTGAAATGTTTGAAATTGCCGAAGTCATCTGGGATAGTCTGCAACTTTTTTTTCAATCATGGGTAGTGCGGCCAGGGAAAATTCGTGTTTGGTCTGGAGAGGTCCTGGAAAGATCGTAGTTGTACCTGAAGCTAAATTGGTGCTGCTGTGCTAGGTCCAGGTTGCTGTGTTGGATGACGATGTTTTTCGGGTGATGGTCTACCTTCGATGGATCTATGTCATTTTTTTGGTGCATTTAAACACGGTATCAACCCATATGGGTAGGCCCAAATCGAGTCATCTCTTAGAATGATGTGTTAATAGCTGGTCCAGGATGGTCCACCCAGGATCTGGCTTTGGTGTGACTGTATTGTAAAGGATAAAATGTGATGAAGGTAATCGAGATACTAGTATATACATCTATGTACGTATATTTAGTGTGATATATTGCACTTACAGTTGTGCATCAAAGAAGAATTCCTTGGATTTGTAGAAGCAAAAAGTACGATACGGCGCGATATGGCACAGCTCTTCATCACAACACTTGAAAGCTTAGGGATAGACGTTCAGAAAATGCGCGGCCAGGGATACGATGGCGAGGCAAACATGAGTGGGAAATTCAATGGGGCACAGGTACGTAACTAGGCCTATCATTATGTCGAGTTACTCATATATAACCCGGATATATACTGTAGTTATCAAAATCACCGTTTTCAACATTGCTACGTACCTCATGCGTGCTTGTGTTCTCTTCGTAGGCAGCAATAGCAGAACATCTCCCCGATGCCATCTACGTGCATTGCAAGGCGCATTGCCTCAACTTAGCGATTGTGAATTCATGTAGAATTAGTATAGTTACCAACATAATGAACACGGTTCAGGAAGTTGCTGTTTCACTCCACCATTCAGCAAAACGACTAACTGCGTTCCAAGACGAACTCACAGATAATCTGCAATGCCAGAGAAACATGGGTAGCTGAGTGATACTCGTTGGTTGTCTCGGGCAGATGCACTCTTCACATTCAAGTCATGCTTTCCCGTTATTGTCACTACTCTTGAAACTCTTCAGGGTACCGGTCCAAAGGCGCGGACACTCAGATGTGTGATTGTCACCTTCGACTTCGTTATTGGACTTGTTGTTACTGAGAAGATTCTACGGTACACAGTGCCCCTGTCAAAATATCTGCAAAGCACACAGATAGACTTGATCCAAGCAACAAAGGAGGCATCTAATGTGATCGAAATCCTCAAGAAACTTCGCTCGGATGACGGAGAATGGGATTCCATATTCCAGGAGGCTGTCAATCTTGCTGCTTCGCATGATATACAACCAAACATGCCTAGAACGAAAGGAAGACAACTGAATCGTCCAAATGCGCCCGCTGAAACCCCTTCTAGATATTGGTGCATAAACTTGTTTTACAACTTCCTGGACCACATGATATCCGAACTGGCCATGCGACTCGTAAAGCCATCGCCTAGATTCAAAGCACAGTCATTGATCCCGTCAATTTGTCAGAGTTGCCAGAGCAACCACAAAAAATATTTGAACCTTTTGCCTGCGACCTTTCGAGTGAGCAGATTGCCATGCAAAATTCTGAGTTGGAAAGATGGACATACCTCTGGGAAGGGATCCCAGCCGATCAAAAGCCAGACAATTTGATAGAAACACTTGATGTCACATCGAGCAGGCTGTATCCGAATATTTACAAGTCCTTGACGACCCTGTTGACAATGCCGGTATCCACCGCAACTGCGGAAAGGTCGTTTAGTTCTCTCCGTATAATTAAGAACTACCTGCGTTCCACTATGTCTCAGGATCGTCTCAGTGCTTTGGCACTAATGTACATTCACGACGACATCCAGATCGATGTACAGGCTGTCATCGACCAATTTGCTGCAACTGGCAGCCGAAAAATCGCTTTACTTTTTTATTACAATTAGATATTAAAATATTATTTAAAAAATTAGGTTTGACTTATTTTTCGGTTTCAGCAACTTCCTTCCATCTCAACTATAACAATTCAGTCTGACATGTTTCATTTGAAACCTGACGCCTTGACCTTTTATCTGTCAGTTCACGACCACATGTAGAGGCCTGGGGTCACGAGGTACAGAGGCCTGGTTTAAAAAATAAACCAATAACCCAATTTTTCTGACAAAACACCTTATAACGCGGATAATCGTCTGCTTGAGGTGATTTCCCCAGTATAAGTGTAGGATTTAGTATATGTCTGGGCTGACTTAACATACATGGGGACAATTATTTCCTTTACACTGGTCCTCGGGGTAATCTTCTTCCCCTAACAAATCATGTCCTGGTATAATCACATGAATTTGATCGCCATAATATAGAGAGTCAAATTATGTAAATGTGCACTTCAATACGAGCTCATTCTCTGTATTAACCTTTCGTCACAAAATGAAATATTTTCTGTAAATATCTTGTGTAACATATGTTTACAAGAAACGTTTTGAACACATGAGATAAATATTTAGGCCTGAAATATAAGAAAAAAAACACTACTGAGTATGCTCCAAATTACTCCTAAAAAACACAAAATATCAAAATTTTCTTGGGGGCTTACGGCGCCCCCCAAACCCCCAAACCGGATTTAGTGGCCCCTCACGTGCGTACCTTTCACAATGCTCTAGCTACGCCCCTGACTTCACGTAATGTATGTGTGTAGTTTTCTTGGTATACAATTTCCTCTTGAAGTACACAGAATTAGACACAGACATTGATCAAAATCTGGTTTTATTGGTAGTAGCATATTGATACATACATTCACAAACGTGTCAAGCATATATTGACGAGATCATTGCCAGGGGTTCAAGCTAGAATCATGTATGTGTAAGGGTGTACATATTTTGGAATATACGAAAGGAACGGTATTTATTAGTAAAAATTACAAAGTTGACGAATTTGACAAATTGTGGACAAATGTACTTAATATCCCTAAAATCCTTATTTTTCTCTCACGTTGCATTGTGTTCTATTGTCTTCAACAATCATCAACAGTCTCTGTCTTAACACCATCGATTAATTCTGCTCAAAAAGTTATAGGTCAATGAACTATTACAAATACAATTCGAAATTATGAATCGGAAACTGTGGCGTCACTCGATTGCAATAATAAGAAGCCGATAATCAGGCAGTCGAACATAATGTTGTATAGGGTACCATATGATAAACGAGATACATCACACCATGATATGACAATGTAATGTGATAAACAGTTCATTCATATGTAAAGCCTGTACGTTATATGATATTTAGTCCATTTAGTTACGATCTTCGGGTCCGAGCAGCCCCCCCCCCCCCCCCTGTGAAAATCCCAAATAATTCCGAATTTATATACACGTTATGTGAATCATATCTATGTCCTGGTAACAATTAATGAAATAATAAAGTTCTAAAATCTGCCACAATGAGGTTGTCTCAAGTATAATTTGCCGTGGTGTCATCATTCATCTATGTTGACGTTACCACGGTGTTGTTTAGACAGGCACAGTTGATGGGCACCTGTTGCCGGATCACCTGGTACACATTGTCGTTAACGCGCTGCAGTCGCGACACCATATTGTAGTAAGACGGCCGGTAACTTTGCCCGCTCGGACACAGGTTGCAGTTACAGGTCACACTCATCGCAGGCGTTTCATGTAGATAATCTCCTGAGTGATTTGTGATGAAGTCAACCTCGGGCTGACAGCCATTTTCATCTTTAGGAAACAGTTTGTTCATCTTGACGGGTGCCTGCTCCAACATACGGCAGTATTGTATATTGCGGATGGTGCTTGTAGGATTACCCATTGTCGTGGACAACGGGGTTGGACCATGAGTTGACTGATCATTCACCGGGTTACCCATCTCATCATACCTCAACACTCGTCCAGCCACATGATTACCATGGTTACGAAGTGACAAGCACAGGCAGATAGCTAGTGCGACTTCTAGTTGCCTGATCATCATGAGCATTCTGAATACTGTGTGTTACCTTCTTTTTATCTCAATGTTTGTTCTTGTCCAGTGTTTTGTCAAAGCTACAGTGAAGGACTGTCCTGTGATGTCTTTTATACCTTTCGTTGGCGTGGGTTAGGTATGATAATTTTACAAACGTAAATGGGGAATTTCTGAATTTGGAATACTAATGAACAATAAAATCACAGGAAATATCAAGCAGAAATGATTTAGATTTAATATGGAAAATGATACACTGTATTATTAATAATTCTGGATGTTACCATTGTATTGTGATATCAGTACATAGAGTAATATCAAACGTATTAATTCCAGTTTCTGTCTTCGAATACATAGGGTCACTTCATGTCGAAATATGGAGTGCTATTATATACAACTAACGTTACAAATGAGGACCAAAGACCTGTTCTACATCTTATAATTCATTCACCGCATTCCATCGTGGGAGTTACTCGCAACATTCTCACACAACTGGAAACTCGCTGGGATATCTCAGATTAGTAATGCTGGGCCTAAATGCATGGCCTAAAAGTTCGATTCGATGAATGAATATTTGCTTACCAAATAATTGTATGATATAAACAGTATGCATATGTGTCAACAACATGCATATTCTGCTGGCGGTGTCACTGCTGGCGGACGTTAAATCTGTCCCCGAGGATACCATCAACTCAGTAGCCTTCTGGCTATTGATTAGGTACTTATGTACTTGTCATATATCTGTTCCATGGGGTTTGTTTCGGATTTCTAAAATATGTTCATAGGTTGTTGGGCAGTTGTATACTAATTCCATCATGTGTACAGTAGAAACAACTACATTTAACACACTGTCTGCCCCTGATGACGCCAGTGTGTCTTTGGATAAACTATTTGGTCGGGCTTTGTTTCTATTGCAAAATGTTGTATTTTACGTTTGTTATTGGCATCATCAAAATCTACTGTATTTGTGGTAATAGATTGATACCTACATTCTATTTGCTCTGGTGCACTTTCCCCCATGACGACAGATTGCTGGTGATGAGATTTTGGTGTACGAAAGACCAATGTTCCTCAGGTATTGTGTAACTTCAGCGTGAGGGAATAATACAATGTTTGATTTCATGTTGCTTATTGAATGAGTGTGGAAAATAGGAACTTGTGAACGGAAAACGAACACTTGGAATCACTTGGAAGTGGCATTTCTACCCTGTGTAATGATAAGAGGAAAAAATCATTTCAAAAACTGCAACTCAAAGTCATCAATAAACTTTCATTTACACAACTAAATTCATCATCGTAACATTCGTGTGTAGTAAGATTCTGTACCATCATTGTATATTGGAGTAATGTAGAATAATTATTTAACAATGTGATGAGGCATTTTATTTCGTTAAATGTTCTGTAATATATATCTATTATCCGATACTATTTTGATAGTAATCTCCAGTGGCAACATTCAGATTTAATTATACATATAATTTTTCCCGACTGACATTACCTGATTCGGTGTCCTAAGTTTTCTTGGGATTTTTGCGTTCAGTGGTATGTTAAATTTGCATAATATCCATGCATTGCATATTTGGACTGCAGAAGGGGCACGAATGTTACCAGACAAAGTATGACACGAGAATACATCACGTAAAGTGCCCATGATATGGGGATATCTGAGGAATATTGACAATTTTTACGCTGTGCACTCATCTGCAGGTGTTTAACCAGCCATGTGCTAATACATTCAATTCAATTCAATTACTTTATTTCCCATTATCACCAGAGTATAAAATATACTTGAATGATCATAGAAGGAAAAAAAAACAAGTCCTGTTCTGAATGAAAGTGGCGCAGTTTAATTTACACTGTAATCACAACGTGACATTGCTTTATCTCGTTGACACTTTATATTGTTCAAATCTTTGAAGCGCCGTGGCTGTGTATATTCCCACTATAATTTTGCTTCAATCCCCGAATTAATTCTTAACGTCAACTTTTCTGCAACTTCACTCTGGAATCAGAGCTGCATAAACACAGATTATGCGTCTTTTCGAATATTGTACTTCCTGCACACGGGAAAAACACTTGTTACATCATATTAATTGGTTTATCCATCACATAACATATCATTATTTATATCCTATGCAAAAAAATTATCAATTTCTATTTTTTTAATATGTTTGAACAGGGATTTATAACATTGCATGCAATATTCTGGGCATTGGATATTTGTAACAAGTCCCTCTGCCATTAGCTTCCGGTGCAAGATATTTCAATTGTTATCAATTGATAACACTTATTGTCCTATACAAAGTAGAAAAACGGCGTTTATATGGTCAGATGTTTAATTTTCTCTTTCTTGTAAGTCACACAAATGTCATGGAGAAATATGAGTGTACAAGAACACGGCGTCAAAAAGGAAGCAGTCATAGCTGATGGATTTGAATGTATATATCACTTAGTCAGTATTATATCACTACTCTATCTGAAATCACTGCTCTGATGTTGCCAAGCTATGTCCGTTACCTCGATGTATGTGTAAACTATTACCTCTTTTAAAAAAAATTCTGTCGCAAAGCAACATAGAATGATAACCTGAATGTCAAAATGACTGAATGTTCATTCAATCATAGTTTTATTGGTCCCGCAATTGTTCATTTAATGCTGTATGTTAGTTAAACCACAGCCAGTCACAGATAAATAGTTATATATATGATTTAAAACAGAGAAACCCCTCGAGTAACATGGGTTTATTCAACATCGTTTTGAGCTGTCGCCCTCGAACATGTCGAATTTAACCCCTTATTGCTCGGGGATTCTCTATTTCGTAAATACCTTTTTTCGTACTACTAAGAGTATTATTTTTCAATAATATACATTCGGAAGGAAACAATACAAGGAGGAAAATGCCTCAACCAGGTTAACCACGTAGCAATTTGCAGTGTAATGTTGCCTTTTGCAATTCATTCTAATTACAGTGTGCATTCATCACTGGACTGTGATGGAGTGTGGAGTGGTCCCTGGTTGACATGCGTGGGACCTGGATACATCACTGACCAGGGAGTCACGTGCGCGACCCATGCCATGACAGGTTATTAGAGTCAGGGTCGGGTGTGCAGTGTGCTATACTGAATGCTTCTGTCGTTTATAGATATCATATATTATGAGGGTAGCTGAGTATTGTTACATGAATTTGTGGGCAATGTGTATTCGATTACTAAATGCACTGTAGATAATGTGGGATATTCCGGTCCAGTATATGTTTAAACTAAGTGCAAATGACTGTGACTTTCTCCATTTGGTGTTGAAAATAACAAACTGGAAAGTTTGACAAACTATCGCACATACTGAATTCTACCAAATAATGTGATCAAAAGAATTCATATATATTCATGTTTCAATTATAATAAATATTATATAAGTGTTTTCATCAAGGTCTTGTCACGAGGAAAGTTCCCAGTGTGGTCGTTTATAGCCAATAGACACATATCATTTTCTATGGATTCCTTTTGAAAACAAATTCGCTATATACGAACAAATCAGTGTCTACATTGTGTGGAGAAACTTTCTCATTGGAGTTGAAAATCGAAACTTCGATTAATTACCACCACTTCAGTTTCGGAAATAGAAGCCTGGTGGCTCAGTAGCGAAAAGTTGTAGTATTTTCATGCACCATACCCTTGATCATGTAGTGTCAATACACGTTATAGTACTAAATAAGGACAACAGTAAAGGTTACAGTATTCTGCTTATGAGCATAAAATGATGGATATGCCCCCAGCCATTCGCTCCTCGAAGACTCATCCATCAAACATCCCTTCCACGCAAAATGGCATCCCACAACTGTGATCAAATATACACGAATAAAAGGTCTTGGGACCTTGGGAAATGACTTCGCTAGCAATATGGTGCTGCTCTAAGTCATCGCACACTTACAGATCGAAACATGTCGTGAAATGGCATTGGTCGAACGTGTTGAGGTTCACCATTGTCTTTTGATGTGTAATGCTATGTTTTGATATTAATAGTTTGTATTATGCAATGTCATGGGTGTGTCTTTTTATGGTAATAATTGTACATGTATAAATGTGTATCTGTAGAAATTCATAAAACCCATACTCAGGTTTCTGATGTTACTGACGTAGGTGTTACCTTCAACAGATACTCAGTAGGCTTGTGGCCTTTAGACCTTTAGGCTTGTGATTGGGTACCGTTAGAGTTGCCATTCGCTTATTTCGTTGGGTTCGTTTGGATTTCAAATTTGTTTAATAATATATCAAGCAGTTATTTTTCAATCAGGTGTACATTAGTGACCACTACATTTGACACAAGAGCTGACCTGCTGGTGTGTCTTTGGATGAAAATATTTGGTCATGCTTGGTCATAAAATGTTTATTTTTATCGTGAAAATCGTACGGAGTTATCATATTGCTCTGGTTGCTTTGCCATGTCAAACTGAATTGGAAACTTGATTTGGATTTATGATTTAAATAGTGAACTATATAAAAAAAATAGTGAATACATTATAAATGACTTGGGCATGGTCCAAATATGCAAAGATATGCGTTTCAAGCGGGAGTGCGGAATCCATTTCGTGAAGAAAAAAATGCCCATACAATTGATTCCCATGCATGCACACACACCTTGAAGATTCACAAATTCAAGCACGTAATACAACCTGTGTATCGTTAGTGAAGACAGAAGTATTCAGTAGGCAAACAAACTCCTCAAGTAATTCACTATGAATGCATGTGGCCAGCCGACACTCACTGGAGAAAAGATATTCTCATTTTCCAAATCCATCATCAGCGCCAGTGGGACGACATATCAGTTTCTGCACGCTCGCATGATGATGGTAGCCTAATGCTCCACTTGCCAGTGTGAATGCTTACTTCAATCATAGTTTTTGATTCCTTCAATATAGATAGCCTACTTCTAATTTATAGTGGCTGATCGTCATAGCTTAGCAGATCTCACTCTCTGAAGCACTATGTATACCGTAGCAAAGGTGGCTGATTACGCATGTTCTGTTAAAGGTTGATTATTATGAAACCACTTACAATCAATAATTGTGTTCAAGGATGGGAAATGATGAGCCTAACCTAACCAAAGCAGATCACAATTCATACAATTCCCTCACAACTGTGTACAAATGATTCTAAAATATATTTGCATAAAGCTGTGTGTGTGTTTGGGTCTATTAAAATTGTACGTGGATGCAACACCAATAGGATGGCTGTAATGGAATGAGAACCTGTCACGTTATTTAATATTATCTGTTTCGCATTACACTTCCGAGGCTGCAGTATTGATTTCTCCTAATTTGAATTAAGCATTCTCGGTATCAACTGCATACTTTGCAGATGTCTTCGATTTTCCTACTTGTACCATTCGCCGACAGCATATTCATTCTGATGAATCCTGAACACTTCCAGGGAAACGCTCCTAAACCGGGATACCATTAATGTCTCGAATATCAATTATTGATCAGGGCCACGGACTTATCCCTAAATTATATGTCTAGTTTGCAAATGTAATTTATATTCTACCGGAGTATAACTACTTAACCCCGTGATCAAGCAAATGTCATTATTCAAGACTTGAAACATGAATGATAATATTTATCTGCCAACTACACTTCAAATGGTATATCTGGACAAACTGATCTACAATCTTGCACAATCTTTAATAGTAAGTCTAGCGGCTTACATTTGTACACCGGTACTCTCAGAAATTGTATTTTGCAATTGAAGAGTTTATGAGTTATATTACTGGAGTATTTCTACTTGTAGTGTTAAAATAATCTGTATGTTTTGAAAATGGGAAAAAAACTCCAAAAAATATGCACTGTAGAAAACAGGTTCAAATATTGTTCCAGGACCAGTCCAGTTTGTATTGTTGTTTGATACTCTTATTCGTATCATTCAACATAGCAATATGATATTCTTCGATACATTCCTTCTGGTAGATAATGATTATAATGACACTACAATGTGGATCTTTGTGTTTCATGCTGAATCGTTTGGAATGTGAAAATGTATAATGCACAGAAAAAGTGACCACCTAAATGATCCCAATATTCACAGAAAAACGAAGAGGCAATGCACAAACAAAAAGTAATTCCAATAAATGTGGTTTGCATTGGAGAGCATGATGGATTAGTGGACTACTTCAAACGGAACAAATATTGTATTGCCATTTGTTTTTTAGGCACATGTATTTTTTCCCAGATTTTGAGTTGAGGTATTCGATCACTCCTTGTTCCTAGACCCAGAAAAAACACTAATATATAATATTCATGGTCTTAAATAACATGCGTTACAATTATATCATTCTTCTTTACACATCATTGGGAAAATAT
Organism: Terebella lapidaria; assembly: GCA_949152475.1. Taxonomy (NCBI): domain Eukaryota; kingdom Metazoa; phylum Annelida; class Polychaeta; order Terebellida; family Terebellidae; genus Terebella; species Terebella lapidaria. The sequence continues at coordinate 39,071,362 of OX424556.1, forward strand.
TAACCACACACACACACCAGCAATCTTGTTGATTCACATACTGGCTATTTCTTACAGTCAGTATAACTTACTCGGAATTATTGTGTAGACATAACATTTGACTGGGATACCTTGATCTTCTATACATCAACATCTCGTCATTACTCAACTAAAAGATTATCTGTCGTCGTTTTGGAAGGTTTGTTGTCCAGTACCAACAGGATATGGCTTGTAATAACAGATTTCGCCCGCCAATACTCAATTTCCAAACCGGGTTAGGATGGATGGTTAACGCTCCGTGACAGGAGATTTGAGGGGGATCCAGCGGACAAACGGGTGGTGATATGTAATATTAAACGCGATTCTGCATGATGGTTCTATGTCAGGGTCATTGCTTCGAAGGTCAGCATATTGGAGGCTGGCATTGGCGTTAAAGATACTGAAGGGATGGGAGTGTGAAGGAAAGATTCAACGTATCTTGACGTACGTTAATTTTACCTCTATCGTGTAATATATCAGTATTTTTATGGATGTGTTGTATAATCGTATGATCCGGGTTAGGAAGATATTGTAAGGGACAAACGATGAATCATCGTTGTATTTATATCGCACTATGGCATTGGCATAAATGTGCATTTGCATTTGGGATAATGTGCATTCGAGATTGAATGTGCCGCCAGAGTTAACAAATAATTTTTACCTACCAAAAACATTTCATTGAATGTACATCGTTAATGATAAGTGAAGATTTGACGATACTTACTAACGTTTGAACAAACACAACATGCCTAGATATTTCCTCATACACATTAAGTTTGTATTGTGTATTTACAAACATAATGTGTAGCAGGCTAAGTGTTGTTAATTATTGATTATTAGGTGTTAAGTGTTGAATGCGATGAATAATTGGCAGATATGTGAACCAGAATTATTGAATGTATTTCTCTTGGATATTGGGGATAAATGCACAAGAAGAAGGGCAATTGTGATCAAAAGTGCCACAAGAATTGTCACAAGAAATTTTCCTGACCAATGCAGTTGGCCAAATGTAAGTGTTCACAGTCGCAGATTTTGCAATAGTTACTCTCACTGCAGTAATCACAATATGTCGAGATATTTCTTGTTACACACGTTTCATATTTCCGCTGTGTATAATTCCTTATTATACTCTATAGCCTTCATATTACTGCTGCCTTCGAAGACATGACACATCAGGCAATGCATGATTGGCCAACAATATTGCCACGGATCCCATAGATTATCTGGTTGTTTACAAATCCAGTTATTAGATAGACATACGAAGGTTACTCCCCGGAGTGGGTATAGTATTATAGATTTTGATGTGAAAATTCTAACTAAATTTACAGGTAGAAACCAAATATGAAATGAGTATGAGCAATTTTATGTTGTAAAGGTCTGTTGAAATGTAGTGTTCACAATTTTAGGAGTTAACCAACAGCCTGAGATCTTTATTGTATTCGTATATTATATAGCCGTATATTGGCAGAAAGCGAAAAATATGCAATGATGGCCAAAAGGCATTTCACCTGAGTGGATTTCCCATTACGGAAATTATTATTGATAATTTTCCTGTGAATTTTTTGTTCAATGGCTAATGAAATTTAGCATCTATCAAATAGCAAATTGAATCACATTATTTTGTTCAGAATGTCATGATGTATGCTATATTCATTTCAACTGAAACCAAAACTTGTATTACCAGAAACTGTACTACCGAGGATATGGAGATGTTGTAACGTTCCCCCTCAGAGCATTTAACCGCAGCCACCGGGATGACGCAGCCAATAATCATTACTGTTATTCAAATTGAATGGGCCTCAGTCAATGCTCTTCAGTTTCTGTGTGAGAACAATTGGTGAATACAGAAGCGAACATTACAAAATCATGATGCAAATCCTATCATACATGTGATAAAGGACATACAAAATAATTCCTGGTCATTCCTTTCATTAGCCAAGAGATCCAATGAGGATATTAGTATCAAAACTCAAAAGCCAATGCTAGGTGCTAAACAATAACAAACCTGAGATAGATACGTATTCCAATATCAGTGTATAAACGCCACTTATTCTTTGAGGACTTAAAGTACTCACCACGGCCATTATGGACGTGTCGTTTGGTGTCTGTGGTGCAGAGCCAAAAAAAAACGATACAGACTTGTTACACATGGAAGAACTGATATGTACCATATTTTGTGATATTTTGGTGCCAATACTATGCAAAAATATGAAGGATTTTAACCAGAATAATGGCGACAGTAAATGTTTCGGTGTTGTGCTCATAAGTATGAAATCATTTGATGGAAATGCCCTCACCATTTGCCCCTGCAAGACTCATTCATCAAACACCTATCCATTTTTTTATGCTATCCGCTAACTGTGATCAAATAGACGTGGGTAATAAGCCTTCAGAACACGGGATGTGCTTTCCCCAACAAATATAATCTTATGGGTCCGTGTATATGCCGTTCAATCGCTTACCGTTCATTGCACGGTAAACGAAATACGCGAAACAAACTATATTGCGTTTTCCGCATTCAAAACGGTAAACGAAATACGAAATATAAACTCCCTTCCATTAACATACACCAGAATTTGCATGCACTTGCTTGAAGACAGTTGCAGGGTCGTAATATTAGATTACGAACAGTGAGTGTGCGTGGGATGGGGGCAATTCAGTTTGCTAGGACATGGAGTTCTTAGGGACGCTGGAGGCAATTACTGCAATTATAATTAATTTCATATCTCAAAATTTTCCCCTTGATTTCTTATCGAATCTTAAAGTTTCTCAGGATATCGACCAGGTAGTATGAGGATTACCAGAACATCGACGCCAGGGATTTAATACGTCTTAAACTATGTATGTATGTTTGAGGGTAAACATAACTGTCTCGTGCTTCTTATCCAATTTTTAACAATTTAAAATGATAAAAAATAACCACTTTGCAGATATGTTTGGGTTAAGAATACACATACGAACGATTTGTGCATGTCTGTGTATGATTTGATATGGTATTATTTTCCGGTAGGCCTACGTATGATTCATTCATCCAGTGAAAGTAATTTACGTTTCCCACTGCGTCGTCTACGGCATTTTCTAAATCGTCATCAGATACAAACTTGGAGGAAGGGTGTATATCATTCTCCTTGCAAAACCTGCGCACACTCATCGCAGACAATCCACGGGTATTTGCTGCAGTGGTATTTAGTTCCAGCAGATCATGAGAAATTGTGTCATAAGTACATCCCTGTTTTATTTTATCGATAATTATATCGGCGTACATATCTAAATTTGCCATAATTTATACCTGCGCGCACGTGTTATTGCCACATAGAACATTGAATACAAGAAGACAGCCGACTGAGGCGCCACTCGTTCACCATAGCACATTCAGCCCGTGCCGATATAGCCTATAAATATGGTATACCGTGTACCGTATCAAGTGCAAAAAAGAAAGTTTGCAAATATCTTTTTTTTCTTATATCGTTTACCGTTTTGAATGCGGAAAACGGAATGTGGTTTGTTTCCCTCATTCCGTTTAGGCCTATACCGTGCAATGAACCATTTTGCAGGCCTATTTCGTTCATCGTTTTGAGTGTAAAAAAAGGAATGAAGTTTGTTTTCCGTATTCCGTTTACCGTTTTCTGTACGAAAAACGGAATGTAGTTCGTTTTTCGCATATCATTTACCATTTTGAATGCGGAAAACGAAATGTGGTGTTTTGCTCGTATTTCGTTTACCGTACAATGAACGGTAGACGATTGAACGGCATATACACGGACCATTATGGACTTGAATTTTGTATTTATTATAATGTGTGATTTATATATATTTTTGTTTTATTTTTTTAATATTTTTTCATGTTGTATTAGTAGATTTCCAGAGATATCCATTATATGGTTTACTTGACCTAAAATTAATCTTACATGAAGTAGCTGGTTTTCAATATCGATCCGAGTTGAAACATGGATTTGGATTTCGGTTGTAGTGCCATTTATTATGGTGACCAAGGTATCATGCAGGGAAAATCAATTACATAAATGAAAGACAAATTACTTTCAGCCCCAAAAAAGCTCATCATTAATTACACTCCATATAAACCTGCACAGATCACCAGGTCATAGGTGAAGTGAACAGTAAAAATTAGCCCAATGGCTAAGAAATGTTAACGGATAATACATGTTTATATACATGTATTCAAATTCAAGATCACGACAATATTCAGCATTTATAACTTCCTTCATGTCCACAATTATTTGCTAAGCTGTAAATTCAATATTCAGTAAATTCAATAGCCATTTTGTGATGTGTCAAATTCAAGGTCATGACAATATTCAGCATATATCGTTTCCTATATGTTCACAAATGATTCCTAAGCTGTAAATCGACAATAAGCGAGATATTCTAATTTTTTTGCTCTGGCCTTGAAAATAAGGTCAAAGGTCAAATTCAAGGTTATGATAATATTCAGCATATATCGTTTCCTATATGTTCACAAATGATTTTCAGGCAGTAAATCGATAATAAGCGAGATATAATTTTTTTGCTCTGGCCTTAAAAATAAGGTCAACGGTCAAATTCAAAGTCATGAAAATATTTAGCATATATCATTTCCTATATATGCACAATTGATTCCTAAGCTGTAAAGTCGATAATAAGCGAGATATTAGCCATTTCGTCCTGTGATCTTGAAACTGAGGTCAAAGGTCAAATTCAAGGTCATCAAAATATTCGGCATACATCATTTCCTATACGTCCACAATTTAGTCCCAAGCTGTTTACAGTATTATTTAAGAAAAATGAAATACCTCCCTCTTAAAATATTTTAAGGCATTTTTGTGCAAAATGTTAGATAAAAATGTAGACGGACGACGACGACGGACGCAACGTCATGCCAATAGGCTATCGGCCGAAGTGGAATACTTGTTATATTTTTGTTGCAACTTCTAATTTACAGTGGCTGATTGTTACAGCTTAGTCTGATTAGGAAACGTATATTCTGCTGGCATTCATATGAGCAATATTATGGATATCATGAAACCACTTTCAAGCAATATTCAATTCCTAATGTTGACAAAATGAGTCATGGCAAGTAGATGTTCTTCTGGTTGTCTTTGAACAATCAAACTCAAAGTACACGCAATTACAGGAGCAATTCCTTGAACAACCGGGTCATCAGAAAGTTCCATAATATAGTTTATTATGGCGGGAAGCTCGTATCCCCACGTCCTTACGTTTGTACCATGTGCTTTCCCGTTCCAGAATTTTCACATCCTTGATGTGGATGGAGTGTCCAGCGTTGTTGGAGTGTTCGTGTACTGCCGAATTAGCATCCTTCTCCTGGTGTTCCTTGATACAGACGCCCACTGACCACATCCGTTGATCACATCCGCCACAACATAATGTGGTACACCACTTGTCCTTTGAAGTTTTATCCTTGGGGTTGCACCTCAGAGTGTTGATGTGCTTGCGGTAGATGTTAACACTGTACTTTTGGAAAGTCCTAGCCAGTTGTTCCAATAGGTTTTTAATGTACGGAATACCTATCGTGGGGTGGATTTTTTTCTGAACTTAGTGGTTGGGTCCCGTTTTAGTTTTGGTGTCTTTGAGCAGATCTTGGATTCTGATGTCATAATCCTTACTGTTTAGAACCACTGTGGCCCTCCCTTTGTCCGATGGTAGAATTTTGATGTTACTGTCTTGCTTCAGGCTTTGTAAGGCTTTACGTTCCATCAAAGAGACGCTGCTAACGGGCCTTTAGTTTTGTGTTTTTGAAGAATTCGATTCACGTCATTACAGTCCGCCACGTCCGCCAAGAACGGTCCGCCACGTTCTTGTTTGTGAGCGAGTGACACGCGTACTCTGTGTTGGCCACTATCTCATCGAGCCTTTTGATTTGTGGGTACCTATGTAATTGTTATACATTAAACCGAGCATATTGGGTTTGCTTCGGATTTCCAAACTATTTCAATATGTTGTTAAGCAGCTGTATACTAATTCTATCATTTGTGATATAGAAACAACTAGATTGTTCACACTGTTGGCCCAAAATGACGCCAGTGTGTATTTGGATGAAATATTTGTTCGGGTTTTATTTTTATTTTAGGTTTGCTATTGCCATCATCAAAATCTTAGTGTGTTGCTGGCAATACGTTGATACTTACATAAAACCTGGATACCATTAATGTCTCGTATATCAATTAGTGAACAGGGACACGGACTTACCTGCTGATTCTATGCGTTATGGACAAACGTGATTTATGGTTTACTGGAGTAGAAATACTCAACCCCATGATCATGAAGTAATTATTATTCATGACCTGGAGATTAATGGATATCTGCCAACTGCACTTCAAATGGTTTAGCTGGACAAATTCATCTTCAATGTTTTCCGGTCTTTGGTAAATCAAGCCGCTAGTGTCCACTGATGTGCTTGGAAATTGTATATTGCATTTGGAGAGTTTATGAGCCATTATAGATGAACATTTTCTAGTCATATTGTTAAGATAATCAGTTTATTGCTTTATTTTCAAAACAAGAAAAAGTGCTGTGTTCGCGCTGATGTTTTGGAATATAAACGTATTGGAACACAGTGGGACATACCAAAACCTTAACATATTCCTTTAATAAAAGTACTACAATCTCAAGATTTGAGATCGAGATTTATTATTCATTATTATTTAAGAAAAATGAATTGCCTCCCAAAGAGACATCGGACAGAATGATGGATTAGTAATCCACTTCAAACTGACCAAACAATTTACTGACATTTTGTTTTTTTAGAACATGTAGTCTTCCCCAAACTCCGAGTCGAGACAGTCCCTTCTCATTTTTAGAACCAGAGAAAATACAAATATATTATATTGATAGTCCTATTTAAATAGTACACGTTATAATCATAGCCTTAGTATGATGCAATAATTGGAGGAAAAAAGTATCCATTCACACAAAACACTTCTGATAATCAACATAACTGTGCTTTCATATGCACATCACATAAAACTATGGCTGGGCAACCTTGATCTTCCATACATCAAAATCTCGTCCTCAGTCACCCAATACTTCACATGACGCCGGTGCAGTGGAGGGGGAAGAAACACTAATACAAACGGGATATGCCTCGTATTAACAGATTTTGTCGTCCAATATCCAATTACTGAGCACCGTTAGGATGGATGATTAACGCTCTGTGACCGGAGACTTGTGGGAAAGGGGGTTGTGCAGGATCCAACGGACAAACAAGTGGTGAAATGTAATATTAATCGCAAGTTTGCAGTATGATACCTTTCCAGGCACTGCTTCGAAGGTCAACTTATTGGACGGTGGTGCTGAGGAAATGGATACTGAGGGTATGGTGGTGTGAACGAAAGAGTCGACGTCTCATGGCGTGATTTTCATCCATATTTTGCAATATATCAAATTTCTGGATGCGCTGTGTGATCCGGGTTGGAATGATATTACTTCAGCCAGACGATGAATCAAAATTGTGTCCGTATTGGTCTGGGACACTGGGATAAATGCATGGGGTAATGTGCAGTTGTGACCAAAGGTGTCGCAAATCATTCTTCCTGGCCAATACAGTTGGCCAGATATTCCCGCTTACACAACTATGTTCGTATTATATTTGAGTGGGTAAATAAAGTATCTGTTTATCGTGAGGTATGTCACTGTCAACAAGTCCTAAACTACCTGTCCTCTTCCATAACGAATTTTAGTCATTTCTTTTTTAAGGTAGTATAGCTCGTAGCTCATAGCTCGTGTATTACTGCTCTTCTCCATGCATGACACATTATGCTACCAGGCTTGGCATTACCAGCTAACACTGTCATGTATCCCATGTTTTAGATGGACCTTAACAAATACAAATCTGCTTGTGTGAACAATCAACTTTCATGGATGCTCTTTCCCAAATCTACTTTGTTCCTGTTAATCTTTTTTTACGTTATTATTGACCAAAGAGGTGTTTGCTGCCGTAATTTGTGAAAGTTGGACAACTTTTAAGGACATTTGTAAAAGGTCAATGAGGCAAGTAAAATCTGCTATCGAAAGCTGGCAACACTGTTTTGGCTGTAAACATGACGTCATTTGTCTGTTTTTCTGGCGTTGATCAATAAAATTAACGACATTGTTGATTGCCGACATTTAATGCAATTGGGGTAACATTTATCCCCAATTACATAGCTGCCCCATGTTGAATGAGTTCACGACATGCCCTATTACAAAAATATTATTTTCAAACCTTACCTACGGTGGCTCCTTACCGCCAATTATATCCGTGCATTTCTCACCCCGTCTATATTTATCACCTCACAATATTCACCGCGTTTATAATGTCCACCCCATCTATGATTATCACCTCACATTATTCACCGCATTTAAAATTTCCACCCCATCTATAATTATCACCTCACAATATTCACCGAGTTTATAATATCCACCCCATCTATAATTACCACCTCAGAATTATCACTGCGTTCATAATTTCCACCTCGTCTATAGTTATCACCTCACAATATTCACCGAGTTTAAAATATCCACCCCATCTATAAAAATCACCTCACAATATTCACCAAGTTTATAATATCCACCCCATCTATATTTATCACCTCATAATTTTCACTACGTTTATAATTTCCACCCCGTTTATAAATACCACCTCAGTATTATCACCGCGTTCATAATTTCCACCCTGTTTATAATTGCCACCTCAGAATTATCACCGTGTTCATAATTTCCACCCCATTTATATTTATCACCTCACAATATTCACCGAGTTTATAATATCCACCCCATCTATAATTATCACCTCACAATATTTACCGAGTTTAAAATATCCACCCCATCTATAATTATCACCTCACAATTTTCACCCCGTTTATAATTTCCACCCCGTCTACAAGGGTGGAAATTATAAACGCGGTGATAATTCTGAGGTGATAGTTATGAACGGGGTGGAAATTATAAATGCGGTGAATATTATGAGGTGGTAATTATCAATGGGGTGAGAAATACACGAACGTAATTGGCGGTAATGAGCCACCGTACTTACCAGAGCATAAGACATAAAATTTTTATTTTGGCATTTTGATCATTGAGTATACAGTTGCATATTTATATATTTTGTGATAGACTCTAACATCCCTCTGTTGCCTTGTTACGCTATTTACCTCGTTCAGTTCGAATACATTCAAAGTGTATTGGATACTAGTATCAAGGAAACAGAAACGAGGATATGGGGAGATTGGCGTCATGACCTTGCATGAATAGATTTAATTTCGTGGTGCTTCAACTATTCACTATACCCATGATTATCATACCGCTAGTCACTCTGGGCAAAAAACACACACAAGAACATGCATGCACACTTCTAACACGTATGGATTAAATTGCAGTGTTGGTCTAATGGTGCCGATACTATACGGGTTTCTTTTCAATCTGTCACTGAAATGATCAGACAGTAAACGTTTCGGTATTATGCCTATGAGGATGACATCATTTGATGGATATGTTCTAAACCATTTGCCCTTCGAAGACCCATTCATCAAATGCCTTTTCTACACGTATGCCATCCGACAACTCTGATTAAATAGAAAACGAATAATAAGCCTTAGGAACATGGGATGTGCTTTCTCCATCGATGTCGTCCAGCTTCAATCAACACATTTTACAGAAACGCGTCATAAAAACTGGAATTGATTGAACATTTGGAGGCGGATGTTTTGCATATGCAATGCCATATTTTTAACGTTTGTTACCCTGTGTGAATGGTATGCCTTGTACAATGTATAATAGAAATATGAACTTGAATTGTGTCAGTAGAAGCTAATAGAAACCCATCCTATGGTTCTAATATTAATGAAATGAGTGATATCTGTCCGAAGAATAATCTAGTACTGCGCTGACTGATTGGCAATATTCAGCTGTTATTAAGAATGGTAGATACTACCAGAACTTTCATTGAAGTTTTTCATTGTACTGTATTCGGATTTCGGTTTGGTACCATTTATCATAAAGGCCAAGGTATTACACAGGGTTAGAACAAAGTACATAAATAAAATAAATGTTACCTTCAGCGTCAAATGTCCTATCATTATTGAACAGCAATTCAAATATACGTACAAATCACTAGCAAATCGTGTAAAATATGACTGAAAACAGATGAATGGTTTATTTTTTTATGCATAGCAACCATATCATATTTAGTTATAAGCATGCAAAAAGATTTCAACTTGTATGGTAGCTGAGGAGACAAGCACTTATCGAATAATTCAAGATCAATAGACATGAATCGTTGACACTGAAGTTACTCGAGAAATGACATTCCTATTCTTCCAAAGCCATCATCAGCGCCAGTGGGACCACATATCAGCTTCTGCACGCTCGCATGATGATACGATCACAGGCTCAGTCCGTCAAAGCCTAATGCTCCACTCGCCAGTGTGAATGCGTAAATCAATCCGCGTTCTTCAGGGTGTCATTTGCGGTGTTGCAGTGGCGACACCAGTGACAGCGGGCTTTGATTTTTCCACTTCAGCGTTGCCATTTCTGTAGCTGATCGTTACAGATTAGTCTCGTTCATTTTGAATTTCAATGCATAGAAAGGAAATTGGCAAACCGGAAATACATGTGTCATGTGAATATTTCAACTGTGATCTTAACACGTTTTTTCTGTTCTGTTTGAAATTCTTATGGGTAGGTATGATTATTACGAAACCACATGTGCTCAATCGATGTGTTAATTATGATGGAAATGTTAGCTTCCTCAAATTGTACTATGAAAAAGTGCAGTAATTGTTCTACACAAATTGCTATACGAAAATACATGTGAAAGTATGTAAAATAATACATGCATCTGCTGAACGAAATTAACCATACATCAATGAAAATATTACAACTTAAAATAATGTTGTTTATCACAGTAATCACAGTATAATTTCCACACAACTGTGGTCAAATGTTTTGGTCTATTCTTAGTGGTATTTATACGTCCATGCAATACTGTTATAATGGCTAACACAGGGGTGATCCATTCTGAAGGGAGTATACATTGACAATGTGTCAGATTATTGCGATAAATAATAAACCTGTCATGGCACTTGTCCGTTTTGAATTACACGGCCGAAGCTATTGTATTGATTTTGTTCTGTTTGAATGGCATGCTATGGTGCCACTGGATTTGAAATATCCTGTCTTTTTGACAGGCATTTATGTGAAACGTTTTGTATCTCCAAGATAAATGTTAGGCCATAAATCTAGCGTGATTGTTTTGAATCTCTCACAACAGATAGCTAGGAGACACACGATGCACAATCAATCACATTGAAATTAGATGTATTGTATATTTGTGATTTCACATTTGCATCCTTGTTGGTCACATGCATGTGTTTATCTGCGAATACACAATATATCGTGTAGCATATGCACATCTCGAACCCAAACTATGGAAATGTTCTGTTGATGTGATATGTGTTCTAGAGATAATTCTTTAATTTTTTCACGAATTTATGTGCAGAGAATAAGTTGGCACACGATTTTAAAGTGGTTCGACATGTTGTATTCACTTTTGTTTAAGTAAATTGCAAAAACCCTAACTCTATTCCCAGAGAATTTATTCATGGCCACCATGCTACTTACGTCTGTAAATACCGTTAACCTACTCTCATGACGATTATTAGGCCCCATATCATCTTGATGATTAGTAAATATATAAAATGTTGTTAATTCATGTTCCGGACCACACCTTATACGAACCTGCTGCCGATTATCTGCCTTCACACTTGTGTACTACGATGATCACTACGTTCAAGGCTTGACGACTTGGCATGTTACCTGATTAGAATAAAAATGTGAGAAGAAATGAAGCCTGTGGCTATTAACGGTGTTTCGTGCAGGTAAATTCCATCCTGTCATGGACAATACAGTTGTTCATATTTCAGATAATGGCGTTCAAAGAATTATGTTATACACACATGGAAGTATTTAGTAAGAAATACGAATCAATACATAGAATAGTGACTGTATAAGTAAGACACTAGAGCTGACCACAAGCTCATGCAGTTTGTTATACTTATAAATTCTTGTTGTAAGAAGTGTTAAAACTGAACATGAAAAAACGTGCGCTTGTTGAAGGCCGCTTGATCTAAAATCTGAGAAATCGCCATGCTTACTGATCCACTGAATCGATGAGGTTAGTGATATATATATGTGTAACAGCAAGAAGTTAAAAATACAATATACAATTAACTGAGAACTTCAAACATTTCATACTTTCGAAAATGTTCATTAGAAATATCTTGTAATTTTCATGGATTTACCAAATACCTTTTTACCCCCAAGTGATCATGATGAAAGTTATTGAATAGATAGTACATCTCCAAATGAGTCAACTTTCTTTTGTGTTTTAGAGTGATTGTCTACCAACAGGCTTTTGCATGTCTCAACACCTGAACATTTTGGCAACATTACTAGCCACAAACTTCCCTTCCGTCTCGGGTCACTTATTCTAATGGTTCATAAATAACAGATTTCAGTCGATGCCTGGGCATCTGAGTGTCGCTCGGAACCGATGCTTTAAAGAAGGAAACTGGAACATCCGTTTGGACGTGGAATACCAGAAGACCTGCCGAAAAGGCGACGTTATAACACCCTCCCTCACAGAAAGATTGAGCCTGTCTCGGTGACTTTCATTGATTTCTTTGTTCCGTACCCCAGCCCCTGTGATGAACCCTAGTCATGAAGTACACCTCGAAGACAATATTATTGATGCTTAAAGTATTTGCGTTTCTCCAGCATGTGGAAGAGCCATAAATGACTCACTATCCCGTTGACTTTTGACCTTTTTACGGGTGGTGAGAAGCTCAATGAACATTAACTTTGGAGAAATAAACATGGAACCAAGTTGACCTCGGATGAGGATGGGTCAACTTTTTGTTATTCATAAAAAATACCCATGATATGTGGGTGTGGACAGTGGAGTCACCAAACGTGATTTTTCCCTCTGTTATTTTGTCAACATCCTAAATGCAAAAGCTGTAAAGCTGATGCAAAGAACAAAATAATATATATTTATATATGGGTCAAACTGAAAAGGACTCAGGAATGGTGTAATGAATGTATTCAGATGGCTAAAGTATATAAATTTCATATTAATTTCATGTTCCTTCATTATTGTATATAATAGAAAAGCTGTTTATCACAATTTATATCACATTCCTAATCATCATAATTTCTCTGTCACCATGATTAAACATGGATAGAATGTTCGATCCATCAACAAATCGTTACCGAAAGACTTATTCAGTTCACGCATTCATCACATCAACAAATCCAACACTTTTCTCCCATTCAGTCCTTGTCTTTATCCATTTAGTTCTGTTACAGGGATAGATCACAATGTTACATAGGCCGGAACGTCTTTTTGACCACACCAGGTGTCAGAGGTGAGATTACGAGGCCATCAGCAGTCGGCTCAGGATACACAGTGCCAGTGAATTGATCGTTAGAAGGATATCCGTCTTCTCACTTCATGCTCCATTGATTTCACGGCCCATTATCAGCCGTCTTGAGCCGGGTACCAACGCGGATAGAATATGAAATGTGATCGGCCATCATGGAGCAGACATAACACCACACTGAGTCCGGATTAGTGTTTCCATTTAGAGTGGGCCTTGGGACAACACCGAAATGAGACTAAAACTAGCTTCTAGACAGTTGCCGGTCGGCTTCGTCTGTCAAAGCTGTGGGAATTGCATAACAAATATTTCCCATGATTCACTTTTCATTCTCCCGCTGTACTCCGCATGGAAATGAAATTAATCAACGAGATCAGTCCTATCTCTCCAATGTTTTCTAGTTCATTTCGGACAACCGAACGTACATTGCATGAGAAAATATACCATAAAATGAACATGAAGACCAAACATAAGAGAATACTATCATCTTTGCTCTCTTGAACCAAATATGTGCTGTAATGTCATAGAGCATTGATCTGGACAATGGCTAGACATAATAGTTCGAACATCAGTTATGTGGACGATCCAACTGAGATTGCAGACAATCTTCTACACATAACGGGGTTCGTCTCTTTCACTGAACAATACAAACTTGATCGGTTTCAGCTTAGGTATTCCTCGGAAACACCTACATGCAAAACCAAGATATTCAGTATGTATTTTCGTGGAAATAGTACTGACCTAGTTGTAAAATATTGCTAAAGGACGAAACTCAATAAGTTTATTGTTCTTCATACCATTGATAAATATGTTGTGCATGACTGCTATTGCCAACCAACTATTTTAAGTTGTGTATAACTGTTACAGTATATATGCCATGTTTGGTAGATAACATGATAAATTTGGTAAATGCTTCAAATTTTCAAATTGCTTCAGTTTTTTTATGTGTATGAATGTATGTATGTCATGTTTGGTAGACATTATGGTAAATGGTAAATTTGGTAAATGCTTCAATTTTCAGAAACCAATTATGCCTTACAAATAGGCATCAGATGAAACAACACAACAGTACCACTGATTATAAAATGTCCCTTTATTATTCCCTGCGCTTCCTGTCATCAAACCCTAGCAGTGGAAGAAAATGCGTGATAGCCATTTGCTTTGCCCCGGACATATTTTGGTAGTAGAATTTCTTCGGGTGCTGATGCTTGCTGGCAGGAAGACAGGCGGTGGGGCTATGGGACTTTACATGGGTGGTGTCCCCTCTATATGTTGGTAAGAAGCAGTAGCAACGCTGCAAGAGACAGTTGCATATTTTCCCATGGCTTTGCAATAAGCAAAAAAAAAAAAAAACGCTTGTACCCAGTGCATGATTGTCTCTTGGTAATTGCAAGTCCTTAAGTGAATATTGGCAATGTGGAGGATATTGCACATATTAACCAACGATATTAACTTCGCTTCGCCAAGTCACGGTGGTACACGAAAATGTTGTGTAATATCATTAACTAAATCTACCACCTAGTAACAACCAAATATCTCTCAGACATTAAATTTCTCATGCTGAATTAAATGGTAGCATTTCATATTCCTGTCAGTGGCATTTTGACCCATCTTTTCCGCATGGATTAGAGTGAATACATCGTGCTTTACTATGTCTCAAACCTAGGCGTTTCGCAAAATATCCCACAAACTTCCTCTTCGCTCTCTGATCACTTAATCTAATAGTTCATAAATAACAGACTTCAGTCGATGTTGTGGTATTTGAGTGACTCTCTGAACCGATGCTTGAAAAAGGGAGAGTGGAGCATCCATTTGAAAGTGGATTAGTCCAATAGCAGCCGAGGAGAGGAGTTTATATCTGTCCTAATCCACAAAAAGATTGAGCCTGTCTCGGTGACTTACACTGATTTGTTGTTCTTTCACTGATTGGCTTTGATGACCTTTATTGATGAAGTACACCTTTGAGACAGAATATTATTGATGCCCAAAGTATTTGCTTTTCTCTATCAGTACCTTGCTATCTCGTTGACTTTCGGCCTTTTCTTGAGCTAGGATTTCCAAGAAAAATGACTTGAGAGAGAGGTGGACAGTCATGATCAGCATCGATTGCTGACGTCAAAAGAGGACGAGTGCACACGGACACTGTAATAAGCTTATTTCTACACCAATAAGGCCAATACATCTACACCAATGCATCATCCCATACTTTGGTCCTATTCCCCAAAATTCATCTAGCTCTCATCAGTGTCGCGCAGATCGCTAATTATGGTAATACTTGGTATATCATTTCCATACAAATATGGCCACTCAATATTGTGTTCGCATTAGAAAATTTAGTGCCATTCATATTCAAAATATTGCAATTTTGAGGAGACGTCTGTGTGAGAATAAGACACGGAGACTAAATATTGATGAAATGTTTGATATATCAACGGATTCTCACCAAAAGATTTTTTTTTCACTCAGAGGACCTTATCATCACAATATACAGCAGTTTTACAATTTTGCTATTCGTGCCAATGGTTGTGTTACATACTACGGGACGTTGCGCCGACCACACGCAGTGTCAGAAATGATAACACGAGGCCTAATCAGCAGTTGGCTCAGGATTCACAGTGTCAGCGGATTGATCACTACCAGGATATCCGTCTTCTCACTTCATGCTCCATTGATTTCACCGAGTATTAGCAGCCGCCCTGAACCGGGCGCCAACGTTCAAAGAATACAAAATGTGAATGTTCATCGCGGAGCAGACAGCACCACACAGAGTCTGGATTAATGTCTCTATTTGAAGAGAAACTAAAGGACAACGCGGGAATGAGAGGATAAAACTAGCTTCCAGACAGGGAAATGTTGCCGGTCCATTTCGCTTATCAGAGCTGTGGGAATTGCGTCAAAAATCGTTTAGCACAATTCACTTTTCTTATGCCTGGTGTGTTCCACGTGGTTCCACAAATTAATCACCGACATCGAATTTTTGTCCTGTCTCCGACAATGCTTTCTAGTTCATTTCAGGGAACCGCACGTACATTGCATAAAACCAAACCATAAAATTACACATATAAATCGAACATACGAGGATATATCATCTTTGTTCATCTTGAACGGAAGAGGTGCTGTAATATAATATAACGTTGACGCATAAATTTGAAATCTATATTGGAAGAAATTATTTGGCCACGGTGTCCAGACTTGGACATTGGCTAGACACAATCAAAATATGTCTGAATACCAATTTCTGTGGATGGTCCAGCTGAGATTGCAGACAATCTTCTCCACTGTAATGGGTTCGATTCTTCCACAACACAATACAAATTTGAATGGTTTCAGCTTAGCTATTTCTTGAAAACACCCTGGGCCTATTTCACAAAGAATCTATAATCACTTCAGCCAATTAAGTTTGGATTTTGCGTACTAAACTTCAATGTTAAATGTTAAATGTTTATTTGACTATAATAGTACATTTAGATTTTTAAAATATGCCCCAAGTGACCGTTCAATTGCAAATTCAAGATATTCTGTAAGTTGTTTTTTGGAGAAGTATATTATGGCTATTTGTATTGTATGGCCCAAAGGACGAAACTTAATAAATGTTCACACGAACTTTTTGATATATCAGTATTAGAAAGCATAATCTTTCATGACGTCAGCTTGATATTTATCATGCCACACTACTCCCACACTGAAACCAATGTCAACAACATTGAACAGTGCAAAACAGGGTGTCCGTGTATGCACAAATGCCCTTACATCAAGCAATTCGTTGAACGACACTTAACATGGCCGTTTTCCATTTAGTGCAATTCCAGAAAATTCATACACATAGCTTTTAAATGCAACAGAATTTGAAGTGAGTAAACGGTCATCCCCTCATCAGCATAGCTTTCGTATGGACACGAAAATTGCACAGGAACCCTCGTGTCAATTTCCATGGGGTTGCAGCATATTTTCTGACGCATAAAACAAACGAATTCATCATGATAAATAGCATAGATAGCATATAACGGAACCAACTGTTTACGAAATTAGGTTTTTTTTGGTTTCCAATCTTTTTTTTCACAACTGGTTCCTCCCTCCCCCACCAGATTATGGGTTCTGCAACTAATTTATGTGATTATATTGTATTATCTTCTTCTTTATAGAACAAAAGAATCTAAGACCCCAAATCCTAGTGTTAAAGCAGCTGCCTAAGCTACTTGTATGTATGCAATAATACAAAATCACGGAAGGCTCTGATACCATCAGTAATATGATAATGTGATTATGCTAGTCATAAGACACTTGAAATAAAGCCTCATTTACCAATCATATGACACAAACAACAACTGACGCTAATCAAGGTGAGAGTCAAAGCCCATGAGTTACTACATACCTTTTTTATTATTTGTGAAATGTCAGTTGTGTTCCAAACTTAACACATCAAATGGAAGAGTTAGTCAAATGAAGGTTTATTTTCCATGTCAACAACTTTCCGTTGTTGTTGCAGTCTGCTTGGCTGAGTAGCGCTATGGCTCATTTGCATATCGATCGATCAAATACGCGCATGTGATTGGTCAGTTTTATTTACGTTCTCCATCTCGATCTCTGTACTCGATTAGAAACCACTGCTGGCCGTTTCAGATTATGGAAAGACGTTTCTGTCACAGCAATGCCATGCTATAATGTAGCACCATTCACTGGGGGTACATTCGTGTTTATACGTATGTATGCTCGGTAGACAACACAAATACCTCAATTTTCAAATGATAATTTTCTCAATGCAGAGACTCATGAGATGAAACGCTCAACAGAACCACTGAATAATAATATAAGTATTGCATCCTCACTGTATACAGGTATGCTGTGCTAGTTATATTGGTATGAGCTAAAATCTATCATCATCAGTCTATCATGATTTCTTTTTTTTTTTCAATTCAACCGGCGAAAATCTTATTCTCAATGCGTTTGTAAACCGTCCGACAAATATCAATATACTATGGCTAATGCTATCGAAATCATGACACCTTCAGGCTTTTCCTAGTCCACCTAATGAAGGTATAGCCTCAGCTGGATGACCTTCCTATACCCCGAGCAGCCCCGTCATGATCCACCCAGATATACTGCAGAAATATGCGACCGGCCAGAAAATTAGTCACTAATATTTGTTCGAATTGAAAAACCAGCTCAGTGAACAAAATTGAAAACAATTAAGTATGATCCCCAAAATCGCATACACATGGCTATCTATGCGCTATTTCACCGAAACAGAAGGCTGAAAGTGGTGTTTACATCAAGATTGACAGGCGCGCAAGTTTATGTTTACTATGAAATCAAGTCTTTGAGAGAGGAATCCCTGACACGTCACACATTCAACCATGGTGGCCAGTCGTTCCGTATTGTTGCTGGTAAGATATCGCTTTCCGTATGGTTTGGGTCCGTGTTAATATAAACACACTGGATGCGCCTACGTCCCAACATGGTCCTGGTGAAAAGCGTTGTTCATACATAGAATATTAGTGTACAACACCAGTTTCTCAGAATATTGATTTTTTCATGACATTGCTGAATATACGCGGAATTCGTTATTTTAAGTAGCAACAACGCGAAACGAATGGGCACCGTACAGTGAAGTGAAAGAGCCCCTTTAAATTGCTCTCTGTCACCAAAAGCCAACAGGAAAAAACAACGTTTCGAAGCCGTTTTCCTTGTCCGAATATAGTCCTATTTTGATAATAAAATTTATCTTCAAAGGTATACACGGTGGTAGAAAGAAACACGTTCTTGCAGCCGGACGTTCTCACTGTACGCGTTCTTGCACCGAGCGACGCATGTTGCATTGGGCTCGTGGCAAAACGAGTTGATACCCAATAATTTCTTTTTACTCAGTAAACTTTAGCAACTTTAGCAATAATAAATATACCACGGCCTGGGACAATTATCACTTAATAACTATAAAATGCAATCGTATTGATAGTTTTTTCAGGGCATGTACAGATTTCGATTGATCATACGGGCTGTTTCACAATCAGGGTACCAAAGTTGTTCCAACAGCATGCAAAATTCAAACTAAATATTTATTCATTTCATTCATGAAATTCCATTCATTTATATCAATCTGCTTGGTGTGTCCAATATAATTTCGAATTGTCAGAGCAGCTGATCGAAATCTTGCCATAGAATGCAGTACTTCAATACAGCAAAAAGTGTGATGAATAGGTACACAAGAATATTCACTGTATATCAAAACACGATTTTGTTCACTCCGTTTGTTGCGAATTTGTACGGGGAAACCGTTATTTTGCGAGGAAATATTGTTTTGAGTAGTGTATAGCATATAGCGTATGTACAGCCACCATTCAGTCCGCAATTTCTCTCTGTTGGTGGTAAATGCATACTTGAAACATTACGCGCTATCGACAATATAAGCTACGCATTCTTGCAAATAAAACATTATGACAAACATATGATTATGTTGACTGTTCACATGTTTGATGATAGTTCGTCACAAGAAACCTGTCTCTTCTTGAAGACACAGGGTGCAGAGTCTCGGTGGCGGATCTGAGTCACATAAAAACAATTATATATCGCATATAGCACATGCAGACGGGCCCAGGCGTTAGGTACCATACAACGCGGTGAATAAATATTGCAATCCAACAGGACTTGTCATCATCTCTTAACAGTTTTCAATGGGCATTAAAAAATGCGACCCCATAGACGGCTTGTGGCCGGACACTGTCCACAAAATAACATTTTGCAAGAACGCTTGTTCGTAATTCTCTGCATGAATCGGTGCTCACGAGAAAGCATGACATGATAACATTATCACAATTATTTTCATGGTCCCAATTCATTACCGACTTCAACAAACTGTGAATATGACATCTAGCATACCATTTTCGACCACATTCTGTATATTTGGTAGTATTATACGCAGTTTCGTGAAGACTTTTTGGGAAAAAAAGTTCTCGGTGTGAGTGATTGGGTCCCCATCTTAACTGTAAAAACCTCACACACACATCTGCTTATTCAGTACGGAAAACAGTTATGTATATGGATGGGCCAAATAGTCTAACAAGTCATGGAAGCATTCGATTCAGGGTAATACCTCTTTCTTGTCCCTGGCGGCTTTATGGGGAGTGACATGGCCTCTGTCATGCTGTTTTTCTATGCAAGAACGCATAGCGTACCAATTTTAACAACAAGAACGCGTACAATTTTTTGCAAAAATGCGTTCCGATCTACCATCGTGCAATATGATTTAATAAGCAACATTATTCAATTAAACATGATGTCATTATGCAAGTATGACATGACTCCCATTACTAAGTTCCAACTTCCTTCAATTATCTGTTTTCTAAGTATCTATTTCATTTCTTGCTGATGTTTTCCATTTTTTTCTTTCATCCTACTTGTACCAATGATGTACAACATATTCCGTGTTATTAGGAACAAAATTAATTCCAAGAAACGCTCTTGAAACCCAGATACAGATCAATTATAGAACAGGGCGCAGGCTCACCCAGAATGACAAACACGTCTGTTGAATCTGTGTTCAATCTTGCACGTTTCAATTTGGGAAAAATACAAAAAACAACGAAATAAGATAGCAACAGTTCATCTATTCATCTGAGCTATAGTTGTGTAGTTTTGACACGGAAGATCAATGGTACATTGCATATCAATAACACATTTAAAGTATTTTAATGTGTTTGAACAGATTAGTTTTTTTTTACTTCCAAAATCAGGTGTATATGGATATTTTTTTAATAATCATCTTATATAACACAATGATCGTGAATGTGTGCTTACTTTCGAAGTGTCTTGTCACAATTATAATAGCGAATAACATAAACAACATCCAAGTACACATAATTTCATTATACCCAGCAACCTTGTGATGTGTGTTACAACTGATGCATTCTTCCCACAAGCACAATCTTGTATATCACTATCATGTAATAAATATCTGACAAAATCAGACAGGATTTCCTCACTAATTTGCCTTCATAAAATGGCCAGTGATTCAATGAGAGAGGAAGAGAGTTCCTGTATTGTGAGTGACATTTATGCCATGTATATCTCCATACCGGGATATCCCATCGCCGTCAGGATGCATGACATAAGTTTGTCGTTCTGTGTTTCTATTGTCACTACAACAATCCATATTTCTAATATACAAACATTGAATATCTTCAATATCATCAATTATCAAAAATCTCTATGATGTCAATCAGTTGTTGCTTTTTTGCATTCAATTGTACAAGGTTCGGTAGGTTGAACTAAATTAAAATTGTAGAGGCATCGTTCTCCAATTATAATCGGTGTCAATATAACATGACATTACTTCCGATACCAGGTCCAATTTCGTTTAACCATCTGTTCTCTGCCTGAGTATTAATGTCATCTTTTGATGATGCCTTCGAATTTTCTATTCACCCTACTTGTACCAATCACCGACATCGTGGACAAAATTATTTCTTGCAACTCTCATTTAAATCCCAGATACCACTAACAATGTAAGGTGTATCAATTATATCACAGGGGCTTGGACTTACCCAGATACTAGGCATGATGGGCTAATTGGATTTATGTCTTCCCAAAATAGAAATACTCAGCTTCGTGGCCATGAATTGATCTTTATCCAAGACATGCGGCGTGAAGAGACATACTAGTTGGATTTTTGCGGAATGTACTTTCAAACACTTTGGAGATTACCTTCAAATTGGTTTATAGTCGCGCCCAATCCCCGTTAAGTCAACCCCTCATTCGCGATTACAGGTAGGCTTAGCAAAAAGAATGTAATACTCTGTTGGCTTCTCTGCTTCTGTCATTAGCCATACTATCATTATTTCCCTTCATTGTCAGTCGTCTGGATACGAAATCTAAATATACTAATAATAATAGTTATGTTGATACACATGCTACATTCACACCTATATGCACAGGTTCGTGCACAGGTTCGTGTCTAGGGATTCAAAACAGAATGGTAGAGTGGAGAATGTCTGACTGATAAATATTTTCAAATAAGTTTCATTCTGTTCTATTGCACATTCAAATGTTCGGCCACATCTTTGCATGAACACTGTCGATATACTTTGATCAGATAATTATCAGTCATATGAATAATCACATGAATAATTATGATTAGAGCTGTTATTTATGGATAGAAAACTGTGGAGTCAATCGTGTGCAATGTTAACATTGTTCAACAGATTCAATATTTAAAAATCGATAATCAGACATTCAGGCAAAATCGTACATAGGGTGTGCCGTGTGACAAACTAGATACATCCCACTGACACGACAATGTAATGTGGTAGACGATTTATTGATATGTGAAGCCTGTACATTACATGATATGTTATGATATGTCAGTGATATGCGAATGCACAGGTTTTTCCCATGATCCAAGGTGTGGAATATGTTAGATTATACATGCACTTCAAAATTCTTAATATAAATTTAATATAAGTTATAAGCATACACATGTCCTGAAAACAAGTTTGAAAATAATAAGTCTCTGAAATATGAGAAAGGATGACTTAGACATAGCTCGCTGTGACGTCATCAGTCTTGTGCAGTGGCTTTCATGTGGTGTCGCTCAGGCAGGCACAGTTGATGGGCAACTGCTGTGGAATCACCTGGTACACCTTGTCCTGGAGGTGCAACAGCCGAGATACCCACTTGTAGTAGGACGGCCGGTAGCTGTGATCGCTCGGACACAGTTCGCAGTCACAGGTTACGTACAGCTCAGACCATAGGAATTCCCCTCGACCATTTGTGGTGTATGCAGCATTGGGCTGACATCCATGTTCATCAGATTATGGGTAGTTGGAAGATGTTACAAATTGACATGAACGAGGGCTTTATGGGTAGACAAACGAACGTGGCCGACGATGGGGTGGCCTAGGTTTTTACCTCAGAGAGTACCTAGGATATCTCACCCAAGAAAAAAAGCAGGACAAATCACGAACTTACCTGCCAGATATGTATTGAATGCACAAACATGCAGGGCTACCATTTATCTCAAATATTACCATCCAGTTAACCGTAATAACCTGTTTGATAGCTGAAATGTCAAAGGATCCAATTAGTATGTACTGAAGTCCAGACATCAACTAACATGAGGCCGGACATATCCTACCCGAGGGCATGAGGGACCTGAGGGACGTACATACCCCACCTGAGGGCGGACATACCCCACCAGAGGGCCAGACATACACCACCTGAGGGCCTGATTTACCCAACTGAGGCCGGACATACACAACCTGAGGGCCTGATTTACCCACCTGAGGCCGGACATACACCAAAAGAGGGCCAAACATACCCCACCTGAGTGCCAGATATACCCCACCTGAGGGCCTAATATACCCCACCTGAGGGCCGGACATACCCTGAGGGCCAGATATACCCCACCTGAGGGCCGAACATACCCCACCTGAGTGCCAGATATACCCCACCTAAGGGCTAGGCATACACCACCTGAGGGCCGGACATACCCCATCAGAGGGCGAGACATACCCCACCTGATAGCTGGACATACCACCCCTGAGGGCCAGACATACACCACCTGTATACACAACCTGACGGCCGGACATGCACAACCTAAGGGCTGAACATACACCACCTGAGGGCCAGACATACCCCACCTGATTGCCAGACATAAACCACCTGTGGGCCAGACATACACAACCTGAGGGCCGAACATGCACCACCTGGGGGCCAGCCATACCACCCCTGAGGGCCAGACATACACCACCTGTATACACAACCTGACGGCCGGACATGCACAACCTAAGGGCCGAACATACCCCACCTGAGGGCCAGACATAAACCACCTGTGGGCCAGACATACACCTTCTGAGGGCCAGACATACACAACCTGAGGGCCAGAAATAAACCACCTGCGGGCCAGGCATACACAACCTGAGGGCCGAACATACACCACCTGAGGGCCGGTCATACCCCACCCGAGGGTCGGACATACCCCACCTGTGGGCCAGACATACACAACCTGAGGGCCAGACATACACAACCTGAGGGCCGAACATACACCACCTGACGGCCGGACATGCCCCACCTGAGGGCCTGACATTCCACCCCTGAGGACCAGACATACCCCATCTGAGGGCCCAACATACCCCACCTGAGGGCCAGACATACCCCACCTGAGGGCCAGACATACACAACCTGAGGGCCGAACATACACCACCTGAGGGCCAGACATGCCCCACCTGAGGGCCTGACATGCCACCCCTGAGGGCCAGACATACACAACCTGAGGGCCAGACATACCCAATCTGAGGGCCAGACATACCTCATCTGAGGGCCTGATATACCCCATCTGAGGGCCTGATATATTTCATCTGAGGGCCAGAAATACACCACCTGAGGGCCAGACATACACAACCTGAGGGCCGAACATACACAACCTAAGGACTGAACATACACCACCTGAGGGCCAGACATGCACAACCTAAGGGTCGAACATACACCACCTGAGAGCCTGATATACCCCACCTGAGGGCCATACATACACCACCTGAGGGCCTGATATATCCCACCTGAGGGCCATAGTACATACCCTACCTGAGGGCCTGATATACCCCACCCGAGAGCCGGACATACCCCATCTGAGAGGCTGAAAAACATAATTCATTTGGAGGCCAGACTACGCCTAAAAACTTCTGTACCTATCAATACCAAATCACAAATACGACTCAACTTGTCTTGACACCACCACGAGTGGAAATGGAAATGGTCTATGATCACGTGACACTCGGAGGGACCCGCCAATGTTGAGTACGGAAAGGTAAAAGGGTTATGCCTTAGTTCTATCGAAAGTTCAGAAATGTTATAGAAAAAATAGCTTTTCGTTCACGTATTGTGGAACGACAGAGTAATCTTTCACGTTTTTTTCGGAGAATTATTTAAACCCATAAGATAACATTATTCCATATTCATCATAATTATTTTGCAATGCTACTGCACCTTTGATTTATTGACTAGCCCCCACGTGGATGTAAATTTCTGTGTTTGAATTCACGTAACATTGGTGGAACGACATGGGTTACGTGATTTTTCCCATTCACGTGTGGGAGATGTCACACAGATGGAGCGCAAATTCTCTAAAATATATATTGGAAGACATGCAATATAAACGAAGCCATCAGGATATTCCAAGCAAAATTAAGTCTAGTATATCAATACAATATACTTATAAAGTCGGGACACGCTTTTTTGTATAACAAAATAAATTTACATTAAACAAAGCTTTTCAAGTGGTAGGCCATTATGCACCGGTCCAGATTGCACTTTACTGTGGACAGACCCAAGAGGAAAAAATCATTTCAAAAACTACAACTCAAAGTCATCAATAAACTTTCATTTACACAACTAAATTCATCATCGTAGCATCCGTGTGTAATAAGATACTGTACCATCATTGTATATTGGAGTAATGTATAATAATTATTCAACAATGTGATGAGGCATTGTATTTCGTTAAATGTTCTGTAATAGACATCTATTATCCGATATTATTTTGATAGTATTCTCCAGTAGCAACATTCAGATTTAATTATACATATCATTTTTCCCGATCGACATTCCTTGATTCGGTGTCTGAAGTTTCCTGTGATTTTTGCGTTCAGTGGTATGTTGAATTTGCATAATATTCATGCATTGCATATTTGGACTGCAGAAAGGGGCACGAATGTTACCAGATAAAGTATTACACGAGAATACATCACGTAAACTGCCTATGATATGGGGGATATTTGGGGAATATTGACAATTTTTACACTGGGCATTCATGCGCAGGTGTTTAACCAGTCAAGTGCTAATACATTCAATTCCATTCAATTCAATTTCTTTATTTCCCATTATCATCAGAGTGAAAAATATACCTTGAATGATTATGGAAGGAAAAAAATACATTTCCTGTTCTGAATGAAAGTGGAGCAGTTGAATTCACACTGTAATCACAACGTGATATTGCTTTATCTCGTTGGCACTTTATAATGTTCAAATCTTTGAAGCGCTTTGATGAGTGTGTGTATTCCCAATAGAATTTTGTTTCAATATCCGAATTACTTTATTAATTTTGAACCAATTTCTCTGGAACTTCACTCTGGAATCAGAGCTGCATAAACACAGATTATTCATGTTATGTGTCTTTTCGAATATTGTATTTCCTGCACACGGGAATAACATTTGTTACATTATATTAATTGGTTTATCCATCACATAACATATCATAATTGATATCCTATGCAAAATATGTTTCACTACAAACTATCAATTTCTAATTTTTAATCTGTTTGAATAGATATTTATAACTTTGCATGCAATATTCCGGGTATTTGATATTTGTAACAAGTCCCTCTGCCATATTTCAATTGTTATTAGTTGACATTGATTTTTGAATTGATATTTCAATTGTTATTAACCTTTATTGCCCTACACAGAGTTGAATAACGGCGTTTATATGGTCAGATGTTGAATTTTCTCTTCCTTGTATGTCACACAAATGTCATGGTGAAATATGAGTGTACAAGAACACGGCGTCAAAAAGGAAGCAGTCATTGCTGATGGATTTTAATTCATATATCACTTAGCCAGTATTATATCACTACTCTATCTGGAATCACTGCTATGATGTTGCCAAGCTATGTCCGTTACCTCGATTCATGTGTAGACTATTGCCATTGAAAGAAAAGTAAATTTTTGTCGCAAAGCAACATCGAATGATGACCTATCAAAATGACTGAATGACTCAATCATAGTTTTAGTGGTCCCACATTTGTTTATTTAATGCTGTTTGTTAGTTGAACCACAGCCAGTCACAGATAATTAATTATATATATTTAGCATTATGATATGCCAGGTGTCAGTCAAGTACTCATAGCGAACGATCTATTTCTACAATTGGATATGACTGGTGGTCAAACTATTATTTTTGCAGCAGAGCATTAAAATGGAAGTGTATGTGATTCTTAATGGTGACATCCATGGTCATCGGTGCATCATGATCTCAGGCCACCTTTTCACATCACATTGATGGATGTACGCTGTAATTGAATTTACCGTGCTTAGAAAACACGATCCTAGCATTTACACCAAATTGTTTTTATTACTTCACGTAATGTATGTGTGTAGTTTTCTTGGTATACAATTTCCACTTGAAGTACACAGAATGAACATCCCCATTTCCATTCATTGTCAACAGATTAGACACAGACATTGATCAAAATCTGGTCTTATTGGTAGTAGCATATTGATACATACATTCACAAACGTGCCAAGCATATATTGACGAGATCATTGCCAGGGGTTCAAGCTAGAATCATGTATGTGGAAGGGGGTACATATTTTCGAATATACGATAGGAACGGTATTTATTAGTATAGATTACAAAGTTGACGAATTTTACAAATTGTGGACAAATGTACTTAGTATCCTTAAAATCCTTATTTTTCTCTCACGTTGCATTCTGTTCTATTGTCTTCAACAATCATCAACACTCTCTGTCTTAACACCATCGATTAATTCTGCTCAAAAAGTTATAGGTCAATGAACTATTACAAATACAATTCAAAATTATGAATCGGAAACTGTGACGTCACTCGATCGCAATAATAAGAAGTCGATAATCAGGCAGTCGGACATAATGTTGTATAGGGTGTGCCATATGATGACCAAGATACATCACGCCATGATATGACAATGTAATGTGATAAACAATTCATTCATATGTAAAGCCTGTACGTTATATGATATTTAGTCCATTTAGTTACGATCTTCGGGTCCGAGCAGCCCCCCCACCTTCCTGTCAAAATCCCAAATAATTCCGAATTTATATACACGTTATATGAATCATATCTATGTCCTGGTAACAATTAATGAAATAATAAAGTTCTAAAATCTGCCACAATGAGGTTGTCTCAAGTATAATTCGCCGTGGTGTCATCATTCATCTATGTTGACGTTACCACGGTGTTGTTTAGACAGGCACAGTTGATGGGCATCTGTTGCCGGATCACCTGGTACACATTGTCGTTAACGCGCTGCAGTCGCGACACCATATTGTAGTAAGACGGCCGGTAACTTTGCCCGCTCGGACACAGGTTGCAGTTACAGGTCACACTCAGCGCAGGCGTTTCATGTAGATAATCTCCTGAGTGATTTGTGATGAAGTCAACCTCGGGCTGACAGCCATTTTCATCTTTAGGAAACAGTTTGTTCATCTTGACGGGTGCCTGCTCCAACATACGGCAGTATTGTATATTGCGGATGGTGCTTGTAGGATTACCCATTGTCGTGGACAACGGGGTTGGACCATGAGTTGATTGATCATTCACCGGGTTACCCATCTCATCATACCTCAACGCTTGTCCAGCCACATGATTACCATGGTTACATAGTGACAAGCACAGGCAGATGGCGAGTGTGACTTCTAGTTGCCTGATCATCATGAGAATTTTGAATACTGTGTGTTACCTCCTTTTTATCTCAATGTTTGTTCTTGTCCAGTGTTTTGTCAAAGCTATAGTGAAGGACTGTCCTGACCATGTCTTTTATACCTTTCGTTGGCGTGGGTTAGGTATGATAATTTTACAAACGTAAATGGGGAATTTCTGCAATTTTGAATACTTTTGAACAAAAAAATCAAAGGAAATGTCAAACAGAAATGATATAAATTTTAATATGGATAAATGATACACTGTATTATTAATAATTCGGGACGTTACCATTGTATTGTGATATCAGTACAGAGAGTAATATCAAACGTATTAATTCCAGTTTCTGTCGTCGAATACATAGGTCACTTCATGTCGAAATATAGAGTGCTATTATATACAATTAACGTTATAAATGAGGACCAAAGACCTGATCTACATGTTATAATTCATTCACCGGAATCGATCGTGGGAGTTACTCGCAACATTCTCACACAACTGGAAACTCGCTGGGATATCTCGGAATAATGCTGGGCCTAAATGCATGACCGATGAATGAATATTTGCTTAGCAAATAATTATCTGATATACATACTATGAATATGTGTCAACAACATGCATATTCAATTTGCTTTTTTGCACTTTCCCCCATGACGAAAGATCGCTGGTGATGAGATTTTGGTGCATGAAAGACCAATGTTCCTCAGGCATTGTGTAACTTCAGCGTACGGGAATATTACAATGTTGCATTTCATGTTGATTATTGAAAGAGTGAGGAAAATAGGAACTTGTGAATGGAAAACGAACACTTGGAAATGGCATATCTACCCTGTGTAATGATAAGAGAAAAAATTCATTTCAAAAACTGCAACTCAAGGTCATCAATAAACTTTCATTTACACAACTAAATTCATCATCGTAGCATCCGTGTGTTATAAGACCATCATTGTATATTGGAGTACTGTAGAATAAGTATTCAACAATGTGATGAGGCATTGTATTTCGTTAATTGTTCTGTAATAGTCATCTATTATCCGATACTATTTTGATAGTAATATCCAGTGGCAACATTCAGATTTAATTATACATATCATTTTTCCCGATTGACATTACCTGATTCAGTGTCTGACGTTTTCTGGTGATTTTTAGGTTACCGGACCTATGGTCCGATAACCTATTGACATGGCGTTGCGTCCGTCGTCCGTCGTCGTCCGTCGTCGTCGTCGTCGTCCACATTTTTATCTTTTTTGTTTACGGGCGAATTTTTCTGAAATTTTGCACAAAAATACTTAAAAATAATTCAAGAAGGAACTATTTTTTGGTTTTTTTATTTTCGCTTTTTCTTCAAAATGGCGGCCGTTTTCGACGAAAAAGGCCTGATTTTGGACTTTGGCGGCCATTTTCTCAAAATCTGTTCAGTAACTTTTTTTCTCTTTGATACATAAGACTCCTCATATGTACTTCTATGATGTCTATAAATTTCGTTGCGCTTGAATCGCTCGAAGCGGGCCATTTTGGCCCAAACTCGGCCCAAATGGGACTTTCCCATGTTAAATTCTCCTATGCTTTATAATGGGACACATTAAAGCCTAATATCTCACTTAATATTGAGATTAGAGACTAGGAATCAATTGTGGACATATAGGAAATGTTATATGCTGAATATTGTCGTGACCTTGAATTTGACCACTGACCTTGGTTTCAAGGTCAGAGCGGCCGTTTTCGTCGAAAAATGGCCAATTTTGGACTTCGACGGTCGTTTTCTCAAAATCTGTTCAGTAACTTTTTAGGTTACCGGACCTTTGGTCCGATAACCTATTGGCATGGCGTTGCGTCCGTCGTCCGTCCGTCCGTCCGTCCGTCCGTCCGTAAACAATTTTATCTTTAAAATTTACGATCAGATTTTTCTGAAATTTTGCACAAAAATGCCTAAAAATATTTCCAGAGGGAGGTATTTTTTAGTTTTTTGATTTTCGCCTTTTTTTCAAAATGGCGGTCGTTTTCGTCGAAAAATGGGCAATTTTGGACTTTGACGGTCGTTTTCTCAAAATCTGTTCAGTAACTTTTTTTCTTATTGATGCATAACACTCCTCATATGTACCCCTGTGACATGTATAAATTTCGTTGCCCTTAAATCGCTCGAAGTGGGCCATTTTGGGCCCAAACTCGGTCCAAATGGGACTTTCCCATGTTAAATTCTCCTATGCTTTATAATGGGACACATTAAGCCTAATATCTCACTTAATATTGAGATTAGAGACTAGGAATCAATTGTGGACATATAGGAAATGATATATGCTGAATATTCTCGTGACCTTGAATTTGACCTCTGACCTTGGTTTCAAGGTCATAGCGGCCGTTCTCGTCGAAAATGGCTAATTTTGGAATTTGATGGTCGTTTTCTCAAAATCTGTTCAGTAACTTTTTTTCTTATTGATGCATAACACTCCTCATATGTACTTCTGTGACATGTATAAATTTCGTTGCGCTTGAATCACTCGAAGTGGGCCATTTTGGGCCCAAACTCGGCCCAGATGTGACTTTCCCATGTTAAATTTTCCTATGCTTTATAATGGGACACATTAAGCCTAATATCTCACTTAATATTGAGATTAGAGACTAGGAATCAATTGTGGACATATAGGAAATGATATATGCTGAATATTCTCGTGACCTTGAATTTGACCTTTGACCTCATTTTCAAGGTCACAGGACAAAATGGCTAATATCTCGCTTATTATCGACTTTACAGCTTAGAAATCAATTGTGAACATATAGGAAATGATATATGCTGAATATTCTCGTGACCTTGAATTTGACCTTTGACCTCATTTTCAAGGTCACATTACAAAATGGCTAATATCTCGCTTATTATCGACTTTACAGCTTAGGAATCAATTGTGCACATATAGGAAATTATATATTCTGAATATTCTGATGATCTTGAATATGACCTTTGACCTCATTTTCAAGGTCAAAGCACAAAATGACTAATATCTCAAATATTATCGACTTTACAGATTGGGACTAAATTGTGGACGTATAGGAAATGATGTATGCCAAATATTTTGATGATATTGAATTTGACCTTTGACCTGATTCTCAAGGTCACAGGACGAAATGGCTAATATCTCGCTTATTATATACTTTACACCTTAGGAATCAATTGTGCACATGTATATAGGAAATGATATATGCTGAATATTTTCATCAGCTTCAACTTCGACTTTTGACCTCATTTTCAAGGTCACAGGACAAAATGGCTAATATCTCGCTTATTATCGACTTTACAGCTTACAAATCAATTGGGAACATATAGGAAATGATATATGCTGAATATTCTCGTGACCTTGAATTTGACCTTTGACCTCATTTTCAAGGTCACATTACAAAATGGCTAATATCTCGCTTATTATCGACTTTACAGCTTAGGAATCCATTGTGAACATATAGGAAATGATATGTGCTGAATATTCTCGTGACCTTGAATTTGACCTTTGGCCTCATTTTCAAGGTCACAGGACAAAATGGCTAATATCTCGCTTATTATCGACTTTACAGCTTAGGAATCAATTGTGAACATATGGGAAATGATATATGCTGAATATTCTCGTGACCTTGAATTTGACCTTTGACCTCATTTCCAAGGTCACAGGACAAAATTGCTAATATCTCGCTTATTATTGACTTTACGGCTTAGGAATCAATTGTGAATATATAGGAAATGATATATGCTGAATATTCTCGTGACCTTGAATTTTACCTTTGACCTCATTTTCAAGGTCACAGGACAAAATGGCCAATATCTTGCTTAATAGCGACTTTGCAGCTTAGGAATCAATTGTGAACATATAGGAAATGATAAATGCTGAATATTCTAGTGACCTTGAATTTGACCCTTACCTAAATTTCAAGGTTAGTCATTTTATTTTCAAGGTCAGAATACAAAATGGCTTATATCTCGCTTATTATCAAATTTACAGCTTAGGGGTCCATAGTGAACATATAGGAAATGATGTATGCTGAATATTTTGGTGATCTCGAATTTGACCTTTGATCTCATTTTCAAGGTCAGAGAACAAAATGGCTAATATATCGCTTATTATCATCTTTACATCTGCCCCTGATGACGCCAGTGTGTCTTTGGATAAACTATTTGGTCGGGCTTTGTTTCTATTGCAAAATGTTGTATTTTACGTTTCTTATTGGCGTCATCAAAATTTGATTGTATTGGTGGTAATAGATTGATACTTACATTTATACCACTGAGTCGGTGTCACTGCTGGCGGACGTTAAATCTGTCCCCGAGGATACCATCAACTCAGTAGCCTTCGGGCTTGTGATTGGGTACTTTTGTACTTGTCATGTATCTATTCCATGGGGTTAGATTCGGATTTCTAAATTATTTTCATAGGTTGTTGGGCAGTTGTACACTAATTCCATCTGCTGTACAGTAGAAACAATTACATTTAACACACTGTCTGCCCCTGAAGACGCCAGTGTGTCTTTGGATAACTA
Source organism: Terebella lapidaria (assembly GCA_949152475.1). Lineage (NCBI taxonomy): Eukaryota > Metazoa > Annelida > Polychaeta > Terebellida > Terebellidae > Terebella > Terebella lapidaria. The sequence goes on from OX424556.1 coordinate 39,104,774, forward strand.
TTTGGTCGGGCTTTGTTTGTTTCTATTGCAAAATGTAGTATTTTACGTTTCTTATTGGCATCATCAAAATCTGATTGTATTGGTGGTAATAGATTGATACTTACATTTACAGCATAGGAATCAATTGCGAATATAGAGGAATGATATATACTGAATATTTTCATGACCTTGAACTTGAACTTTGACCTCATTTTCAAGGTCACATCACAGAATGGCTAATGTCTCACTTATTATCGACTTTACAGCTGAGGAATTTATTGTGGACATACTAGAAGTGATATATTTGTTGAAAATTTCATGGCCTTGAATTTATCAGTGACTTTATTTTCAAGGTCACTGGACAAAAGGTTAATATCTAAAATGTATATTGTCCGGTAACCTTTCTTAGCCCTTGGGCTAATTTTTTCGTTCAGTGGTATGTTAAATTTGCACAATATCCATGCATTGCATATTTGGACTGCAGAAGGGGGCACGAATGTAGACAATGTATTACACGAGAATACATAACGTAAACTGCCCAGTATATGGGGATATTTGAGGAATATTGACAATTTTTACACTGTGCACTCGCGTGCAGGTGTTTAACCAGTCATGTGCTAATACATTCAATTCCAGTCAATTCAATTCCTTTATTTATATTTAGGTATAAAATATACCTTGAATGATTATAGAAGGAAAATATGTGGTGTTCTGAATGAAGGCGGTGCGGTTAAATTCACACTCTAATCACAACGTGACATTGCTTAATCTCGTTGGCATTTTATATCGTTCAAATCTTTCAAGCGCCTTGGCTGTGTATATTTCCAATATAATTTTGCTTCAATACCCAAATTAATTCATAATGTCGACTTTTCTGAAACTTCACTCTGAAATCAGAGCTGCATAAACAGATACGTTTTTTCGAATATTGTACTTCATGCACACGGGAAAACACTTGTTACATCATATTAATTGGTTTATCCATCACGTAACATATCATAATTGATATCCTATGCAAAATATGTTTCAGTACGAACTATCAATTTCTAATTTTTTAATCTGCTTGAATAGGGATTTATAACAGTGCATGCAATATTCTGGGTATTTGATATTTGTAACAAGTTCCTCTGCCATTAGCTTTCGGTGCAAGATATTTCAATTGTTATTAATTAATAACCCTTATTGTCCTACACAAAGTTGAATAACGGCATTTATATGGTCAGATGAATTTTCTCTTTCTTGTATGTCACACAAATGTCATGGAAAAATATGAGTGTACAAGAACAAGGCGTCAAAAGGGAAGCAGTCATTGCTGATGGATTTGAATTTATATATCACATAGCCAGTATTTTATCACTACTCGTTTTGAAATCACTGCTGTGATGTTGCCAAGCTATGTCCGGTACCTCGATTCATGTGTAGACTATTACCATTGAAAGAAAATAAAGTAAATTTCTGTCGCGAAGCAACATCGAATCATGACCTATCAAAATGACTGAATGTTTATTCAATCATAGTTTTATTGGTCCCGCAATTGGTTATTTAATGCTGTATGTTGCTTAATCCACAGCCAGTCACAGATAAATATATATATATATGATTTAAAACAGAGAAACCCATCGAGTAACATGGGTTTATTCAACATCGTTTTTGGCTGTCGCAATCGAACATGTTGAATTTAACCCCTCATTGCTCGGGGATTCTCCATTTCGTAAATACCTTTTTTTCGTACTACTAAGAGTATTATTATTATTTCAATAATATACATTCGAAATGAAACAATACAAGGAGGAAAATGCCTCAACCAGGTTAACCACGTAGCAATTTGCAGTGTAACGTTGCCTCTTGCAATCCATTCCAATTACAGTGTGCATTCATCACTGGACTGTGATGGAGTGTGGAGTGGTCCCTGGTTGACATGGGACCTCGATACATCATTGACCAGGGAGTCACGTGCGCGACCCATGCCATGACAGGTTATTAGGGTCAGGGTCGGGTGTGCAGTGTGCTATACTGAATGCTTCTGTCGTTTATAGATATCATATATTATGAGGGTAGCTGAGTATTGTTACATGAATTTGTGGGCAATGTGTATTCGATTACTAAATGCACTGTAGATAATGTGGGATATTCCGGTCCATATGATTATATATACGTTTAAACTAAGTGCAAATGACTGTGACTTTCTCCATTTGGTGTTGAAAATAACAAACTGGAAAGTTTGGCAATTTATCGCACATACTGAATTCTAGCAAAGAATGTGATCAAAGGAATTCATATATATTTATGTTTCAAGTATAATAAATATTATAAGTGTTTTTATCAAGAATTTGTCACGAGGAAAGTTCCCAGTGTGGTCGTTTATAGTCAATAGATACATATCATCTTCTATGGATTCCTTTCAAAAACAAGTCGCTATATACGAACCCCAAATCAGTGTCTACATTGTATGGAGAAACTTTCTCATTGGAGTTGAAATATGAAAATTTGATTGTTGCCACCACATCAGTTTCGGAAATAGAAGCCTGGTGGCTCAGTAGCGAAAACCTTAGGTTGCAGTATTTCTATGCACCATACCCTTGATCATGTAGTGTCAATATCACGTTATTCTGCTGAAATAAGGACAACAGTAAAGGTTATATTATTCTGCTTATGAGCATAAAATGATGGATATGCCCCCGGCCATTTGCTCCTCGGAGACCCATCTGTCAAACATCCCTTCTACGCACAATATCATCCCACAACTGTAATCAAATATACAGGAATAATAGGTCTTGGGATCATGGGACATGCCTTCGCTAACAATATGGTGCTGCTCTAAGTCATCACACACTTACAGATCGAAACATGTCATGAAAGATGGCATTGGTCGAACGTGTTGAGGTTCACCATTGTCTTTTGGTGTGTAATGTTATGTTCTGATATTAATAGTTTGTATTACGCAATGACAGAGGTGTGTCTCTGGATATAATTGTGTAAATGTGTATCTGTAGAAATTCATAGAACCCATATTCAGGTTTCTGATGTTACTGATGTAGGTGCTACCTTCAACGGATACTCAGTAGGCTTGTGGCCTTCATATCTTTAGGCTTGTGATTGGGTACCGTTAGATTTGCCATTCGCTTATTTCATTGGGTTCGTTTGGATTTCAATTTTGTTTAATAATATATCAAGCAGTTATTATTCAATCAGGTGTACATTAGTAACCACTACATTTGACACAAGAGCTGACCTGCTGGTGTGTCTTTGGATGAAAATATTTGGTCATGCTTGGTCATAAAATGTTTATTGTTAAAGTGAAAAATCGTAGTTGTCACACTGCTCTGGTTGGTTTGCCATGTCTAACTGAATTGGAAACTTGATTTAGTCGAAACTAGATAAGTCGAAGTAAACTATATAAATTAAATAGTGGATACATTATAAATGACTTGGACATGGTCCAAATATGCAAAGACATGCGTTTCAAGCGGGTATGTGGAATCCATTTTGTAAAGAAAAAATGCCCATACAATTGTTTCCAATGCATGCACACACACCATGAAGATTCACAAATTCAAGCACATAATACAACCTGTGTATCGCTAGTGAAGACAGAAGTATTCAGTAGGCAAACAAAATCATCAAGTAATTCTCTATGACTGCATGTGGCCAGCCGACATTCAGTCACTGGAGAAAAGATATTCTGACCTCATAAGATGTTTATTGTTACCGTGAAAATCGTACGGAGTTGTCACACTGCTCTGGTTGGTTTGCCATGTCTAACTGAATTGGAAACTTGATTTAGTCGAAACTAGATAAGTCGAAGTAAACTATATAAATTAAATAGTGGATACATTATAAATGACTTGGACATGGTCCAAATATGCAAAGATATGCGTTTCAAGCGGGTATGTGGAATCCATTTTTTAAAGAAAAAATGCCCATACAATCGATTCCCATGCATGCACACACACCTTGAAGATTCACAAATTCAAACACATAATACAACCTGCGTATCGCTAGTGAAGACAGAAGTATTCAGTAGGCAAACAAACTCTTCAAGTAATTAACTATGGATGCATGTAGCCAGCCGACACTGGAGAAAAGATATTCTGACCTCTCAAAGCTATCATCAGCACCAGTGGGATGACATATCAGCTTCTGCACGCTCGCATGATGATACGACCCTAAGTTCAGTCCTTCGTAGTCTAATGCACCACTTGCCAGTGTGAATGCCTACATCAATCATAGTTGTGGATTCCTTCAATATAGATAGCCACTTCTCATTTATAGTGGCTGATCGTTACAGCTTAGCGTAGCTCACTCTCCGAAGCACTATGTATAATAAAGGTAACCAATTACAATCAATAATTGTGTTCAAGGATGGGAAATGATGGCCCTAACCAAAGCAGATCACAATTCATACAAATCCCTCACAACTGTGTACACATGATTTTAAAACATATTTGCATAAAGCTGTGTGTGTGTTTAGGTCTATTACAATTGTACGTGGATGTAATACTAATAGAATGGCTGTATTGGAATGAGAACCTGTCATGTTATTGATCTGTTTTGCATTACACTTCCGAGGCTGCAGTATTGATTTCTCTTAGTTTGTATTAAGCATCCAGTTTTCTGGTATCAGCTGCAGATGTCTTCGGTTTTCCTATTTGTACCATTCGCCGACAGCATATTCATTCTGATGAATCCTGAACACGATTCCTTTCAGGGAAATGCTCCTAAACTGGGATACCAATAATGTATCGTATATCAATTATCGATTAGGGGTACGGACTTATCCCCATATTATTTGTCTAGTGGACAAATGTAATTTGTATTCTGGCGGAGTATACTCAGCCCCTTGATCACGAAAATGCCATTATTCTAGACTTGGAACAAGAATGATAATTTTATTCTGCCAACTGCACTTCAAATGTTATATTTAGACAAATTGATCTACAATCTTGTCCAGTCTTTGGTAAGTCTAGCAACTTACATTTGTCAACCAGTACTCTCAGAAATTGTATTTTGTATTTGAAGAGTTTATGAGTTTTATTACTGGAGTATTTCTTTTCGTAGCATTAGGATAATCCATATATTTTCAAAATGGGAAAAACCTCAAAATAAGCACTGTAGAACACAAGTTCAAATATTGTTCCAGGACCAGTGCAGTTCGTATTGTTGTTTGATACTCTTATTTGTGTACAGTATCATTCAACATAGCACTATGAAATTCTTCGATACATTCCTTCTGGTAGATAATGATTATGATGGCACTACAATGTGGATCTTTGTGTTTCATGCTGAATCGTTTGGCATGTGAAAATTTATAATGCACAGACACATTAAACTTGAATGATTCCCTTATGAAAGTCACTACCTTTGATTCCAATACCCAGTGCTAAATTTACGGCTAGATAGCAATAAAAAGTGACCACCTAAATGATCCCAATATTCGCAGAAAAACGAAGATGAAACGCACAAACAAAAAGTAATTCCAATAAATGTGGTTTGCAATGGAGAGGATGATGGATTAGTGGACTACTTCAAACGGACCAAATATTGTAATGCCATTTGATTTTTTTAGTTCCTTTCCCAGATTCTGAGTCGAGGCACTCGGTCACTCCTCGTTTTTAGACCCAGAAAAAACACTAATATATAATATTCATGTTCTCAAATGACATGCATTACAATTAAATCATTCGAATTACACATCATTGGGCAAATATTCACCACACACACACCAGTATTCTTGTTGATTCACATACTGGCTATTTCTTACAGTCAGTATGACTTACTCGGAATTATTGTGTAGACATAACCCTTTGACTGGGATACCTGGATCTCCTATACATCAACATCTTGTCATTACTCAAATGAGAGATTATCTGTCGTCGTTATGGAAGGTTTGTTGTCCTGAATGGGCAACAAACACCAACACCAACAGGATATGGCTTGTAATAACAGATGTCGCCCGCCAATACTCAATTTCCAAGCCAGGTTGGGATGGATGGTTAACGCTCTGTGTGACAGGAGATTTGAGGGGGATCCAACGGACTAACAGGTGGTGATATGTAATATTAAACGCGATTCTGCATGATGGTTCTATATCAGGATCATTGCTTCGAAGGTCAGCATATTGGAGGCTTGCGTTGGCGTTAAAGATACTGAGGGGATGGGAGTGTGAAGAAAATATTCGACGTATCTTGACGTACGTTAATTTTACCTCTATCGTGTAATATATCATTTTTTTATGGATGTGTTGTATAATCGTATGTTCTGGGTTGGGAGGATATTACCAGACAAAAACGATGAATCATCGTTGTATCTATATCGCACTATGGTATTGGCATAAATGTGCATTTGCATTTGGGATAATGTGCATTCGTGATTGATTGTGCCGACAGAGTTAACAAACAATTTTCTCCCACCAAAAACATTTCATTGAATGTACATCGTTAATGATAAGAGTAGATTTGACGATACTTACTAACGTTTGAACATACACAACATGCCTAGATATTCCCTCCTACACATTAAGTTTGTATTGTGTATTTACAAACATAATGTGTAGCAGGCTAAGTGTCGCTAATTATTGATTATTAAGTGTTGAGTGCGATGAATAATTGGCAGATCGGTGAATCAGAATTAATGTGTGTATTTCCCTTCGATATTGGGGATAAATCCACAAGAAGAAGGGCAATTGTGATCAAAAGCGCCACACGAATTGTCACAAGAAATTTTCCTGACCAACGCAGTTGGCCAAATGTAAGTATTCACAGTTGCAGAGTTTGCAATAGTTACTCTCACTGCAGTAATCACAACATGTCGAGATATTCCCTCTTACACACGTTTCATATTTCCACTGTGTATAGTTCGCTATTATACTTTATAGCCTTCATGATTGGCCAACAACATTGCCATGGATCCCATTTCAGGTTGTTTACAAATCCAGTTACTGGATAGACATACGAGGGTTACTCCCCCGAGTGAGTATTATGCATTTTGATGCAAACATTTTAACTAAATTTACATGTAGAAGACAAATATGAAACGAGTATGAGTATTTTTATGCTGTAAAGGTCTGTTGAAATGTAGTGTTCACAATTTTACATGTTAACCAACAGCTTGTGATCTTTATTTTATTTGTATATTATATATTGGCAGAAAGCGAAAAATATGCAATAGAACTGGTCTACTACTGGTCGCAGTAGAATTTCTGATTCATTCGATTCAGAGTTGCAACTCATGTACAGCAGCTGATTGTTAGAGCTCGGTACTTTCTGAGACAGTATGAATGGCAAAAGATTGCAGAATAGGAAACGCATATTCTGTTAGCATTCATATGAACTATGTTCATGAAAGCACTCCAAAGCAATATTTAATTCCTAATGTTAACAAAATGATTCATACCAAATAGATGTTGTTCTGGTTCTGATTGAGGAATAAACCTCAAGGTAATTACAGGAGTAGACACAACGTGGATTTGCAAGTTTTATCAGGATATAGGGCATGAAGTTTAATTCCTTGAACAACCAGGTCATCAGAAAGTTCCGTACAGTTAAACAGTTATGTTCTTGTGATTAACATTTCACTTTTGCCAACATTTGACTTTGCCCAGGTTTATTGCTTGTTGCATTTCATTCACAGTTTAATGCTGGTTTTAGCAATAATCCAGACCACTCTGTGCAAATGTTTCTAAATCGATCAGCAGATAGGTTTGTGTGTGTTTCGGTTTAATATTGGGCTCAAATTTACGTGGATGCAGTACGATAAGAATGAATAATAATTGCATTTTTATATAGCGCTTTTCCATGTACCACATGCTCAAAGCGCTTTACAATTAGCGCTTTTGAATGACCAAAGGTGGATTCTTTTTGAAGGCAGTATAAATTGTTATGAAAAATAAACCTGTCACAACACTTGTCTGTTTTGAATTTCACACATGGCCGAAGCTGCTTATTGGTTTCGCATGTCAATTGAATGACATGCTCTGATGCAACTGGATTTGATGTATCTCGCCTATTTGATAGGTATATATCTCCAAAATGATATTACCACCTATTTGTTCTGTAGTTGTTCTGGATCCCAAATGCACCATGTGGCTATCCCATGACGACAACACAATACAGCATAGGGTTCCCAATAGTATTATACAAAGAATGCAGACATTCATATCTGAGACTGGTAGGTTTTAGGAATAAATTATTTGTACTATTATCATTATCAACTACATATTTGAAGCCTTCGATCTCCTACTTGTGCCAATCACCAACAATTTGCTAAGTTTGCTATTGGCATCATCAAAATCTTGGCGTAATGCTGGCGATAACTCAATACTCACATTAAACCCAGATATCATGTCTCGTATATCAATTCGTGAACAGGGACACGGACTTACCCCCAGATTCTATGCGTGGTGGACGAACGTGATTTATTATTAACCAGAGTAGAATACTCAGCCCCATGATCATGAAGTAATTATAATTCAAAACCTGGAGATTAATGGACCTCTAACATCTGCATTTCAAATGCTTCATCTGTACAAATTCACCTCCAATTTTGTCTTTGGTAAATCAAGTGGCCTTTGGGTCATGTAGTCACTCGTATGCTTAGACATTGTATTTTACATTTGGAGAGTTTATGAGCCATAATAGATGGACTATTCATAGGGTTAAGATAACCAGTTTATTGTTTTATTTTCAAAACAAGAAAAAATGCCAAAATCAGCACGGTGTAGAACAAATATAAAGATCGTTCATATTCCGGTAAATAATACTTATAATGACACTACAACATGGAGCTGTGTTCCACGCTGATTTTTCGGGATATAAACGTACTGGAACATAGTGGAACATATCAAAACCGTAAAATTTTCCTGAAAAAGTACTTCCATTTCAAGATTTGAGATCTATATCGAGATTTATTATTTATTATTATTTGAGAAAATTGAAATGCCTCCAAACACGACATTGGACAGAATGATGGATTAGCAGTCCACTTCAAACCGACCAAACAATTTAATGCCATTTTGTTTTTTTAGGCCTTTCCCAAACTCCGAGTCAAGGCAGTCCTTCGTCATTTCTAGATCCATTAATCCTATTGATATCCTACTGATTGTCCTATTTGGAAAAATTCACGTGACCAATCATGGCAGGTTGACCAGCTTGAGAGCTCCGCTATTTTTTGACAGTTTTTGCTGAATTTCTGGGATAAGGAACGATCTCAGAGATACACAGAGGATATTAAACACTCGTGGTTCGGATAGATGTTGTTTTGGGAGATTTCTGTGACATTATATACGGTAAGACTGTTCCTTGCATTTGCCTTTGCCTGGGCCCTTAGAAACAGTAAACAAACCGATCGGCGCCATGACAGACGCAGCGACCAGTATTATAGACGGTGTAGGTTCTCTACTCGTGAACATGGGCCTAGACAATATTCAGACTGAGCTATCGTCTCTCCGTTCAATAATGGAAGGCGTTAGGGAAAATCAGAAAACTCTCCAAGCAACCGTGGCCAAAAACCAGAGAGATATACAAACCACTAGTGAAAGAACTCAATTCCTTCTGACCGAAAATAAGTCCCTCCGCCTGCGATTGGAACACTCAGAAAATAGGCTTACCTCGATCGAAAATGAGTTAAGTCAGACAAAGTCACACATTGTCGACCTGAAGTGCAGAAGCATGAAGGATAATCTGGTATTTTATGGCATACCAGAAAACAAAGACGAAAACACCCGCCAAGTACTCATAGACTTCATGATCGACGAAATGAACATTAATCCCAAATTGTTCCATCTTGCTTGTGGCTCCGACCCATCTAACCTCTCGTCCATTCCCCTGGCAAACGTCACTGACCAAAACACGATCTGGATCCATCGTGCCCATCGTTTCGGTCGAACAGGACTAAATCGTCCAATAGTTGCTAAATTGCTCACGGGACGGGACTCTGTTATGGCCCATGCCAAGAACCTCAAAGGCAAGCGAAACTATTTCGTCCAAACTCAAGTCCCACCTGAGATATCTGAAAAGAAGAAGCGTGTCACGGAGGTATATCATGCTGCAAAGGACGAGGGTAAAAAACCCAAGTATACAAGCAGGGGCGACGCCGTTCGCGTGGGCACTAAAACCTTTCGGGCACCTGTTGCGCCTATCTCCTCTCTACCGGCAGCCGAAATTATTCGTGCCAAACACGAGATGGAAATCTCTTCAACTGCCATCGTAGAAGATAAAGGCAATAAGTTTCTTGCCCATATCGCTACTGTATATTGTAGAGAAGATATACCTGCTGCTCTATCAGCCATTACAAACTCAAGCCACATGATGGCGTGTGCAACCCACCATATGTACGCAGCCAGAGTCCCTTATGGGAACTCCGTCCAGGAGTACAACGATGACGATGGCGAGTACGGCGGCTCTCTTAACGTACTCAAGGTGCTGAGATCCGAAAAAATCACAAACCGGCTAGTTGTAGTGTCGCGGTGGTTCAGTGGACATGAACTAGGTAGTCGTCGCTTCTCCATCATCTCGCAGTGCGCCGCCGATGTTCTCAGATCCACCAGTAATATATCTGTGCGAGATATGCGACACAGTTTGGATTCGCGCCGAACGCCCAAGGCCTCAAACGCTAAAGGCTCGTGTCCGAATCAGGAATTCCCTCAGACGTCGTGGGTGCCTACTCCTAGACTTCACGTTAACTTACCTCCCGTCCACCCGAACTCTGGTGCGTCCACTCTCTTACAGTCAACGCAGTCCGGCAAACGTAAAGCGGAAACGTCGCTCTCTATGAACACTAACACTTCAGATCCACAAAACTCTGACTCTGAATATTACTAAGTACTTTGGTTGCGTAACTACCCGGTGTAGTATTTGGTATCACTATAACTGCCTGTGTCTCATTTACACAATAGCCTTTATTTAGTATCCTCTATATCATATGTACATGAATGCCTCTCAATAATTGCCTTTTGGTTTGACAATTTTTTCAGTATCTACTATGTTTTCATGTAGGGGTGAACGGATTCTGAACTTCGGATGCGCGCTCACTAGGTTAATCTAAAATTCATCTACATAATGCTGGCATATTTTACTTGCGGAACGAGACATTATAAAGTGTAAACGTGTATCCATGAACTTACGAAACGTTCAGCCCTCATCATCTCAATCGTATATCAAACTACTGGGTGGCTTCACATGTATTCATGGTGCCATCCTAAGGACTTGTGTATCTTGATATGGTCGGGTCATGTTGTGTTGTATGCAAACGTCTTTTCAATTTAACTGTACGTCACGGTGTACATGTATTCTGAACTCAGACCAACTGCCTGTACTGTTTGAATGTATATACTATGCTGATTAGATACACCCATATTTCAATTCTTTGGAGTCATTTGGTGAAGCGTTCTGTCTTGTACTATTGTTTCACTGAAGCTGTCACCGATGGTGTCACTTGGGTGTGATTGACGCCATATCAAGGCGGATCTTTAGTATGAGATATTCAAAATGCTCACCATCATGATTTACTATATGTCTTCATTACAGAGTATTGTTTGCACCAGTACTGCAGTTGCAACATCGAGCTATAGTCTTGGTTTTTCGTCCGTGCCACACTCACACAAAACATGGCTGAATTTACCTGATCATCATTTTTTAAAATTCCCATGACCAGACGAATATATTGTCGAACTTATCTGATCGTCGGTTGATCATCAGATGCCCTTTTTGCCTCACATGGTGGAGCTTGCCTGATTAGCGGTAGATCATCAGTTGCCCTAGGCCTATATCAGTTTTGCCTTATATGGTTGAACTTGTCTGATTATCGGTTGATCATCAGTTGCCCATTTTGAATTATATGACTGAACTTGTCTGATTATCGGTTGATCTGTGCGAGATATGCGCATTTTGCCTTATATGGCTGAACTTGTCTGATTATCGGTGATCTGTGTGAGATATGCGCATTTTGCCTTATATGGCTGAACTTGTCTGATTATCGGTGATCTGTGTGAGATATGCGCATTTTGCCTTATATGGCTGAACTTGTCTGATTATCGGTGATCTGTGTGAGATATGCGCATTTTGCCTTATATGACTGAACTTGTCTGATTATCGGTTGGTCATCAGCTACCAATTTTGCCATAATCAATGAAATAGGACTGAACTTGCGTGATCATCAGTTTCACAAATTGTCCTAATCAAATGAAATATGGTCAAACTTACTGTGTATTGGTTGCTCAATTCTTCTGTCTTGATTACAATTCAAGACGGCGATTATTTGGAGCGATAGTATTATATCAGGTTTAAACGATCCTAAAATGTATCGTTGTGGTGTATTATATAAATTATTACACGACATAATAGCGTTCGACCGAACACGCACCTTTGGCACTTAATGGGTATTTCTTTGTAGGTTTCTCTGATATTGGTTTACGACTGGTGAAGATTCACACGTGTTGTCTTTGTTTATATACATATTCATTGCACATATGATTGCCAGTAAATGCAAGGGCTCGTTGCCTTAATCTCACACGAATGTTTTAACAACAATATTGGGTGAGGTACATATCCAAGCTATCGGTATAATACTACCCATTTGTATTAGATTTCTGTATAATACAGCCCAGCTGGATTATGAACAATTGAATTATTCATATAATGTACATGTATATCTAGTTGAATCTAATTGCCTGTACTGGTTAAAGTGTACATGTAATGATGATTAGGTGCTCCTCCATCTCAAGTCCTTGGAGTCCTTTAGTGAAGTGTTTGGTCTTGTATTTTTTTTTTTTCTTTTTTTTTTTTTTTTTCTTTTTTTTTTTTTTTACTAAAGATGTCTCTCACGATGCCACTCAAGTGTAATTTCTGGATCATTAACTGGCGTTATATCAAGGGGTATCTCACATTATTGTCTTCATGTTGGAGATACCTACATTGTTCGTCATGTACATTTAATATGTCCTCATTATAGAGTACTTGCTCTCAGTTTTGCTCTAACGCTAAAGTTGCAACGTCGTCTAAAGTCATGGTTTTTCGTCTGAGCCACACCTACTTAAATTATGGCGAAGTTCACCTGATCATCAGTTATGAATTTTGCCGTAATTGAATAAGTATAGCTGAACCAGCTTAATCATTAATTGTGCTGTTTGCCATAATCAAATGAAATATTGATCATAGGTTGATCATTATTTGTCCAATTTATTATTAACAAATGAAATATGGCTGAATTTGCCCGATCATCAGTTGCGCAATTTGCTATAATTAAGTGTAATATTGTTGAAATCACTTGATCATGTTGGTCATCAGTGGTGCAAATTGCCATAATCAAATGAAATGTGACAAAACTTACTCGATTTTTAATTGCACAACTTGATTTCTTGACCACAGTTCAACCAGCGAATACTGGGACCGATAATATTTTTTATCAGGGGTAAACGATCTTAAATGTGTCGTTCTGTTTTATTGTTCCAATTAATACACGCCATAAGAGCGCTCGATCGAACACGCACCTTCGATCTTTTGAGGTATCTCCTTGTGCGCTTCTATTCGCTTACCGCAGGTGATAATTTCACATGCGTTGTCAGTTTATATACCTAATTATTCCACACACAATTTTGCCAGTAAATACAAGGGCTCGTTGCCATCGTAATCTCACACCATTATTATCATAATAATAATTTTTGAGGTATATAGTCATACTTTCGGTATAAGACAACAGAGATGTACCTAAATATATGTATTTCTTATGTGTTATATCCAATTTATTAATACATAATTATAAGAAGTTTCAAAATGATGCAACTCAGCTTGGTTCACGCTTTTCCCTTCGATTTCGATTCATACACGTATTTTCCATTCGAACGTTACAGGTACATGTGTTCTGCAGAAATTATCTCATGTTGATTGTCAGTGTTTGATCACTGTGTTGTATATGTTCGTTACATTTATGCAAATCCCAGTTTGATTATGTTTGATTGTCGGAGCTCCAAGCTCTATCTGCACATGTACGTATGGTCGTGTACTCATTCATATTCGCTCATTACATTACTCATTCACGATTCCCATTCATATATGAGTCAATATGTAACCGTAGTCCGAAATGGCTTGTTGTGTTTCTTAATTTCCCTCATCATGTTGTATTGGAAAATATTTCGTTCATGCAATACCTACTTCTACTTCTAATTTTATTGAGTGGAGATGTTGAGCTGAATCCTGGCCCTGGCGATTATATGAAACCCTTGTCAATTTCACTCGTCAACGCCAGAAGTGTCTTTGCTCATGATTCTGATGAAAAATTAGGGGAAATAACTAATTATGCGCAAAATCAAAAATTGGATGTCATTGCTATTACTGAGACTTGGTTAACAGCTAAAACTCCCAATCATTTACTGTTGATCGACGGATATTTTCCACCGGAACGTCGGGATCGTTCGGTCGGACGCGGGGGAGGAATCATGTTGTACTGTTCTTCAAACACTGCATATAAACGTAGGAATGATATTGAGTCGAATACCGATTCACTCTGGGTCCAGTTGAACATGCAATGTAAGAAATCAATCTTAATCGGACTGTTTTACAGACCTCCTGGTCAATCGGCCGCAGAACGGGATGCATTTTTGAACCAATTCTCCATTTCTACTATCTCGGCTCTAAACAGTGACGTTGACTCTGTTTTAGTAATGGGGGACTTTAACGATCGATGTGAGGTGTGGGACAGTGATCATAACAAGAGCGAGTTTGGTAACAAATTTATTGATGTCAGTGAGTCAATGGGACTGAGTCAAATTGTTAACGAACCAACGCACTTCAATAATCTGGGCTTCCCCGATCACATATTGGACCTGATATTCACAAATACTCCTGAGTTTGTCTCAAGCGTCACGAATCATGCACCGATTTCTAACTGCGACCACTGTTTTATAACATGTGATATGTTTTTCGAAAATAACACCCAAGCATCATCGAAACGCTATGTTTGGAATTTCAACACAGCCGACTTCGAAGGCCTTAATAGAGCCTTACTGTCAGTTCAATGGCAAACCATCCTATTCAGTTACACTAATATAAATGAAATGGTGTCTGTTTTCACAGAAATATTGTTCAACATTACCAGGCAGTATATCTACTACAGGGAAGTCAGCTGTAAATATACAAATAAACCCTGGTTTCACCAACGCCTCAAAAAGCTTATACGTAGAAGAAACAGAGCCTTCAAACGTTATAAGAAATCTAAGAAGGCAGAACATCTTGATATGTATAGGAAATTACGGAACCAAGCTGTTAGGGAATGTCGGAAGCAGAAATCCCATCATGAATCCCAGGTTAATCAATCGTTAATGACAAATAATGACCCAAAATACTTCTGGAAAGTAGTTAAAAAGTATTTCGATGGTTCGTCTCTCAATATTATTCCACCCTTGATTGATGTAGAAAATGGGACAGTAAATGATGATTTTCTAAAAGCAAATATGTTCAACGAATATTTTTCATCACAGTGTAAGTTACCGGAAACATCGAATACAGTTGATATACCACAGCTGCCCGCCGCGAATATCAAATCACAATTTCTAGATCACATCACTTGTGATGTCATCGAAATATATGAAATTCTATTATCGCTGAACACTTGTAAAGCAACTGGACCGGATCTCATTGGTAATAATATCTTGAAAAATTGTTCAGTATCGCTCGCTGAACCATTAAGTATAATATTCGATAGATGTCTTGTATCAGGTGAATATCCAGATTGCTGGAAAGTGAGTAATGTTATACCGGTTCACAAAAAACAAAGTCGTCAAATTGTCGATAATTATAGGCCTATTTCCCTTCTATGCAACATGAGCAAAGTATTTGAACGAATAATTTTCAAGAAATTGTACAGTTACTTTATTGATAATAATATACTCACTCCGTTGAATTCGGGTTTCAAGAAAGGGGATGGTACAATAAACCAATTGTTATATTTGGTTCATGAAATCTATTATAGCTTGGATAACAATAAGGATCTAAAAATAGTTTTTCTGGATTATTCCAAGGCATTTGATAGAGTTTGGCACAGGGGTCTCATCCAAAAATTACGCCATTACGGTATATGTGGGCGACTACTCGATATTCTATATTCCTATCTACTTAACAGAAAACAGCAAGTTGTAATAAACAGTATAAAGTCAGATGTAGCTGATATAAAGTCGGGTGTCCCACAGGGGTCTATATTAGGTCCTTTACTGTTCTTAGTGTATATAAATGACTTAACTGACAACATAAATTGCAATGTGAATCTATATGCGGATGATACAATCGTATGGAGTGTTATGGACAATCCTGTCCTTTCGGTAAGGAATCTAAATACATCTTTAGATATCATTAATAAATGGGCCACTGCCTGGTTCATGACACTGAATCCAAACAAAACGGAGGTACTCACCATTAGCACGAAAAGGAAAGTTGTTAAATATGAACCGCTGTATTTAGACGGCAATACTTTGCTAGATTCGCAATTTCATAACCACCTTGGTATCACACTTACAAGTAACATGTCCTGGAACGACCATGTTCAGAACGTTTGTAAATCAGCAGGCGCACGCTTGAACATTCTGAGGAAACTATCCCGAAAATTCAATCGCAATACTTTGCAACAATTATATTTTACTTATATAAGACCTATCCTTGAATATGGCTCCATAGTTTTCGCCGATCAGACCATTACTAATGATAATAAATTGGAAAATATGCAGCATCAAGCGATTTGTTCCGGTGCGCTTTTCAACACTAATCGCCAAAAACTACTCAAAGATCTGGGATGGACGCCTCTGTCTGAACGCAGAAAAATCAGCAGCCTATCTACATTATATAAGTGTCTCAATTCTCAAGCTCCACAATATCTGTCGAATATTATTCTGCCTTATTTACGAACTCCAGTCGAAAACATGTTGAGGAATTGCAGAACCATGGACCTGCCCCGTTGCAAGACCGAACGATTCCGCCGATCCTTTGTCCCTCGTTCATTGTCCCTGTGGAACTCCCTCCCCAACGATGTGAGAACTGAACCAAGTAAGAATTCATTTGTGAGAAAAATCAAGTCTATCTATATTGCAGAACACGCTCCCACTTGGTACTCCACTGGTAAACGACTTCCAAATATCCTGCTGACAAGAATACGACTAAAAAACAGCAAGTTAAATAATCACCTATTCAAAAATTCCATAATTGACTCTCCTTCTTGTTCTTGTGGTTTTCCGAATGAAACAGCTCTTCATTATTTCCTCCAATGCCCTAAGTATCCAGTACAAAGAAATAAACTTCTCAAATCTTTAGATGAAATTCTCGAATCCAAAAACTATCAACCTTTTAATAAAATGCCGTTATTAGAACGTATAGAGGTTCTGACAGCAGGGAACTGTAATTTCGATTCTCAAACAAACATATATATTATGCATGCTGTTCAAGCTTATATAATAACAACAGGCCGTTTCGCGAACACTCACGCAGTGTAAAATTGTGTCTCATCTTCCTTTCATGTCATCTCATGGATCATTAATATCTTAATAGTATCTTTGTGGCTATTTAGTTCGCTTGTATTGTCTTCATGTTTTGTTATATTATGTTTAATTTTCATCTCTTCAACTAAAATGTTAAACACCAATTTATATTAAAATATAATGTTTTTCTTTTTCATGTCATCTCATATCATACTCATGGACCATCCATTCGATTCTCTCATGTATTATAACTTTGTATATATCTATTTTGTTTGTATTTTACTTGCTTCATTGTTTACGTTCATTTTTTTTTTTTTTTTTTTTTTTTTTTTTTTTTTTTTTTTTTTCAATTTTGTTCGGTTTTTTTCTCTTGGAGAGTACCTAGATTAGTTCCTTCGGGAACTATTGTACAATCCAATTAAAATAAATATGTTTAAACTAAACTTAAAATAGTATACGTTATAACCATAGCCTTAGTTATATGCAATACCAGTAATTAGAGAAAAAAAAATATCAATTGACACACACAACTTCTGATAATCAATATAACTGTGATTTCATATATACAAAATCCCAAAACACTATGACTGGGCAATCCTGATCTTCCGTACATCAAAATCTCGTTCTCAGTCACCCAATACTTCACATGACGCCGGTGCAGTGGAGGGGGAATAAACACTAATACAAACGGGATATGCCTAGTATTAACAGATTTTGTCGGCCAATATCCAATTACTGAGACACGTTAGGATGGATGATTAACGCTCTGTGACCGGAGACTCCGGGGAGGGGGGGGTGCGGGTCGGGGTACAGGATCCAACGGACAAACAAGTGGTGAAATGTAATATTAATCGCAAGTTTGCAGTATGATACCTTTCCAGGCCCTGCTTCGAAGGTCAACATATTGGACGGTGGTGCTGAGGAAATGGATACTGAGGGTATGGCGGTGTGAACGAAAGAGTCGACGTCTCATGGCGTGATTTTCATCCATATTTTGCAATATATCAAATTTCTGGATGCGCTGTGTGATCCGGGTTGGAATGATATTACTTCAGACAGAGGATGAATCAAAATTGTGTCCGTATTGGTCTGGGACACTGGGATAAATGCATGGAGTAATGTGCAGTTGTGACCGAAGGTGTCGCAAATCATTCTTCCTGGCCAATACAGTTGGCCACATATTCCCGCTTACACAACTATGTGGGGTAAATAAAGTATCTGTCTATTGTGAGGTATGTCACTGTCAACAAGTCGTAAACTACTTTCCATGACGAATTTGAGTCATTTCTAAAGTTCTTCCGTATATATTCATAGCTCGTGTATTACTGCTCTCCTCCATATATGGCTACTACCAGGCTTGGCATTACCAGCAAACATTGCCATGTACCCCTTATTTTATATGGACCTTAACAAATACAAATCTGCTTGTGTGAACAATCAACTTTCATGGATGCTCTTTCCCAAATCTACTTTGTTCCTGTTAATCTTTCTTTACGTTATTATTGACCAAAGAGGTGTTTGCTGGCGTAATTTGTGAAACTTGGACAACTTTTGGGGACATTTGTAAAAGGTCAAAGAGGCAAGTTTAGTAATATCTGCTATCGAAAGCTGGCAACACTGTTTTGGGTGTAAACATGACGTCATTTGTCTGTCTTTCTGGCGTTGATCAATAAAATGAACGACATTGTTGATTACCGACATTTACCCCAATTGGGGTAACATTTATCCCCAATTACATAGCTGCCCCGTGTTGAATGAGTTTACGACATGCCTATTACAAAAATATTATTCTCAAACCTTACCAGAGCATAGGACATAATTTATTTTTCTTTGGCATTTCGATCATTGAGTATACAGTGGCATATTTATATCTTCTTGTGATAGACTCTAACATCCCTCTGTTGCCTTGTTACGCTATTTACCTCGTTCAGTTCGAATAAATTCGAAGTGTATTGGATACTAGTATCAGGGAAACAGAAACAAGGATATAGGGAGATTGACGTCATGACCTTGCATGAATGGATTTAATTTCGTGGTGCTTCAACTATACACTATACCCATGATGATCATACCGCTAGTCACTCTGGGCAAAACACACACAAGAACATGCCTGCAGACTTCTAACACGTATGGATTAAATTGCAATGTTGGTCTAATGGTGCCGATACTATACGTTTGTTTTTCAATCTTTCACTGAAATGATCACGACAGTAAACGTTTCGGTATTATGCCTATGAGGATGACATCATTTGATGGATATGTTCTAAACCATTTGCCCTTCGAAGACCCATTCATCAAATGCCTTTTCTACACGTATGCCATCCGACGACTCTGATTAAATAGAAAACAAATAATAAGCCTTAGGAACATGGGATGTGCTTTCTCCATCAATGTCGTCCAGTTTCAATCAACACATTTTACAGAAACGCGTCATGAAAAATATAATTGATTGAACATTTGGAGGCGGATGTTTTGCATATGCAATGCCATATTTTTAAAGTTTGTTACCCTGTTTGAATGGTATACCTTGTATAATAGAATTGTGTACTTGAATTGTGTCAGTAGAATCTAATAGAAATCCATCCTATGGTTCTAATATTAATGAAATGAGTGATATATGTAAGAAGAATAATCTAATACTGCGCTGACTGATTGGCAATATTCAGCTGTTATTAGGAATGGTATATATTACCAGATCTTTCATTGAAGTTTTTCACTGTATTGTATTCGGATTTCGGTTTGGTACTTTTTATCATAATGGCCAAGGTATTACACAGGGTTAGAACAAAGTACATATAATAAAATAAATATTATCTTCAGGGTCAAATGTCCTATCATTATTGAACAGCAATTCGAATATACGTACAAATCACTAGCAAATGTTGTAAAATATAACTGAAAACAGACGAATGGTTTATTTTTTCATGCATAGCAACCATATTTTATTTAGTTATAAGCATGCAAAACGATTTCAACTTGTATGGTAGTTGAGGAGACAAGCACTTATCGAATAATTCAAGATTAATACACATGAATCGTCGACACTAAAGTTACTCGAGAAATGACATTCCTATTCTTCCAAAGCCATCATCAGCACCAGTGGGACCACATATCAGCTTCTGCACGCTCGCATGATGATACGATCACAGGCTCAGTCCGTCATAGTCTAATGCTCCACTCGCCAGTGTGAATGCGTAAATCAATCCGCGTTCTTCGGGGTGTCATTTGCCGTGTTGGAGTGGCGACACCAGTGACAGTGGGCTTTGATTTTTCCACTTTAGCGTTGTCATTTCTGTAGCTGATCGTTACAGATTATTCTCGTTCATTTTGAATTCCAATGCATAGAAAGAACATTGGCAAACCGGAAATACGTGTGTCATGTGAAAATTTCAACTGTGATCATAACATGTTCTTTTCTGTTCTGTTTGAATTTCTTATGGATAGGTATGATTATTATGAAACCACATGTGCTCAATCAATGTGTTCATTATGGTGGAAATGTTAGCTTTCTCAAAATGTAATATGAAAAAGTGCAGTAATTGTTCTACACAAATTACTATACAAAAATACATGTAAAAACATGTAAAAGAATACATGTATCTGCTAAACGAATTTAACCATGCATCAATGAAAATATTACAACTTAAAATAATGTTGTTTATAACAGTAATCACAGTATAACTCCCACACAACTGTGGTCAAATGTTTTGGTCTATTCTTAGTGGTATTTATACGTCCATGCAATACAGATATAATGGCTAACACAGGGGTGATCCATTCTGAAGGGAGTATACATTGAGAATGTGTCAAGATTATTGCAATAAATAATAAACCTGTCATGGCACTTGTCCGTTTTGAATTACACGGCCGAAGCTAATATATTGATTTTGTCCTGTTTGAATGGCATGCTATGGTGCCACTGGATTTGAAATATCCTGTTTTTTTTTTGACAGGCATTTATGTGAAACTAGGAGACACACGATGCACAATCAATCACATTGAATTTAGATGTATTGTATATTTGTGATTTCACATTTGCATCCTTGTTAGTCACATGCATGTGTTTATCTGCGAATACACAATATATCGTGTAGCATATGAACATCTCGAACCCAAACTGTGGAAGTGTTCTGGTGATGTGATATGTGTTCTAGAGATAATTCACAAATGTATGTGCAGAGAACAAGTTTGCACACGATTATAAAGTGGTTCGACCTGTTGTATTCACTTTTGTTTAAGTAAATTGCAAAGACTTACGTCTGTAAATACCGTTAACCTACTCTCAAAACGATTATTAGGCCCCATGCCATCTTGATGAATAGTAAATATATAAAATGTTGTTAATTCATATTCCGGACCACACGGTATACGAACCTGCTGCTGATTATCTGCCTTCACACCTGTGTACTACGATGATCACTTAGTTCCAGGATTGACGACTTGGCCTGTTACCTGATTAGAATAATAATTTGAGAAGAAATGATGCCTGTGGCTATTATTGGTGTTTAGTGCAGGTAAATTCCATCCTGTCATGGACAATACAGTTGTTCATATTTCAGATAATGGCGTTCAAACAATTGTGTTATACACACATGGAAGTATTTAGCAAGAAATACAAATCAATACATAGAATAGTGACTATATAAGTAAGACACTGGAGCTGACCACATTCTCATGCAGTTTGTTATACTTGTTGTAAGATGTGTTAAAACTGAACATGAAAACGTGCGCTTGTTTGAGGCCGCTTGATCTAGTATCTGAGAAATTGCCATGCTTACCATGCTTACTGATCCACTGAATCGATGAGGTTAGTGACATATATCAGAAAATAATAATTATTATCGTGATTAAAGGCCGAATCATGTAGTATATGGAATTTGAAAAAAAAGTGGACTCATGTTTTTGACTGCAGTTTGTGGTACATGTAAAAATTCACACTCTGATTACAGGAATTTAGAAAAACGCCGAAGAAATACACCAGGAACTGGGACATGAACATAGGAAGACATTTGACAGCTGAGAAAAATAAAGCTAGTTGTTTTGTATTCCAGCGGCTCAGACTAGGTCAAACATGCCCAGCAAAGCTGGGTTTAGTGTTGCTTAAAGACTGTTCTGAAGTGGCATAATTTCCTAGATACACAACTTGCTTTCACCTGCAGCCTGTGTAACAGCAAGAAGTTAAAAATACAATATACAATTAACTGAGAACTTCAAACATTTCGTACTTTCGAAAATGTTCATTAGAAATATCTTGTAATTTTCATGGATTTACCAAATACTTTTTTTACCCACAAGTGATCATGATGAAAGTTATTGAATAGATAATACATCTCCAAATGAGTCAACTTTCTTTTGTGTTTTAGAGTGATTGTCTACCAACGGGCTTTTGCATGTCTCAACACCTGAACGTTTGGCAACATTACTAGCCAAAAACTTCCCTTCCGTCTCGGGTCACTTATTCTAATGGTTCATAAATAACAGATTTCAGTCGATGCCTGGGCATCTGAGTGTCGCTCGGAACCGATGCTTTAAAGAAGGAAACTGGAACATCCGTTTGAAAGTGGATTACCGGAAGACCTGCCGAAAAGGCGACGTTATACCACCCTCCCTCACAGAAAGATTGAGCCTGTCTCGGTGACTTTCATTGATTTCTTTGTTCCGTACCCCAGCCCCTGTGATGAACCCTAGTCATGAAGTACACCTCGAAGACAATATTATTGATGCTTAAAGTATTTGCGTTTCTCCAGCATGTGGAAGAGCCACAAATGACTCACTATCCCGTTGACTTTTGACCTTTTTACGGGTGGTGAGAATCTCAATGAACAAGAACTTAAGAGGAATACACATGAAACCAAGTTGACCTCGGATGAGGATCGGTTAACTTTTTGTTATTCATAAAAAATACCCATGATATGTGGGTGTGGACAGTGGAGTCACCAAACGTGATTTTTCCCTCTGTTATTTTGTCAACATCCTAAATGCAAAAGCTGTAAAGCTGATGCAAAGAACAAAATAATATATATTTATATATGGGTCAAACTGAAAAGGACTCAGGAATGGTGTAATGAATGTATTCAGATGGCTAAAGTATATAAATTTCATATTAATTTCATGTTCCTTCATTATTGTATATAATAGAAAAGCTGTTTATCACAATTTATATCACATTCCTAATCATCATAATTTCTCTGTCACCATGATTAAACATGGATAGAATGTTCAATCCATCAACAAATCGTTACCGAAAGACTTATTCAGTTCACGCATTCATCACATCAAAAAATCCAACACTTTTTTCCCATTCAGTCCTTGTCTTTATCCATTTAGTTCTGTTACAGGGATAGGTCACAATGTTACATAGGCCGGAACGTCTTTTTGACCACACCAGGTGTCAGAGGTGAGATTACGAGGCCATCAGCAGTCGGCTCAGGATACACAGTGCCAGTGAATTGATCGTTAGAAGGATATCCGTCTTCTCACTTCATGCTCCATTGATTTCACGGCCCATTATCAGCCGTCTTGAGCCGGGTACCAACGCGGATAGAATATGAAATGTGATCGGCCATCATGGAGCAGACATAACACCACACTGAGTCCGGATTAGTGTTTCCATTTAGAGTGGGCCTTGGGACAACACCAAATGAGACTAAAACTAGCTTCTAGACAGTTGCCGGTCGGCTTCGTCTGTCAAAGCTGTGGGAATTGCATAACAAATATTTCCCATGATTCACTTTTCATTCTCCCGCTGTACTCCGCATGGAAATGAAATTAATCAACGAGATCAGTCCTATCTCTCCAATGTTTTTTAGTTCATTTCGGACAACCGAACGTACATTGCATAAGAAAATATACCATAAAATGAACATGAAGACCAAACATAAGAGAATACTATAATCTTTGCTCTCTTGAACCAAATATGTTCTGTAATGTCATAGAGCATTGATCTGGACAAAATGGCTAGACATATTAGTTGGAACATCAGTTATGTGGATGATCCAGCTGAGATTGCAGATAATCTTCTACACCTAACGGGGTTCGTCTCTTTCACTGAACATTACAAACTTGATCGATTTCAGCTTAGGTATTCCTCGGAAACACCTACATGCAAAACCAAGATATTCAGTATGTATTTTCGTGGAAATAGTACTGGCCTAGTTGTATTATATTGCTAAAGGACGAAACTCAATAAGTTTATTGTTCTTCATACCATTGATAAATATGTTGTGCATGACTGCTATTGCCAACCAACTATTTTCAGTTGTGTATAACTGTTACAGTATGCCATGCTTGGTAGATAACATGGTAAAATTTTTGTAAATGCTCCAATTTTCCAATTGCTTCAGTTTTTTTTGTGTATGAATGTATGTATGTCATGTTTGGTAGACATTATGGTAAATGGTAAATTTGGTAAATGCTTCAATTTCAGAAACCAATTATGCCTTACAAATACACATCAGATGAAACAACACAACAGTACCACTGATTATAAAAGGTCCCTTTATTATTCCCTGCGCTTCCTGTCATCAAACCCTAGCAGTAGAAGAAAATGCGTGAAAGCCATTTGCTCTGCCCCGGACATATTTTGGTAGTAGAGATTCTTCGCGTGCTGATGCTTGGTGGCAGGAAGACAGGCGGTGGGGCTATGGGACTTTACATGGGTGGTGCCCCCTCTATATGTTGGTAAGAAGCAGTAGCAACGTTGCATGAGACAGTTGCATATTTTCCCATGGCTTTGCAATAAGCAAAAAAAAAAACGCTTGTACCCAGTGCATGATTGGCTCTTGGTAATTGCAAGTCCTTAAGTGTATATTGGCCATGTGGAGAATATTGCACATATTAACCAACGATATTAACTTCGCTTCGTCAAGTCACGGTGGTACACGGAACTGTTGTGTAATATCATTGACTAAATCTACCACCTAGTAACAACCAAATATCTCTCAGACATTAAATTTCTCATGCTGAATAAAGTGGTAGCATTTCATATTCCTGTCAGTGGCATTTTGAGTCATCTTTTCCGCATGTAATAGAGTGAATACCTCGTGCTTTACTACCTCGTGTCTCAAACCTAAGTGTTTCGCAAAATACTTCCACAAACTTCCTCTTCGCTCTCTGATCAATTAATCTAATAGTTCATAAATAACAGACTTTAGTCGATGTTGTGGTATTTGAGTGTCTCTCTGAACCGATGCTTGAAAAAGGGAGAATGGAACATCCATTTGAAAGTGGATTAGTCCAATAGCAGCCGAGGAGATGAGTTTATATCTGTCCTAATCCACAGAAAGATTGAGCCTGTCTCGGTGACTTACACTGATTTGTTGTTCTTTCACTGAGTGGCTTTGATGAAATTTATTGATGAAGTACACCTTTGAGACAGAATATTATTGATGCTTAGAGTATTTGCTTTCCTCCAGCGTGTGGAAGAGCCATCAGTACCTTGCTATCTCGTTGACTTTCGGCCTTTTCTTGAGTGGCTAGGATTTCCAAGAAAAATGATTGGGAGAGAGGTGGACAGTCATGATCAGCATCGATTGCTGACGTCAAAAGAGGACGAGTGAACACGGACACTGTAATAAGCTTATTTCTACACCAATAAGGCCAATGCATCTACACCAATGCATCATTCCATACTTTGGTCCTATTCCCCAAAATTCATCTAGCTCTCATCGGTGTCACGCAGATCGCTAATTATGGTAATACTTGGTATATCATTTCCATACAAATATGGCCACTCAGTATTGTGTTCGCATTAGAAAATTTAGTGCCATTCATATTCAAAATATTGCAATTTTGAGGAGACGTCTGTGTGAGAATAAGACACGGAGACTAAATATTGATGAAATGTTTGATATATGAACGGATTCTCACCAAAAGATTTTTTTTCACTCAGAGGACCTTATCATCACAATATACAGCAGTTTTACAATTTTGCTATTCGTGCCAATGGTTGTGTTACATGCTACGGGACGTTGCGCCGACCACACGCAGTGTCAGAAATGATAACACGAGGCCTAATCAGCAGTTGGCTCAGGATTCACAGTGTCAGCGGATTGATCACTACCAGGATATCCGTCTTCTCACTTCATGCTCCATTGATTTCACGGAGTATTAGCAGCCGCCCTGAACCGGGCGCCAACGTTCAAAGAATACAAAATGTGAATGTTCATCGCGGAGCAGACAGCACCACACAGAGTCTGGATTAATGTCTCTATTTGAAGAGAAACTAAAGGACAACGCGGGAATGAGAGGATAAAACTAGCTTCCAGACAGGGAAATGTTGCCGGTCCATTTCGCTTATCAGAGCTGTGGGAATTGCGTCAAAAATCGTTTAGCACAATTCACTTTTCTTATGCCTGGTGTGTTCCACGTGGTTCCACAAATTAATCACCGACATCGAATTTTTGTCCTGTCTCCAACAATGCTTTCTAGTTCATTTCAGGGAACCGAACGTACATTGCATAAAACCAAACCATAAAATTACACATAGAAATCGAACATACGAGGATATATCATCTTTGTTCATCTTGAACGGAAGAGGTGCTGTAATATAATATAACGTTGACGCATAAATTTGAAATCTATATTGGAAGAAATTATTTGGCCACGGTGTCCAGACTTGGACATTGGCTAGACACAATCAAAATATGTCTGAATACCAATTTCTGTGGATGGTCCAGCTGAGATTGCAGACAATCTTCTC
This sequence comes from Terebella lapidaria, assembly GCA_949152475.1. NCBI lineage: Eukaryota > Metazoa > Annelida > Polychaeta > Terebellida > Terebellidae > Terebella > Terebella lapidaria. The sequence continues at coordinate 39,131,905 of OX424556.1, forward strand.
CACTGTAATGGGTTCGATTCTTCCACAACAAAATACAAATTTGAATGGTTTCAGCTTAGCTATTTCTTGAAAACACCCTGGGCCTATTTCACAAAGAATCTATAATCACTTCAGCCAATTGAGTTTGGATTTTGCGTACTAAACTTCAATGTTAAATGTTAAATGTTTATTTGACTATAATAGTACATTTAGATTTTTAAAATATGCCCCAAGTGACCGTTCAATTGCAAATTCAAGATATTCTGTAAGTTGTTTTTTGGAGAAGTATATTATGGCTATTTGTATTGTATGGCCCAAAGGACGAAACTTAATAAATGTTCACACGAACTTTTTGATATATCAGTATTAGAAAGCATAATCTTTCATGACGTCAGCTTGATATTTATCATGCCACACTACTCCCACACTGAAACCAATGTCAACAACATTGAACAGTGCAAAACAGGGTGTCCGTGTATGCACAAATGCCCTTACATCAAGCAATTCGTTGAACGACACTTAACATGGCCGTTTTCCATTTAGTGCAATTCCAGAAAATTCATACACATAGCTTTTAAATGCAACAGAATTTGAAGTGAGTAAACGGTCATCCCCTCATCAGCATAGCTTTCGTATGGACACGAAAATTGCACAGGAACCCTCGTGTCAATTTCCATGGGGTTGCAGCATATTTTCTGACGCATAAAACAAACGAATTCATCATGATAAATAGCATAGATAGCATATAACGGAACCAACTGTTTACGAAATTAGGTTTTTTTTGGTTTCCAATCTTTTTTTCACAACTGGTTCCTCCCTCCCCCACCAGATTATGGGTTCTGCAACTAATTTATGTGATTATATTGTATTATCTTCTTCTTTATAGAACAAAAGAATCTAAGACCCCAAATCCTAGTGTTAAAGCAGCTGCCTAAGCTACTTGTATGTATGCAATAATACAAAATCACGGAAGGCTCTGATACCATCAGTAATATGATAATGTGATTATGCTAGTCATAAGACACTTGAAATAAAGCCTCATTTACCAATCATATGACACAAACAACAACTGACGCTAATCAAGGTGAGAGTCAAAGCCCATGAGTTACTACATACCTTTTTTATTATTTGTGAAATGTCAGTTGTGTTCCAAACTTAACACATCAAATGGAAGAGTTAGTCAAATGAAGGTTTATTTTCAAATGAAGGTTTATTTTCCATGTCAACAACTTTCCGTTGTTGTTGCAGTCTGCTTGGCTGAGTAGCGCTATGGCTCATTTGCATATCGATCGATCAAATACGCGCATGTGATTGGTCAGTTTTATTTACGTTCTCCATCTCGATCTCTGTACTCGATTAGAAACCACTGCTGGCCGTTTCAGATTATGGAAAGACGTTTCTGTCACAGCAATGCCATGCTATAATGTAGCACCATTCACTGGGGGTACATTCGTGTTTATACGTATGTATGCTCGGTAGACAACACAAATACCTCAATTTTCAAATGATAATTTTCTCAATGCAGAGACTCATGAGATGAAACGCTCAACAGAACCACTGAATAATAATATAAGTATTGCATCCTCACTGTATACAGGTATGCTGTGCTAGTTATATTGGTATGAGCTAAAATCTATCATCATCAGTCTATCATGATTTCTTTTTTTTTTCAATTCAACCGGCGAAAATCTTATTCTCAATGCGTTTGTAAACCGTCCGACAAATATCAATATACTATGGCTAATGCTATCGAAATCATGACACCTTCAGGCTTTTCCTAGTCCACCTAATGAAGGTATAGCCTCAGCTGGATGACCTTCCTATACCCCGAGCAGCCCCGTCATGATCCACCCAGATATACTGCAGAAATATGCGACCGGCCAGAAAATTAGTCACTAATATTTGTTCGAATTGAAAAACCAGCTCAGTGAACAAAATTTTATGAAAACAATTAAGTATGATCCCCAAAATCGCATACACATGGCTATCTATGCGCTATTTCACCGAAACAGAAGGCTGAAAGTGGTGTTTACATCAAGATTGACAGGCGCGCAAGTTTATGTTTACTATGAAATCAAGTCTTTGAGAGAGGAATCCCTGACACGTCACACATTCAACCATGGTGGCCAGTCGTTCCGTATTGTTGCTGGTAAGATATCGCTTTCCGTATGGTTTGGGTCCGTGTTAATATAAACACACTGGATGCGCCTACGTCCCAACATGGTCCTGGTGAAAAGCGTTGTTCATACATAGAATATGTATGAAAAATTCAAACTAAATATTTATGAAATTCCATTCATTTATATCAATCTGCTTGGTGTGTCCAATATAATTTCGAATTGTCAGAGCAGCTGATCGAAATCTTGCCATAGAATGCAGTACTTCAATACAGCAAAAAGTGTGATGAATAGGTACACAAGAATATTCACTGTATATCAAAACACGATTTTGTTCACTCCGTTTGTTGCGAATTTGTACGGGAAAACCATTATTTTGCGAGGAAATATTGTTTTGAGTAGTGTATAGCATATAGCGTATGTACAGCCACCATTCAGTCCGCAATTTCTCTCTGTTGGTGGTAAATGCATACTTGAAACATTACGCGCTATCGACAATATAAGCTACGCATTCTTGCAAATAAAACATTATGACAAACATATGATTATGTTGACTGTTCACATGTTTGATGATAGTTCGTCACAAGAAACCTGTCTCTTCTTGAAGACACAGGGTGCAGAGTCTCGGTGGCGGATCTGAGTCACATAAAAACAATTATATATCGCATATAGCACATGCAGACGGGCCCAGGCGTTAGGTACCATACAACGCGGTGAATAAATATTGCAATCCAACAGGACTTGTCATCATCTCTTAACAGTTTTCAATGGGCATTAAAAAATGCGACCCCATAGACGGCTTGTGGCCGGACACTGTCCACAAAATAACATTTTGCAAGAACGCTTGTTCGTAATTCTCTGCATGAATCGGTGCTCACGAGAAAGCATGACATGATAACATTATCACAATTATTTTCATGGTCCCAATTCATTACCGATTTCAACAAACTGTGAATATGACATCTAGCATACCATTTTCGACCACATTCTGTATATTTGGTAGTATTATACGCAGTTTCGTGAAGACTTTTTGGGAAAAAAAGTTCTCGGTGTGAGTGATTGGGTCCCCATCTTAACTGTAAAAACCTCACACACACATCTGCTTATTCAGTACGGAAAACAGTTATGTATATGGATGGGCCAAATAGTCTAACAAGTCATGGAAGCATTCGATTCAGGGTAATACCTCTTTCTTGTCCCTGGCGGCTTTATGGGGAGTGACATGGCCTCTGTCATGCTGTTTTTCTATGCAAGAACGCATAGCGTACCAATTTTAACAACAAGAACGCGTACAATTTTTTGCAAAAATGCGTTCCGATCTACCATCGTGCAATATGATTTAATAAGCAACATTATTCAATTAAACATGATGTCATTATGCAAGTATGACATGACTCCCATTACTAAGTTCCAACTTCCTTCAATTATCTGTTTTCTAAGTATCTATTTCATTTCTTGCTGATGTTTTCCATTTTTTTCTTTCCTCCTACTTGTACCAATGATGTACAACATATTCCGTGTTATTAGGAACAAAATTAATTCCAAGAAACGCTCTTGAAACCCAGATACAGATCAATTATAGAACAGGGCGCAGGCTCACCCAGAATGACAAACACGTCTGTTGAATCTGTGTTCAATCTTGCACGTTTCAATTTGGGAAAAATACAAAAAAACAACGAAATAAGATAGCAACAGTTCATCTATTCATCTGAGCTATAGTTGTGTAGTTTTGACACGGAAGATCAATGGTACATTGCATATCAATAACACATTTAAAGTATTTTAATGTGTTTGAACAGATTAGTTTTTTTTTACTTTCAAAATCAGGTGTATATGGATATTTTTTAATAATCATCTTATATAACACAATGATCGTGAATGTGTGCTTACTTTCGAAGTGTCTTGTCACAATTATAATAGCGAATAACATAAACAACATCCAAGTACACATAATTTCATTATACCCAGCAACCTTGTGATGTGTGTTACAACTGATGCATTCTTCCCACAAGCACAATCTTGTATATCACTATCATGTAATAAATATCTGACAAAATCAGACAGGATTTCCTCACTAATTTGCCTTCATAAAATGGCCAGTGATTCAATGAGAGAGGAAGAGAGTTCCTGTATTGTGAGTGACATTTATGCCATGTATATCTCCATACCGGGATATCCCATCGCCGTCAGGATGCATGACATTAAGTTTGTCGTTCTGTGTTTCTATTGTCACTACAACAATCCATATTTCTAATATACAAACATTGAATATCTTCAATATCATCAATTATCAAAAATCTCTATGATGTCAATCAGTTGTTGCTTTTTTGCATTCAATTGTACAAGGTTCGGTAGGTTGAACTAAATTAAAATTGTAGAGGCATCGTTCTCCAATTATAATCGGTGTCAATATAACATGACATTACTTCCGATACCAGGTCCAATTTCGTTTAACCATCTGTTCTCTGCCTGAGTATTAATGTCATCTTTTGATGATGCCTTCGAATTTTCTATTCACCCTACTTGTACCAATCACCGACATCGTGGACAAAATTATTTCTTGCAACTCTCATTTAAATCCCAGATACCACTAACAATGTAAGGTGTATCAATTATATCACAGGGGCTTGGACTTACCCAGATACTAGGCATGATGGGCTAATTGGATTTATGTCTTCCCAAAATAGAAATACTCAGCTTCGTGGCCATGAATTGATCTTTATCCAAGACATGCGGCGTGAAGAGACATACTAGTTGGATTTTTGCGGAATGTACTTTCAAACACCTTGGAGATTACCTTCAAATTGGTTTATAGTCGCGCCCAATCCCCGTTAAGTCAACCCCTCATTCGCGATTACAGGTAGGCTTAGCAAAAAGAATGTAATACTCTGTTGGCTTCTCTGCTTCTGTCATTAGCCATACTATCATTATTTCCCTTCACTGTCAGTCGTCTGGATACGAAATCTAATTATACTAATAATAATAGTTATGTTGATACACATGCTACATTCACACCTATATGCACAGGTTCGTGCACAGGTTCGTGTCTAGGGATTCAAAACAGAATGGTAGAGTGGAGAATGTCTGACTGATAAATATTTTCAAATAAGTTTCATTCTGTTCTATTGCACATTCAAATGTTCGGCCACATCTTTGCATGAACACTGTCGATATACTTTGATCAGATAATTATCAGTCATATGAATAATCACATGAATAATTATGATTAGAGCTGTTATTTATGGATAGAAAACTGTGGAGTCAATCGTGTGCAATGTTAACATTGTTCAACAGATTCAATATTTAAAAATCGATAATCAGACATTCAGGCAAAATCGTACATAGGGTGTGCCGTGTGACAAACTAGATACATCCCACTGACACGACAATGTAATGTGGTAGACGATTTATTGATATGTGAAGCCTGTACATTACATGATATGTTATGATATGTCAGTGATATGCGAATGCACAGGTTTTTCCCATGATCCAAGGTGTGGAATATGTTAGATTATACATGCACTTCAAAATTCTTAATATAAATTTAATATAAGTTATAAGCATACACATGTCCTGAAAACAAGTTTGAAAATAATAAGTCTCTGAAATATGAGAAAGGATGACTTAGACATAGCTCGCTGTGACGTCATCAGTCTTGTGCAGTGGCTTTCATGTGGTGTCGCTCAGGCAGGCACAGTTGATGGGCAACTGCTGTGGAATCACCTGGTACACCTTGTCCTGGAGGTGCAACAGCCGAGATACTCACTTGTAGTAGGACGGCCGGTAGCTGTGATCGCTCGGACACAGTTCGAAGTCACAGGTTACGTACAGCTCAGACCATAGGAATTCCCCTCGACCATTTGTGGTGTATGCAGCATTGGGCTGACATCCATGTTCATCAGATTATGGGTAGTTGGAAGATGTTACAAATTGACATGAACGAGGGCTTTATGGGTAGACAAACGAACGTGGCCGACGATGGGGTGGCCTAGGTTTTTACCTCAGAGAGTACCTAGGATATCTCACCCAAGAAAAAAGGCAGGACAAATCACGAACTTACCTGCCAGATTTGTATTGAATGCACAAACATGCAGGGCTACCATTTATCTCAAATATTACCATCCAGTTAACCGTAATAACCTGTTTGATAGCTGAAATGTCAAAGGATCCAATTAGTATGTACTGAAGTCCAGACATCAACTAACATGAGGCCGGACATATCCTACCCGAGGGCATGAGGGACCTGAGGGACGTACATACCCCACCTGAGGGCGGACATACCCCACCAGAGGGCCAGACATACACCACCTGAGGGCCTGATTTACCCACCTGAGGCCGGACATACACAACCTGAGGGCCTGATTTACCCACCTGAGGCCGGACATACACCAAAAGAGGGCCAAACATACCCCACCTGAGTGCCAGATATACCCCACCTGAGGGCCTAATATACCCCACCTGAGGGCCGGACATACCCTGAGGGCCAGATATACCCCACCTGAGGGCCGAACATACCCCACCTGAGTGCCAGATATACCCCACCTAAGGGCTAGGCATACACCACCTGAGGGCCGGACATACCCCATCAGAGGGCGAGACATACCCCACCTGATAGCTGGACATACCACCCCTGAGGGCCAGACATACACCACCTGTATACACAACCTGACGGCCGGACATGCACAACCTAAGGGCTGAACATACACCACCTGAGGGCCAGACATACCCCACCTGATTGCCAGACATAAACCACCTGTGGGCCAGACATACACAACCTGAGGGCCGAACATGCACCACCTGGGGGCCAGCCATACCACCCCTGAGGGCCAGACATACACCACCTGTATACACAACCTGACGGCCGGACATGCACAACCTAAGGGCCGAACATATCCCACCTGAGGGCCAGACATAAACCACCTGTGGGCCAGACATACACCTTCTGAGGGCCAGACATACACAACCTGAGGGCCAGAAATAAACCACCTGCGGGCCAGGCATACACAACCTGAGGGCCGAACATACACCACCTGAGGGCCGGTCATACCCCACCCGAGGGTCGGACATACCCCACCTGTGGGCCAGACATACACAACCTGAGGGCCAGACATACACAACCTGAGGGCCGAACATACACCACCTGACGGCCGGACATGCCCCACCTGAGGGCCTGACATTCCACCCCTGAGGACCAGACATACCCCATCTGAGGGCCCAACATACCCCACCTGAGGGCCAGACATAAACCACCTGTGGGCCAGACATACCCCACCTGAGGGCCAGACATACCCCATCTGAGGGCCAGACATACACAACCTGAGGGCCGAACATACACCACCTGAGGGCCAGACATGCCCCACCTGAGGGCCTGACATTCCACCCCTGAGGGCCAGACATACACAACCTGAGGGCCAGACATACCCCATCTGAGGGCCAGACATACCTCATCTGAGGGCCTGATATACCCCATCTGAGGGCCTGATATATTTCATCTGAGGGCCAGAAATACACCACCTGAGGGCCAGACATACACAACCTGAGGGCCGAACATACACAACCTAAGGACCGAACATACACCACCTGAGGGCCAGACATGCACAACCTAAGGGTCGAACATACACCACCTGAGAGCCTGATATACCCGACCTGAGGGCCATACATACACCACCTGAGGGCCTGATATATCCCACCTGAGGGCCATAGTACATACCCTACCTGAGGGCCTGATATACCCCACCCGAGAGCCGGACATACCCCATCTGAGAGGCTGAAAAACATAATTCATTTGGAGGCCAGACTACGCCTAAAAACTTCTGTACCTATCAATACCAAATCACAAATACGACTCAACTTGTCTTGACACCACCACGAGTGGAAATGGAAATGGTCTATGATCACGTGACACTCGGAGGGACCCGCCAATGTTGAGTACGGAAAGGTAAAAGGGTTATGCCTTAGTTCTATCGAAAGTTCAGAAATGTTATAGAAAAAATAGCTTTTCGTTCACGTATTGTGGAACGACAGAGTAATCTTTCACGTTTTTTTCGGAGAATTATTTAAACCCATAAGCTTACATTATTCCATATTCATCATATTTATTTTGCAATGCTACTGCACCTTTGATTTATTGACTAGCCCCCACGTGGATGTAAATTTCTGTGTTTGAATTCACGTAACATTGGTGGAACGACATGGGTTACGTGATTTTTCCCATTCACGTGTGGGAGATGTCACACAGATGGAGCGCAAATTCTCTAAAATATATATTGGAAGACATGCAATATAAACGAAGCCATCAGGATATTCCAAGCAAAATTAAGTCTAGTATATCAATACAATATACTTATAAAGTCGGGACACGCTTTTTTGTATAACAAAATAAATTTACATTAAACAAAGCTTTTCAAGTGGTAGGCCATTATGCACCGGTCCAGATTGCACTTTACTGTGGACAGACCCAAGAGGAAAAAATCATTTCAAAAACTACAACTCAAAGTCATCAATAAACTTTCATTTACACAACTAAATTCATCATCGTAGCATCCGTGTGTAATAAGATACTGTACCATCATTGTATATTGGAGTAATGTATAATAATTATTTAACAATGTGATGAGGCATTGTATTTCGTTAAATGTTCTGTAATAGACATCTATTATCCGATATTATTTTGATAGTATTCTCCAGTAGCAACATTCAGATTTAATTATACATATCATTTTTCCCGATCGACATTCCTTGATTCGGTGTCTGAAGTTTCCTGTGATTTTCGCGTTCAGTGGTATGTTGAATTTGCATAATATTCATGCATTGCATATTTGGACTGCAGAAAGGGGCACGAATGTTACCAGATAAAGTATTACACGAGAATACATCACGTAAACTGCCTATGATATGGGGGATATTTGCGGAATATTGACAATTTTTACACTGGACACTCATGCGCAGGTGTTTAACCAGTCAAGTGCTAATACATTCAATTCAATTTCCCATTATCATCAGAGTAAAAAATATACCTTAATTGATTATAGAAGGAAAAAAAACATGTCCTGTTCTGAATGAAAGTGGAGCAGTTAAATTCACACTGTAATCACAACGTGACATTGCTTTATCTCGTTGGGACTTTATAATGTTCAAATCTTTGATGAGTGTGTGTATTCCCAATAGAATTTTGTTTCAATATCCGAATTACTTTATTAATTTTGAACCAATTTCTCTGCAACTTCATTCTGGAATCAGAGCTGCATAAACACAGATTATTCATGTTTTGTGTCTTTTCGAATATTGTATTTCCTGCACACGGGAATAACATTTGTTACATTAGATTAATAAGTTTATCCATCACATCACATATCATAATTGATATCCTATGCAAAATATGTTTCACTACAAACTATCAACTTCTATTGAGATTTATAACTTTGCACGCAATATTCCGGGTATTTGATATTTGTAACAAGTCCCTCTACCATATTTCAATTGTTATTAATTGATATTGATATTTGAATTGATATTTCAATTGTTATTAACTTATAACCTTTTTTGCCCTTCACAGAGTTGAATAACGGTGTTTATATGGTCAGATGTTGAATTTTCTTTTCCTTGTATGTCACACAAATGTCATGGTGAAATATGAGTGTACAAGAACACGGCGTCAAAAAGGAAGCAGTCATTGCTGATGGATTTGAATTTATATATCACTTAGCCAGTATTATATCACTCCTCTATCTGAAACCACTGCTATGATGTTGCCAAGCTATGTCCGTTACCTCGATTCATGTGTAGACTATTGCCATTGAAAGAAAAGTAAATTTTTATTTATTATTTTTTTATTCATTCAATCATAGTTTTACTGGTCCCGCAATTGTTTATTTAATGCTGTATGTTAGTTAAACCACAGCCAGTCACAGATAAATAATTATATATATTTAGCATTATGATATGCCAGGTGTCAAACCACAGCCGGTCACAGATAAATAGTTATATAAAGGATTTAAAGCAGAGAAACCCCTCGAGTAACATGGGTTTATTCAGTATCGTTTTGGGCTGTCGCCCTCGAACATTTAACCCTTATTGCTCTGGCATTCTTTATTTCGTAAATACCTTTGTTCGTACTACTAAGAGTATTATTTTTCAATGACATACATTCGAAATGAAACAATACAAGGAGGACAATGCCTCAACCAGGTTAACCACGTAGCAATTTGCAGTGTAATGTTGCCTCTTGCAATCCATTCTAATTACAGTGTGCATTCATCACTGGACTGTGATGGAATGTGGAGTGGTCCCTGCTTGACATGCGTGGGACCTCGATACATCACTGACCAGGGAGTCACGTGCGTGACCCATGCCATGACAGGTTATTAGGGTCAGGGTCGGCTGTGCAGTGTGCTATACTGAATGCTTCTGTCGTTTATAGATATCATATATTATGAGGGTAGCTTGGTATTGTTACATGAATTTGTGGGCAATTGGTACTCCATTACTGAATGCACTGTAAATGATGTGGGATATCCCGGGCCATATGGTCATATATACGTTTAAACTACGTGCAAATGATTGAGACTTTCTCCTTAGGGTGCTGAAAGTAATGAACTGGAAAGATTGCCAATCTATCACACATACTGAATGTAAGTATCATTCTATTACCACCAATACAGCCAGATTTTGATGATGCCAATAACAAACGTAAAAATACAACATCCTGGAATAGAAACAAAGCCCGACCAAATAGTTTATCAAAAGACACACTGGCGTCATAAGGGGCAGACAGTGTGTTAAATGTAGTTGTTTCTACTGTACACCTGATGGAATTAGTGTACAACTGCCCAACAACCTATGAAAATAATTTAGAAATCCGAAACAAACCCCATGGAATAGATATATGACAAGTACAAAAGTATCTAATCACGAGCCAGAAGGCTACTGACACGCTGGGAAAGGCGATCTCCAGAATCTGAGGTTGAACGCTGGAATTGGAGGTTGAACGCCCGATTCTGAGGGAATGGCGCAAAGAAAGCAAAACATTGTGAGTAGCTACTATGATTTTGGGTGAATACTGTATTTCATAACGATTATTGGCATAAAATAGTGTATCCATAGAGCATGCGATCATATATGGCTTTCAGGAATAAGCAAGATTGGTGTGAGAATGCACAGACCAGGCAGTAAACTGGGACACAAAATAGCGGGTCACTTTCCGTATGCAAACGAAGTGCGAAGTTGCAACCAAATTTGACATTTCGAAGGGATGTGTGGCAAAATACACATGTTTCACGCACAGAAATAGTTGCCAGTTAACCTTTTACGACAACAGATACATCAGTATGTGCACATCATATGATAAAACACGATTTATGAGCACATTTCGAATTGACAGATGCAACTCCATGTATGTTGAGGACGGCACCTCCATGATTTCCCATAATGAGGTAGAATTAATTGGGTGGCCCTGAAAGAACAATGTGTTTGCTAGTTTGTCAAAAGTTGAAAAAAAAAATGTTGATTTCAGGTTTGCCTTCCGCAGCAGTTTGATATATCTAGGGACCTATTCTGATATTATTTGGTTGAACGCATGTGTTTATTCAGAATGTGTTTATTCACCATGGGGTGTGATGAGGTGTGTTTAGAATACATCTTCTCAGCTTGCGGACGGTATGTCTTCGACCTGTTGTTACACCAGTATAATACATAACACAACAACACAATGGATTATTGTCAATTATGTCTCAAAGCGAAGCAGTTGAGAATTTAAAAACATTTTTTGACTTTCTCTCATAAAATTTGGTGAAACTGTACATGTTATTGTTGTTATTACGTGCACTGCACTGCATTGTTTACATTATACAGATCATATTCACAAAATATGAGCAAATCTGAAATAATTAATGTTAAATGTATAACCATGCACGACATGGCAGTAACATTTTAAATTATTATCCAGAAGTCAGTCCATCACGCTTGTACATGCACGACATGTTGTCCCAGAAACAACCCAGCAGCCACCACTAAATAGGCAGAATTCTCCACCTGCCAGACAGCATTGTTTCCCGTGTAAATTATGCATGCTTCCAACGATCACCAGTCGGCCAGCAAAAACCAACATAAACCTTCCAGACCAGACAGTTCATTCAACATGAAAGGCATATGCCGACAATAAACACATTATTGTATTATGTAACGCCAGATCATATATTCAGTTATTTAGAGTCTGTTGAACAAAGTAGTAATGGCTCAAAGGCGCGGAGATGACACATCAGGCTGCATGTTCCGAGCGACATTCAAAGAGCCTACTCTACGGCTAGATCCCAGTTTGTCTCAATGTATGTTCTTGCTAACTGAACGTTGCCCAGGGGCGATTGTTCTCTTCTGACCTAAACACAGTGGCTTGTGAATAGGCAACCAGTAGTTTTGTCAACGGGGTGATAAGTGGGTTCCACTGCAAATAGGTCAATTCAGTGAAGCTCCCCAAATGACGTCACGTTTTATTAACGTCGTCATCAGCATGATCAGCATTCCTCTCCAGAGGTTAGTGCCCATGTAATTTTCAGGATCAAGAGGGGGTTCATGCCCACTATAACATTTTTATAGATTCATGGTTATCATTATAATTTCTGGAAATTGCTCACGAATAACATAGAAACTAATCAACATAAAAAAACGTGTGTCCGTTCTCGGGCTGGAGACCAAGTCTCACCAATACATATTTCGTTCTGTGACTGTAAATGTTGACAGAAAATTTGATAGGATATCTGCACGGCAGGTGGTCATCGCGTGCACTGTGTCGCCGGGCGGTATTGTTAAAGGTTATGCTGATCGTCACCCAGATCTGCCTATATATATTAGGTGAATTTGTTTGGCCTATATTCCATAGAAATCATTATGTGTGTGACACGTTTCAACAGAACGTACCAAGAAAAACAAATCAGAAAGTGGACAATTTTTCGGATGAGCAAAAATAAAACGTTGAGAATATTCAATATTCAAATGTTATAAAATCAAATCGCACAGCATGTATGTGGACGAAGGGGATGACACAAATTAATATATATTTCAGAAACGAAAAAAATACTGGGAATTTTCAAAATTCAACCGGTCTGGTGACATCCGACTCCTACCAGCGAATAGCTGAATACTTTACCACTTACCTGGCTTAGTGATCTAATCATTTTCCAGAGTCGATTTTACACCCAAGTATAATCCATTTTATCCAATCTCCTAGTTATCAGTAGTGAACATAGCATGAACATAGCATCATACAGAATGATCTATATTGTATAACTGTTCAGGCCTTGGAAGTATACTCTTACCATTTTACGATATCTTATAATCCATTATATCCAATCTCCTAGTAATCAGTATCGGACAAACGTAGCAAAATATAGAAGGATCTATATTGTATACCTTCTCAGGCCTTGGAAGTATACTCTTTCCAGTACTTTCGAAATAACTGGGACTTGAGAACAAATCCTCTATCTTTATTTACTCCCACACGTATTTTTGTTACAAAGAGACGGACTTGCGTGTGCAATTATATTAATAATGCAACACTGAGTACTATTCAATAAAATGCATCATCACATCGATAAACATTTGACGGAATCGCTCATCCAACCATAAGCTTGCCTTGAGATATCAATACAAAAAGGGCACTCTCATAGTTCATTGGTGTTTTATCATGCATAATTCTGTTTCTCTATACATGTTTCAGGTCAAATTTATATCTCAGCCATTGATATGTTAGTGTATATCATTAATTAATACGCTTGTGTATATTCATTTCGACTACTCATAACATTTTGTAACATAGAACGAAATAGAATTTTAAATCAATGGTCCACCGTATTAGCATCCACATAAATATGCATGACAGTGAAATGTACTTTCTAAGACATCCGTATTCTATTCGGATGTTTGAGGTAAACTGACCTGGACGCATATCTAATTATCAACTCATTCGATGACTGCAAAACATGATGGTACGATTGAAACCCAGAAGTGAAAGGTAGGCAAAAGTTGTGATAGGCTACTAAGATATCGAGATGCTACAAAGTTACTTGGTCAGCCTTGGCAAAACAGTAAACATTACACAGTAAACAAACTGTTACAACTAATTATCGTAATAATTGTTAATGTTTGTTTTTTGCGATCAAGCAGATCTTACGGTTTTCAGATCCAAGTAATTAGCCACCAGAGGCCGTCAACATTTCCAAATAACTTGAGATGCAAGCATGTTACTGTCTACAGAGGATGATAATGGAATCTCCAAGACCAAGAGAAAAAAATGAATACGTAAAAAACGCTTTGAAAGTATTCTGATTTTGGATTCTCACAACAGCAGGATGTAGGTATCAATCTATTAGTATACAAGTGCCCAACAACCTATGAAAATATTTTAGAAATCCCAAACAAGTGGTGTGAATGTAGGTATCAATCTATTACCACAAATACAGTAGATTTTGATGTTGCCAATAACAAACGTAAAATGCAACATTTTGCAATAGAAACAAAGCCCGACCAAATAGTTTATCCAAACACACACTGGCGTCATCAGGGGCAGACAGTGTGTTTAATGTAGTTGTTTCTACTGTACACCTGTTGGAATTAGTATACAACTGCCCAACAACCTATGAAAATATTTTAGAAATCCGAAACAAACCCCATGGAACAGATATATGACAAGTACATAAGTACCCAATCAAAAGCCAGAAGGCTACCGAGTTGATGGTATCCCCGGGGACAGATTTACCGTCCACCAGCAGTGGCACTGACTCAGGGGAATGAATGTAAGTATCAATCTTTCACCACCAATACAGTCAGATTTTGATGATGCCAATAACAAACGTAAAAATACAACATTTAGCAAAGAATGTGATGAATGGAATTAAAAAAAAATCCCTATGTACGATCTCCAAATGAGTGTCTACATTGTATTGAGATTTGTTTTCTCATTGGAGTTGAAAGATGAAAATGGGATTAATTGCCACCACTTCAGTTTCGAAAATAAAAGCCTGGTGGCTCGGTAGCGACAAGCTTAAAGACCTAGTAGCATGCTGATGAAAGTGCTTTTCAATTAGTCTATTATGAATAGTTTTCAGAGAATTTGAACGAATTTTGCAAATACAATCAATGGGTGTTGAGATATTGAATAAAATAGGCACTCCTTCCGTAAATTGCCGAAGATTTTTATCACGATTTTAGTATGGGTCACGTGGGGGGTGACGTCAGTTAGGGCAGAACTGAAGGCGATTGCAATACAGGCGATTGCAATACAGGCTCGATATAATCCTTTACATGTCGCTGTTATTATAAACAAATGTCCACAATAGCTTTATCTGAACAGGAATAAAACCATATAATGGTTGCTTGCTACTATGACTTTAAGTTGTAGTATTTCTATGCACCATACCCTTGATCATGTAGAGTCAATATCACGTAACTCTGCTGAAATAAGTGAAGGTTATGGTATTCTGCTCATGAGCATGAAATGATGGATATGCCCTCGCCATTTGCTCCTTGAAGACCAATCCGTCAAACATCATTTATACGCACAATGTCATCCCACAACTGTGATCAAATATACACGAATAATAGGTCTTGGGACCAAGGGACATGCCTTCGCTGACAATATGGTGCTGCTCTATGTCATCACACACTTACAGGTAGAACATGTTGAGGTTCAATGTGGTCTTTTGATGTGTAATGCTATGTTTCGATATTTGTAGTTTGTATTGTCAGAGTTTTTTTTTCACGGAAATAAATGTATAGATGTGTATCTGAAAGGTTCATAGAACTCATATTCAGGTTTCTGATGTTTCAAGTTACAGACCGGAATCGATTTTCCTCATTTGGTCAAAACGGAGCATGTGTTGTAAGTATCAATCTATTACCACCAATACAACCAAATGTTGATGATGCGTATAGCAAACGTAAAATAAAACTGCAAAATAACTGTATATTTTTTATCTCAAAATAACTACATTATTTTTTATAAGAAAAGAAAAACAACAGATTCTGCTCAAAATGCAGAGGCAATGATGTAGGAAGGCTCCTTTTTAGTTTGTATGCATGGAGGACAACCACTTCCCTTCATACCTGTAAGTGTTCACTAAGGGGCAGCACAATATTCACTGAGCGACATGCAGCATAATTGAATTTGGTGCAGTTGAATTTGGTGAATGAATTTGGTGCAGTTGAATTTACACCATAATCACAACGGGACATTATTTATCTCGTTGGCACTTTATAATATTCAAATCTTTGAAGCGCCTTGGCTGTGTATATTCCCAATAAAATTTTGCTTCAATACCCGAATTATATTGAAAATATCTTTTCGAATATTGTATTTCCTGCACACGGGAATAACATTTGCTACATCATATTAATTGGTTTATCCGTCACATAACATATCATAATTGATATCCTTACAAAATATGTTTCACTTCAAACCATCAATTTCTAGTTTTTTAATCTGTTTGATTAGGGATTCATAACATTGCATGCAATATTCTGGTTATTTGATATTTGTAACAAGTCCCTCTGCCATTAGCTTTCGGTGCAAGATATTTCAATTGAAAAACCCTTTAATTGTCCTAAACAAAGTTGAATAACGGCGTTTATATGGTCAGATGTTGAATTTTCTCTTTCTTGTATGTCACACAAATGTCATGGAGAAAAATGAGTGTACAAGAACACGGCGTCAACAGGGAAGCAGTCATTGCTGATGGATTTGAATTTATATATCACTTAGCCAGTATTATATCACTACTCTATCTGGAATCACTGCTATGATGTTGCCAAGCTATGTCCATTACCTCGATTCATGTGTAGACTATTGCCATTGAAAGAAAAGTAAATTTCTGTCGCAAAGCAACATCGAATGATGACCTATCAAAATTACTGAATGACTCAGTCATAGTTTTAGTGGTCCCACAATTGTTTATTTAATGCTGTATGTTAGTTAAACCACAGCCAGTGACAGATAAATAATTATATATATTTAGCATTATGATATGCCAGGTGTCAGTCAAGTACTCATAGCGAACGATCTATTTCTACAATTGCATATGACTGGTGGTCAAACTATTATTTTTCCAGCAGAGCATTAAAATGGAAGTGTATGTGATTCTTAATGGTGACATCCATGGTCATCGGTGCATCATGATCCCAGGCCACCTTTTCACATCACATTGATGGATGTACGCTGTAATCGATCCTTGCATTTACACCAAATTGTTTTTATTACTTCACGTAATGTATGTGTGTAGTTTTCTTGGTATACAAGTTCCACTTGAAGTACACAGAATGAACATCCCCATTTCCATTCATTGTCAACAGATTAGACACAGACATTGACCAAAATCTGGTTTTATTGGTAGTAGCATATTGATACACACATTCACAAACGTGCCAAGCATATATTGACGAGATCATTGCCAGGGGTTCAAGCTAGAATCATGTATGTGGAAGGGGGTACATAGTTTCGAATATATGATAGGAACGGTATTTATTAGTATAAATTACAAAGTTGACGAATTTTACAAATTGTGGACAAATGTACTTAGTATCCTTCAAATCCTTATTTTTCTCTCACGTTGCATTCTGTTCTATTGTCTTCAACAATCATCAACACTCTCTGTCTTAACACCATCGATTAATTCTGCTCAAAAAGTTATACGTCAATGAACTATTACAAATTCAATTCGAAATTATGAATCGGAAACTGTGGCGTCACTCGATTGCAATAATAAGAAGCCGATAATCAGGCAGTCGGACATAATGTTGTATAGGGTGTGCCATATGATAAACGAGATACATCACACCATGATATGACAATATAATGTGATAAACAATTCATTCATATGTAAAGCCTGTACGTTATATGATATTTAGTCCATTTAGTTACGGTGCGAGCAGCCCCCCCCCCCCCCACCCTCCTGTCAAAATCCCAAATAATTCCGAATTTATATACACGTTATATGAATCATATCTATGTCCTGGTAACAATTAATGAAATAATAAAGTTCTAAAATCTGCCACAATGAGGTTGTCTCAAGTATAATTCGCCGTGGTGTCATCATTCATCTATGTTGACGTTACCACGGTGTTGTTTAGACAGGCACAGTTGATGGGCACCTGTTGCCGGATCACTTGGTACACATTGTCGTTAACGCGCTGCAGTCGCGACACCATATTGTAGTAAGACGGCCGGTAGCTTTGCCCGGTCGGACACAGGTTGCAGTTACAGGTCACACTCAGCGCAGGCGTTTCATGTAGATAATCTCCTGAGTGATTTGTGATGAAGTCAACCTCGGGCTGACAGCCATTTTCATCTTTGGGAAACAGTTTGTTCAACTTGACGGGTGCCTGCTCCAACATACGGCAGTATTGTATATTGCGGGTGGTGCTTGTAGGATTACCCATTGTCGTGGACAACGGGGTTGGACCATGAGTTGATTGATCATTCACCGGGTTACCCATCTCATCATACCTCAACGCTCGTCCAGCCACATGATTACCATGGTTACATAGTGACAAGCACAGGCAGATGGCGAGTGTGACTTCTAGTTGCCTGATCATCATGAGAATTTTGAATACTGTGTGTTACCTCCTTTTTATCTCAATGTTTGTTCTTGTCCAGTGTTTTGTCAAAGCTATAGTGAACGACTGTCCTGACCATGTCTTTTATACCTTTCGTTGGCGTGGGTTAGGTATGATAATTTTACAAACGTAAATGGGGAATTTCTGCAATTTTGAATACTTTTGAACAAAAAAATCAAAGGAAATGTCAAACAGAAATGATTTAAATTTTAATATGGATAAATGATACACTGTATTATTAATAATTCGGGACGTTACCATTGTATT
Organism: Terebella lapidaria; assembly: GCA_949152475.1. Lineage (NCBI taxonomy): Eukaryota > Metazoa > Annelida > Polychaeta > Terebellida > Terebellidae > Terebella > Terebella lapidaria. The sequence goes on from OX424556.1 coordinate 39,150,867, forward strand.
GTGATATCAGTACAGAGAGTAACATCAAACGTATTAATTCCAGTTTCTGTCGTCGAATACATAGGTCACTTCATGTCGAAATATAGAGTGCTATTATATACAATTAACGTTATAAATGAGGACCAAAGACCTGATCTACATGTTATAATTCATTCACCGGAATCGATCGTGGGAGTTACTCGCAACATTCTCACACAACTGGAAACTCGCTGGGATATCTCGGAATAATGCTGGGCCTAAATGCATGACCGATGAATGAATATTTGCTTAGCAAATAATTATCTGATATACATACTATGAATATGTGTCTACAACATGCATATTCAATTTGCTTTGGTGCACTTTCCCCCATGACGAAAGATCGCTGGTGATGAGATTTTGGTGCATGAAAGACCAATGTTCCTCAGGCATTGTGTAACTTCAGCGTATGGGAATATTACAATGTTTCATTTCATTTTGATTATTGAAAGAGTGAGGAAGATAGGAACTTGTGAATGGAAAACACTTGGAATCACTTGGAAATGGCATATCTACCCTGTGTAATGATAAGAGAAAAAATTCATTTCAAAAACTGCAACTCAAGGTCATCAATAAACTTTCATTTACACAACTAAATTCATCATCGTAGCATCCGTGTGTTATAAGACCATCATTGTATATTGGAGTAATGTAGAATAAGTATTCAACAATGTGATGAGGCATTGTATTTCGTTAATTGTTCTGTAATAGACATCTATTATCCGATACTATTTTGATAGTAATATCCAGTGGCAACATTCAGATTTAATTATACATATCATTTTTCCCGATTGACATACGTGATTCAGTGTCTGACGTTTTCTGGTGATTTTTTCGTTCAGTGGTATGTTAAATTTGCACAATATCCATGCATTGCATATTTGGACTGCAGAAGGGGGCACGAATGTAGACAATGTATTACACGTGAATACATCACGTAAACTGCCCAGTAAATGGGGATATTTGAGGAATATTGACAATTTTTACACTGTGCACTCGCGTGCAGGTGTTTAACCAGTCATGTGCTAATACATTCAATTCCAGTCAATTCAATTCCTTTATTTATATTTAGGTATAAAATATACCTTGAATGATTATAGAAGGAAAATATGTGGTGTTCTGAATGAAGGCGGTGCGGTTAAATTCACACTCTAATCACAACGTGACATTGCTTAATCTCGTTGGCATTTTATATCGTTCAAATCTTTCAAGCGCCTTGGCTGTGTATATTTCCAATATAATTTTGCTTCAATACCCAAATTAATTCATAATGTCGACTTTTCTGAAACTTCACTCTGAAATCAGAGCTGCATAAACAGATACGTTTTTTCGAATATTGTACTTCATGCACACGGGAAAACACTTGTTACATCATATTAATTGGTTTATCCATCACGTAACATATCATAATTGATATCCTATGCAAAATATGTTTCAGTACGAACTATCAATTTCTAATTTTTTAATCTGCTTGAATAGGGATTTATAACAGTGCATGCAATATTCTGGGTATTTGATATTTGTAACAAGTTCCTCTGCCATTAGCTTTCGGTGCAAGATATTTCAATTGTTATTAATTAATAACCCTTATTGTCCTACACAAAGTTGAATAACGGCATTTATATGGTCAGATGAATTTTCTCTTTCTTGTATGTCACACAAATGTCATGGAAAAATATGAGTGTACAAGAACAAGGCGTCAAAAGGGAAGCAGTCATTGCTGATGGATTTGAATTTATATATCACATAGCCAGTATTTTATCACTACTCTATTTGAAATCACTGCTGTGATGTTGCCAAGCTATGTCCGGTACCTCGATTCATGTGTAGACTATTACCATTGAAAGAAAATAAAGTAAATTTCTGTCGCGAAGCAACATCGAATCATGACCTATCAAAATGACTGAATGTTTATTCAATCATAGTTTTATTGGTCCCGCAATTGGTTATTTAAGGCTGTATGTTGCTTAATCCACAGCCAGTCACAGATAAATATATATATATATGATTTAAAACAGAGAAACCCATCGAGTAACATGGGTTTATTCAACATCGTTTTTGGCTGTCGCAATCGAACATGTTGAATTTAACCCCTCATTGCTCGGGGATTCTCCATTTCGTAAATACCTTTTTTTCGTACTACTAAGAGTATTATTATTATTTCAATAATATACATTCGAAATGAAACAATACAAGGAGGAAAATGCCTCAACCAGGTTAACCACGTAGCAATTTGCAGTGTAACGTTGCCTCTTGCAATCCATTCCAATTACAGTGTGCATTCATCACTGGACTGTGATGGAGTGTGGAGTGGTCCCTGGTTGACATGGGACCTCGATACATCATTGACCAGGGAGTCACGTGCGCGACCCATGCCATGACAGGTTATTAGGGTCAGGGTCGGGTGTGCAGTGTGCTATACTGAATGCTTCTGTCGTTTATAGATATCATATATTATGAGGGTAGCTGAGTATTGTTACATGAATTTGTGGGCAATGTGTATTCGATTACTAAATGCACTGTAGATAATGTGGGATATTCCGGTCCATATGATGATATATACGTTTAAACTAAGTGCAAATGACTGTGACTTTCTCCATTTGGTGTTCAAAATAACAAACTGGAAAGTTTGGCAATTTATCGCACATACTGAATTCTAGCAAAGAATGTGATCAAAGGAATTCATATATATTTATGTTTCAAGTATAATAAATATTATAAGTGTTTTTATCAAGAATTTGTCACGAGGAAAGTTCCCAGTGTGGTCGTTTATAGTCAATAGACACATATCATCTTCTATGGATTCCTTTCAAAAACAAGTCGCTATATACGAACCCCAAATCAGTGTCTACATTGTATGAAGAAACTTTCTCATTGGAGTTGAAATATGAAAATTCGATTAATTGCCACCACTTCAGTTTCGGAAATAGAAGCCTGGTGGCTCAGTAGCGAAAACCTTGAGTTGCAGTATTTCTATGCACCATACCCATGTAGTGTTGATCATGTAGTGTCAATATCACGTTATTCTGCTGAAATAAGGACAACAGTAAAGGTTATATTTGCCATTCGCTTATTTCATTGGGTTCGTTTGGATTTCAATTTTGTTTAATAATATATCAAGCAGTTATTATTCAATCAGGTGTACATTAGTAACCAATACATTTGACACAAGAGCTGACCTGCTGGTGTGTCTTTGGATGAAAATATTTGGTCATGCTTGGTCATAAAATGTTTATTGTTACCGTGAAAATCGTACGGAGTTGTCACACTGCTCTGGTTGGTTTGCCATGTCTAACTGAATTGGAAACTTGATTTAGTCGAAACTAGATAAGTCGAAGTAAACTATATAAATTAAATAGTGGATACATTATAAATGACTTGGACATGGTCCAGATATGCAAAGATATGCGTTTCAAGCAGGTATGTCTATTCTGTAAAGAAAAATTAGGCCAAGGGCTGAAGATAGGTTACCGGACAATAGTTAATATTTTAGATGTTAGCCAGGTCACTGGTTGAATTCAAGGTCAAGAGAATATTCAGCATATATAACATTAAGCATATATCATGTCCACAGTTGATTGCTAAGCTGTAAATTCAATAATCAGAGAGATAGCAATTTTGTGCTGTGGCCTTGAGAATGAAGGGGCAAAGGTCGAATTCAAGGTCATCAAAATATTCAATGTATATCATTTTCTATAGATAGAGATAGAGATAGAGTTTATTCCAAATGTGCACTGTAGCAAATAATTTCATATAACAATACAATACGATAGTACATGGCTGCTGCACATTCATGGAAGCCACGGGAGACAATTGTCTGTAACACGCGAGTGCCGTGACTTCCATACAGATAAATTATAGCACATAATACATAGTACACAGACAGGAACAATGACATTAATGACGAATAACTTATATGTAAGTCACTAGTATAAATACACAGAGGACATGGCAGATAAGGGATGATGAAGGACCAAGCTCTGGTAAGAATAGTAGCTACAGAGTGATATTTGGGTGTTTAATTGCAACTAGGTAAAGGTGTAAAGTGCTCCAGGGTTAATACACTGTAAAGAGGTGGTTGAGAAACCTCCCATCTTGACTAAGTTTAACTTCAAGCTACTGATGCGAGATCATGAAGCAGCTGAGATTCAGAGAGTGTACACAACATTTAAAATTCGAAAAAACCTACATAGTGGGCATATAAAACAGTGACACATTATACGGCTAAAATGTACTAGCAGGGAACACTGGTTAATATGAGCTCAGGAGATGGTTCGAGAGTTTTCTTTTGAGGATGGCTTTCGACAAAGACGTCCTGATACGTTCATTAAGTGTTAGCCAATAACGAGGGCAGGAATACAGAAAGCTTCTTTTCAGAATGTCATAATTTACCCGCGGCGGCTGGGGGTCAGCACTGTGACGTGTATTGTGTCCATGAGTACTACCATGCACCTCAAAAATGTTTAGCAATGCATCAGGTAGTTCGTTCAATGAAAAACGTATGCAGAAAATACCCATATTCAATTTATAAATATCGCTTAGTTTCAACACACCTAAATGTTTAAAGAGAGGAGAGGAGGAATCATTATATTTTGCACCTGTAATTGCTCGTATCGCTCGTTTTTGTATGACAAAAACTTTATTCAAATAACACTGATAAGCATTTCCCCAGAGCAAGACACCGTATGTTAAGAATGGATAAATCAAGCTGTAGTACAGGATTTTTTTGTGCGCCTCAAAAAGGCATCGTTTTGACATATTGATAGCAAATAGACCAGAAGCAACTTTCTTTTTGACGTACTCAAAATGGGTTTCCCAGGTGAAATTTTGGTCCATATAAATTCCTAGAAATTTCATGACTTGTACCTTCTCTATGAGATCTCCGCCAAACATATAAATGATGATGTTCCGCCGCAATATTGGTCTTCCTGGAAAACAGTATGTATTTAGTTTTGGAAGCATTCACCGATAGTTGGTTTGCTCTAAACCAATCGCCCAAGATATTGAGGTCAATGTTCATTTGATTGTACAAACTCGATTCATTTTTCCCTGTGAGAAAAACAGTCGTATCATCTGCGAACAAAATTACGTTACTATGATGTAATGATCGGGGTATATCATTTGCATATAAAATAAACAATAACGGACCTAGCACTGACCCCTGTGGAACGCCAAATTCCACGGAGCGAGGGATAGAACAGGTGTTCTTATAAAGGACATACTGTCGTCTGTCATATAAGCAGCTCCTGAACCACTCCAAGGCAAGACCGCGAATACCATAGTATTGGAGCTTATCCAATAGAAGGTTATGGTTAATAGTGTCAAATGCCTTGGAGAGGTCCAGAAACACCGCAATGCACTTTTCACCTTTATCAAGGGCGGGCAATACATTGGCCGTGAAGTCCACAAGGGCGTCGATTGTAGATCGTTTCGGTCTGAAGCCATATTGCCCTTCATATAAGATTGAATTTCGCGTGACAAATGAATACAGGCGTTTGTGGACTGCTTTCTCGACGATTTTGGATATATTCGAAAGAAGTGAGATTGGTCTGTAATTTGTGAATTGATCTTTCGACTTGGACTTGTAAATAGGAATGACACGTGCCAATTTAATAGAGTCCGGTACTGACCCTTTTTGAAATGATAAATTGATCAATATGGATATAGGGTGGCTGCAGCATTCTCGGAGGTCCTTCAAAAGTGACATAGAAATTCCATCGTCACCACACGATTTTTTGGATTTAAATGAATTAATCAATTCACATACTTCGTCCGTGTTAGTAGGGAAAAGGAAGAATGATTTTTGATTGGGGCTGTTTCCCATATAGTATTGGGACGATTTTGAGGAACCAGGTATGGCTTCCGCATATTGTTTTCCGATATTCGAGAAATATTTACAGAACTCATTAGCTACTGTGTCACTGTTATTTACAGGCACACCGTCAACCATAAATGTATCAACGAGTGTACTCTTGTCTCTAGCACGTCCTATCACTGAATTTAAAACCCTCCATGTTTTACGAATGTCGTCTTTGTAATCAGTCAATAATTTTCTGTCTGTAATACAGAACTTTTGCCTGCCTCTTTGCAGAATTATAAATATTTCTAAAGCGTATATATTTGATGTACTGTACACTATCCCTAGGCCTGCCAACTGCTTTACCATTACAATCTATCGCGTTTCCTACTGCATTTGACAAGTGTGGTGGTTATCCACGGCTCTCGCCGTATGTACCGGTGGGGTATGGCCACACGTTTGACAGGTGCACAATGATCCAAAATTCGCTTAAATTCCCCAACGAATGTATCGTAGGACACATTAACGTCATTTCGATTCAAGATACTATTCCAGGGTATTGAATTCATTGCCTGGGCAATTTGGGTCTTCTGTGCGTAGCTCAAAGGTCGGTGCTCAAAAACCAAAGGCTCATTGCGAGTTGATTTGTGCTTTTCGCTCATGCAAGAAATTACAGGAAAATGATCTGAACATCCATTCAGCAAAATGCGGGAATCTATATTCACGTATGCGTCATTTTTCATATAATTATTGTCAATTAACGTAGCACTAGTGTGAACAATGCGTGTTGGTCTCTTGATGGTGGGTAGAACACCAGCCGATATGAACATGTTCAATAAATCAGAAATATAAGTAAAGGTATCTACTTTCATGAGGTCAAAATTCTGGTCAGTGCCAATAATGACGTCACAGTGCAGAGCACATAATTTTGACACCATTTCATCATAACGTTCTATAGACGTGAGCTTATCAGTGTTTGGTATTCTGTATATTTCTGCCACAATGAGTGAATCATGCTTGGAGGCGATTTCCACGGCAATACTTTCAAATTCTCCTTCAACATTCACACATAGGTCAAGCCTCAGCTTATAAGTAAAATCGTTAGTTATGTATATGGCTACCCCACCCCGAGTTTTGGTTTTACGGCTAACATGTTCCAGACTGTACCCAGGGATCATATACATGTGACAATTTTTCTCATTGAGGAAAGTTTCACAGAGAAGTATAGCATGCACTATTATACCGTTTTCTCTCAACTGTGCCAATAAGTTACAAAGTTCAGTATACTTGTCCGGTAAACTATGGATGTTCCAATGAATAACACAATATTTGGCCTTTGTAAAAGTGTCAGTCGAACGATTCAGATCATTGACGTGAATGTACGAACTATCGACGTTTATCAGCCGCATCCTGTCGTCGCGTAAGTGGTCATACCTCCCACGGTGGGTATCACTAATCTCGTCATCAGAGCTAGAAGCAGAAGAGTCACCAAGAGGAATCATTTATAGCTAGTCTATGGCTACATAGCATATTATCCTGGAAAGTCATCAGCACTAACCACATTCTTGGAATCAAGTGAATAATCGGAAAATACCCTAAGTTGAAGGATGTAGAATGAAAGCGATGAAATACAAATATTTCCCCAGGCTGTGGTCCTTTAAAATGCAACAATAAAATCGAGGAGGATGACAAAATGTGAAACATAATCGTCAATGAAGGAGGAGTGAGGATGACAAGTACATTTCAATAAAGATTTTGTACGAAATTCGTTGGTCCTTAACTGTTTGCAATCGATACACATTCTTGCAGTAATGTATACAAGTCGAACACACAACAAAGCTAAGAGAAGCTCATATAACTTAGAGTTCCAAAAGGCACGCAGCCCTGATAAAACCAGCAACAATGAAACAGGGCACAACCTTGTTACAGCACGGACTAAGAATGCACACAACTCAGTAACAAACACACATTGCAGCACATAGTGAGTAATGACACAACGTGTAACCATGGAAACGACACTCAGTAGCAGCACACAGTGAGACATAACAAAACATGTAACCGTGGAAACGAACACTCAGTAGCAATTACACAGTGAGTTATGATACAACATGAAGCCATGGAAACGACACTCAGTAGCAGCACACAGTGAGACATGACAAAACATGAAACCATGGAAACGACATTCAGTAGCAATTACACAGTGAGTTATGATACAACATGAAGCCATGGAAACCATATATCATGTCCACAATTGATTCCCAAGCCTTACAGTCAATGGAGGAGCAAGATATGAGCCAGTTCGTCCTGTGACCTTGAAAATGAGGTCAGAGGTCGAATTCAAGGTCCCGAGAATATTCAGCTTATATCATCTCCTATATGTCCACAATTGATTCCAAAGCTGTAAAATCGATAATAAGTGAGCTATTAGCCATTTTGTCCTGTGACCTTGAAAATGAGTTCAAAGGTCAAATTCAAGGTCATGACAATAATCTGCATATATCATTTCCTATATGTTCATAATTGATTGCTAAGCTGTAAAGTCGATAACAAGCGAGATATTAGCCATTTTGTCCTGTGACCTTGAAAATGAGGTCGAAGGTCAAATTCAAAATCATCAGAATATTCAGCATATATCATTTCCTATATGTCCACAATTGTTTCCTAAGCTGTAGAGTCGATAATAAGCGAGATATAAGCCATTTTGTGCTCTGACCTTGAAACTGAGGTCAGAGGTCAAATTCAAGGTCACGAGAATATTCAGCATATATTATTTCCTATATGTCCACAATTGATTCCTAAGCTGTAGAGTCGATAATAAGCAAGATATAAGCCATTTTGTGCTCTGACCTTGAAACTGAGGTCAGAGGTCAAATTTAAGGTCACGAGAATATTCAGCATATATCATTTCCTATATGTCCACAATTGCTTCCTAGTCTCTAATCTCAATATCAAGTGAGATATTAGGCATAATGTGTCCCATTATAAAGCATAGGAGAATTTAACATGGGAAAGTCCCATTTGGGCCGAGTTTGGGCCAAAATGGCGCACTTCGAGCGATTCAAGCGCAACGAAATTTTTAGACATCATAGGAGTACATATAAGGAGTCTTATGTATCAAAAAGAAAAAAAGTTACTGAACAGATTTTGAGAAAATGGCCGCCAAAGTCCAAAATCAGGCATTTTCCGTCGAAAACGGCCGCCATTTTGAAAAAAAATGCGAAAATAAAAAAACTAAAAAATAGCTCCTTCTCGAATTATTTTTAAGTATTTTTGTGCAAAATTTCAGAAAAATTCGCCCGTAAACAAAAAAGATAAAAAATGTGGACGACGACGACGACGACGACGGACAACGACGACGACGACGGACGACGGACGCAACGCCATGCCAATAGGTTATCGGACCATAGGTACGGTAACCTAAAAATGCCAATACAATCGATTCCCATGCATGCACACACACCTTGAAGATTCACAAATTCAAGCACATAATACAACCTGTGTATCGCTAGTGAAGACTGAAGTATTCAGTAGGCAAACAAACTCTTCGAGTAATTAACTATGGATGCATGTAGCCAGCCGACACTGGAGAAAAGATATTCTGACCTCTCAAAGCTATCATCAGCACCAGTGGGACGACATATCAGCTTCTGCACGCTCGCATGATGATACGACCCTAAGTTCAGTCCTTCGTAGCCTAATGCTCCACTTGTGTGAATGCTTACTTCAACCATAGTTTTTGATTTCTCCAATATAGATAGCCTACTTCTATTTTATAGTGGCTGATCGTTACATCTTAGCGTAGCTCACTCTCTGAAGCACTATGTATAGTAAAGGTGGCTGAATACGCATGTTCTGTTAAAGGTTGATTATTATGAAACCACTTACAATCAATAATTGTGTTCGAGGATGGGAAAATGATGAGCCTAACCAAAGCAGATCACAATTCATACAATTCCCTCACAACACTGTACAAATGATTCTAAAATATATTTGCATAAAGCTGTGTGTGTGTTTGGGTCTATCACAATTGTACGTGGATGCAATACCAATGGAATGGCTCTACAATGAGGATATATTGGAATGAGAACCTGTCACGTTATTTATCTGTTTCGCATTACATTTCCGAAGCTGCAGTATTGATTTCTCCTGGTTTGAATTAAGCATCCAGTTTTCTCGGTATCAGCTGCATACTTTGCAGATGTCTTCGATTTTCCTACTTGTTCCATTCGCCAACAGCATATTCATTCTGATGAATCCTGAACACTTCCAGGGAAACGCTCCTAAACCAGGATACCATTAACATCTCGTATATCAATTATCGATCAGGCATTATCCCCATATTATATGTCTAGTGGACAAATATAATTTATATTCTACGGGAGTATAAGTACTCGACCCCGTGATCACAAAAATGTCATTATCCAAGGCTTGGACATGAATGATAATATTAATCTGCCAACTGCACTTCAAATGTTGTATCTGGACAAATTGATCTACAATCTTGTCCAATCTTTATTGATTCTAGCAGCTTACATTTGTCCACCGGTACTCTCGGAAATTGTATTCTGCATTTGAAGAGTTTATTAGTTATATTACTGAAGTATTCCTCTTCGTAGCATTGAGATAATCTGTATGTTTTCGAAATGGGAAAACTTCAAATTAAGCACTGTAGAACACAGGTTCAAATATTGTTCCAGGACCAGTCCAGTTCGTATTGTTGTTTGATACTCTTATTTGTGTACAGTATCATTCAACATAGCAATATGATATTTCTTCGATACATTCTTTCTGGTATATATTGATTGTAATGGCACTACAATGTTGATCTTTGTGTTTCATGCTGAATAGTTTGGAATGTACTCAATGCTAAATTTACGGCCAGATCGCAATGAAAAGTGACCACCTAAATGATCCCAATATTCGCAGAAAAACGAAGAGGCAATGCACAAACAAAAAGTAATTCCAATAAATGTGGTTTGCATTGGAGAGCATGATGGATTAGTGGGCTACTTCAAACGGAACAAATATTGTATTGCCATTTGTTTTTTAAGCACATGTATTTTTTCCCAGATTTTGAGTTCAGGTATTCGATCACTCCTCGTTCCTAGACCCAGAAAAAACACTAATATATAATATTCATGGTCTTAAATAACATGCGTTACAATTATATCATTCTTATTTACACATCATTGGGAAAATATTAACCACACACACACCAGCAATCTTGTTGATTCACATACTGGCTATTTCTTACAGTCAGTATAACTTACTCGGAATTATTGTGTAGACATAACATTTGACTGGGATACCTTGATCTTCTATACATCAACATCTCGTCATTACTCAACTAACGATTATCTGTCGTTATTTTGGAAGGTTTGTTGTCCAGTACCAACAGGATATGGCTTGTAATAACAGATTTCGCCCGCCAATACTCAATTTCCAAACCGGGTTAGGATGGATGGTTAACGCTCCGTGACAGGAGATTTGAGGGGGATCCAGCAGACAAACGGGTGGTGATATGTAATATTAAACGCGATTCTGCATGATGGTTCTATGTCAGGGTCATTGCTTCGAAGATCAGCTTATTGGAGGCTGGCGTTGGCGTTAAAGATACTGAGGGGATGGGAGTGTGAAGGAAAGATTCAACGTATCTTGACGTACGTTAATTTTACCTCTATCGTGTAATATATCAGTATTTTTATGGATGTGTTGTATAATCGTATGATCCGGGTTAGGAAGATATTGTAAGGGACAAACGATGAATCATTGTTGTATTTATATCGCACTATGGCATTGGCATAAATGTGCATTTGCATTTGGGATAATGTGCATTCGAGATTGAATGTGCCGCCAGAGTTAACAAATAATTTTTACCTACCAACAACATTTCATTGAATGTACATCGTTAATGATAAGTGAAGATTTGACAATACTTACTAACGTTTGAACAAACATAACATGCCTAGATATTTCCTCATACACATTAAGTTTGTATTGTGTATTTACAAACATAATGTGTAGCAGGCTAAGTGTTGTTAATTATTTATTATTAGGTGTTAAGTGTTGAATGCGATGAATAATTGGCAGATATGTGAACCAGAATTATTAAATGTGTGTATTTCTCTTGGATATTGGGGATAAATGCACAAGAAGAAGGGCAATTGTGATCAAAAGTGCCACAAGAATTGTCACAAGAAATTTTCCTGACCAATGCAGTTGGCCAATATGTAAGTATTCACAGTCGCAGATTTTGCAATAGTTACTCTCACTGCAGTAATCACAATATGTCGAAATATTTCCTGTTACACACGTTTCATATTTCCGCTGTGTATAATTCCTTATTATACTCTATAGCCTTCATATTACTGCTGCCTTCGAAGACATGACACATCAGGCAATGCATGATTGGCCAACAATATTGCCACGGATCCCATAGATTATCTGGTTGTTTACAAATCCAGTTATTAGATAGACATACGAAGGTTACTCCCCGGAGTGGGTATAGTATTATAGATTTTAATGTGAAAATTCTAACTAAATTTACAGGTAGAAACCAAATATGAAATGAGTATGAGCAATTTTATGTTGTAAAGGTCTGTTGAAATGTAGTGTTCACAATTTTAGGAGTTAACCAACAGCCCGAGATCTTTATTGTATTCGTATATTATTGCCGTATATTGGCAGAAAGCGAAAAATATGCAATGATGGCGAAAAGGCATTTCACCTGAGTGGATTTCCCATTACGGAAATTATTATTGATAATTTTCCTGTGAATTTTTTGTTCAATGGCTAATGAAATTTAGCATCTATCGAATAGCAAATTGAATCACATTATTTTGTTCAGAATGTCATGATGTATGCTATATTCATTTCAACTGAAACCAAAACCAGTATTACCAGAAACTGTACTACCGAGGATATGGAGATGTTGTAACCTTCCCCCTGGGAGCATTTAACCTCAGAGCATTTAACCGCAGCCACCGGAATGACGCAGCCAATAATCATTACTGTTATTCAAATTGAATGGGCCTCAGTCAATGCTTTTCAGTTTCTGTGTGAGAACAATTGGTGAATACAGAAGCGAACATTACAAAATCATGATGCAAATCATATCATACATGTGATAAAGGACATACAAAATAATTCCTGGTCATTCCTTTCATTAGCCAAGAGATCCAATGAGGATATTAGTATCAAAACTCAAAAGCCAATGCTAGGTGCTAAACAATAACAAACCTGAGATAGCTACGTATTCCAGTATCAGTGTATAAACGCCATTTATTCTTTGAGGACTTAAAGTAATCACCACGGCCATTATGGTAGCTGAGTATTGTTACGTGAATGTGTGGGCAATGTGTATTCGATTACTAATGCACTGTAGATGATGTGGGATATTCCGGGCCAAATGATTATATATACGTTTAAACTAAGTGCAAATTACTGTGATTTTCTTCATAGGGTGTTGAAAATAACTTACTGGAAGGTTTGACAACATATCGCACATACTGAATTTTACCAAAGAATGTGATCAAAGGAATTCATATATATTTATGTTTCAAGTATAATAAATATTATATAAGTGTTTTCATCAAGGTCCTGTCACGAGGAAAGTTCCCAATATGGTCGTTTATAGTCAATAGACACATATCATCTTCTATGGATTCCTTTCAAAAACAAAAAACCTCAAATCAGTGTCTACATTGTATGGAGAAACTTTCTCATTGGAGTTGAAATATGAAAATTTGATTGTTGCCACCACATCAGTTTCGGAAATAGAAGCCTGGTGGCTCAGTAGCGAAAACCTTGAGTTGCAGTATTTATATGCACCATACCCTTGATCATGTAGTGTCAATATCACGTTATTCTGCTGAAATAAGGACAACAGTAAAGGTTATATTATTCTGCTTATGAGCATAAAATGATGGATATGCCCCCGGCCATTTGCTCCTCGGAGACCCATCTGTCAAACATCCCTTCTACGCACAATATCATCCCACAACTGTAATCAAATATACAGGAATAATAGGTCTTGGGATCATGGGACATGCCTTCGCTAACAATATGGTGGTGCTCTAAGTCATCACACACTTACAGATCGAAACATGTCATGAAAGATGGCATTGGTCGAACGTGTTGAGGTTCACCATTGTCTTTTGGTGTGTAATGTTATGTTCTGATATTAATAGTTTGTATTACGCAATGACAGAGGTGTGTCTCTGGATATAATTGTGTAAATGTGTATCTGTAGAAATTCATAGAACCCATATTCAGGTTTCTGATGTTACTGATGTAGGTGCTACCTTCAACGGATACTCAGTAGGCTTGTGGCCTTCATATCTTTAGGCTTGTGATTGGGTACCGTTAGATTTGCCATTCGCTTATTTCATTGGGTTCGTTTGGATTTCAATTTTGTTTAATAATATATCAAGCAGTTATTATTCAATCAGGTGTACATTAGTAACCACTACATTTGACACAAGAGCTGACCTGCTGGTGTGTCTTTGGATGAAAATATTTGGTCATGCTTGGTCATAAAATGTTTATTGTTAAAGTGAAAAATCGTAGTTGTCACACTGCTCTGGTTGGTTTGCCATGTCTAACTGAATTGGAAACTTGATTTAGTCGAAACTAGATAAGTCGAAGTAAACTATATAAATTAAATAGTGGATACATTATAAATGACTTGGACATGGTCCAAATATGCAAAGACATGCGTTTCAAGCGGGTATGTGGAATCCATTTTGTAAAGAAAAAATGCCCATACAATTGTTTCCAATGCATGCACACACACCATGAAGATTCACAAATTCAAGCACATAATACAACCTGTGTATCGCTAGTGAAGACAGAAGTATTCAGTAGGCAAACAAAATCATCAAGTAATTCTCTATGAATGCATGTGGCCAGCCGACATTCAGTCACTGGAGAAAAGATATTCTGACCTCATAAGATGTTTATTGTTACCGTGAAAATCGTACGGAGTTGTCACACTGCTCTGGTTGGTTTGCCATGTCTAACTGAATTGGAAACTTGATTTAGTCGAAACTAGATAAGTCGAAGTAAACTATATAAATTAAATAGTGGATACATTATAAATGACTTGGACATGGTCCAAATATGCAAAGATATGCGTTTCAAGCGGGTATGTGGAATCCATTTTGTAAAGAAAAAATGCCCATACAATCGATTCCCATGCATGCACACACACCTTGAAGATTCACAAATTCAAACACATAATACAACCTGCGTATCGCTAGTGAAGACAGAAGTATTCAGTAGGCAAACAAACTCTTCAAGTAATTAACTATGGATGCATGTAGCCAGACGACACTGGAGAAAAGATATTCTGACCTCTCAAAGCTATCATCAGCACCAGTGGGATGACATATCAGCTTCTGCACGCTCGCATGATGATACGACCCTAAGTTCAGTCCTTCGTAGTCTAATGCACCACTTGCCAGTGTGAATGCCTACATCAATCATAGTTGTGGATTCCTTCAATATAGATAGCCTACTTCTAATTTATAGTGGCTGATCGTTACAGCTTAGCGTAGCTCACTCTCCGAAGCACTATGTATAATAAAGGTGGCTGAATACGCATGTTCTGTTAATTGTTGATTATTATGAAACCAATTACAATCAATAATTGTGTTCAAGGATGGGAAATGATGAGCCTAACCAAAGCAGATCACAATTCATACAAATCCCTCACAACTGTGTACACATGATTTTAAAACATATTTGCATAAAGCTGTGTGTGTGTTTAGGTCTATTACAATTGTATGTGGATGTAATACTAATAGAATGGCTGTATTGGAATGAGAACCTGTCACACTATTGATCTGTTTTGCATTACACTTCCGAGGCTGCAGTATTGATTTCTCTTAGTTTGTATTAAGCATCCAGTTTTCTCATATCAGCTGCAGATGTCTTCGGTTTTCCTATTTGTACCATTCGCCGACAGCATATTCATTCTGATGAATCCTGAACACGATTCCTTTCAGGGAAATGCTCCTAAACTGGGATACCATTAATGTATCGTATATCAATTATCGATTAGGGGTACGGACTTATCCCTATATTATATGTCTAGTGGACAAATGTAATTTGTATTCTAGCGGAGTATACTCAGCCCCTTTATCACGAAAATGCCATTATTCTAGACTTGGAACAAGAATGAAAATTTTATTCTGCCAACTGCACTTCAAATGTTATATTTAGACATATTGATCTACAATCTTGTCCAATCTTTGGTAAGTCTAGCAACTTACATTTGTCAACCAGTACTCTCAGAAATTGTATTTTGTATTTGAAGAGTTTATGAATTTTTTTACTGGAGTATTTCTTTTCGTAGCATTAGGATGATCCATATATTTTCAAAATGGGAAAAACCTCAAAATAAGCACTGTAGAACACAAGTACAAATATTGTTCCAGGACCAGTGCAGTTCGTATTGTTGTTTGATACTCTTATTTGTGTACAGTATCATTCAACATAGCACTATGAAATTATTCGATACATTCCTTCTCGTAGATAATGATTATGATGGCACCACAATGTGGATCTTTGTGTTTCATGCTGAATCGTTTGGAATGTGAAAATTTATAATGCACAGACACATTAAACTTGAATGATTCCCTTATGAAAGTCACTACCTTTGATTCCAATACCCAAATGATCCCATTATTCGCAGAAAAACGAAGATGAAACGCACAAAAAGTAATTCCAATAAATGTGGTTTGCAATGGAGAGCATGATGGATTAGTGGACTACTTCAAACGGACCAAATATTGTAATGCCATTTGATTTTTTTAGTACATGTGTTTCTTTCCCAAATTTTGAGTCGAGGCACTCTGTCACTCCTCGTTTTCAGACCCAGAAAAAACACTAATATATAATATTCATGGTCTTAAATGACACGCATTACAATTAAATCATTCTAATTACACATCATTGGGCAAATATTCACCACACACACACCAGTATTCTTGTTGATTCACATACTGGCTATTTCGTACAGTCAGTATGACTTACTCGGAATTATTGTGTAGACATAACCCTTTGACTGGGATACCTGGATCTCCTATACATCAACATCTTGTCATTACTCAACTAAAAGATTATCTGTCGTCGTTATGGACGGTTTGTTGTCCTGAAAGGGGAAGACACCAATACCAACAGGATATGGCTTGTAATAACAGATTTTGCCCGTCAATGCTCAATTTCCAAACTGGGTTAGGATGGATGGTTAACACTCTGTGACAGGAGATTTGAGGGGGATCCAACGGACAAACGGGTGGTGATATGTAATATTAAACGCGATTCTGCATGATGGTTTTATGTCAGGGTCATTGCTTCGAAGGTCAGCCTGGAGGCTTGCGTTGGCGTTAAAGATATTTAGGGGATGGGAGTGTGGAGGAAAGATTCAACGTATCTTGACGTACGTTAATTTTACCTCTACTGTGTAATGTATCATTTTTTATGGATGTGTTGTATAATTGTATGATCTGGGTAGGGAAGATTATTACAAGAGACAAACGATGAATCATCGTTGTATCTATATCGCACTATGGGATTGGCATAAATGTGAATTTGCATTTGGGATAATGTGCATTCCAGATCGAATGGGCCGCCAGAGTTAACAAATAATTTTTCCCCACCAAAAACATTTCATTGAATGTACATCGTTCATGATGAATGCAGATTTGACGATACTGACTAACGTTTAAACAAACACAACATGCCTAGATATTCCCTCCTACACATTAAGTTTGTATTGTGTATTTACAAACATAATGTGTAGCAGGCTAAGTGTTGTTAATTACTGATTGTTAAGTGTTGAATGCGATGAATAATTGGCTGACAGTTGAATCAGAATTAATGTGTGTATTTTCTTTGGATAAGTCATACCATTTGGATAAATGCACAAGAAAAAGGGCACTTGTGATCAAAAGTGCCACAAGAATTGTCACGAGGAATTTTTTTCTGACCAGGACAAATGTAAGTATTCACAGTTGCAGAGTTTGCAATAGTTACTCTCACTGCAGTAATCACAATATGTCGAGATATTTCCTGTTACACGCGTTTCATATTTCCGCTGTGTATAATTCGTTATTATACTCTATAGCCTTCATATTACTGCTGCCTTCGAAGACATGACACATCAGGCAATGCATGATTGACCGACAACATTGCCATGGATCCCATAGATTTTCTGGTTGTTTCCACATCCAGTTACTAGATAGACATACGAAGGTTATTCCCCGGAGTGGGTATTATGCATTTTGGTGCCAAAATTTTAACTAAATTTACATGTAGAAGATAAATATGAAATGAGTATGAGCATTTTTATGTTGTAAATGTCTGTTGAATTGGTGTGTTCACAATTTTACGGGTTAACCAACAGCCTGTGATCTATATTGTATCCATATATTATATAGCCATATATTGGCAGAAAGCGAAAAATATGCATTTCACCTGAGTGGATTTCCCATTACGGAAATTATTATTGATAATTTTCCTGTGAATTTTTTGTTCAATGGCTAATGAAATTTAGCATCTATCAAATAGCAAATTGAATCACATTATTTTGTTCAGAATGTCATGATGTATGCTATATTCATTTCAACTGAAACCAAAACCAGTATTACCAGAAACTGTACTACCGAGGATATGGAGATGTTGTAACCTTCCCCTCAGAGCATTTAACCGCAGCCACCGGGATGACGCAGCCAATAATCATTACTGTTATTCAAATTGAATGGGCCCCAGTCAATGCTTTTCAGTTTCTGTGTGAGAACAATTGGTGAATACAGAAGCGGACATTACAAAATCATGATGCAAATCCTATCATACATGTGATAAAGGACATACAAAATAATTCCTGGTCATTCCTTTCATTAGCCAAGAGATCCAATGAGGATATTAGTATCAAAACTCAAAAGCCAATGCTAGGTGCTAAACAATAACAAACCTGAGATAGATACGTATTCCAATATCAGTGTATAAACGCCATTTATTCTTTGAGGACTTAAAGTACTCACCACGGCCATTATGGACGTGTCGTTTGGTGTCTGTGGTGCAGAGCCAAAAAAAAAAACGATACAGACTTGTTACACATGGAAGAACTGATATGTACCATATTTTGTGATATTTTGGTGCCAATACTATGCAAAAATATGAAGGATTTTAACCAGAATAATGGCGACAGTAAATGTTTCGGTGTTATGCTCATAAGTATGAAATCATTTGATGGAAATGCCCTCACCATTTGCCCCTGCAAGACTCATTCATCAAACACCTATTCGCCACACTGATAAAAATAAATGCTCCATTTTTTATGCTATCCGCTAACTGTGATCAAATAGACGTGGGTAATAAGCCTTCAGAACATGGGATGTGCTTTCCCCAACAAATATAGTCTCATGGGTCCGTGTATATGGCGTTCAATCGCTTACCGTTCATTGCACGGTGAACGAAAAGTATATATTATGATGTCAAATTATGCTACAAATAGGATGTACTTTGGAAGACTTGTGAAAATGCTTTGCAATAAAAAAAAATCAAGATGATATGTTAATTTGTTCCGAAGTGATGGCAAAATAACCGCCCAGAGTTTGATGAAAATTTTGGAAAAGCTAATGCATACAAAGGAGCACCTACACTGCATACACAGTGGTCAAAAACACACTTGAAATAGGACAAAATTCACAACAATCACAGAAATCATGTAGTTTATTTTATAAAGCACAGTAAAAGTATACATATCCTGAAAGATATTTTTTTTCTCCATCACATCGAAACAAAATTTTTTTTATATACACTCATTCATCGATTCAAAATGGCCGCCAAAATCCAAGATGGCCGACACCGAAAACTCACGAAAATGACGAAATGACAAATAATCTGCATATTATCGTAAAGATCACAAATAAACTATACATTTTCAGGTGGCTAACATATATCTCTGTTAAACAGACACATCAGTGTTGAAATATATGTTAATATCACTATCCAAGATGGCGACCAAAATCCAAGATGGCCGCCGATGAAACTCGGCCGAAACCAGAAATCACAAGTAACTTCAAATATTTTTTACAAATTCATTATGGAAGTTGCTAGTTTCAAGCAGACACCATTTCTATGTATTAGACAAGCACAATAATCAATTATATCTCAATTGAACAATCCAAGATGGCTGCCAAAATACAAGATGGCTGCCAATCAAGTTTGGCTAAACTACAAAATCACAAGTTCCAGCATTTCATCGGACGAATTCCCCCATAGAAGTTAATAGCTTCTAGAAGATACTAATTCTGTCTCATGCACCAGCACATCAATATTCAATTATATACTAATTAAATAATCCAAGATGGCTGCCAAAATTCAAGATGGCAGCCAAAGAAATACATGATCAAAGGTACGAAATCACCAAAATATCACATTTGGAAAAATTACAACGAAAGTATATTTTTATGAATATCTTCATATGTTCATTGAACACACTTTCATCAACATACAGAATAAATTATTAATAAAAGATGGCCATGAAATCATTGAAAGTCCAATATCAGCAGTGTTTCAACCAATTCAAAATATCACATATCAATAGATACAAGATAGACTAGTTAGCATTCAAGCTAAAATTCAAACCGAATAAATAGATGAATAAATAGAATAACAATGAACAACAAACCATCGCAAAAGGAGTCATAAATGACAATAAATAATTGCTGAATAAGCAATAACATGTACTCGCTGGAACAGATTCGCCTAATATTGCAATGCATCAACTACAAAACATTTACTAGTACAGAGCAGCCAGATTGTATGGGTCATGAAATTGACGCTATCGATTCACATGTACATTGTCATAGTATGTAATCTATTTACACAGGTGTTTCTTTTGAATCCCTTGAAATGTTTCCATTACACAATACAGCAAGTACTGTCATGTCACAATCTGCTCAAGCAATATACAGATCCGACTTTTTGATGTCGATCAACAAGGGGAAAGACCAGGTGTCTTCGTCACAGTCATACTTGATGTTGAACTCGGTTTTCGAAGGATCAGAAGCATGTTTTTTTTGCAACACTCAGGACTGTCCCAGGGAACCAGTCAGTCACACCATTTTCGACGCACTTGTGGAAAGCTCGCTTCCCCACTAAACTCTGTGGATTACTCGTGTACGTGTCGAGAGCCTGTTTCGTCGAGTCCACACTGGACTGTCGTTTCGCCTTCAGAAGTCTGGAGAAAATGTCCTCCCTTTTTTGCTCTATCACATCCTTGTACTCCGTCGGTTCTTTGTACACCAGTTTTGGTTCGCTGCTGGTTGGAATGCTGGTGTTGTCATCGTTCAACTGCAAAATTTCTTCCAAATGTTCAGTCAGGTCTTCCAGGCTGTACTTCTTCCCATTGGAGCTTTCTTGGAATAGCGTTCGCGGTCCCTTGGACTGAAGCACTACTCTGTGGAATTTGATCTGGCTTAGCATGGCTGCACGCTGTTCCTGGGGCGATAAACTATCCAACTTCTCTTGCAGGACCTCTTTCGACCATGGACCACCAAGCTTCGCAACTTCTCTCGACAACTTGAGTTTGTTGTTGATCATAGTAGCTTCCTTCTGCTCCTGCTTTCCTTTCTTTGCCAACAACTTCTCTTCCAATTTCTTCTGTATGTCCGTTTTGCGGTTCTGTATGTGCTTACGGAACAAAGGAACTTTGGCACGAGCTTCCTCCAGTGTTTTAAGCTTCTCCTCTGGTGCAAGGTTGTCAAGGTAAGCGGAGGATTTGTTCTGCCACCACAATACGATAGTTTCCAAGTTGGTGCTCGAAATACCTGGCTTGGCTCTCAGCAGATTGTCAAGGACAGCCATGTCCCTCTCCCCCAGGACATTCGTTTTCGGCACTGAACTTGCAAGGTCCTGTAGCTGCGGAGATGGCTCCCAGTACTTGCCGCCAGGGAGCTGCGAGGAGGCCTGTCTCTGGACCACGATGGACATTTCTGCACAGATAAGTTCAAGGGCGACTTGGGTCAAGGCTTGGACTTCTTCATCTTGCTCCTCAAACAACTTGCTTGCTACAGGCCCATCATCTAGTGGGACATCAAACACTGGAGTCTTCCGGAGTGCATCCGAGGCATCTTTCGACCAGTCCTGGAGCTTTGTGTACAAAGTGTGGATGTCCTTGTTGAGGTCCAAGATGTTTCCGTCCTTTTGGAGAATCTTCTCAAAGGGCTGCATCAGCAGGACATAGAGAATCCCCATTGCCCGGCATCCAGCTTTGAAAAGCCGCTCATTCACATCAAAGTTGAAGGACTTCAGAAGCTCGTTCTTGTCTGGCCAGTCATCCAGAAACCTTTTAATGTCATCAAAATGGTAGAAGACAGCCATGGAATCGAAAAACGAGATGTTCATGCGGTGCCCGTGGAAGGTGATCAAGTGGTTCTTCTCTCCTTTGCCTTGCAGAAAGACTTCCCACATCACCGGAACACCAGCGGTCTGTGATCCACGTTTTGTGAATGCGGACGCAGCTGTCCTCGCCAGACGAATGGTTCCACTCTCATCACTATGCAAGCTGTGCGGATTCGTGCCTTCAGTGACGCTTTCCTCGAACACCCTCAAGGCCTTGGCTGCCGCCGGGTGCAGGTTGATGAGCAGGTGCATGCGACATGCAAAAGTGCCCATCAGCATCAAGTCCGCCTTGTTCTCCTCCGTCAGTCTGGAAACATGAAAGTGAAATACATAGCAGTGCCAGTGATACAAAAAACCCTAGCATGTATCGACCTGGCATATACTAGTACTTCAGCATTGATTCAGCAGACAATACAGAACATGCATAATGGACATGTAGATATGTTATTTCAGTGATTTCAATAGATTTGTATGTTTCCATGGAACAAAATGTATGTCGAAATTTCCTATCCATTACCTTAGCTTCAATCAATTTCTGGTCAATGAACTGTATGGATTTGACTGCTCAGAAATTTTTTTGGTAATAACTACTGAATAATTCATGGGATAAAAATGAGAATATGTACTTGTCATAGTTCTTGATAACACTGGGCAGTAGCTCTGCACGGATCTCCCACAGCAGCCGGTTGAACACGCCGTTGGTAGCGCACTGGTCACTCATCATCGACCTGATGTTCACGAACAGCTTCTGTCGCGTGGCTTCCTGCTCCTCGTCCGTAGAAGACACCGAGGCTGCAAGGTCTTCAATTGTGTCACGCAGAGCTTGTATGTAAGTCTTGGCGTCACTGCCGGCTACCTGCTTGAGACCCACCGTCAGACTGCGGCCAGTATTCAAGGTCACCTACAATAAAAGAATATATCTATGTTGTTGCTTTTTGTTACCCCTGTACAGTAATTATAAGTAAGTAAAAAAGGTAAGTATTGCACATGAACAGTATCGAAAATGGCAATCGAATACTAGCATCAAGATTGGAAAAGATGTCATAGAGAAAATCAATATTCAACTGGTCAATGTGTGCAAATAGTATTGGTTTCAAATTCAATACCTATGCATGAAGTAAAATTAGACAAATAAACTGTATTTAATTGAATCATGAGCTCGACGGTCACCTGAATCCCTTCGTAATGGTCGTGGGCAAAGCTTGTGGCATCTTGGTGCAAGGTTGTACCTCCACTTGGAGACCCTTCTTCCAGCATCGCCTCGGCAGCCTACAGTATAAAGTGTATAGAACATGTAAAAATATTCGACTGGCATCATTTGACATACAAATATAATATTTACTGTAGTAAATTGATTAGTCACTATAGTAAACTGTTTGTGATCTAGACCGAATGTTAGTTACAACACAATGTGATACTTGTATGTACAAAATTTAAACCAATTACACTTGCAGTACTCAACAATAACTTACGCTCGAGTATCAATTAGCATTCATCTGATGCAGGAACAAGAACTGCAATAAACAAACCTCATCAGTAAAACCAACATTGAAAAATCAACAAATTGTAATTAGCAACAGTGAAACAACGAACAAGTAACAACTTAACAAGCAGCATACTATCACAAATTAACCATCAAAATCAGTTTGAAAACTTTGCGATAGCATGTCATAACTAATCTACTACTAGTAATCACCTGCTTGCAAGCAACAATCTTTGCCTCCATCATTATCCTGTTGCTGAGAAGGGCCCGACTCGGGAGTCGTTCCGGGAGTTTCCCCGTCAGTTTCTGCAGCACTGTCCTGATCACCACAGGGAGTTTCCGCATGCTGACATTTCCCTCAGTCAGAAGTGCTATGCAGCATTCGCGAATTTCATCTGAGTACTTGCCATCGTGGAAAGTTTTGATTTCATCTGTCTCCAGATAATCCAGCAGTGACTGGACTTCCTTCACTTCCTTCTGTAGTTTGGCAATGTCCTCCTCGTGGGAAATCTGTTCTTTCTGGAACTGTTCTTTGGCTTGTTGTGCTTTAGCAAGTTTCTGTTTCAGGTAAGACACGTGCTTTTGCAACTTCAGTCGACTGCATTTCATGTCCGAGATTGTGCTGTTTAGCTCAGAGATCTTCTCCAGTGTCTCTTCCGCTCGCGATAGCTGTTCGAGAACTGTGCCCCACAGATCCATCGACTCTTGTTCCGCTTTGCGTGCTGCACACTTTGATTGTCTTAGGTCTTGGCGTAATTTCTTAATCACACGATCTTTCGAGTCCATGTCCCGCTTTCTCTTGCATATCTTCGCACACTTGTTCCTCACAGCTTCTAGTCTCGCAATGCAGTCATCCATTTCCGCCGATTTCTTCTCGTATTTTTTCTCCCATTTTTTCGCAGACTTGGCCAGATCATCTCCATTCACAATCGCTGATTCATACTCTTGCACAATTGTCATACTAGCACTCAACTTCTCTGTCATACTCTCCTCCAATGCGTTGATCTCCATGTCCTTGTGCTCACACTCCATCTTTGAACTCTCCAGCTCTCTCCTAAGCATCTTGTTTTCTTCCACAACATCTTGTACTGGTCTTCCATCCTCACTAACACCCCCACTACCACTGTCACTTCGTTTCTCCGGTGCCAGGAACTCCTTTTCTTGATAGTCATGCAAATTTTTTTTTTTTTTTTTTTTCATAAGTTTGATTTTCTTGATGACATCAGAAATCTTGGCCCGGAGGCTTTCTACATTTGCTCCATCAAATGCTGAATCCTTCTTCAGTAGATGCGCAATCTGAGATGCACTTGATCCAGCCCGGAAAAAATTAAATATCGTGATATTCATCTTGTCGCGAGAGGCAGCAGGTAATGTAGATTTCAACTGGAACGAAAAAAAACAACATCACATTACATTTCAAATAGCCAGAAAAATCATAATGGCAGAAAAAAAATAACATGCAATTCAATGCAATGCATGTATGACGATTGCTAGGCCCGGCCGGTGTATTGTATGGATTTACATTGCAAAGCAGTATCGTGAAAATATTCTTGGGCCTGGGCCTCATCAATTAAAAATTAGTCTTTTTAAGTCTGGTATGAAAAATTTGGGCAGCACTTCCCCCCTCTAGGCGCTGGCCAGCAGCTTTTATAACCCCCCTACCCAGCACCCAAAACCCCGTTTTCTACTAGGCGAACGCTACGGCAACTGCGCGTATTATCGCCCACGTCAGAGCGAGCCGAGTGCTGACAAAATGAACTAAGATTTCAGATCGATTGCCGCGTTACATTTCTCGGTTTAGAATATCCAAAGATACATATTTCGAATCTACAAGACCTATATTTTAAGAATATCTATCCTCGGAAACCTGATTTCAAAGTAATTCAGTTGAAAAATGCAAAATAAACATGTTTTTCTTACCTGCGCAAACGTCCGTGGATCGATTTTTTCCGGGGAAAGGTCATGATGACTGGGGAAATCTCAGGTACCCGGATGTGACCTTATTTAACGATTTCTGATTGGCAGTATCCGCGGAATCCCTAATTAATGCAGTGCAGTTGCCCAAGAGAGACGTGTGGGCGAGTCTTTTCCGCGTGACGTCATTTCACAATGCGGGCGATCCCCTTCGCGCACAGTTTTTGACCCGATGTATGCAACTTTACACAGCGCTGTGCTTCTTCGTCATTAATTTTACGAAATAAAAAAATATATCGTCTGAAAGCTGAGTGTATGCAGATTATAAATATTTTTTCCAAAATTCAGAAAATACTAAATGTGTGAGTAGTTATGGCCGTGAATCCAAGCGTGTTGAGAGACACGGTCGACGGTCATGACGTTTTTTTCTACGATGCGATGCCGTGGCACTGAACACCCTAAACAAACTATATTCCGTTTTCCGCATTCAAAACGGTAAACGAAATACGAAATATAAACTCCCTTCCATTAACATACCCCAGAATTTGCATGCACTCGCTTGAAGACAGTTGCAGGGTCGTAATATTAGATTACGAACAGTGAGTGTGCGTGGGATGGGGGCAATTCAGTTTGCTAGGACAAGGAGTTCTTAGGGCCGCTGGAGGCAATTACTGCAATTATAATTAATTTCATATCTCAAAATTTTCCCCTTGATTTCTTATCGAATCTTAAAGTTTCTCAGGATATCGACCAGATAGTATGAGGATTACCAGAACATCGACGCCAGGGATTTAATACGTCTCAAACTATGTATGTATGTTTGAGGGTAAACATAACTGTCTCGTGCTTCTTATCCAATTTTTCACAATTTAAAATGATCAAAAATAACCACTTTGCAGATATGTTTGGGTTAAGAATACACATACGAACGATTTGTGCATGTCTGTGTATGATTTGATATTGTATTATTTTGCGGTAGGCCTACGTATAATTCATTCATCCAGTGAAAGTAATTTACGTTTCCCACTGCGTCGTCTACGGCATTTTCTAAATCGTCATCAGATACAAACTTGGAGGAAGGGTGTATATCATTCTCCTTGCAAAACCTGCGCACACTCATCGCAGACAATCCACGGGTATTTGCTGCAGTGGTATTTAGTTCCAGCAGATCGTGAGAAATTGTGTCATAAGTACATCCCTGTTTTATTTTATCGATAATTATATCGGCGTACATATCTAAATTTGCCATAGTTTATACGTGCGCGCACGTGTTATTGCCACATAGAACATTGAATACAAGAAGACAGCCGACTGAGGCGCCACTCGTTCACCATAGCACATTCAGCCCGTGCCGATATAGCCTATAAATATGGTATACCGTGTACCGTATCAAGTGCAAAAAAGAAAGTTTGCAAATATCTTTTTTTTTCTTATATCGTTTACCGTTTTGAATGCGGAAAACGGAATGTGGTTTGTTTCCCTCATTCCGTTTAGGCCTATACCGTGCAATGAACCATTTTGCAGGCCTATTTCGTTCATCGTTTTGAGTGTAAAAAAAGGAATGAAGTTTGTTTTCCATATTCCGTTTACCGTTTTCTGTACGAAAAACGGAATGTAGTTCGTTTTTCGCATATCATTTACCATTTTGAATGCGGAAAACGAAATGTGGTGTTTTGCTCGTATTTCGTTTACCGTACAATGAACGGTAGACGATTGAACGGCATATACACGGACCATTATGGACTTGAATTTTGTATTTATTATAATGTGTGATTTATATATATTTTTGTTTTATTTTTTTAATATTTTTTCATGTTGTATTAGTAGATTTCCAGAGATATCCATTATATGGTTTACTTGACCTAAAATTAATCTTACATGAAGTAGCTGGTTTTCAATATCGATCCGAGTTGAAACATGGATTTGGATTTCGGTTGTAGTGCCATTTATTATGGTGACCAAGGTATCATGCAGGGAAAATCAATTACATAAATGAAAGACAAATTAGTTTCAGCCCCAAAAAAGCTCATCATTAATTACACTCCATATAAACCTGCACAGATCACCAGGTCATAGGTGAAGTGAACAGTAAAAATTAGCCCAATGGCTAAGAAATGTTAACGGATAATACATGTTTATATACATGTATTCAAATTCAAGATCACGACAATATTCAGCATTTATAACTTCCTTCATGTCCACAATTATTTGCTAAGCTGTAAATTCAATATTCAGTAAATTCAATAGCCATTTTGTGATGTGTCAAATTCAAGGTCATGACAATATTCAGCATATATCGTTTCCTATATGTTCACAAATGATTCCTAAGCTGTAAATCGACAATAAGCGAGATATTATAATTTTTTTGCTCTGGCCTTGAAAATAAGGTCAAAGGTCAAATTCAAGGTTATGATAATATTCAGCATATATCGTTTCCTATATGTTCACAAATGATTTTCAGGCAGTAAATCGATAATAAGCGAGATATAATTTTTTTGCTCTGGCCTTAAAAATAAGGTCAACGGTCAAATTCAAAGTCATGAAAATATTTAGCATATATCATTTCCTATATATGCACAATTGATTCCTAAGCTGTAAAGTCGATAATAAGCGAGATATTAGCCATTTCGTCCTGTGATCTTGAAACTGAGGTCAAAGGTCAAATTCAAGGTCATCAAAATATTCGGCATACATCATTTCCTATACGTCCACAATTTAGTCCCAAGCTGTTTACAGTATTATTTAAGAAAAATGAAATACCTCCCTCTTAAAATATTTTAAGGCATTTTTGTGCAAAATGTTAGATAAAAATGTAGACGGACGACGACGACGGACGCAACGTCATGCCAATAGGCTATCGGCCGAAGTGGAATACTTGTTATATTTTTGTTGCAACTTCTAATTTACAGTGGCTGATTGTTACAGCTTAGTCTGATTAGGAAACGTATATTCTGCTGGCATTCATATGAGCAATATTATGGATATCATGAAACCACTTTCAAGCAATATTCAATTCCTAATGTTGACAAAATGAGTCATGGCAAGTAGATGTTCTTCTGGTTGTCTTTGAACAATCAAACTCAAGGTACACGCAATTACAGGAGCAATTCCTTGAACAACCGGGTCATCAGAAAGTTCCATAATATAGTTTATTATGGCGGGAAGCTCGTATCCCCACGTCCTTACGTTTGTACCATGTGCTTTCCCGTTCCAGAATTTTCACATCCTTGATGTGGATGGAGTGTCCAGCGTTGTTGGAGTGTTCGTGTACTGCCGAGTTAGCATCCTTCTCCTGGTGTTCCTTGATACAGACGCCCACTGACCACATCCTTTGATCACATCCGCCACAACATAATGTGGTACACCACTTGTCCTTTGAAGTTTCATCCTTGGGGTTGCACCTCAGAGTGTTGATGTGCTTGCGGTAGATGTTAACACTGTACTTTTGGAAAGTCCTAGCCAGTTGTTCCAATAGGTTTTTAATGTACGGAATACCTATCGTGGGGTGGATTTTTTCTGAACTTAGTGGTTGGGTCCCGTTTTAGTTTTGGTGTCTTTGAGCAGATCTTGGATTCTGATGTCATAATCCTTACTGTTTAGAACCACTGTGGCCCTCCCTTTGTCCGATGGTAGAATTTTGATGTTACTGTCTTGCTTCAGGCTTTGTAAGGCTTTACGTTCCATCAAAGAGACGCTGCTAACGGGCCTTTAGTTTTGTGTTTTTGAAGAATTCGATTCACGTCATTACAGTCCGCCACGTCCGCCAAGAACGGTCCGCCACGTTCTTGTTTGTGAGCGAGTGACACGCGTACTCTGTGTTGGCCACTATCTCATCGAGCCTTTTGATTTGTGGGTACCTATGTAATTGTTATACATTAAACCGAGCATATTGGGTTTGCTTCGGATTTCCAAACTATTTCAATATGTTGTTAAGCAGCTGTATACTAATTCTATCATTTGTGATATAGAAACAACTAGATTGTTCACACTGTTGGCCCAAAATGACGCCAGTGTGTATTTGGATGAAATATTTGTTCGGGTTTTATTTTTATTTTAGGTTTGCTATTGCCATCATCAAAATCTTAGTGTGTTGCTGGCAATACGTTGATACTTACATAAAACCTGGATACCATTAATGTCTCGTATATCAATTAGTGAACAGGGACACGGACTTACCTGCTGATTCTATGCGTTATGGACAAACGTGATTTATGGTTTACTGGAGTAGAAATACTCAACCCCATGATCATGAAGTAATTATTATTCATGACCTGGAGATTAATGGATATCTGCCAACTGCACTTCAAATGGTTTAGCTGGACAAATTCATCTTCAATGTTTTCCGGTCTTTGGTAAATCAAGCCGCTAGAGTCCACTGATGTGCTTGGAAATTGTATATTGCATTTGGAGAGTTTATGAGCCATTATAGATGAACATTTTCTAGTCATATTGTTAAGATAATCAGTTTATTGCTTTATTTTCAAAACAAGAAAAAGTGCTGTGTTCGCGCTGATGTTTTGGAATATAAACGTATTGGAACACAGTGGGACATACCAAAACCTTAACATATTCCTTTAATAAAAGTACTACAATCTCAAGATTTGAGATCGAGATTTATTATTCATTATTATTTAAGAAAAATGAATTGCCTCCCAAAGAGACATCGGACAGAATGATGGATTAGTAATCCACTTCAAACTGACCAAACAATTTACTGACATTTTGTTTTTTTAGAACATGTAGTCTTCCCCAAACTCCGAGTCGAGACAGTCCCTTCTCATTTTTAGAACCAGAGAAAATACAAATATATTATATTGATAGTCCTATTTAAATAGTACACGTTATAATCATAGCCTTAGTATGATGCAATAATTGGAGGAAAAAAGTATCCATTCACACAAAACACTTCTGATAATCAACATAACTGTGCTTTCATATGCACATCACATAAAACTATGGCTGGGCAACCTTGATCTTCCATACATCAAAATCTCGTCCTCAGTCTCCCAATACTTCACATGACGCCGGTGCAGTGGAGGGGGAAGAAACACTAATACAAACGGGATATGCCTAGTATTAACATATTTTGTCGTCCAATATCCAATTACTGAGCACCGTTAGGATGGATGATTAACGCTCTGTGACCGGAGACTTGTGGGAAAGGGGGTTGTGCAGGATCCAACGGACAAACAAGTGGTGAAATGTAATATTAATCGCAAGTTTGCAGTATGATACCTTTCCAGGCACTGCTTCGAAGGTCAACTTATTGGACGGTGGTGCTGAGGAAATGGATACTGAGGGTATGGTGGTGTGAACGAAAGAGTCGACGTCTCATGGCGTGATTTTCATCCATATTTTGCAATATATCAAATTTCTGGATGCGCTGTGTGATCCGGGTTGGAATGATATTACTTCAGCCAGACGATGAATCAAAATTGTGTCCGTATTGGTCTGGGACACTGGGATAAATGCATGGGGTAATGTGCAGTTGTGACCAAAGGTGTCGCAAATCATTCTTCCTGGCCAATACAGTTGGCCAGATATTCCCGCTTACACAACTATGTTCGTATTATATTTGAGTGGGTAAATAAAGTATCTGTTTATCGTGAGGTATGTCACTGTCAACACGTCCTAAACTACCTGTCCTCTTCCATAACGAATTTTAGTCATTTCTTTTTTAAGGTAGTATAGCTCGTAGCTCATAGCTCGTGTATTACTGCTCTTCTCCATGCATGACACATTATGCTACCAGGCTTGGCATTACCAGCTAACACTGTCATGTATCCCATGTTTTAGATGGACCTTAACAAATACAAATCTGCTTGTGTGAACAATCAACTTTCATGGATGCTCTTTCCCAAATCTACTTTGTTCCTGTTAATCTTTTTTTTACGTTATTATTGACCAAAGAGGTGTTCGCTGCCGTAATTTGTGAAAGTTGGACAACTTTTAAGGACATTTGTAAAAGGTCAATGAGGCAAGTAAAATCTGCTATCGAAAGCTGGCAACACTGTTTTGGGTGTAAACATGACGTCATTTGTCTGTTTTTCTGGCGTTGATCAATAAAATTAACGACATTGTTGATTGCCGACATTTAATGCAATTGGGGTAACATTTATCCCCAATTACATAGCTGCCCCATGTTGAATGAGTTCACGACATGCCCTATTACAAAAATATTATTTTCAAACCTTACCTACGGTGGCTCCTTACCGCCAATTATATCCGTGCATTTCTCACCCCGTCTATATTTATCACCTCACAATATTCACCGCGTTTATAATTTCCACCCCATCTATGATTATCACCTCACATTATTCACCGCATTTAAAATTTCCACCCCATCTATAATTATCACCTCACAATATTCACCGAGTTTATAATATCCACCCCATCTATAATTACCACCTCAGAATTATCACTGCGTTCATAATTTCCACCTCGTCTATAGTTATCACCTCACAATATTCACCGAGTTTAAAATATCCACCCCATCTATAAAAATCACCTCACAATATTCACCAAGTTTATAATATCCACCCCATCTATATTTATCACCTCATAATTTTCACGTTTATAATTTCCACCCCGTTTATAAATACCACCTCAGTATTATCACCGCGTTCATAATTTCCACCCTGTTTATAATTGCCACCTCAGAATTATCACCGCGTTCATAATTTCCACCCCATTTATATTTATCACCTCACAATATTCACCGAGTTTATAATATCCACCCCATCTATAATTATCACCTCACAATATTTACCGAGTTTAAAATATCCACCCCATCTATAATTATCACCTCACAATTTTCACCCCGTTTATAATTTCCACCCCGTCTACAAGGGTGGAAATTATAAACGCGGTGATAATTCTGAGGTGATAGTTATGAACGGGGTGGAAATTATAAATGCGGTGAATATTATGAGGTGGTAATTATCAATGGGGTGAGAAATACACGAACGTAATTGGCGGTAATGAGCCACCGTACTTACCAGAGCATAAGACATAAAATTTTTATTTTGGCATTTTGATCATTGAGTATACAGTTGCATATTTATATATTTTGTGATAGACTCTAACATCCCTCTGTTGCCTTGTTACGCTATTTACCTCGTTCAGTTCGAATACATTCAAAGTGTATTGGATACTAGTATCAAGGAAACAGAAACGAGGATATGGGGAGATTGGCGTCATGGCCTTGCATGAATAGATTTAATTTCGTGGTGCTTCAACTATTCACTATACCCATGATTATCATACCGCTAGTCACTCTGGGCAAAAAACACACACAAGAACATGCATGCACACTTCTAACACGTATGGATTAAATTGCAGTGTTGGTCTAATGGTGCCGATACTATACGGGTTTTTTTTCAATCTGTCACTGAAATGATCAGACAGTAAACGTTTCGGTATTATGCCTATGAGGATGACATCATTTGATGGATATGTTCTAAACCATTTGCCCTTCGAAGACCCATTCATCAAATGCCTTTTCTACACGTATGCCATCCGACAACTCTGATTAAATAGAAAACGAATAATAAGCCTTAGGAACATGGGATGTGCTTTCTCCATCAATGTCGTCCAGCTTCAATCAACACATTTTACAGAAACGCGTCATAAAAACTGGAATTGATTGAACATTTGGAGGCGGATGTTTTGCATATGCAATGCCATATTTTTAACGTTTGTTACCCTGTGTGAATGGTATGCCTTGTACAATGTATAATAGAAATATGAACTTGAATTGTGTCAGTAGAAGCTAATAGAAACCCATCCTATGGTTCTAATATTAATGAAATGAGTGATATCTGTCCGAAGAATAATCTAGTACTGCGCTGACTGATTGGCAATATTCAGCTGTTATTAAGAATGGTATATACTACCAGAACTTTCATTGAAGTTTTTCATTGTACTGTATTCGGATTTCGGTTTGGTACCATTTATCATAAAGGCCAAGGTATTACACAGGGTTAGAACAAAGTACATAAATAAAATAAATGTTACCTTCAGCGTCAAATGTCCTATCATTATTGAACAGCAATTCAAATATACGTACAAATCACTAGCAAATCGTGTAAAATATGACTGAAAACAGATGAATGGTTTATTTTTTTATGCATAGCAACCATATTATATTTAGTTATAAGCATGCAAAAAGATTTCAACTTGTATGGTAGCTGAGGAGGCAAGCACTTATCGAATAATTCAAGATCAATAGACATGAATCGTCGACACTGAAGTGACTCGAGAAATGACATTCCTATTCTTCCAAAGCCATCATCAGCGCCAGTGGGACCACATATCAGCTTCTGCACGCTCGCATGATGATACGATCACAGGCTCAGTCCGTCAAAGCCTGTGAATGCGTAAATCAATCCGCGTTCTTCAGGGTGTCATTTGCGGTGTTGCAGTGGCGACACCAGTGACAGCGGGCTTTGATTTTTCCACTTTAGCGTTGCCATTTCTGTAGCTGATCGTTACAGATTAGTCTCGTTCATTTTGAATTTCAATGCATAGAAAGGAAATTGGCAAACCGGAAATACATGTGTCATGTGAATATTTCAACTGTGATCTTAACACGTTTTTTCTGTTCTGTTTGAATTTCTTATGGGTAGGTATGATTATTACGAAACCACATGTGCTCAATCGATGTGTTAATTATGGTGGAAATGTTAGCTTCCTCAAATTGTACTATGAAAAAGTGCAGTAATTGTTCTACACAAATTGCTATACGAAAATACAAGTGAAAGTATGTAAAATAATACATGCATCTGCTGAACGAAATTAACCATACATCAATGAAAATATTACAACTTAAAATAATGTTGTTTATCACAGTATAATTTCCACACAACTGTGGTCAAATGTTTTGGTCTATTCTTAGCGGTATTTATACGTCCATGCAATACTGATATAATGGCTAACACAGGGGTGATCCATTCTGAAGGGAGTATAAATTGACACTGTGTCAGATTATTGCGATAAATAATAAACCTGTCATGGCACTTGTCCGTTTTGAATTACACGGCCGAAGCTATTGTATTGATTTTGTTCTGTTTGAATGGCATGCTATGGTGCCACTGGATTTGAAATATCCTGTCTTTTTGACAGGCATTTATGTGAAACGTTTTGTATCTTCAAGATAAATGTTAGGCCATAAATCTAGCGTGATTGTTTTGAATCTCTCACAACAGATAGCTAGGAGACACACGATGCACAATCAATCACATTGAAATTAGATGTATTGTATATTTGTGATTTCACATTTGCATCCTTGTTGGTCACATGCATGTGTTTATCTGCGAATACACAATATATCGTGTAGCATATGCACATCTCGAACCCAAACTATGGAAATGTTCTGTTGATGTGATATGTGTTCTAGAGATAATTCTTTAATTTTTTCACGAATTTATGTGCAGAGAATAAGTTGGCACACGATTTTAAAGTGGTTCGACATGTTGTATTCACTTTTGTTTAAGTAAATTGCAAAAACCCTAACTCTATTCCCAGAGAATTTATTCATGGCCACCATGCTACTTACGTCTGTAAATACCGTTAACCTACTCTCATGACGATTATTAGGCCCCATATCATCTTGATGATTAGTAAATATATAAAATGTTGTTAATTCATGTTCCGGACCACACCTTATACGAACCTGCTGCCGATTATCTGCCTTCACACTTGTGTACTACGATGATCACTACGTTCAAGGCTTGACGACTTGGCATGTTACCTGATTAGAATAAAAATGTGAGAAGAAATGAAGCCTGTGGCTATTAACGGTGTTTCGTGCAGGTAAATTCCATCCTGTCATGGACAATACAGTTGTTCATATTTCAGATAATGGCGTTCAAAGAATTATGTTATACACACATGGAAGTATTTAGTAAGAAATACGAATCAATACATAGAATAGTGACTGTATAAGTAAGACACTAGAGCTGACCACAAGCTCATGCAGTTTGTTATACTTATAAATTCTTGTTGTAAGAAGTGTTAAAACTGAACATGAAAAAACGTGCGCTTGTTGAAGGCCGCTTGATCTAAAATCTGAGAAATCGCCATGCTTACTGATCCACTGAATCGATGAGGTTAGTGATATATATATGTGTAACAGCAAGAAGTTAAAAATACAATATACAATTAACTGAGAACTTCAAACATTTCATACTTTCGAAAATGTTCATTAGAAATATCTTGTAATTTTCATGGATTTACCAAATACTTTTTTACCCCCAAGTGATCATGATGAAAGTTATTGAATAGATAATACATCTCCAAATGAGTCAACTTTCTTTTGTGTTTTAGAGTGATTGTCTACCAACAGGCTTTTGCATGTCTCAACACCTGAACATTTTGGCAACATTACTAGCCACAAACTTCCCTTCCGTCTCGGGTCACTTATTCTAATGGTTCATAAATAACAGATTTCAGTCGATGCCTGGGCATCTGAGTGTCGCTCGGAACCGATGCTTTAAAGAAGGAAACTGGAACATCCGTTTGGACGTGGAATACCAGAAGACCTGCCGAAAAGGCGACGTTATAACACCCTCCATCACAGAAAGATTGAGCCTGTCTCGGTGACTTTCATTGATTTCTTTGTTCCGTACCCCAGCCCCTGTGATGAACCTTAGTCATGAAGTACACCTCGAAGACAATATTATTGATGCTTAAAGTATTTGCGTTTCTCCAGCATGTGGAAGAGCCATAAATGACTCACTATCCCGTTGACTTTTGACCTTTTTACGGGTGGTGAGAAGCTCAATGAACATTAACTTTGGAGAAATAAACATGGAACCAAGTTGACCTCGGATGAGGATGGGTCAACTTTTTGTTATTCATAAAAAATACCCATGATATGTGGGTGTGGACAGTGGAGTCACCAAACGTGATTTTTCCCTCTGTTATTTTGTCAACATCCTAAATGCAAAAGCTGTAAAGCTGATGCAAAGAACAAAATAATATATATTTATATATGGGTCAAACTGAAAAGGACTCAGGAATGGTGTAATGAATGTATTCAGATGGCTAAAGTATATAAATTTCATATTAATTTCATGTTCCTTCATTATTGTATATAATAGAAAAGCTGTTTATCACAATTTATATCACATTCCTAATCATCATAATTTCTCTGTCACCATGATTAAACATGGATAGAATGTTCGATCCATCAACAAATCGTTACCGAAAGACTCATTCAGTTCACGCATTCATCACATCAACAAATCCAACACTTTTCTCCCATTCAGTCCTTGTCTTTATCCATTTAGTTCTGTTACAGGGATAGATCACAATGTTACATAGGCCGGAACGTCTTTTTGACCACACCAGGTGTCAGAGGTGAGATTACGAGGCCATCAGCAGTCGGCTCAGGATACACAGTGCCAGTGAATTGATCGTTAGAAGGATATCCGTCTTCTCACTTCATGCTCCATTGATTTCATGGCCCATTATCAGCCGTCTTGAGCCGGGTACCAACGCGGATAGAATATGAAATGTGATCGGCCATCATGGAGCAGACATAACACCACACTGAGTCCGGATTAGTGTTTCCATTTAGAGTGGGCCTTGGGACAACACCGAAATGAGACTAAAACTAGCTTCTAGACAGTTGCCGGTCGGCTTCGTCTGTCAAAGCTGTGGGAATTGCATAACAAATATTTCCCATGATTCACTTTTCATTCTCCCGCTGTACTCCGCATGGAAATGAAATTAATCAACGAGATCAGTCCTATCTCTCCAATGTTTTCTAGTTCATTTCGGACAACCGAACGTACATTGCATGAGAAAATATACCATAAAATGAAAATGAAGACCAAACATAAGAGAATACTATCATCTTTGCTCTCTTGAACCAAATATGTGCTGTAATGTCATAGAGCATTGATCTGGACAATGGCTAGACATAATAGTTGGAACATCAGTTATGTGGACGATCCAACTGAGATTGCAGACAATCTTCTACACATAACGGGGTTCGTCTCTTTCACTGAACAATACAAACTTGATCGGTTTCAGCTTAGGTATTCCTCGGAAACACCTACATGCAAAACCAAGATATTCAGTATGTATTTTCGTGGAAATAGTACTGACCTAGTTGTAAAATATTGCTAAAGGACGAAACTCAATAAGTTTATTGTTCTTCATACCATTGATAAATATGTTGTGCATGACTGCTATTGCCAACCAACTATTTTAAGTTGTGTATAACTGTTACAGTATATATGCCATGTTTGGTAGATAACATGATAAATTTGGTAAATGCTTCAAATTTTCAAATTGCTTCAGTTTTTTTATGTGTATGAATGTATGTATGTCATGTTTGGTAGACATTATGGTAAATGGTAAATTTGGTAAATGCTTCAATTTTCAGAAACCAATTATGCCTTACAAATAGGCATCAGATGAAACAACACAACAGTACCACTGATTATAAAATGTCCCTTTATTATTCCCTGCGCTTCCTGTCATCAAACCCTAGCAGTGGAAGAAAATGCGTGATAGCCATTTGCTTTGCCCCGGACATATTTTGGTAGTAGAATTTCTTCCGGTGCTGATGCTTGCTGGCAGGAAGACAGGCGGTGGGGCTATGGGACTTTACATGGGTGGTGTCCCCTCTATATGTTGGTAAGAAGCAGTAGCAACGCTGCAAGAGACAGTTGCATATTTTCCCATGGCTTTGCAATAAGCAAAAAAAAAAAAAACGCTTGTACCCAGTGCATGATTGTCTCTTGGTAATTGCAAGTCCTTAAGTGAATATTGGCAATGTGGAGGATATTGCACATATTAACCAACGATATTAACTTCGCTTCGCCAAGTCACGGTGGTACACGAAAATGTTGTGTAATATCATTAACTAAATCTACCACCTAGTAACAACCAAATATCTCTCAGACATTAAATTTCTCATGCTGAATTAAATGGTAGCATTTCATATTCCTGTCAGTGGCATTTTGACCCATCTTCTCGCATGGATTAGAGTGAATACATCGTGCTTTACTATGTCTCAAACCTAGGCGTTTCGCAAAATATCCCACAAACTTCCTCTTCGCTCTCTGATCACTTAATCTAATAGTTAATAAATAACAGACTTCAGTCGATGTTGTGGTATTTGAGTGACTCTCTGAACCGATGCTTGAAAAAGGGAGAGTGGAGCATCCATTTGAAAGTGGATTAGTCCAATAGCAGCCGAGGAGAGGAGTTTATATCTGTCCTAATCCACAAAAAGATTGAGCCTGTCTCGGTGACTTACACTGATTTGTTGTTCTTTCACTGAGTGGCTTTGATGACCTTTATTGATGAAGTACACCTTTGAGACAGAATATTATTGATGCCCAAATTATTTGCTTTTCTCTATCAGTACCTTGCTATCTCGTTGACTTTCGGCCTTTTCTTGAGCTAGGATTTCCAAGAAAAATGACTTGAGAGAGAGGTGGACAGTCATGATCAGCATCGATTGCTGACGTCAAAAGAGGACGAGTGAACACGGACACTGTAATAAGCTTATTTCTACACCAATAAGGCCAATACATCTACACCAATGCATCATCCCATACTTTGGTCCTATTCCCCAAAATTCATCTAGCTCTCATCAGTGTCGCGCAGATCGCTAATTATGGTAATACTTGGTATATCATTTCCATACAAATATGGCCACTCAGTATTGTGTTCGCATTAGAAAATTTAGTGCCATTCATATTCAAAATATTGCAATTTTGAGGAGACGTCTGTGTGAGAATAAGACACGGAGACTAAATATTGATGAAATGTTTGATATATCAACGGATTCTCACCAAAAGATTTTTTTTTCACTCAGAGGACCTTATCATCACAATATACAGCAGTTTTACAATTTTGCTATTCGTGCCAATGGTTGTGTTACATGCTACGGGACGTTGCGCCGACCACACGCAGTGTCAGAAATGATAACACGAGGCCTAATCAGCAGTTGGCTCAGGATTCACAGTGTCAGCGGATTGATCACTACCAGGATATCTGTCTTCTCACTTCATGCTCCATTGATTTCACGGAGTATTAGCAGCCGCCCTGAACCGGGCGCCAACGTTCAAAGAATACAAAATGTGAATGTTCATCGCGGAGCAGACAGCACCACACAGAGTCTGGATTAATGTCTCTATTTGAAGAGAAACTAAAGGACAACGCGGGAATGAGAGGATAAAACTAGCTTCCAGACAGGGAAATGTTGCCGGTCCATTTCGCTTATCAGAGCTGTGGGAATTGCGTCAAAAATCGTTTAGCACAATTCACTTTTCTTATGCCTGGTGTGTTCCACGTGGTTCCACAAATTAATCACCGACATCGAATTTTTGTCCTGTCTCCAACAATGCTTTCTAGTTCATTTCAGGGAACCGAACGTACATTGCATAAAACCAAACCATAAAATTACACATAGAAATCGAACATACGAGAATATATCATCTTTGTTCATCTTGAACGGAAGAGGTGCTGTAATATAATATAACATTGACGCATAAATTTGAAATCTATATCGGACGAAATGATTTGGCCACAGTGTTCAGATTTGGACAGTGGCTAGACACAATCAAAATATGTCTGAATACCATTTTCTGTGGATGGTCCAGCTGAGATTGCAGACAATCTTCTCCACTGTAATGGGTTCGTTTCTTCCACAGCACAATACAATTTTGAATGGTTTCAACTTAGCTCTTTCTTAAAAACACCTGGTGCTTATTTCACAAAGAATCCAAATTACTCTAGACAGCTAAGTTTGGATTTAGCCTACTAACTTCAATGTTAAATGCTAAACTTATTCGACTATAATAGTATATTTGGATTCTTAAACTATGCCCCAAGTGACCGCATATTTGTAAACCAAGATATTCTGTAGGTTTTTTGTTTAGTAGTATATTATGTCTTTTTGTATAATATGGCCAATGGACGAAACTTAACAAATATCATACTTATTCTTGTATTAATTAATGAAACGTTTATTTCTGTCACTTAGATATGTTTTTAGATGTTCACTCGACTTCTTTGATATATATATATCAGTATTAGAAAGATACTATTTCATGCTATCAGCTTAATGTAGATCACGCTACGCTATTCCCATATTGATACTAATGTCAACAATATTGAGCAGTGCAAAACAGCGTGTCCGTGTATGTACAAATGCACTTTCATCAAGCAATTCCTTGAACGGCATGCATCATGGTTGTTTTCTATTTAGTGCAATTCCAGAAAATTCATACATATAGCTTTTAGATGGAACAGAACTTGAAATGAGTAAAATCTTGTTTTGATATTTTGATAAAAAAAATGTATGGCTCTGTTACCACCAGCTATGTTATAATGTGATTATGCTAGTCATGAGTCATCTAAAATTAAGCCCAACTTAATAATCATACGACATTAACAATCACTGACGCTAATCAAGGATAAGCTATGAGTCAAAGCCTCTTGATTTACAACATACATTTTATAATATTTGTATATGAAATCTGAAATGAAAGAGGCAAACTGTACACATTAGTGCTGTGTGAGTCTACCAGTTTTTTTTCCTTTTTTATGTGAAGAAAATATCCATCACAGTCTGAAGTAAACAAATATACTCTGAAAACTCAAGTCCACGTAATGAAGGTATAGCCTCAGCTAGATGTCCTTCTTATACCACGAGCAGCCCCCTCGTGATCCATCCAGATACTGCAGAAATCCGTGACCGACCCAAAAAATAAGTCTTTTGCCCTCTGTCATCAAAAGCCAACAGGAAAAAAAAACAATGTCTCGAAGCCATTTTCCTTCTCGGAACATATTCCTATTTTGATAGTAAATTTTATCTTCAAATGCGTCCTCGCTGAAGTTTGCTGGCCTGGACGATTCCTGCGGTGATATGGGACTTAGTATGGGTGGTAATCCCTTTGTTTGTTGCTAAGAAGCAGTAGCAACGCTGCAAGAGACAGTCACATCATTTCCTTGGCTTTGCAATAAACGAAAAGAAGCCTGTTTACGCCCAGTTCATAATTGGCTTTTGGTCATTGTGAGTCCTTGAGTAAATATACCAGCAATGTCAGTGGGGAACCTTGCACATACTCATACGATACCGCATTTGCTGTGCCAAGTCAGGCTGGTGCCATGAAAATGCTGTTGAATAACAGTGGGGTCCAAAAGTCTTGAGAGTGTTATCATAAAAGGGATACAATAGAAGACATGTGTTTATTACCAGAGGGCTATAATGCTGAATTATCTGTCTTTACTTTTCAGACATGTATCTCAAAATGACACCAGAAGATGTTTTTTGGTGAAATCGAAATATTTTACCAACAAAATTAAAGCTATAATCAATTTTAGAATTGACAAAATTTATTCATTCTGCGGTAGCTTTATTTTGTCTATAGAATGAGAAATCGTATGAATTTGAGTCTGAAACTGTGTATTACGTGCCTACATTGAGTTGCCAAATCAAGATTCAAATTCGGGCCAGTCATATTTTCCTCAAAGCGGCCCGTCTTGCGGGCGAGTTATACACACAGTCTCATGACGTCATTGGTATTTGTCTAGATACTGTGACAACCGGCCATGTATGCAGGCCGATCATTCTCTATACGATGCTTTCATGCACGATAAACGGCAATTTTCTGAGTATCTGTTGTCGAACTGTGCATATTTCCTATATATTCCAGATTATCTCGAGATGTACTATCAAGTTTGCGTGACAAACAAGAATGCTAAATTCGGCTGATTTTAAAATATTAAACTATTTGGTCGGGCTTTGTTTCTATTGCAAAATGTTGTATTTTACGTTTGTTATTGGCATTATCAAAATCTGACTGTATTGGTGGTAACAGATTGATACTTACATTTCTATATATGTTATTTTCTGACATGTACACCAACTCGTCTTACATAGGTGAAACTGTACACATTAAGAGAACTGATTGCAACGAAACTGATGTTGACCAACAAACAATAACCAACCACATATTGCACCCTAATTTTGGTATTATTCACATTCCATCATTTTCCCAAGCAAATTTAAAAACATTCAAAATTAGTGCAATTTTTTTCTGCAAAATTAATCGAACATTCTAATACTGCATACTTCGACGTTCTGAATGTAAGTATCAATCTATTACCACCAATACAGTCAGATTTTGATGATGCCAATAACAAACGAAAAATACAACATTTCTGAATAGAAACAAAGCCCGACCAAATAGTTTATCGAAACACACACTGGCGTCCTCAGGGGCAGACAGTGTGTTGAATGTAGTTGTTTCTACTGTACACCTGATAGAATTAGTATACAACTGCCCAACAACCTATGAAAATAATTTAGAAATCCGAAACAAAGCCCATGGAATAGATATATGACAAGTACATAAGTACCTAATCACGAGCCAGAAGGCTACTGAGTTGATGGTATCCTCGGAGACAGATTTAACGTCCGCCAGCAGTGACACCGACTCATTTTCCGATGTTATTTGTGAAAACATATATGGAAGTGACTGAACGAATAGATAACTTCGATGAAATCAATTATATTTTAATGATCAGATGATAGCTTTTAAAAAGGTGATATTTCAGAGTGGTCTAAGACTAAATGATCCCATTGTAAATTGTGAACTGAATCTGTATTCCCGCATATCCTCCGAGCACAAAAGCTGGTTTGAAATTAAATTTCTTTCACTGAATTTTGTGGGAAACTTTCATATTCCTGGCAACCAGATTATGAATGATGCCGGGGAATCCCACCATGGATTAGGACATAAAGATAGGGAAATAAATGGCAGCTGAGGAACATAAAGTTAGTTGTTTGGTATTCCAATGACCAAGCCCCGGCCATATCCTTCTCACCAAAACTGGGTTTACTGTGACTTACAGCCTCTTATGAAGAGGTATAATTTCCTAAACCCACAACGTTCTCCCAAGTAGCAATGTCCGTTTTGATACGTTTTCATTTGAATCGGACGTATTCGGGAAGAGAAGCTATGTCATACAGCGTGTGCAACAACAAGAAGTTAGAAAGACACAAGACAAAACATGTACTGGGTTATTGTATTATAGGGTTATTGCACAATATGGGGTTTTATGCCCGAGGGCCAAGTCTTTGAGAAGCCCGACGCGAAGCGGAGGGCTTCTTGAAAACTTGGCCCGAGGGCATGAAACCCCATATTTTGCAATAACACGTTTATCATATGCCAGTGGATGTCGGGGCCATTTTAGTTTGTTTCAATATCCGATTCGGAAGAAATAAGCAAGAAATACAGCTTTTATTCACACATTCATCGGATTCACAGGCCATTTCAGAGTTCCAAGAGTGTCAGTGTAAAACGTAAATTTGTGGGAAAAACGTCATACATAACGGAATCTGGCCAGGCCATGTGCTTTTGTTTACCCTTGAAAAAAAATGACGTTTTCTTGAACTGGGAGCTACCCGGGCAAGTGTGGA
The DNA here is from genome assembly GCA_949152475.1 of Terebella lapidaria. NCBI lineage: Eukaryota > Metazoa > Annelida > Polychaeta > Terebellida > Terebellidae > Terebella > Terebella lapidaria. Next base: position 39,194,943 of record OX424556.1, read on the forward strand.
ATTTACAGCCCGCCGGGCAGAAGTTTGTTACTGGAAGAATAGGCACAGCTATTGAAAAACAAAATACATAGATATGGTGTATGTTTAGCTGGTTAGGTCCAAGTTTGTTGACAGTAATTTAAATTACTGTATAATAGCATTAACTACGCTATTTGCATCAACTGTGATTCTGACATATGATAATGTATACTTATTTTTCTGAGACACTGATTAAGATTATTGAATATAAATAGTACTGTATATATCCGTTGACGTCTGGCCTTTTCTTGAACATCGATTGTTGACGTCAGAAGAGAACAGGGCTCTTTTTCGAAAGCTTAACCTCTGCGTATCTATCAATCAACACAATGATAGGTGGGCATAGACAGTGGAATGAGCGTGAACTCGATCTTGTTCTATTTTCACACCAAGAGCATCGAAAAATATTGAAGCTTCTGCAAAGTACAAAACATCGTGCATACACGATCCCAATCCTACAATGAGGCGACACAAGCTTCATATATCTAGTTATCATGGGTGGCATGGGAACTAGATATCGCTAACTATGGTAATACTTGGGATATCATTTCCATAGAAATATGGTCATTCAATATTGTGTTCACTCCACAAAGTTTAGTACAAAACCTCTGTTTGAGGACAAGACACTTTGTTAGTTGAATATGATCTTTGTTTGAACATAGATAGATGGTTCGATCCAGCAAAAGATTACTGCAGAAAATGTTTTTCACTCGGATGACCTATTCGGTACAATACCCAGGAGATCTCACATCTTGCTATTCAGGCCATGCTCATTTCCCTCATTCCTTCCCTGCCTTTATCCATTTAGTTCTGAAACGGGATATATAAAGTGTTACGTGGGCCGGAACAAAGCACGGTTTCAGAAGTGAGATCATGAGCCACAATCAGCAGTCGACTCAGCCTCCACAGTGCCAACAGTTTGATTGCTACCAGGATATCGGTTTTCTCACTTCATGCTCCATTCATTTTGCGGCCCATTATCAGCTGCCCGAACCAGGTACCAACATCCAAAGAATACAGAATATGATCGGCCATTTCAGAGCAGACATAGCACCACACACAGTTCAGACTAGTTTTGCCCTTTGGTGAGAAAATTGGGACAAACCAGGAGTGAGAGGACGAAGAAACACTATCTTTCAGATAGGGAAATGTTGCCGGTCCATCTCACTCATCAAAGATGTGAGATTCGCATAGAAAATCAGTTCACATAATTCATTTTTCTTTTGCTCACTGTGCTCTGCTCTCCAGAATGTGTTTTAGTTCATTTCAGGAAAAAAATACGGGCATAAAGCAGCAGACCAGTCTGTAAAATACAAGTGTAAATGAAAATTGAACAAACGAACACATTGTTCTGCTTGAACGGAATATGTGCTCTAATGACATATAGCATTGCTGTAGAAATTTCTAATCTATGCCACCGGAAGTGATTTCGCCACAGTGTTCAGAACTGAACAATGGCTAGACACAATCGAAATATGCCTGAGTACCATATTATGTGGACTGTGCAGCTGAGATTACAGACAACCTTCCCCAGCTGATGGGTCCGAATCTTCCACAGCACAATGCTAGTTTGAATGGCTTCAGATTGGCTATTTCTTAATAACACCTGGACCAATTTCACAAAGAATTTAAATCTACTTTAGTTCGGCATTTAGCTTGGTAGTTAGTAGACTAAATCCTGACTCTTACACCAAGTTTGTATGAGTTGACTTCGATATCATTTGTAGTGAGTGAAATATCTTCCCCATATCGGCATAGCTTTCGTCTGGAACACATGATTGCACTGGCGCCCAAAAAAAGGAATTTCTCACAGAAAGTGACATAAATGATAGTTGCCCCAACTACTCTACGAAATTAGTCTACTGGTTTCCAAACAGTTTTCACCACAACTGATTTTCTCCAAGCGTTTCATTGTTTTTTTTTCTTTCTAGAATAAACAACATCTTGGAGCTCATAGCATGAGCTATGTATGCACACAAAAAATATGACATATATGTATTTCGGCGCAAACAATGTATGACTATGTTGCCATAAGTAATGAAATAATGCAGGTATTCTAATTATTGCAAACTGTACTCCCAACGTATCAATCATATGAACAAACAATGCCATCAAGAGTAGGCTATTAGCCGAAAACGGTCGATTTAATACATGTATTTTAATGTGTATATAAAAAATGTAATTATTGATCCAAACTTAATACATCCAAGACATTTCATTAATATTTTTGAATCCGTGCACATGAATTACCAATTCGTGGCCACGAATTAACAATCTCTGGGCACGACATACCAAATCATGCGCACAGAATAGCAATTCGTGCCGCCGGATTGGTTATTGCAATCCGTAGCCACGAAATAGCAAGTCGTGGCAACGAAATAGCAATAGCAATTTAGTTATACCAATCAGCGCACACAGCAATATAATTAACATCATAAAAATGCTACGCACGCATACAAGTAACCGTGTATTTCATGTGCAGATTAACACATTACACTTTGACTGGAAAATCTCGAACAGCCATCATCCAAATCTCGTTCTCAGACACCATAGTCACCCGAATATTGTACATTATGATGATGTGGAGGGCTAGCTAACCTGAAAAGGAAGGAGCACCAATACGAACAGGAAATGTCCAGTGTTAATATATTTGACTGGCCAATATTCAATTACCGAGCACGGTTAAGGTGGATGGTTAACACTCAGTGACTGGAGACTTGGGGTGGGGGATTCCAACGGACAAACCAATGGTGATAGGTAATATTAACCACGACTTCGCAAGATGATTAGTGAAGCTTATGAGGTGGCACATTCACATTCAACATTTTTTTAGGATAAAACTTGTTTTCTGTTTAATTAATCACTCACATTTTCAAACTGGGAAATGAATATTTCAAACCTGGAATTAAATATTAAAACCGGGAATTGAATATTAAGCACTGGAATTAAATGTTAAACCAGGAAATGAATGTTCAAACCGAGAAATAAATATTCAAACCCGGCATTAAATATTCAAACCTTGAAATAAATATTAAAACCTGGAATTAAATATTCAAACATGGAATTAAATGTTAAAACGGGGAAATAAATATTAAAACCTGGAAATAAGTATCAAAACATGGAATTAAATGTTAAAACCGGGAAATAAATATTCAAACCTGGAATAAATTTTCAAACCGGGAAATAAATATTAAAACCCGGAATAAAATATTAAAACCGGAAAATAAATATTACTACCTGGAATTAAGTATTGAAACCAGAAAATAAATATTCAAACCCGGAATTCAATATTCAAACTTGGAAATAACCGTTTGGTATAACTCTCTGTCTAGTGTGAAGTATGAGCCCGCAAACACGTCACTACCCGTGCTCTTCAATCACAAATTTGGGGTGTTCTGTGCAGATATCTGAAGCACCTGAAACTTCAATATTCAATCCCAAAACTATGTAGCCATATTCCAGACCTTTTCACTGAAATAATAGCGACAGTGTACGTTTTGATATCATGCCTATGCTCACGGAATCAGTTGATGGATGTTTCCACCATTTGTTCCCTGGAGACTCATCCATCAAACGTTCCTTCCCCACACATAAATTATGCCATCTGGCAGTCACGAATAATTAGACAGGGGACAATTAGATATGTTCTCTCAAAGAAGGTGCTTCAAACCAACACAATTTACAGAAACTTTCAATCAACGGGGATTGACTGAACATTAAACCAATGTCGATGTTTTTATATGCAAGGCTATGTTCCTAAAGTTTGTGAGTTGTTATATTTTGTGAATGTTATCTCTTATGCCATGGGAATATGTATATAGACATGGACAATAGTTTTTGGAGTTTATGTTCATCTTATTCACCAAGGTTTTTTGCAGTGAGAGTAAAAAGTACACAAATAAAAGTTACCTTCAGCCTCAATACGCTTATTTTTAAAATACGTTTCATATAAACATGCACAATCAATAGATGGTGTTGTAAACTATATATTTATATATATGAATATACATTAAAGATTTGACCACATAGTCTGTGAGTTGTGAACGAGTTCAACCTCTAGGTTCGTTGACGACAGGCGGATCCAGCGAACATGGGTCCCATCAAATAATTCAAGATCGAGACACATTAACCATCAACACTTAAACTACTCAAGAAAAGGCATTCCCATCTCCCAAAGACGTCATTAGCACCATATAACAGTTTCCTCATGCTTACATGGTGAGACGATGCTCTATTCGCCAGATGGATTAATATTTCAGTTGTCTTCTTTTGGGAGTGTCTTTTGGGATGTTGGAATTGTGTCATCAGTGGCACAGATATTTAGTATTTATTTACCATAGCGTTGTACCTTCTTTAACGAATTTTTTTCAGATTACTGGCCCAAAATTGAAGAGTCTGAACGAGCTAATGATTACAGATTTAGCTTCAATTACAAAAGCGAACATGACATGTTTTTCTAATAAAAGTTAATTTAATATTGACATTCCTGTCATTAGGATGGAACATTCAGCTTCACATTGTTTCTTTATGATATATATTACAATTTTCACATTCCACATTTTGCGTTTGTTTATTTATATCACATGCCTCGATCAGGTAGACAGTCATGTCATTATTCAGTCACATTGTATGGTGGGTTTTATCAGTATAATTCTACGCTGGATTATATCTGCCAGGCATTCTTTACGTCAAGGACCCATTCTTTGCGCGAATTTAAATGTATTGTTTACGCGAAAAGAATATTTTTTTGCGTGCAGAAAATTATTTATTACGCGAAAAGAATATGGTTATATTCTTTACGTGCAAGCAATAGTTGTTTACGTGAAAGTTGTTTTCCCGCAAATAATAATTGTTTGCAGGCAAACCAATATTGTTTGCACATAAAGAACGTTGTTTTCGCGTTATACTCAATGTCGTGCAAAGATCATTGTTTTCCCATAAAGAATAATTTTTTATGCGCAAATAATAATGTTTTCGCGCCAAGAACATTGTTTGCCCGTAAATAATAGTTAATTACGCGTAAAAAACAGTTGTTTGCCCGCAAACAATACATTTTATTTCATGCAAAGAAAGCCCTTTGACGAAAAGAATGCCTCGCAGATTGATAATTCTGACAGAACTGTAGGCGATTGTGTTTTCTAGCTGCTGCCCAAAACCTGGAAATAAGTGTGTTTCGGTATACTCTCATGGTTTATTATACGTCGATGCAATACAAATATAACGTCTGGACAGGTTGATCTATTTTGAAGGGAGTATGCATTGACAGTGTGTCATGATTATCAATACGATTAATAAACCTATCATGGCACTTGTCTCTCTTGAATTACACATCCAAAGCTGCTCTATTGATTTCGTCTCGTTTGAATGACATACTCTGATACCACTGGATTTGAAATATCCTGCTTCTTTGACAGGCATTTACGTAGAACGTTTTGCATCTCAAAGATAAATGTTAGGACATAAATCTTGGGTGTCTCGTATCTCCCAGCAAATAGCTGTGAAATATACGATGCACAATCAATCACGTTTAATTTACATGTATATTTGTTTCTTTACATTTCCTCTTCGCCATTCACATGCACGTGTTTCATGTCTGAATACACAATACATACACATTTCAAAATTAGAATAAAACCAAACTCAATGTCGTGTTATGATGCGTTCTGGTGATTAGATACATGTTTGTGATTTGTTATTTATTCCTCGAGTCTAATTTCCATGAGTCTAATTATGTGCCAACTTACTGGTTCAACTTTTGCGTATCTACATGGTAAACTATACCATCAACTGATGTGGTGAATATTTATCCATGATCTCTATGCATAGCATTACTCCTGTGACTGTCTTTACTCTCATAACGATCATTCAAAACATTACGTCATCCTGATAACTAAGTAAATTACGGTGATTACTATGTTCCAGGCATGATGACGTGGCTTCTTACCTGATTAGAATACAGATGTGATATGAAATGTATATCATGTGACTATCAATGATGTTTGGTGCAGAGGAATTTCTTTATGTCCTGTGCATTACAGATGTTCGTATTTCAGAAAATATAGTCATTATACAATGGTGGCACTTAATACACATATGGATCAATAATTAAGGTAGTGTCTGTATGGACAATTTTTCTCTGTATTACAGTATATATGATCACGTGTTTTAGTTTGTTCATATATATATATAGCTGAAATATACATTTTTGTAGGTTTTCATCTGCTTCCGACGTATACGGCAATGTGGCACTTTGATATGCAGCTTGTGTTACGAGAAGAATATGAAAAAATAAGATAAAAATGTACTGAGTTAGTGTACTGCAGAATAACTTTTCTGATTAGCAGTGTTTTGATAGAAATGTCTTGATTGGCATGCAGGATTTCAGCAATGAAGCATGGAGTTCGAAGCATGGATGAGAGTCTATTGAAAGCTAGTAACACAAATAGTATTGCATACAATTTCCTTGAAGTAAGTCTCAAAGTTAGTTATTTTTTCTTCATGTATTAGAATTAATATATCGTCTAGCATCATGTTTTTCCATGTCTCAACACCTACATGTAAACGCAGAATTATCAGCCATGAACTTCTCCTCCGTCTCTGATCATTTTATAGTTAACAGTTCATAAATAACAGACTTCAGTGGATGCTGCAGCATTCGAGTGTCGCTCGGAACTGATGCTTCAAAAAGGGAGATACGAACATCCGTTCGAAAGTGGATTAGCCCAGTAGCTGCTGAAAAGGCGAAGTTATATCCTCCCTAAGTCACAGAAGGATTGAGCCTGTCTCGGTGACTTGCACTGATTTGTTTGTTTCGCACCAACCCCCCCCCCCCCCTCCTACCCAGACGCTTTGATGACCTCCAGTGATGAAGTACACCTCTGAGACAGAATATTATTGGTGCTTAAGTTATTTGCCTATCTCGACCGTGTGGAAGAGCCATCAGTGCTTTTTTATCTCGTTGACTTTTGGCCTTTTCTCAGGCGGCTAGAATCTCTAAGAAGAATGAGTTGAGAGATAAGTGGACAGTCATGATTGGCATCGCTTGCTAATGTCAGAAGCTGGCGAGATTAAACAAAAACAAACACCATGAATTGTGGGCAAGGACAGTGTAATGAGAATGAATGTAAGTATTGAGGATTGATTGCATGTAATGGTCATGCACCTGCAATCGACCAGCTGTCCATTCACTTATAATGTAAATATAAAGGTAACAAATTCATGAATTTAGACACTTCCAATCAACGTGAAACTTTGCCTTTCTGATTGTTAGTCATCAAGGATTACTAACCGGGACTCCGTTTCTCAATAAACAATGTTAAATTTGTTAAAATCATCTTTTTCATAAGTCATTTTACGACCTATTTCTCAGTGGACGAAGTACACGCACAACAGGGCGAGCGAAAGGATTATGCTGTACAGTAAATAGCTAGTGAGCCCAGTGAAACTCACAGGTGATATGCACTCGCGTGCATCGAGGTGTTTGGGATCATAAATGTTCAGCTCATTGTATTCATCTCAAAGAAAGTATAGCCCTAGATATTCTCATTATTTTTACCACAACAAAGAATAAATATATACGCAGCAGCCAGTGATTGTCAAGCTGAACACACGAATGTTCGTTTTGGTGAAACGTATAAAATGATTTATCTAATCATCAAATTGCACAGCTCCCGTGATATCATTCATGGAACCTTGTCTCGGTTCGTCATCCATGAGTATATGTGTGTGTGCGCTAGCCAATGTCAGGGGATTGTTTAGTCTTGGTGATTTTGTTACCTTTACTTTCACATTATAAGTCAATGGAAAAGTGCCTCAATGCAGTCACCACGCTGGGGAACCAGTCGGCTAAACCTGGGTTTGGTCGGCGCATCCTGGGTTTGCAACGAACATCCTTCGGGAAAAATGGCGGCCGCCACGAACGAGACAGTCGCGACTCGAAAGCAAAATACTGACATGGATGATACAATAACGTACCATACCAAAATCACTTTGCGCAGTATCGATAAGGATGCTCGTGAGTAGTTAACAGCGCACAGAATAGCGTGTGGTAATACAAGAAGTTGTACAAAGCACAGTTTTGAGGCGAACACATTGTTGCAACGCTAAACCTGTAGGCAACGCTAAACCTGGGTATATAATCCTATTTTGAATTATGTACACTGCGACAGGCCATTCATGAGTAAATGTAACGTATGTATGTACGCAATGAGTTATTGCCGTGCTCATTTGGACGTTCTCGGGGATGTCCAGTTTGCCCAGGACAATCTTGGAATATAAAAAATATTTACACGAGACCACAACTCGTGTAAAATGCCCTACAATATTTTTATCGGGCCATTTTTAGTTCCTCTAAGCCGAATGGCAGCGGAGCTTTAGCAATGCCATGTTGTCCATCATCCGGCCGGCCGTCGTCGTCAAGTTTTGGTTATCTTTAAAGTTTTTGGCCAAATTAATCCGAAATTTTGCACAAAAATACCTAAAAATATTTCAAGAGCGAGGTATTTTTTAGTCTTTTGAATTTCGATTTTTTTTTTTCCCAAATGGCGTCCATTTTAGACGAAAAAAGGGCCAATTTTTCAGCTTTGTGAAAAATTCCGACTTTTTTCCTCCATAATGGGAACTGCTGCAAGTGTACTGATAGAATGCTTGAAGATGAATCTTAGCTATTGGCACTTTCGACTGGGAAGTAATATGTGATGATTTGTGTAATTACCTTGGATTTGACCTTCTGAACTTTCGTAGCGGAGCGCTCACGGTCGAGAGAATATGTTTTTTTGAAGTTTTGCAGTTGAGTTGTATGGGGCCCGGATATACATCGGGTGGACGTTGTCATTCTGGTTACAGAAAAATGCGCAAATATCTATACTAGTAGTTGGAGCCAAATGAATTGTCATGATTGTGCTTTATTATGCCACAGGAAAGAAATTATATCTGTGGTGGAAATAAAATAATAGTGATGTGTGGCCCTCATTATGACATTATACTTGTAAGCTAAGGCCCACAAGTGCATGAATCAACATTGCCCTGATTAATTTCGGTACTGGCATCTTGCCACCTACAGTTCTCATGCTCCTTTTTATTTCGCAAAACATGAGCATAGGGTTGACGGTTTGCTGCCAAAAAGTGGAACAAACCATGTACCACCACTGCATATGTTCACCCCATTCCGCTTGCTCTTTCCCCCAGTTGTATAATGTACATACCGAAGACTAACTCGTTAGCCCGGACTGACTCAATCGGTCAACTTTCCTATGATATGAAGCCACAAAAAAAAACTTCCGTGGATTAGCTTTGCAACACCAGGTTTAGCGTTGCACAATCACATCGCTACCGAAATTCGGGTAGTTCTACTAATTTTATCATATATTTCATGGTATATCCACTCCAAGTTACATGATGAGTGTTTAGATGACAAATGTATACTATTATACAACGAATCATTGATGGTTATTTGCCGTGTGAGTGGTGTTTCTATATTGTCGTTGCCTCAATGTTTTCGTCTTGGACCCAGGATGCGCGTACAATACACCCAGGATGCTCGTTGCGTAACCCAGGATGCGCCGACCAAACCCAGGTTTAGCGGACTGGTTCCCCAGCGTGGTCACCGGTATGTTACGTGCAATCAGTCCTTAACCTATTACCACCAATACAGTTAGATTTTGATGATGCCAATAACAAACGTAAAATACAATATAGTTTATTTTATTTGAAGAAATCGAAAAATGTTCAAGATGAACTTGATTTTGTTTTATTCTTACATCGTAAGCGTAAAAAGAATTGTGAAGCTTGTGCAAAGAACATACATCATCCCATAATTTGGTCCCACTACCACGAAAATGAAAAGATACCAAAATTCATATATCTATTCTCATTGGTGACACGCTCACTGCTAATTATGGTAATACTTTATATATCATTTCCATTGAAATGTGGTCATTCAATTTTGTGTTCACGCTACAAAGGTTAGTCAATTTATATCACAACTTTGAGCAGGCCTCTACCAAGACACTCTGAATAAATATGGATAGAACAATCGACCCATCAACGGAACATTACCAAAAGATCTTTTTACTTGGATGACTGGTTCGTCATAACACCCAGGAAATCTTACATCTTGCTATTCCCGGCAATGCCGTTTCCCTCATTCGGCCCCTCCCTTTATCCATTTAGTTCTGTTACAGGATGGATCATGACTGTGTAACACAGGCCGGAACATCTCGCGGACCACGTCATACTGTCCGAAGTGAGATCGCGAGGTTTAACCTCTTCAGCGCCTACAGCGCCGGATATTTCCGGCGCAAAACGTAATTGTGTGGCGCCTATGTGCCGGAAATATCCGGCGCAAAGTAATTCCCATGTTTCTTCTTGTACGGTTTATATTTTTCAGTCAAAAGTCCCCACGCAGCTTCCGTATATCGATGTAACTGTTGTAGTGTTCGTTACAATCGATATGTGGGTCAAAGATAGTATATGGATACAATGGGAATGCGTGTAATGGAAAGAGAAATTCTTGGGTTTCCCGTGGTGTTGTCGTCTGACAGATGTATGTAAGTGTGATAGCATGCTGAGCAATATTATTCTCCGGTAAATTCACTGTCATTTGTACCGGTTAGGTATGGTAATTAACATCAATAAAAGAAACAGAGTTCCATGTATCATACATTCATAATTAAAGACATGGGGATATTAATATTCTGTGAAAACATAGCATGCTTTCGTGTTTTCAAGATTTGTGAAAAGTTCAAGAATTAGTGGTTGTTGTGAGGTTGTTGCTATGGTAACCAGAACACACCAAGGCCCTACGATGTTGCTTGCATAACGCTATACTTTTTCATAATTGTGTAATTAATTTCGATCAACTCAGGGTCTTTTTTCAAAGATATTATTGTGATAATATACATTTTGCAATTTTCCTAGAGAAAATGCCCGGCGTGGGACAATTCCTCAGGTCTGGCGGTCAAGAGGTTAATCAGCAGTCTGCTCTGAACCCACAGTGCCAGTGAATTGAACGCTACCTGGACATAATTCTTCTCATTTCACGCTCCATTGATTTCACGGCCCATTATCAGCCGTCCTAAATCGGGTACCAATGTCTGTAGAATCAGGAATATGATCGGCAATCGCAGAGCAGACATAGCACCACACAGAGTCTGGATTGTTGTTCCTATTTAGAGAGATATTTGAGATAAAGGGGAGAAAGAGAAAAACAAACTAGCTTCCAGACAGAGAAATGTTGCCAGTCCATTTCGTCTTTAAAAGCTGTCAAATATTGTTTTCCACAGTTCACTTCCCTTTCAAGAGATTGCGAACAAATCTCTACACCTAATGAACTTGTCTCTTTTACATCACAATACATTTGAATGGTTACCGATGGTTAAAATTTGAATGGTTACCGATTGGCTATTCTTGGAAACATTTGGTGAGCAAATAATTCCAAAACCAAAATATTCAATATATCGTTCGTGGAAATAGTAGAACCCTTCCGTATTATAATCCAAAAAAACGACACAAGATAGATATCTTTTTACCCTCGCCCCTGTAGGGGGAGAGGGTATTACATTCGGGTATTTCTCTCTGTTTGTGTGTTTGAATCTCCGCACACCAAACTCAAAGCAAACAATGTGATCGACTTGAAACCTGGGAATGAATGAAGCGTTATGGTAGTGGCACAGTCCTCGATATCTGTCAAAATCAAATAGAAATTGTTGCCATGGCAACCAAAAAAGTGAGAATCACATAATTGGCTATAACTCCAGTTCTAATCATCATTTATTTTTCAAGTATTTTGGGGGCATATTCCGATGGTGAATGACCGATTGTTTTAAGACCAAAACTCCTCATTATCACCCCAGATCGAAAATTTGGGAGTCAAGATTTTATGACTCGAGTGTTCTGAGAGTCGAGAATATATTCACATATTGTGAAGACTGTTTGATCTTTAAAACCGTTTTTCTTCAGGTGATGTTCTTTGATACTAGAAACATTAGTGTGAAAAGTTACAGCTCAATATTGGACGACAAGATCAAGGTCACCAAAAAGGTCAAAATCGAAAAGTTGCGATAACTCATAGCTTATATTCATGATTATTTTTTCTCTATTATTATTTTGTTTTTCATTGGTCAATTGCCTTCATTTGCTATATGACCACTTGTTGTATGATCAAAATTCCTCATTATCGCCCATGGTCAAAAAAATAATGGGCATCATCTGAAATGACTGATTCGTAATATTTCAAGTAGTAATAATTAAAACTCACTGCCGATATTCAATGGAATATTGAACATAAAGTATCTAGTATAAATCTCAGATAGTTTGTGAATGTTCGATAATCTGGTCAAAATAAAAAAAAAGTCGCAAGAATTGTATTTTTAATAATGTTTATTTCTCCAGGCTCATGAGTTTTTTCTACGGCCAATTCTCAACCATATTTTATATGACCAATGGTCGTGCGACCAAAATCTCCATTTATTGACCAGGTCAAAAATGTAAGGGTCCTCTGAGTAATTTTAGTAACTGTTTGTCTCGAATGTTCTTGTATTGACCAATATTCATTATTGTTTTTCTTCCTCTCGCTCTCTGATAAATTAATAAATATTACTTCAATACAGACTCCCATATTGGAATCAATTTGAAAAACATTAAGCAATGCTGAAACATCACGTCTGTTATACGCACAAATGCCATTGCATGAAAACATTCCTTGAACGTCACGCAACATGACCATTTTCTAGTGTAATTCTTCCCAGTGCCATGCAGAGGGCTTTTAGGTGCAACAGAATCTGTGAGTGGAATAGAACATAGCGTTGGTACCAAGTTTATAGGGGTGTCAGCTGCCGAAGGTTTGGTGGGTTTACATAATATTTTCACGAATTGACTTGGGCATGCTAATTTAAAATCGCTTGCAGTGAGTGAAGTGTCTCCCATATCAACGTTGCTTTCGTCTGGACCAGAGCACTGCACTGGCAGCCTTTTTATGTTACCCTCGTTTCAATTTCAACAGGGTAGTAGCATATTTTCTGATACACAAAGCAAACGAATTATTCATGGAAAGTGACATAAAACACAGTGGGTCCAAATACTCCACAAAATTAGGTTTTTGGTTTTCAAACATTATTCTAACTTCATTATTCTAACTAATTTTCCCCCAAACCAGAGTATGGATTCTGCAATTTTGTTATGCACTTTAATGTCATTTTCTTCTTCTTTCTAGAATAAATAAATCTCTTACCTCACAAACGAATGTTAAACAGCTGCCTAAGCTATGAATGACACAAAACAAAATCCCGTAATTGTATTTTGACACAAACAATGTATGCATCAGTAATGATATAAGGTATTTATGCTAATTATGTGAAAATGTGAGCTGAACGTAACAATCATATGAAAAAATAACGCCATCAAACTGTGTGACTGATATCAGTTTTTCATGTTATTGTTCATCCTATCACCGAATTGAATTTTATCCATCAAATTCTGATGTGAACAGAATTTCGAGTAAGAAACTATGTTCGTGGATCGTCAAAGATGCAATGGCAACAATAATGTAATCAATTTTTAAGCATTGATTTCTGAAAAGTCAGCAATATCGGCAAGCTGCATTATATGTTTATTTGAAATCAATCTGTACATTCTCATTACACTAGGTTTCATTCCCTTGAAATTATTCATTCCATATGTGGGTCTGTGAAATATATCACGATGTTTTATTATGCTTGTCAGTGCTGAATATTGCATTACCCACAAGATGCCAACTTCGCTTTGCCAAATCTTTGTGGAACCGAGAAAATGCAGTGAAATATCGTGCAAAGATTGTGCCATCCAGTATGAACCGCATATCCGTGGGACAATATTTTGGCTTGGAACAAAAACAGGTAGAGTGCAACTCACAAATCACCAAGAAGATTTTTTTACTGTGAATAATGCAAATATTCAGAGAAGGAGACAGATGCAAACAGTATAAGCAATAATAGGAGCGGCCCTAACATGATAAAAGCTGGCAGATCAAATTGTTACTTAAAGCAGTTGAGGAAGCATTACTGCCTGTCTGCACTGGTTGAACATGAGCGAAGACATGGGTTGAATAAGCGCTAACGTTTATCAAATCAACCTCCAATTACTGTGCTGACAAAGCTTATGGAAACACCAACTCTATTTACAGCGTAATGTGTAGAATTCATACAGTCACACATTCAAGACCTCAACACACTGTAATTTGAAGCAGGGCAGTAAGATGATTCCAACATGACAGAAAACAACTACTTGGAATCTCGCAGGTGCTAGACAGTTGTGACTGAATTACGATTATTTACCAGCGTCAGTTGATGTATGTGAGCTGTCAGTGGCGAGCTGGTTGTACGAGGCCGATTGTGGAATTTACGGAGAATTCCTATGGGCTTGCAGTAGGGTCACCCACGGATCACCATAACTACTCAGACTTGTGAATTCATTCGCGGCGGCCGTGTGGCGGGGCACTGATGCATTTGTTATTGGGGAACTCTTCACATAGGTCAGATTATGCAGAGATTCCTTCTTCAATTGCAACTGCTGTACCAGCTGCAGGTTTTCTGTGCACAAGAGGAAAGACACAATCAACGCATGATTCAGAATTACAAATATTGTAAGTCTGCAACAGAAAAACACATTGATGATTTGATATTTGCAAGACGTTGTTATTGCTACTTGGATATATAGTTGATTCCAATACTCAAATGTGAAATTTACGATGAAATAGCAATAAAGAATGACCAACTGAAAGTTAGCTTCGTTATGTTGCTAGATATCATTCTCAGATAAAATGCATAATTGCTAGATAAAATGTACAATATAAAGAATTGAAATGCATAAACACCTTACTAACTTCTTTTCCCATAAGAAATGGGTGTTGTATGCAAACTTATAACACACGTGAAACTTCAATATTCAGTCCCAAAACTATATAGCCATATCCCAGACTTGAACTGAAATAATATCGAGACGTGTATGTTCTGACATCATGCCTACGCTCACGGAATCAGTTGATGGATAATGTTCCACATCACTTGTTCCCTGGAGACTCATTCATCAAAGGCTCCTTTCTCACACATATGCTATCTGACAGTCACAAATACTAAGCCTTGGGACCATCGGATGTGTTCTCTTAAAAAGTGATGCTCTTCACATCAACAATGTTTACAGAAAGTTTCTATCAATGTGGATTGGTTGAACATTAAACGAATGTGGATGTTTTTTGTATGCAATACAATTTGTGATTTGTTATAGTTTGTTAATTGTATATTATCTTATGCCATGGAAATGTATATTCAGACATGAAAACATGGATTTGGAGTTTATGTTCATCATATTCACCGAGGTTTTTCGCAGGGATAGTAAAATTTACACAAGTAAAAGACTAGTTTCCTTCAGCTATAAACACACTAAAACAAGAAGAATAGTTATATTTATATGCACGCAAGTATACATTAAAGATTGCAGATTCAAGCTGTGAGTTCAGCCTATAATTTCGATGACCACTCCAGCGAACATCAGATCTATGATATAATCCAAGACATAGGCACATTGACCTTAGACATTCAAGTTACTCAGAGAAAAGAGATTCCCATCCCCCAAAGCCGTCACCAACACCATTTGGATCAATTCACAGCTTGCTCATGCTTACATTATGATACGATCACAGGCTCTGTCCGTTATATGCTACTGCTCCATTTGTAAGCATGAAAGCATAATTCAGTTGTTCAGTTTTTTGGCCTTCTTTAGTGTATATGTTAGGTTGTTGGATTGGTGACATCAGTGACAGCAGATTTTATGATTTTTTTACTGTAGAGTTACAATTTTTGTAAATAACCTTCATAGCTTACATGTTGTTCATGTTTGGAGTCTTAGTGCATACAGTTAAATATTTTGGCAGAACTGGAGTTCACGTGCCATGTGAATTTTCTAATTAACAATGTTATATGATTATAATATGACATTTTCTGCTCTCTTTTAACTTCTTATGGATGGATATGATTATTATTTATTATCATCCTGAAACCAACTAATAGAAATCAAAGTGTAGACAGGTTGGACAGGTGATCTTTCCTAAACTCATACTATCAAATATTGTCATACAAATATTATCATACAAAACTACTCTACAAAAATTGTTATGCAAAAGCAGTGCCTTACCATGCAGCAATTCCCTTGCACAAGTTGACACTGTCGACTGCTGTCCATTGTACAATGCATATGACTCTAGACAAAATAATGCACTGGATGTTGGATTTGGTCCCTGCACAAGAACCCTGTATTCCTCCAGGACATTTAAAAGGAAAATATGACACATTTATGAATTATTACTGTCCCTCAAAACTGAAAGCCTAAACGAGCGAATTCTCTTCTGTGTGTTTATGTGAACAATCAGTTACAAAAGCGATTTTTTTTGGTTTCAGGTAGAAATTATGTCATGCCTCAATCCATATACTTTGTACCGTGGGTTTTAGCAGTGTAATTCTGGCATAACTGTGGGCAAATGTGTTTTTTACATTGTTGCTGTCGATGCCTAATTTACAACATCATGCAAAAATGTGTGTGTGTTTTGGTTCACTATTAGGGTCCATTACGTCGTTGCAATACAAAGATAATAGCTTAATTCGGTTATCTATTTTGAAGGGAGTGTGTATTGACAGTGTGTCAAGATTATTGGTACGAATAATAAGATTGTCACGGCACTTGTCCGTTTTGAATTACACAGCCGAAGCTGCTGTATTGATTTGCCTCGTTTAAATGACATGTTCTGATACCATTGGATTGGACATATCCTGCCTCTGTGACAGGCCTTTACGTAAAACCGCTTGCATCTCAAGATAAATGTTAGAACATAAATCTAGGGTGATTGTCTCGTATCTTCCACAGCAAAAAGCTGTGAGACATACGATGCACAATCAACGTATGTTTAGAAAATCATGCATTTTAATAGCAGACTGTAATTCTTCGTTTATGATTTATGTACATTTCTTACAGTTACCCCTTGTCATTCACAAGCACGGGTTTCATCTCTGGATGCACAAAATATCCACATTTCAAAAATAGGTTAAAAGCAAACTTTATATTGTGCTACGATTTATTCAGGTGATTTAATAATATACATGTTCGTGCAAATTACTGTCTTTCATCAAAGTCTAACTACGTACCGTTTTATTGGTTCAACTTTTGCGTACTCGAATGGGTTTACATTGTGAATTAAAAAGCAACTCTTGTTGCTTAGTTAATGATCAATGATCATTAATGATAAGTATGCATAGAGTTACTTCTGTGACTGTCGTAAGTCTCATAACGATCATTCAAAACGTTACATCTTGCTGATATCTAAGTAAATACAGACTACATAGCCATTTCTTATTCCATACCACATGATATACGAATCTGCTGCCGGATATCTGCCTTCACACCTGTGTGCTCCGATGATCACTTGGTTCCAGGCTTGATGATCTGGCCTGTTACCTGACTAGAATACAGATGTGAGATATAATGTAGCTTGTGGCTATAAATAGTATTTGGTGTGGAGACATTTCTATATGTTATAGGCATTACAGATGTCCATATTTCAGATAATTTTGTCATTACAATAGTGGCAATTCTAGTACACAAATAAATCAATACATAAAGTAGTCTTGGTTTAGACAATTTTTTATGTATGACACTACATTTTCTTTAGTTATTTCACATTTTGGATTAGATTAGATTTGATATATATATATGCCCAGAGAAACTACCATTGCAATATTATGTGATCTTTCTAAAGCGTTTGATGTGATAAATAGGGATATTTTGCTTTCGAAACTAGATTACTATGGACTTAGGGGACGTATTAAACTTTGGTTAGCTAGTTATTTATCGGACAGAACGCAGTATGTTGATGTTGATGATAACAAATCCACTATGCTGAGGGTCGAATATGGCGTTCCTCAGGGATCAATTCTGGGGCCACTCCTTTATCTCGTGTACGTGAATGATATCGGATATTCCATTAATCAAGGCAAAATTCTATCTTATGCGGATGATACTTCATTTTATATCTCAGACAACAATGTGGACAATCTATACTCAAATGCAAACCGTGAAATTAACAATCTATATGACTGGTTTTGTGCCAACAAACTGTTACTAAATCCTCTAAAAACTAAATTCATTCACATCAAACCTCAAAGGAAAAATATGCCTACAAGTACAACTAATCTTAAAATTGAAATTAATGGAACTGTCCTTGAGCAAGTCGGTAGGGCATACGTAGAAAAAAGTACTAAATTTCTTGGCGTTAAAATTGACGAAAACCTTACGTGGCAAGATCACTTGAAACATATAAATACTAAAATATCACGCGCTCTTTTCGCCATTAGACAAGTTAGAGACATACTTTCACTCAGTTGTTTAAGAACACTATATTTCTCAATGATACACCCATATCAAACATACGGTTTATTGGCCTGGGGAAGTGCTCCTAATGCTATTATAAGCTCCACTATAAAGTTACAGAAAAAAGCGATCAGATCTATAAGTAGAGCCTCTTATAATAGCCATACTGAGCCGCTATTTAAACAACTTAATATTTTGAAACTTCCGGATCAGTATGAGTATGAGATAGCTCTATTTATGCATAAATATATGAAAGGTAAATTACCAGTTTCCTTCACGGGCATGTTCCCAATGAACACTGAAATTCAAGAATATATAACAACTAGACAATCGCACTTAGTTCACGAAAACCACCCCACCACTGAGTTTGCGAGTCGTTTCCCAATCTTCAAATTCCCTAAAATATGGAATAAATGGTGTAGAATATTCCCCAACCATGATTCGTGGTCATTAAGTCGATTGAAAAAACAAGTAAAGCAATCAATAATTTCAAATTACTTAGATGTTGTTCATTGTGTGAACCCGTCCTGTAGTGACTGCTCATCCCGAAAGAACTGATAAATATTTCGTCTTTCGCTCCAGTGTCAGATTTCATACCAACCCATCTCATCTAACATACTCATTATCATTATTCATAAATATGTTGTCTTTCGCCAAGTCCCGATTTCACTCTTTCATCCACAGTGCAAGGGTATTTGTACATTTTTTTTTGTTCAGCTTAATTTCAATTTGTTAGTAGTCTATGTCTTAAAATTGTCGTATTTTCCTTCAATTATTAGTTGAGGCCATACGTAATACAGCCCCTAGGCTTTGTATGTGTCTCTCAGCATTTCTCTGAATTTAACCTATGTATCAAAACAGAGTATATTATTAGATTCGTTTATTTTTTGGTGTATTGTTACTGTATATTATGCATCCCTTTCAGAGATTGCTGAATAAACATTATTCTATTCTATTCTATTCTATATATATAATATGTTAAACTGGGTTTCAAGCTGCCCTTGGTTGACAACACTTGACCGCAAGGAATTATCATATGATTTATAATATGAGATTGGAGCCCATTTATCAATGGTAATCGAATAGAAATAACTTATGAAAAAAAAATTGTGGGTGTCATGATAGACGACAAATTGAACTGGGATTCCCATTTCAGAAACATCAAGTCTGAATTTCCAAAAGCATTGGTATTTTGTACAAGTCAAGGCACAAACTATTTACAGATATACTTATAACTATATACAATGCCTTGGTTTTACCATATTTATCATATTGCATCTTTGTATGGGGTCGTTCATACAATAGAAATACCAACTGAATTTTATTGCTACAGAAGTAAAAATTATTCGACTAGTAACTTTTCGAATACAGGGCGCATACAAACAACTTCTTTCTTAAAAGTAGGACTTTAAAGTTCAATTGATTGTATTTATCAGTCAGCATAAACTGCCAATGTTTTATTCTGCATTTTTCTCAAGGAACGATTTTAATCACATGTACGATACAAGACAAAAAAGCAACTATAGGTGAAATGAGTGTAGATCTTCAATATATTCTTTCAATGTGAAAATACATGGTCCAAAGATCTGGAATAATATTCCAAGTAATACCAGAGGTAGTAGAACACTATATGCTTTCAAATCAAAACTGAAAAACCATCTGATCACCTGTCAAAATATCACATAGTTGTGTTTCATGTCAATTATTACAAAATTGTGTGTTGTTAATGTTGTTAATGTTTGAAAACTAATAATGTTTGTTTGAAATCTCCATCTATGTATTTTATTTATGTCAATATTTTAGGGTAAGCAAGCCTTGTGGTTTCATTTCCCCACCCATGTAAATATGTTTATGTTGGGTGAATAAATTACTTATGACTTATATGATTTAATAAAAAAAAATATAGTCATAATAGGAACATAAACAGTTAGGGAGATAAATAGCAGCTGAGAAAGATAAAGTCTGTTGTTCTATAATCAAGTGGGCAAGTCTATGGCATATCATCCCAACATACAAGGGTTTGTGTGACTTACAGGCTGCTAATAAAAGGCATGATTCCTAAACCTACAATATTTACTTGAGTCATATAACGTTTTCATTTGAATCCCATATATTAGGCAATGATACGTAGCCTGTATAACAACAATTACAATAAATAAATTGAAAGGAGTTAGTGTATTGTGGAAATATGTTTTCTGAGTAGCAGTGTATTTTGCAATGTTTCCATTGGCATTCAGATTTTTACCAATAAAGCATGGATTTCCATAAATTAATTCACGTTGGATGAGAGTCTAGTGAAGATTCGTAAAAAAAAATACTAAATACTAAATATTAAACACACCAACCAGTTGCAATGATGGTTGATTATAGTTTTTAATTAAAAGGTATTTTTGTCTCTGATTCTCATGTATTTCATACATTTTCTTTATTGGAAAATATTCTGATTCTCATGGATTTCATACATTTTCGTATTGAAAATTCGATCCAATTCGATCGAGTAGTGAATTTTGGAGTATTTTTTGTTGATCTATCAAATACTACTTTATCTCCAAAAGAAAAAGATGAGAGCCCATGAACATCAAATATCTCTCTAAGTGAGTCATCTTTTATTCCTGTATTAAAGTGAATATATCACCTCCAGTCGTGCTTTCCCATGTCTCAACACCTAAAGGTTTCGCAAAATTATTAATAATGAATTTCTCTTCCCTCTCTGATCATTTATCCTAATAGTTCATAAATAACAGACTTGAGTCGATGTTGTGGCATTTGAGTGTCACTCGGAATTGATGTTGTAAAGAGAGAGAGAGAGAGAGAGAGAGAGAGAGTGGAGCATCCGTTTGCAAGTGGATTTGCCCAATTTGCCCAACCTTCTTTGCTGCTGAGAAGGTGAAGTTATATCCTCCCTAAGTCACAGAGATTGCGTCGTCTCAGTGACTTGTTTATTTTTGTACCCCAATTGCTTTAATGACCACCAGTGATGAAGTAAACCCCTGGGACAGCATATTATTGGTGCTTAAAGTATTTGCCTTTCTCGAGCGGAAGAGCCAACAGTGTTTCGTTATATTTTCGTTATCGTTGACTTTTGGCCTTTTCTTAGGCTGCTAGTGTCTCTATGAAGAATGAGTCGAGAGAAAGATGGACAGTCATGATCGACATCAATTGCTGAAGAAGGATAGGCTATTTTATTGAAAGCTGGCGTGATTAAACAACAATATACAATATGACATGTGGGAATAGACAGTATAATAAGGATGAACTTGATCTTGTTTTATTCCTACAACAATAATATAAAAAGGATTGTGAAGCATGTGCACAAAGCATCATCCCATGTTTTGGTCCCACTATCATAAAAATTAGGAGATATATATCTGTTTGTCAGTATGGCAATATTTGGCATATCATTTGCATAGAAATACGGTCGTTCAATTTTGTGTTCACGCTATAAAGGTTAGTCAATTTATATCAAATTATCACAATGTTAGGTATGCCTCTGCCATGACACCACGACTGAACATGGATAGAACGGTCGATCCTTCAATGGATTATTACCAAAAGATTTTTTTCACATCTTGCTATTCCCGGCAATGGCCGTTTCCCTCATTCGGTCCCTCCATTTATCCATTCAATTCTGTTACGGGACAGAACAGTGTCAGAAGTTAGACCACGAGCCTTAATCAGCAGTCTGCTCAGGAACCACAGTGCCAGCGAATTGATCGCTACCTGGACATCCTTCTTCTCATTTCATGCTCCATTGAGTTCACGGTCCATTATCAGCCGTTCTAAACCAGATACAATTGTCTGAAGAATCTGGAATATGATCTGCCATCGCAGAGCAGACATAGCACCACACGGAGTCAGCATTATTGTTCCCAATTAGAGAGAAAATTGGGATAAGGAGAATGAAAGAGGAAAACAAACTAGTTTCCAGACAGAGAAATGTTGCCGGTCCATTTCGTCTGTCAAAGCTGTGAGAATTACGTCAAAAATTGTTTTCCGTACTTCACTTTCCTTTCACTTGCTGTGCTCTGCGTGGAAAGGAAAATAATCCACTATATTGGTATTATGTCCAGTCTCTCAAAATGCTTTCTAGTTCATTTCATAGAACTGAACATATAAAACATAAAACAAAATACCAGTCTGTAAAGTGCATTTGTACATGGATATTAACTAGGCGAGCTTTGTACTTCTTGAAAGGAAGATGTGCTGTGATGCCATGTTGCATTAATGCATACGTTTGGAATATATATCACTGGGCACACAGGGCCCAGACCTGGACAATGGCTAGACACAATCAAAATATGTCTGAATACCAATTTATGTAGACGATAAAGCCGATATTGCAGACAATTTTCTACACCTAATGGTGTTTCTCTTTTACATCACAATACGAGTTTGAATGGTTACATATTAGCTATTTCTTGGAAACAACTGCTTGCTTGTCCGCACACCAAACTTGAAGAAGAACAAAATGATCGTTTTGAAACTTGAATGGATGAATGAAGCGTTATGGTAGTGGCTCGGTCCTCAATATCTGTCAAAGTGAAATAGAAATTTTTGCCATGGCAACCGAAAAAGTGAGAATCCCGTAATTGGCTATAACTCCAGTTCTAATCAATATTAGTTCTTCAAGTATTTTTGGAGGCATATTCTGATGGTGTATGACCGATGGCCTCAGGACCAAAACTCCTCATTATCGCCCGAGGTCGAAAATTTGGGAGTCACGATTATTTGAGTGTCCTGAGAATCGAGACCATAATGTGAAGACAGTTTAATCTTTAAAAACTGTTATTCTTCAGGAGATGTGTCTTGATACTGAAAACATTAACCCTTTCACTGCCAAAAACTGTTTCAGAAACTGTCCCCCGTTGCCAAGTTATTTTTAAGAAATTATAAAATAAACTTTTAAATGACATATTCACTGTAAAATGTTTCCAATTATACTAAAAAATCAAGTGGGTTTGTTCTCAGTACAGTGTATGCAATATAAGATTTAAAAAATCACTACTGGAACATAAATTTAATGTTACCTTATCATGTGTCAATTTGACCTGATTTCCCCTAGTTCTGGTCGACTAAAGTCGCCTCCGGCAGTGAACTCCCCTGTCTACTAAAGTCGCCCCCGGCAGTGAAAGGGTTAATGTGAAAAGTTACAGCTCAATATTGAACAACAAAATCAAGGTCACCAAAAAGGTCAAAATCGAAAGGTTGCAATAATTCTGCTGATATTCATGATTATTTTTCTCAATTAATATTGTGCTCTTCTATGGTCAATTGCCATCATTTGCTATATGACCGCTGGTTGTGCGGTCAAAACTCCCCATTATCGCCCATGGTCAAAAATATAATGGGCATTAGCTGAAATGACAGATTGTTAATATTGCAAGTAGTAATAATTAAAAATCACTTCCGATATTCAATAGAGTATTGAAAATACCCCTGATGACGCCAGTGTGTCTTTTGATAAAGTGATTGATCGAGCTTTGTTCTATTGCAAGATGTTGTATTTTATGTTCTTTATTGGAATCATCAAAATTTGGTTGTATTGGTGGTAATATATTGATACTTACTCACATAAAGTATCCAGTATAAATCTGAGATAGTTTGTGAAGGTTCAATAATCTGGTCTAAATAAAAAAAGTCGCAAAAATTCTATTTTTATTAATGATTATTTCTCCAGAGTCATGAGTTTTGTTTTTTCTACGGCCAATTTTCGACCATATTATACATGACCAATGGTTGTGCGACCAAAATCTCCGATTATTGGCCAGGTCGAAAATGTAAGGGTCCTCAGAGTAATTTTAGTAACTAAACCTGAAGGGGCGAGGGTCTGCAATAACTGTTCTTGTCATATGCCAGAATGACAGTCAAGGCAAATAACGTAATCAGTGCTATTATGCAGTAATTTAAATTACTGTCAATGAACTCAGACCTAAGCATACACCATTTCTATGTATTTTGTTTTTGGATATTCCACACTCTGCCCGGGCAACTCCCAGTTCAAGATTTTTCGAAGAGTAAATAAAAGCACATACTTGCTTCACTGGCTTGATTCCGTCATGTATGACATTTTGGCCACAGTTTTACCCATGTGGTCTTGGAACTGTGAAATGACGTGTGGATTCGAACACTAAGTGAATAAAGCTGTATTTCTTGCTTATTTCTTCCGAATCGGATATGATTTGGCCATTTAAAACATACAAAACATGTCCCTAGCATCAACCGGCATAATTATGATAAACGTGTTATTGCACAATATGAGGATTCATGCCCTCGGGCAAAGTCTTCAAAAAGCCCTCCGCTTCGCGTCAGGCTTCTCAAAGACTTGGCCCTCGGGCATAAAACATCATATTGTGCAATAACCTTATAGTCTCGCATGTTCTTGTGTGAACCAATATACATTATTGTTTTTCCTTCTATCGCTCTCGCTGATAAAAAATAATAAATATTGCCTCACTATAGACTCCCATATTGAAACCAATTTGAAAAAAAAAACATTGAGCAATGCTGAAACAACATGACTATTGTACGCACAAATGCCATTGCATACAGAAATTCCTTGAACGTCGCGCAACATGGCCGTTTTCTATTCAGTGTGATTTCACCCATGACCGTGCAGAGGGCTTTTAGATGCAACAGAACAAGTGAGCAGAATAGCACATAACTTTGGAAGCAAGGGGTGTTAGCTGCCGAACGTTTGGTGGATTTTACAGCATGTTTTCATTAATTGACTTGTGCATGCTAATTTAAAATTGCTTGCATTGAGTGAACGGTTTCCCGTATCGACATTGATTTCGTCCAGACCAGAGCATTGCACTGGCAGCCTGTTTATGTTCCCCTCGTTTCAATTCCCACAGGGTTGTAGCATATTTTCCGACACATAAAGCAAACGAATTATTCTTGGAAAGTGACGTAAAATATAGTGGACCCAATTACTCTACGAAATTAGGTTTTTGGTTTCCAAATATTATTCTCAATAACTAATTTTCTCCCACACCAGATTATGGATTCTGCACTTCAGTTTGCATAAACACGTTACTACCTTGGTCTGCCATAACAATGTGGGTCGTTTCTACGCAAACTTATGACACACGTGAAACTTCAATATTCAGTCCCAAAACTATATACTATAAACTATATACCCACTTTTTTATATTTTCACTTTTCACTGAAATAATATCGAGACGTGTACGTTCTGACATCATGCCTACGATCACCGAATCAGTTGATGGATAATGTTCCGCACCACTTGTTCCCTGGAGACTCATTCATCAAATGCTCCTTTCTCACACATATGCTATCTGGCAGTCACAAATAATAAGCCTTGGGACAATCGGATGTGTTCTCTTAAAAAGTGATGCTCTTCAAATCAAAAATGTTTACAGAAACTTTCTATCAATGTGGATTGGTTGAACATTATGTGTCGGAAAAAAACGCAATACAAGTTTGTGAATTGTTATATTTTGATAATTGTATATTTTATGCCATGGAAATGTATATTCAGACATGGAAACATGGACTTGGAGTTTATGTTCATCATATTCTCCAATATTTTTTGCAGGGAGAGTAAGAAGTACTCAAATAAAAGACCAGTTACCTTCAGCTTCAAAAGGCTCATTATTAACAACTTTTCATATAAACATGTACAAAACACTAGATGCTGATGTAAATTTTAAAAAAAACTCAAACAAGAAGAATAGTTATATTTATATGCTTGCAAATATACATTAAAGATTTAATCACAGATTCAAGCTGTGAGTTCAACCTATAATTCCGATGACCACTGGCCGATCCCGTGAACATCAGACCTATGGAATAATCCAAGATCAAGGCACATTGACCTTCGACATTTACGTTACTCAAGAAAGAAGAGATTCCCATCCCCAAAGCCGTCATCAACACCATTTAGATCAATTCACAGCTTCCTCATGCTTACATTATGATTCGACCACAGGATCTGCCCGCCAAATGCTACTACTCTATTTGTAAGCACGGAAGCATAATTCAGCTGTCCTGCTTCTTTGGTCTTCTTTAGTGTATATTTTAAGGTGTTGGAGTTGTGATATCAGTGGCAGCAGATTTTACAATTTTTTACCATAGAGTTACAATTTAGCTTACAGGTTGTTCATGTTCGGAGTCTTAGTGCATACAGTCAAATATATTGGCAGAACTGGAGTACACGTGCTATGTGAATTTTCTAATTAATAATGTTATATGATTATAAAATGACCCTTTCTGCTCTTTTTATTTCTTATGGAGTATTTAATATCATCATGAAACCACCTAATAGGAATCAATGTGTCCACAGGTTGGACACGTTATCTTCCTAAAATCATACTATAAAATATTGCTATACACATATTATTTTACAAAAATACTCTACAGAAAATTGCTACGCGAAAGCAGTGCCTCACCATGCAGCAATTGTCTTGCACAAGTTGATATTGTCGCCTGCTATCCATTTTACACTGCATATGACTGTAGACAAAATAATGTACTGGATGCTGGATTTGATCACTGTAGCAAAAGAACCATGTATTCTCCAGGGCATTTAACAGGAGTAATGAATTATTATGGTCCCTCAAAATGACAAAGTAATGAATTTTTATGGTCGCTCAAAATCGTAAAGCTTAAAAGAGCTAATGCTCTTCTGTGTGTGTATGTGAACAATCAATTACAGAAGCGAATATAGCATGTTTTCCAATGAAATTTAATTTAATATTGACATTCCTGTCATTATGATGAATCATACCGCTGCACGTTATTTATTTATGATAGATATTCCACTTTTGCCAATATTTTGATTTTGTCCAGTTGTATACTTCCAGGTAGAAAGTATGTCATGTCTCAATTCATTTAATTGTACTGTGGGTTTTGGCAGTAAAATTCTGGCAGAATAGTGGGCGAATGTTTTTTTTTTAAATTGTTGCTGTCCAATGCCTAATTTACAGCATGAGGCGAAAATGTGTGTTTGTTTTGATTCACTATTAGGGTTCATTATGTCGATGCAATACAAATATAATGGCTAGACATGGTGATCTATTTTGAAGGGGATATGTGCTGAGGTATGTAGAGGTGTGGATAATAAATCTGTTAGGTTCAAACCAAACTTAATATTGTGCTTTGGTGCATTCAGGTGATTTAATAAGATACATGTTCGTGAAAATCATTGTTATTTATTCACAACGTCTAATTACGTACCATCTTACTGGTTCAACTTTTGCGTACTTGACGGGTCTAGATGGTAAATTATAAAACCACCTCTTGTGGTGAATATCTATTAATGATCACTATGCATAGAGTTACTTCTGTGACTGTCGTTACTCTCATAACGATCATTCAAAACGTTACATCTTGCTGATATCTAAGTAAGCACAGAAAACATAACCAATTCTTATTCCAGACCACACGATATACGAATCTGCTGCCGGATATCTGCCTTCACACCTGTGTGCTCCGATGATCACTTGGTTCCAGGCTTGATGTGAGATGGAATACACTACAGATGTGAGATGGAATGTTGCTTGTGGCTATAAATAGTGTTTGGTGTGGAGACAATTATATATGTTATAAGCAGTACAGATGACCATATTTCAGATAATTTAGTCATTACAATAGTAGCAATTCCAGTACACAAATGAGTATGACCAAGTTGTACCCAAGTAGTATTGGTTAGACAATTTTTATATTTTTGACACTACATTTTCTTTAATTAGTTCACATTTTCGATTAGATTAGATTAGATATATATGTTATGTTAAACTGGGTCTCAAGCTGCCATTGGTTGACAACACTTGAGTGCAAGGAATTATAATGGGATTTAATAAAAAAAAAAAAAAATATATATATATATATATATATATATATATAGTCATACTATGAACATAAACGTAGGGAGATAAATAGCAGCTGAAAAACAGCCAGTTGTTCTGTAAATCCAGTGGAGAGTCTATGGCATATTATCCCAACATAACAGGGTTTGTGTGACTCACAGGCTGCTCCTAAAAGGCATAATTCCTAACCCTACAATATTTTCTTGAATCATATACTGTAGGTTTTCATTTGGATCCCATGTATTTGGCAATGGGAGGTTTTGATATGAAGCCTGTATAACAACAATAACAATAAATAAATTAAAAGGAATACAATAAAAATGTACTGAGTTAGTGCATGTATTGTGGATATATGTTTTCTGAGTAGCAGTGTATTTTGCAATATTTCTATTGGCATGCAGATGTTTTTAGCAATAAAGCATGGATTCCATAAATTAATTCACGTTGGATGAGAGTCTAGTGAAAATTCGTAAAAAAAAAATACTAAATATTGAACAGACCAGCCAGTTGCGATAGGTTCATGGTTGATTATAGTTTTTATTTAAAAGGTAATTTTGTCTCTGATTCTCAGGTATTTCATACATTTTTTTATTGAGAAATATTCTGATTCTCATGGATTTCATACATTTTCGTATTGGAAATTCGATCCAATTCGATCGAGTAGTGATTTTGGAGTATATTTGGTCGATCTATCAAATACTACATTATCACCAAAAGAAAAAGATGAGAGCCCATGAATATAAAATATCTCTCTAAGGGAGTCATCTTTTATTCCTGTATTAAAGTGAATATATCACCTTCAGTCGTACTTTTCCATGTCTCAACACCTGAACGTTTCGCAAAATTATTAACCATGAATTTCTCTTCCCTCTGATCATTTATTCTAATAGTTTATAAATAACAGACTTGAGTCGATGTTGCAGCATTTGAGTGTCATTCGAAATTGATGCTTCAAGGAGAGAGAGTGGAGCATCCGTTTGAAAGTGGATTAGCCCCATAGCTGCTGAGAAGGTGGAATTATATCCTCCCTGAGTCGCAGAAAGATTGTGCCTGTCTCAGTGCCTTGTTTATTTTTTGTTTCTTAATCGCTTTAATGACTCCCAGTGGTGAAGTACAGCTCTGGGATAGCATATTATTGGTATTTGCCTTTCTCGAGTGGAAGGCCCATCTGTGTTTCGCTATCTCGTTGACTTTTGGCCTTTTCTTAGGTGGTAGTGTCTCTATGAAAAATGAGTCGAGAGATAAATGGACAATCATGATCGGCATCGATTGCTAATGTTAGAAGAGGACAGAGTATTTTTTTTGAAAGCTGGCGAGATTAAACAACAAAAAGCAATATGGCATGTGGGCATGGGTAGTGTAATAAGAATGAACTTGATCTTGTTTATTCACACACCAATAACATAAAAAGAATTGTGAAGCATGTACTTTTGGTCCCATTCCCAAAAAACTGAGGAGATACCAATTATTATCTAGTTCTCATCTGATTTGGTCCCATAGAAATATGGTCATTAAATTTTTTGTTCACACTACAAGAATTAGTCAATTTATATCACAATTTTGAGCAGGCCTTTCACACCAAGACACCATGACTAAACATGGATAGAACGATCGATCCATCAGCGGATCATTACCAAAAGACTTTCTTACTTGTGTGACTGATTCGTCATAACACCCAGCAAATATCACATTTTGCAATTCCTGGCAATGACCATTTCCCTCGTTCGGTCCCTCCCTTTATCCATTTAATTCTGTCACTGGTGGATCAAGTGTTACACAGGCCAGAACATCTCGCGGATCACATCACAGTGTCAGAAGTGAGATTACGAGCTTTAATCAGCAGTCTGCTCAGGAACCACAGTGCCAGCGAATTGATCGCTACCTGGACATCCTTCTTCTCATTTCATGCTCCATTGAGTTCACGGTTCATTATCAGCCGTTCTAAATCGGATACCAATGTATCCGATACCAATACCAATACCAATGAAGAATCTGGAATATGATCGGCCGTTGCAGAGCAGACATAGCACCACACGGAGCCTGGATTATCCCCATTTAGAGAAAAATTTTGGATAAGACCTTGGAAAGAGGAAAACAAACTAGCTTCCAGACAGAGAACTGTTGCCGGTCCATTTCGTCTGTCAAAGCTGTGAGAATTGCATCAAAAATTGTTTTCCATAGTTCACTTTCCTTCCAGCTACTGTGCTCTGCTTGGAAAGGAAAATTTATATACGAGATAGGTATTATGTTCTGTCTCTCAAAATGCTTTCTGATTCATTTCATAGAACTGCACATACATAACATAAAACAACATACCAGTCTGTAAAGTGCAATTGTACATGGATATTGAATAAGCGAGCTTTGTACTTCTTGAAAGGGAGACGTGCTGTAATACTATGTAGCATTAATGCATTGGTTTGGAATGTGTATCACTGGGTATGATTTGACCACAAGGCTAGACCAGGACAATGGCTAGGCACAATCAAAATATGTCTGAATACCAATTTATGTGGACGGTAGAGCTGAGATTGCAAACAATTTTGTACTCCTAACAAGCTTGTCTTTTTACATCACAATACAAGAATGGTTACAGATTAGCTATTTATTGGAAACACCGGGTGAGCAAATAGTTCCAAAACCAAAATATTCGATATGGGGTTCGTCCTATTAAATTCCCAAAATAGGACACTTAATAGATATCTTATAACCCTCGACCCCATAAGGGGAGGGAGTATTGCATTTAGATCGGCCTCTCTGTTTGCTTGTATGTCCACGTGCTCGAAAAGAAATAGGAGAAAGAGAAAAATTGTTGCCATTTCAAATGAAAATCATAATTGGCTGTAACTCTGGTTCTAATCAATAATAATTTGTTCAAATATTCTTGTATTTTTCTTTGGCAAATTTCCGATTAAAATACGGCCAAAATTCCTCATTATCGCCCGAGTTCCCTAATAGTTTTGTAATTTTCTATGGTCAATTCTCCATCAGTTGTTGTATGACCGAGGGCCATACGAGCAAAATTCTATTTTCATTATTGATTACTTTTCCAGGACCATGATTTTTCTAATTTTCTCGCCCATATGATATATGACCAATGGTCGTACACACAAGATATTCAATTATGGTCCAGGTCGAAAAAGGAAGGGTCTTGAGAGTAATGTTAGTAACCAGATCTGAAGAGACGATGGTCTGCAATCTATGATTGTCTCGCATGTTATTGTATTATCCAATGCTTTATATTAATGTTTCTTCCCTTGCTCGTGAATAAGTTATCTTGATAGTCACACAATGTTCCTGTACTATTTGGGATAAAAAAAATCTGACAACTACAACTTAATATAGTGCTGAACATCACGTCAGCTGTACGCACAAATGCCCTTGCATAAAGAAATCGTCACGCAATATGATTTATTCAATATCATTCCCTCAAAGCCGCGCAGAGGGCTTTTCGGTGCAACAGAACCACTGAGCGGAATAGTACACAGAGCTCTGATAGCAAGTTAAAGGGGGTGTTAGCGGAAAGTTTGTTGGATTTTACACCATGTTTTCACGAATGAACATGCTTACAGATTTGGCTTGCCGTGAGTGATTTAGCTTGCAGTGAGTGAACGGTCCCCCATATTAACCTTGCATTCGTTTGGACCAGAGTATTGCAATGGCAGCCTCTTTATGTTCCCTCTCGTTTTGATTTCCACGGGATTGTAGCATATTTTCCGTCACATAAAGCACACGAATTCTTCACGGACAGTGACATAAAATACAGTGGACCGAACTACTCTACTCTACGAAATTAGTTTTCTGGTATCGGAACATTTTTCGCAATAACTAATTTTATACCCCACCAAATTATGTATTCTAACAAATCAGTTTTGCATTTTAATTTAGTTGTCTTTTTCATTCTAAAATTAGAAAAAAATCTCGGACACATCAATTATCACGTCAATCATATTAAACAACAATGCCATCAGAAGTAGGTTACAAGACAAAAACGACCGATTTGCCCCATACATTTTATGATGTGCATAATGTAGCCATGTGATCTTAACACATCCAATAGATGAGTATGATCAAGCCAAACGAGGGGCAAAACAGTCCACAAAAGTACTGTGTGACTGACTTCATGTGAACTGACTTCAAATCCTGATGTGAACAAATACTTTGAAGTTTTAGGGAAGAAATTATGTTCATGGATTGTCGAACATGCATTATGGCGACTATTACATGAGCAATAATTTAACTTTGATTCACGAAGAGTCATTAATATAGACGAACGCCCTTTATGCTTATTTGAATCAACCAATACATTATTAAATACATTAGGTTTTATTGATTTGAAATTATTCATTTCAAGTGAGTCTGTGAAATATACGACGATGTTATATGCTATTGATGTCTGACTTAGTGGTTGTTAGTGCATCTAACGAATTTCGAAATTGACATGAGTGATAGGATGATCCTTTTCACAATATGATGTCCATGTAAATATTTCTGTATCAATCTATTATGATATCATTGAATAAAGGCATGCTTGATTAGCCGCCGGGGCAATCAAACAATTTAAAAGAATAAGACTGGGTGTTCGAATAACCGCCTTGGGCAAGCGGATTGATCGACAAATATTGAACAAAAAGTTCGAAAATTGCATGTTTTGTTGTTTTTATTTCGTATCTCGTTTTGACACAATTCATTATTCACTGTCCTAAATAGACATGTATTACACCCCCGAAAATCATATTCAACTTTTCTCAATTATAAATGTGCTCGTGTGAAAAATTTTGACACTAGTCATGTATGACACTAGTAATGATTCTATGTGGTGATATATCTCTCATACAGGAGTTCCAATTCACATGGTTTTCAACTTTCCATCTGTGATAATGTGTCGAATTGAAATAAAAGTGTGCATTTTTGTTGTTTCATTCCAAGTTTTTGGTGTGGCAGGAAATAAAACACACAGAGAAGGGATAGTAAAATTTTATTGAGTTGATCCTCGATCACAAATATTGACCCCCCCCCCCCCCCCCCAGTACACCACAATTATTTAAAATAATAAGGGCCTCTGCTCAATTAACCGTTTATTTGAATAGACGCCAGGGGTGGGCCCCTCTTAAAAACAAATAACCGCCGTGGCGCTTATTTGGGGGAATACGGTAAGTTCTTTAGTTATCAGAGAAATTTCGCCGTACATCGATGAGTTATGATCTGCTTTGCTTTTGAATGTTGAAGCATATATACTAATGTCAAACTAAAGCATTGTGAGTGGATGCATAGTTCAAGAACCCAGGAGCTTTAAATGAAATATTATCGATTGTGTACATAATAGCGTACACTATTTACATCAAGATCAAATTGACAATAACAAGAAAATACAATAAAAACATGCAGCATATTACTGCAATGAAGTTTTATTTCGTACAAAACACATGGAGAAACTTACATGATAACCAAATACATTATAAGCCCCACATTATAAGGTATCACACACTACAGCCTGCTGTATTTTACATTGTGGAAATTTTATACACCGTCAGAACTTTGGAGGATGATGGCCTTGCATTCCTTTACGTGTCAAGATGAATGATCGTGGTCCAACAAAACACTGTTGTCGCATGTCAATATAAACTTTCAACAGTAACTTCCATAGAGAAACAAAACGAATGTCGTAATATAGCACCATTGGCTGAGGTACATTACGTATAAATATATATGTGTGTGTTTAGTAGATTTTCAAAAGATAATTCCCCAGTACATAGATGAAACAACATGAAATAATCACTCAGCAATATTATGAGTCTGAACGATTATGGTTATTATTCTAAAATCATGTATTTGATTTTCATGCATTTCATACATTCCGAATATATGAAACATCCAAATGTCAGTCCCAGTCAATGAGTTTTGACGTTTTCGCCAATTTTTCAAATACCCTTCATATCAATTGAGCCAAATTCCCATCATGTATCAGAGTCATCTACCTGACAACTACCTTCTCCAAATCTCTACATCCTTTTTCGAAAGTATTAGCCACGAATTTCTGTTCCTTATCTGATCACAGTTCGTAAATTACAGACTTTCTCAAAGCTTCGACATTTAAGAGTGCTCGGAAGCAATGCTTTAAAGACGGAGACCGGAACATCCGTTTGCAATTGGATTACCATACGAGCTGTCGAGCAACAGGTTATATCCTTTCTAAGTCGCAGATAGATTGAGTCGGTCCCACTGACTTACATGGATGTGTTTGTTTTGTTCCCCAGTGACAATAATGACCTCCGGTGATGGAGTACACATCTGAGACAGAATATTATTGATGGCTAAAGTATTTGCCATCAGTGCGTCGCAGTTACTTTTGGCCTTTTCTTGGGGCACTAGAATCTCAAAGAAAAAAGTGGACAGTCCTGATTGGCATCAATAGTTGACGTCAGAAGACGATAAGTTGCTATCTAGAAAGCGAGATGTTAAAACAACAATTAACACAAGGATATGTGGGCATGAACATTGTCAAAAGCGCGAACTGGATCCTGTTTTAATCTTACACCAGAATTAGTACTTCCCTTCAGAAAGAAACAACGCGGTACTGAGAGGAGGGAAACTAGCTTCCAGAAAAGGAAATGTTGCGGGTTGATTTCGCCTGTCAAAGCTGTGGTAACTACATCAAGAATCGTTTCCGACAGTTTACGTTCCTTTTCCCCAAATGCTCCACATAGACAGGAAAATAATTCAGGAGATTTTTCTTCTGTACTAGCCCCCAGCCGCCCCCACCCCCCACCCCCCTGCTTCCTCGACCATTTCAGAAAACTTAACATCGCATTAAACAACGTGCCAGTCTGTAAAGTGCAAATGTACATGAATATCAACAAAAGAGGATTATGTCACCTTTGTACTTCTTGAACGGAATATGTTCTGTAAAGTCATATGGCATTGAGAGGCACGAGTTGAAGACCAGACCTGGACAATGGCTAGACACAATCAAAATATGTCTGAATACCATATTATCTGAAAGGTCCAGCTGAGATTGCAGACAATCTTCTCCACTCGATGGGTTCGTGTCTTTCATATCAAAGTACAAGTTTGAATGGTTTCAGATTAGCTATTTCTTGGAAACACCTGATGACTGAAAATTTGCAAAAATAAGATATTCAATATGTTGTTCGTAGAAATAGGATATGCATATATGTATTATATTCCCAAGATACGACGCCTAATAGATATCCTATATGTTCTTGATTTAACCAATACTCATATTTATTTTTCCATCTCTCGCTCTTGGATAAGTTATTTATATATTCATATGACGTCTTCGATATATCTTCCTGTACTATTTGAAATAAAAATATCTCACCACTGCAGCTTAATATATTTTACCTCATTATAGATTCCGGACATCGGAGTCAATTTGAACAACATTGGGCAATGCTAAAACATCACATTTCTTGTACACACAAATGCACTTGCATCAAGCAATTCCTTGAACGTCATGCAACATGGCCGTTTTCTATTTAGGGCAATTCAAGCAAAGCGGTGCATATGGTTTTTATGTGCAACAGAACCATCGGAATAGCCCACAGATTTGGTAGCAAGTTGAAGGAATGTTAACTGCCGAAAGGTTGGTTGCGACACCAAACTTCGACACATCTGACACCAAACTTCGAAGTAGTTAAGAGTGACAAAATGGCTGTTTTCACAATATGATATTCATCTATACCAGTATATTCCTATATCGATCATTATCACATTGTGTATGTTTGATCATGGCCGCTATTTTCAATAAACATTTCTTTGGTGTCAATGCATCATATCTGCAATTCCATTGCTTTATGGGTTTGTATCACCTTTCACGTCATCGAAGTACTTATTAGAATATCTACCAATAAGAGTGTCACTCACGTAGGGAGGTAAATTATCTGGTTATCAGAAAATATGTACCATATCAGCTATGACTAGAATAGTTTACTGAACCTTGAGACATACATACTGTCAAACTGAAACATTACTGTTGCTGGAAAACATATATCCAAAAACCAGGAGCCATAAATAAAACATTCTTTCTTGCGTAGCCTATAGCTTATATGATTTACACTATCAAGATATAATCAACAAAAAACATATAATATTCTACAGCATTTAGCACACTATTGCAGTGAAATTTCATTCTGTACAAAACACATGGAGACACTAACATGGTAACCAAATACAAAACAGTCTGTAGTATTTTACATGCAGAAATTATATATAACACTCATACTATCGCATGAACAGTAACTTTCAGGTGACTCCCAGTTGATAGTCTTGGCTTCCTACATGTATTTAGACCAACGGAGAAGAAAGTCAAATGATCATGACACAACAAACACTGTCGCTCAATCTATATTAACTTGCAACAGTGAAGACTACAAGGGAAAAAACAGTTGCACGGTGGCACTATTCACTGAGGTATATTCCTCGTATATGAATGTATATATATATGTATTGGAAAAATAACATAAATGCTTTAACTTTCAAAAGAAGATTTCCCCGTTCATGAAACGCATCAGATGAAACACCACAATAGAACCACTGACTAATTTATTTCTTTAATTCTCCCAATGGAAACGTTACTAGGGCTTTTCGGCACGAAATGTCCTATGGTTTTTTTCAGAATTTCTTTTCTTCTTTTTTTTTCTTTTTTCTTTTTTTCACTTTTCGGTTTCCGGACGATACCTCAAAAACGCCTTGACGAATCTCCGAGAAATTTTCACCAGTTATTACATATATTACGTAGATGAACCCTATCGTTTTTGAGCCGACTCCAAGGTCCGGTTAGTCCGTGAGGATGAATTTTGTGTCAAGTGGTTTCCGGATGATAACTCGAAAAGTACTTGTGCTCCCATTCTGAAACTTGACAGATATGCTGATATGGTGTCGAAGAGGAACGCTCTTGATTATGGGGTCAAACTCTCAAATGACCTTTGACCCAGGGGCCGAATACAATTTTGGTGAGTCAGCCTTGAGGCTCATTGCATATCTCGGAAACGGTGCATCGTAGAGCTAAATGGACGTTATTTTCGGACTCGTGACAGTAGAAAAAATATGTCTTACGGGTAGGTTGGGTGAACTTGGCCCTGGGCGAAATTTGTTTTTGCTGAGTCGGCTGAGTTTCTAGGCTGTATTGTTGTGTGAATTTGCTTTTATCGTGATGGAACTTTTCCTATTAGTGAACACCTCCATATGAACATTTTCATATGGAGCCCGGAGGACAAATGATGAGTTCCTGTCTTGGAATATCCTGAAGTATCTTTATTCATACTCCTGAAAATTTGTCTCAATGCTATGATAACAGACACAACCTCAGATATTTACAAAAATGTAAATAATCTCACAGTATGAAGTGTAGCCTAGACCGGAGGAATACGTCTGGAGTATTCAGTAATATTATTTGAATTTCAATAAAATATTGCATGCACCAGTTAGTTTGGTGAGGAGAATGTTTGGGAACAAATGTAACAAGAGAACGGCCACCAGCACGAGTGTCCGCAAACACAAAACGAACTAGAGTCTGAACTAGAAATCAAGAAAATCGATCTGAATGAATGAGAACATGTTAACTTTATGGTTTAATGCTTTCTAAATTGTCACCTTTGTTACAAACATCTTCACATGATAGAACGGGAACATAGTTGCTATGCATTATGGGGAATAAAACACATGAATTTCATATGGTTTGTGTAGCACCCTGTAATGCATAATCATTTGAATATTATATTCACAGCTGTCGGACTTTTTCGAGATGAAGAGAAAAAATGCCCTCGAACCTCGAATTATATTAGAAAAGGTAGATCTAACTGTACCTCATTTGTGTGTTGTGAACGTATTAATTACGTGACAACAATTTAGTGATTTGATCATCAATGACACGGCGTCTGGAATTTTGTTAGAGTTTAATGTGTGCGCAAGACTTCATGGGGGGGGGGGGGGATTGTCACAAAGGGGATTCGATCGAACCTGTCGACAACACTCCCATCCCATCCTGCGAACGGGCCTGTTGACGTCTGTTTTTCTCATCGTGTTTGTAAAGCTCTGAAACAATCTGAAACTGTTCTACAAATATCAATTTACTGTGGCAACAAGTTCCTGACAACATGACAATTTAAGGCTATTCTAAGTCCACCTACGGAGGAATAACCTCTGCTAGATGCCCTTCCAAGACCCTGAGCAGCCGAGTCCTGATATTCACCCAGATATACTGCCGAAATCCATGACTGGCCAAGGGAATCAACCACTTTGCCTCGCCCGAAAATATTATTATTTTGACAATACAATTTCTCTTCAAAGGTGTCCAGGCTGACGTTTGCTGGCCTATAATAATGTGATATGGGAGAAAATGGGTGGCCGCATTTCTGCATGTTGGGAAGAAGCAGTTGCGTCTTTTGCCTGGCTTTCCAAAATGTGAAAGAAGCCTGCTCGTGTCCAGTTCATAACTGGCTCTTGGTTTTTAATTAAATACCAGCAATATATAATATGGCAGATAACCACACGATGCCAACCTAACGTCACCAAGTCATGGCGTTACCGTGAGAATGCTGTGGAATATATTGTGAACTGAAACTACCACTTAGTATTAATCAAATATCACTCGGACACAAAACTGACTTGAATTGAAACTTCTTTTTAATGAACTATATGATATATGCCGCCGAAAAATCACACCAGGAACTGGGACATAACACCGGCAGTTAATTGCAACTGAGGAACATAAAGTTGTTTTGTATTCCAATGACCAAGCCTGGATTTATTATAACTTGCAGCCTGCTATGAAGCGGCATAATTTCTTAACTTTTCCCTGAGAAGCAATAGAACTGGAAAGCGGAAGTACGATGGGTGAAAGATCCAATGGAACATTTGTGAATCAAGACTTCGCCGGGGACAAGCCAAATATCGGTCACTTTGTAATAGCGTCAATAACTGCTAAAATAACATGTCCTGTGTCGAAAAAAACTCTTTAAAAATACAAAGCAAGCTTACATGTGTCAAAATTCGTGAGAGTAACAGACCGTCTGCTGGTAGTTTCGCAGGAGTAATGTTTTACTCGAAGTGTCGTTTTTTCAATGCCCGTTCGAATCTTGAAAATGCTGTCGAATTGAACAATTTATATATTTTACAACAGTGTTTGCTTTAAATCGCCATATGAATTTTGCCCCTGTATTAACAGATAGGAAGGCGTCAGGTGCTTATCCCCAGTGTGGAAAAATTCATTGGAATTTCACACCGATCAGTACTTCGGCTTTCCAGCCCTATGTCCATTTTTGTATGTTTTCATACAGATCCATTGTATTCAGAAAAGTTGAAAATGTATTAGATAAAAATTGTACTGGGTCAGTGTACATCTTGGACACCTTTTCAGGAGTGTCTATTGAAGACTAACATATCGAATATGTTATACTCATATTACAAGAGTTCCATTTGCAGTCATTATTTTTTATTCTGAAGTTTAGTTTTTGATTTTTATGCATTTCATACCTTCAGTAGTTTCTATTGGAAGTTCCTTCAAATGCCAGGATCAGTTGATGACTTTTGCAGTCATCACTAATTTGTCAAATACCCTTCTCCCACCCTCCACCCCAGAGACCAAGATGAAAGTCAAGGAGCAGGTCATGCCACTCTGATTTAGTCAATATGTCGTCTACATGTACTTGCACGCTTTTCTATATCTCTACATCTGTTTGCAAAATTATTAGCGACGAACAGCTCTTCTGTCTCTGATCACTTATTCTAATAGTTTATTAAATCGAGGCCCGAACATTTGGGCCTTTAAAACAGACTGTAACATCCGTTCGCGAGTGGATTAGCCCAATAGCTGAGGAGGAGGCCAGGTTATATCCGCTTGTTCTGCCCCCAGTCACTTTAATGACCTCCATGAAGCACACATTTGAGACAGAATATTATTGGTGCCCAAAGTATTTGCCTTCCCCTAGCGTGTGGAAAAGCCATCAGTACCTGACTATCTCATTGACTTTTGGCCTTTCCTTGGGCGGCTGACTTACACAAAATCAATGAGATACTGACATTTGTATACCTAGTTCACATTCGTGACGTACTGATCACTAATTATGGTAATGCTTGGTATATCTGGCCTCTGTGTCGGAAAAAAATTACATAACTAAAAATGGATTGACCGTTGGATCCATCAAGCAATTGTTACCGAAATTGTTTTTTACTTGGATACCATATTCCACACAACACCCAGTACATCTATCATATTGCTATTCCTGGCAATGGGCGTATCTCTCATTCGGTCCCTCCCTTTATCCATTTAGTTTGTTACAGAGAAAGATCATGTGTTACGTGGGTCGGAACGTCACGCTAACCACATTGCAGTGTCAGAAGTGAGATCACGAGGCCTAATCAGCAGTTGGCTCAGGTTCCACAATGCCAGTGGTTTCATCGCTACCAGGATATCCGTCTTCTCACTTGATGCTTCATTGATTTCACGGCCCATTATCAGCCGTCCTGAACCGGGTGCCAACATCCGAAGAATACAGAGTGTGATCGGCCATCGCGGAGCAGACATACCACCACATGGATTGCGGATTAGCAGTTCTATCTGGAGGGAAACTAGGGACAACGCGGGAGTGAGAAGAGAAACACTAGCTTACAGACAAGGCGATGTTGCCGGTCCATTTCGCATGTCAAAGCTGTGGGAATTGTGTCAAAATCGTTTCCCATAATTCACTTTTCTTTCAACCACTGTGCTCTGCATAGAAATGAAAATTCATCCACGAGATCGGTGTTCTATCCTACAATACAATGCTTTCTAATTCATTTCAGAGAACTGAACGTACTTTGCACAAAACATCATTCAGTCCGTAAAATACAATTATAGACGAATATCAAACAATCGAGGATGTACCTTTTCATTCTGTTCGAACACAAGACGTGTCGTTATGCCTATAGATATGAAATTGGAATCTCTATCGCAAGAAATGTTTGGCCAGTGTCCAGACTGGGACAATCGCTACAGTCACACAAAATATATCTGAACACTAATTTATGTGGACAGCCCAGCTGATATTGCAAAAATCTTTTCCACTGTATCGGGCATGATCTTATTACAGCACAATACAACTTGAATGGTTTCAGGTTAGCTATTTCCTGGAAAAACCAGAAGGTAATTGCAAAAACAAGATATTCAATATGTCGTTCGTGGAAATAGCAGAAGGCATATCTGCAATATATTCCCAGAATAGAATAACTGATAAGTATCCTATATGTTCTTATACCAACCAATACCAAAATTTAATTATTCTTTCTATTGCTCTCGAATATATTATTTATCTTTTCACACAACTTTTTATTCATAGAATATATTTTTTGTACTTTTGGAAATAACAAAATCTTACCCATATCGCTTAATATATATCACTTCAGTATGGATTCCTGTATTGAAACCAGTTTGAGAAACATCGAGCC
Source organism: Terebella lapidaria (assembly GCA_949152475.1). Taxonomy (NCBI): domain Eukaryota; kingdom Metazoa; phylum Annelida; class Polychaeta; order Terebellida; family Terebellidae; genus Terebella; species Terebella lapidaria. The sequence goes on from OX424556.1 coordinate 39,236,624, forward strand.
ATGCAAAAACATGACATTTGTTGTACGCACAAATGCCCTTGGATTAAGCAATCCGTTGTATGTCAAACATTGGCGTTTTCTATTTAGTACAATTCCAGCAGAGCCATTCACAGGGCTTTTATGTGCAACAGAACCACTGAGCGGAGTAGCACACAGCCTGAGTAACAAGTTCAAGGTGTGTTGGTGGCCAAAAATTTAGTGGCTTTTACACCAAATTTGCATGAATTGGCTTCAGTCGCTTGCAGTGAGTGAACGGTCTCCCCCACATCGGCATAGATATCGTCTTTACTCTCAATTTCCGCATGATTCAAGAATATTTTCTGACACATAAAGCAAACAAATTTCTCACGGAAAGTGGTATGATGAATGGTGGACCCAAATACTCTACGGAATTAGCTTCCTGGTTACCAAGCATTTTCATCAACAACTGATTTCCTCTCCTACTAGAATACGGGTTCTGCAACTCAGTTTTGGGTTTAAATTTCATTGTAATTTTTCCTGAAATAAAAGAGGCAAAACAGTCCACAAAAATATGTCTGACTGATATCAGTTTTTAGGATATTTTGGGGGGGTGTGGGGGGTGGGGATAAGAGATTGTGTACGTTCCATGTGAAAAAAAATTAAATGTTTTCCCGTCACATTCTGATGTGAACAAATACAGCAAATATACACTGGTCATAATAAGTATCACCCTTTATTAAATTTTGGACGGGTAGAAGGGTACCGAGAAATAGTAGCTATACAATAAAGAACGTGTTCAATGGTATTAAACTTTTCTTAGAAACACTATCAAACACCAACAGCGAAACAATTATTTCGAGTGACTTTTGGACCCAAATTAGACGCTGTGTATATACTCGGACATTGTGTTAACCAATAACGCAATCATTTACTTAGACTTGATTCTTGAAAAAAATAACACAACATATCGGCAAGCTTTATTCACATGTGTTCATCAATGGATGCAATAATGAATATTGTAGGCTTTCTCATATTTATTAGAAATGTTGCATTCGCTATGTAAGTCTATGAAAATATACCACAATATGACATGTTAGTGATTGTGGGTGTATTTGACTTTTTTTTAATTTACAAAAATGATAATTCATGAATTCATGATATGTGTTCCTATGTCATTGTTCCTATGTCATTGTGTAAATTTTGTCCATGGATTTAGGGTTTAGTCTCGCGGATTGTTTGGTGTTTGGTATCATACTTGTCTTCTCATACCTATTATCATATTATGCATCTTGTGAATGACTGTCAATGTCAATCTATACTTAGATATCGACTTATTGTGGAAGTATTCTTTGAATAAGTACACCAAATATATTGCAAAGTAAATGTTCTGATATCCTGACAATGGGATGCTATATAAAAGCATATTATTACAATGAAATGTCGTTTTGTGCAAAACAAGCGGTGACACATATATGGTAGGCAAATATATTATGGGCCCATCAGAAATGAAATACAATACAATATCACACACCACAGACTGCTGTATTTTAAATGCGGCAATTCTAAACACTACTTAAACTATCGCATGAACATAGTGACAACTTTCAAGTGACTCATGGTTGATAGTCTTGCCTTTCTATCTATGTTAGAAGACAGTCGAATGATCATGGCCCAACAAAAACTTGTCCAACGTAAATATTGACTTTCATCAGTAACGTTTATAGAGAGGAACATAACTAATTTCGTGATGTAGCATCATTCACTGAGGCACATTTCGTATGTATAATTGGATATATATGTTTTCAAAAGATAACTTCAAACTTCAAAAACGCATCAGATGAAATAACACAAAATCACCACTCAGTAATATTATTTTGCTTCTATTAGTTCACCCGGTGGAAACCTTTCATAAACCTGTGGTGCCATCTAAAACTATCCTACAAATATCAATTCACTATGGCTGCAATTTCCCAACAACATGACACATTAACGCTGTTATAAATCTATCTAATGGATGCTAGAACCCTGCTGGATGTACCTCCTAGGCCCCGGCAGCCAACTCATGATATCCACCCAGATATACTGCCGAAATCTGTGACTGGCCAAGGAAATCAATCCCTCTGCCTCCTGTCATCAAACGTACTATGCCTGGGAACCAATTTTTCTTGCCCGGGAATATTACTATTTTGATAAAACAATTCCTCTTCAAAGGTCCACGATGACGCTTGCTGGCCTGAAAGAGTGTCATATGGGATTCTACATGATGGGCGGTGCCCGTTTGCACGCTGCAAGAGACAGTTTCACTTTTTCCATGGCTTTCTAATAAACGAAATGAAACCTGCTCATGTACAGTCCATATTGTTTTCTTTGATTATGCCGAGTCCTTAATCAAATGTCAGTGGGGAACGTTGTACATAACCACAAGATGCCAACTTCGCCAAGTCATGGCAATACCATGTGAATGCTGTGGAATATATATGCCACATAGTATATCTCTCTGACACAAAGCTGGCTTGAGAATAAATTTCTCAACTGAATTAATAATATGTGGTAAGTACCGCCGAGGAATCACACCATTAACTGGGGCATAAAGACAGGTAGATAAATGGCAGCTGAGGAGCATACAGCTATACTGCTGTGGCCAAACTTCTGCCAGATCATTCCCAGTAAAAGCGGGTTCACTGTGACTTACATCCTGCTATGAAGAAGCATAATTTCCTGAAACTACAACTTTTTTTTCTGAGCAGCAATGCCCATTCTGGTATTTTTCCAATCGGATCCATGTATTCAGCCAAAATTGGCCTAGTTAGGCAGATATGTGAAAAAAATGCTTGATGCTGGCAGGAAGTATGAAAATATGTCCCTGGAGGGTTTTGGGTATGCCGAATCCGAACTTTAGGGGAACCACGTCGTCAGAGCAAGGGATCGTACTCAAAATGGCCTTTCTCAAAATGGTCGCCATCGAAAATTTCAAGATCATGTTTTGCGCTATAACACAGCTTCTATTGCATGTAGAGACATGGTTTTGTGTCTATACCCATGATTTTGATACCAGCGAACCCAATGGTGTCGTTGCTGAGTACAGAGCTGGTTGCCTCAGAATTCAAAATGGCTGACAAAGAAATCTGCAAAAAAGGACATTCCCTGCCATGGTGCGACTGATATGCATAGAAATACTAAAGAGGACCAGATTGATGGTAGAGCCAATTCCATTCCATATCAAGCTCAAAACATAATAAAAAATTTCGCAGCATTGGTGCCAAGATGGATTCTTTTGAAGACCTGTATATATTTCCCTTCCATTGCATTGGAATCAAGGCACCATAGCATTGCAATAATGTTTACTCCTATCATTTGTTGGCTTGCTTTGTCAGCTGCCATAAACCTCAGTGTCAAGACTCACCAATTTTGTTCTGCGTGGCAAATGAAGCATGTTCATTGTTTGAAGAGGTTTCCTGTTGATACAGTAGCATATGCATAATGATGAGGTGGATGCGATGGAAAACGATTACACTTTATGTATAATACAATGGTGATGTGTGTGCTTTTCGACCAGCACAGTATGACAGCAAACTGAACACAATGCAGTAGTTTACGATAAATGTTCCATGTCATCCCTAGTATTGACCTCTGTTCTCAAGAACGGTAACACAGCATAGTTGCATTTGCATACATGTTCATTCCAAGTTATGCTCTCTGCATTTAACAGATAGACAAGGTTTTGTGCAATGGCATTTGATATAAAGATCGAAGACATCCCTGACAATTGGTTCTGTGGTCCAGCTGGGACACATCTTGTCGTCTTTCTCAGCCCATCCATGGTCTGTAGGTTTTAGAACTACCCTCAGTGGTTCATGGGCTCTAGTCCATATGTTTACTTGGATTACCTATGAAATATTTTCTAGCTCATTATTTGTGGGAGGAACTCATTGATGTTTCAGTGATGGAGCCATGATCCTCTTCCACGACTTCACTTGATCAGACAGTAGGTCCTCCGTCAAATTCGAGTGTTACCAGCGCTGAGAGAAGCGATGATGCATTAAGTCTGTAGGCTGCATTCTAATGAATTTATCACTGATGACATCAATGGCGACCCCGATGGACTGAAGGTTCGAGTTTCCCTGTCACAAGACTAGGGATATGCCATCATATGCAATGAAATCCTCACATAAATAATGTCCTATAACAATCTTAGATGCCCTCCAAAGGATAACGACTAGAGCCCATGAACAACTAAAGGTAATTCATAAACCCACAGAACGTGGATGGGTTGTAAAAGACAGCAAGGTGTTTCTCAGCTGGATGGCGGCCATTTTGAGAGAGGCTTTTTGAGTGGGATCCCTTGCTCTGTCGACGTGGTTCCCATTAAATTTGGATTCTGCATACCCAAAACCCCCAGGGACAATTTTTCATACTTTCTGTCAGCATTGAGCATCTTTGCCATATTTCGTTACATATCCGCTCCACCAGCCTTACCTTGCACTACAGCCTGTTTAACAACAAGAAGATAAATATGCACTAGATAAAATATACTGAGTTTGTGTAATCAGACTCAGACTTACACATATTAAACATACCAGTCAGTAGCTGCATATGTTTCATGAATGGTTGGTTTTTATTCTAATATCTTATCTTTCATTTGTATGCATTTCATACAATTAGAAGTTTCTTTTGGAAGTTCTTTCAAATGCCAAGCACAGTGGATGAACTTTGGAGTATTCACCAAGTTGTAAAATATCTTACAACCGCCCCTCCCCGCCCTCTGCTACCCCCTCTCCTCTTAAGAAGAAAGTCAATGAACAGCTAATTCCACTCTAATTGAGTCAATATATCACCTACCATTGCGCTTTTCCATGTCTCTACACCTGTTTGCAAAATTATTAGCAATGAACTTCTCTTCCCTCTTTGATCATTATCATTCCACTAGTTCATGAATTAATACTTTGTCAAGGCCCCAACATTTGAGTGTCGCTTGGAAGTAACGCTTTAAAAACACCGGATAATTCGTTAGCAAATTTATTAGCCCAGTATCTGCCGAGGAGGCGAGGCTATATCCACACACAAAGATTGAGCTTGTCTAGGTGGCTTACATTGATTTGTTTGTTCTGTCCCCAGTCGCTTTAATGACTTCCAGTGATAAAGCACACATTTGAGACAGAATATTATTGCTCCTTAAAGTATTTGCCTTTCTCCAGCGTGTGGAAATGGCACCAGTGTGTCACTGTCTTATTGACTTTTGGCCTTTTCTTGGGTGGTTAGGTTCTCCAAGAAAAATGATTGGGCATAAATCCCACAAAAAAACGACGTACATTCTGAAATGTATATACCCAGCTCCCATCCGTGACATGTCGATTGCTAATTAAAGTAATGCTCAATATATCTTTTCCTTAGGAATATGGTCGTTGAATATCTAGTTCAAGCTACAAAGGTTAGTATAATTTTTATCCAAATTACGAAGAAATTCCAATCATGCCTCGATAGACAGCTGTCCTTGAACACTTGGGGTCATGCTTTAAACACACAACGCTCGGGAACACTATATGCGCGATAGGCCTGATAAGGGCTTGGTGAACCCTGTTTCGTCACGCGATGCAGTATGGCATGACAGTGACTGTGGGTACATTGGACAAGTTCTGAAATTGACAAAAATCATCATTTATTATATATGTATTCCTGCGTCACACCTATGCATGTTTGTGCATGACTGCCGTTCTTAAATGTCGACTTATACCAATAAGAATCTCGAATATGTTGCAAGAACCCGAATATGTCCGGTAGTTTGTGTGACATGAGTTAAAACTATGATAGTTTACTTTGGACATTGAGGCATATTATAAAAAAGCCTAAACTTTAGTGTGGTGGTATTTCATATCTCAAGCCAGGAGCTATAAATAAGATATTCTTTATTATGTACATAATAGATGTATTAAATGATGAACGGATTTCCACAATTAGTCATCATTGAAACAACAAATTATCAACTGACGGTTTTTTGATAATAATACTACTGGTACACAGAATCATCCTCTCTGTGCTGAGGATGATGGCACACCAGTGCTGCCAAGGTGCCGGCCAAGGGCTGTCAAGCCCAAATAAATCAAGCATTTCGAAATGAAATCATTGATTGATTTGGGCTTGATTCTTCTTGAATAAATCAAGCCTCTAGAAATGAAAACTTTAATGTCATGTGTTACATGTGTTCTAAAGGCTTGATTTATTCGGGCTTGAATGCCTTTGTGCATGAGTGTTTTTTTACTTCATAAGTGTGAAATGTTGCCCAGCCAAAAATAAAAAGTGCTTCCCTACCCAATTTTCTCATGAGCTGAGGACGGTATTTTTGGCAAAATAAAAAATGAAAAATAAAAAGTCCCTTCCTACCCAGTTTTGAAAAAATAGGAGGACGAGAAACAGAAAATTAATTTTTTAGGCCTTACTTACATCAAGATAAAATTGACAATAACCAGATAATATTATATAGCATCCGGCATATTATTGCAATTAATTTTATTTTTTGTACAAAAACAAATGAGAGACACGCACGTACATACATCATAAGTCCATCAGGTATCACACACAGCAGTCTGCTGTATTTTACATGGAGAAATTCTATACACTATCGCATGAACGGTGATAGCTTTCTAGTGACTTGCAGGTAATAGTCTCGATATTCTATCTGCGCCAAGGAGGAGAGAGTCGAATCTTCATGGCCCAATGAAACCCTGTCGTCTTACGTGAATATTGAATTTCAACAGCAAAGTCTCCCCAAACTAATGTCGTACTGTCGTAACCACTCGCTGAGGTACATTTCCTTTGTATAACTGTACATACATGTTTGATATATTTTTGTAAGATAATTCCCCAGTACAAAGACGCATCAGATGACACAACACAAAATAACCACTCAGTAATATTTACTTCTTTTTTTAATTCACCTGTGGAAACCTTTCATAAACCTGTGGAGCGAAATTCTATACACCACTTAAACTATCGCATGAACGGTGATAGCTTTCTAGTGACTTGCAGGTAATAGTTTCGATATTCTAAACTAATGTCGTAATGTCCTAACCACTCGCTGAGGTACATTTCCTTTGTATAATTGTATATATATGTTTGATATATTTTTGTAAGATAATTCCTCAGTACAAAGACGCATCAGATGAAACAACACAAAATAACCACTCAGTAATATTTTTTTTTGTTTTTATTTCACCCCGTGGAAACCTTTCATAAACCTGTGGAGCGATCTAAAACTGTTCTACAAATCAATTTACTGTGGCTACAATTTCCTGACAACATGACACCTTAACACTGTTCTAAATCTATTTAATGGATGCTAGAGCCCTGCTAAATGTCCTTCCTAGGCCCCGGCAACCGACCCCTGATATCCACCCAGATATGCTGCCGAACTCTGTGACTGCCCAAGGAAATCAATCCTTTTGCGTCCTGTCATCAAATGCGAACAGGAAAAAACAACTCCTGGAAGCCATTTGTTTGGCCCAGAAATATTACTCTTTTTGATAGCACAATTTCCCTCCAAAGGTGTCGATGCTGACCTTTGCAGGCCTGGAAGACTGGTTTGTTATAAGACATATTGGGTGATGGGCCCTTGCATGTTGGTAAGAAACGGTGGCAGTGTTGAAAGAGACAGTTGTGGTTTTCTCCTAGCTTTGTAATGAACAGAGAAAAGTCCGCTTGTTCCCAGTGCATAATTGGCTCTTATTGTCCTTAAGTAAAAACCGGCGATGGCAATGGGGACTATTGCACCTAACGCCAAGATGCTAACTTCGCTTCGCCAAGTCATAGTGTAATACCATGAAAATGGAGAATACCCTGCCAATGCTGCAGACAGCAACTCACAAATCACCAAGAAGGTTTTCCAATGTGTATCATGTAAATACCGCAGAGAAGGAGACAAATGAAAACAGTACAAAGGAATGAGTAGGTTGGGTCCTAATATGATAAAAGCTGGCAGATCAAAATGGTTATATTAAGCAGTTAGGAAACCATTATTTCCTGCCTGCGCTGGTTGAACATGAGCGAGGTCACGAGATGAATTTGAAGCGCTAAAGTTTAACGAATCAACCACCAATTACGGTGCTAACAAGGCTCATGGAAATACCAGCTCTATTACAGTGTTTTGTGGTAGCGTTTCCATGGAGAAGCACATATTCAACACCTCAACAAACTGTAATTTGAAGCACTGTCATAAGACGACTCCAACGTGACAAAAAGTCAACTACCTTTAATCTTGCAGGTGTTAGACAGTCGTGTCTGAAATACGATTATTCACAACAGTCAGTTAATGTGTTTGAGATGTACATTATGTTCATTATAATGTACATCCTCTCTTGCAGAGACCAAGATGAAAGTCAATAAGCAGATAATACTACACCGAGTTAGTCAATATGTCATCTACTTGCATGCTATTTCATGAGTCTACATCTCATTGCAAAACTATCAGCCACAAACTTATCTTCCCTCTCTGATCACTTATTCTAATAGTTCATATATTACAGACTTTTGTCGAAGCCCAACATTTGGGTGTCACTTGGAAGCAATGCTTTAAAACAGACCTGAACATCTGTTTGCAAGTGGATTAGCCCAATAGCTGCAGAGGAGGCCAGGTTATATCCGCTCTAAGTCACAGAGGGATTGAGCTAGTCCCAGTGACTTACATTGATTTGTTTGTTCTGTCCTGCAGTCGCTTTAGTGACCTCCAAAGATGAGTAAACCTCTGAGACAGAATATTATTGATGCTCAAACTATTTGCCTCTCTCCAGCCGGTGGAAGTGCCATCAGTACCTCACTATTTCATTGACCTTTGGACATTTTTTGGGTGGCTTGACTCTACAGGAAAAAAATCAGTTTGAAACGACTTCCGAAGAGATATGGAAATGAGATACTGAAATTTGTATAGTCAGTTACCATCTGTGAGATGAGAACTTAGTGTATGGTAATGATTGGTATATATGTTTTTCGGAGGAATATGGTCGTTCAATATCTGCTTCAAGCAAGTACAATTTATATCCAAATTAGGACAATTCCGAGCAGGCCTCTGTTTCAGAACAAGACATCATAATTAAACATGGATAGAAGGTTTGATCCATGAATCGATTGTTACCGATGTTTTATTTTCACTCAGATGACATATTCACCACAACACCCAGTAGATCTATGATATTGCTTCTCCCAACAATGGTCGTATCCCTCATTCTGTCCCTCCCTTTATCCATTTAGTTCTGTTACAGGGATAGTTCATGTGTTACCTGGGCTGGAACGTCACGCTGATCACACTGCGGTGTCAGAAGTGAGATCATGAGATCTGATCAGCAGTCGGCTCGGGATCCACAGTGCCAGCGGATTGGTTTACTACCAGGATATCTGTCTTCTCACTTCATGCTCCATTGATTTCACGGCCCATCATCAGCCATCCTCAACCGGGTGTCAACGTCCGAAGAATACAGAATGTGATCGACCATCGCAGAGCAGACATAGCACCACGTGGATTCCGGATTAGTGTTTCTATTCGGAGAGAGAAAATAGGGAAAATATGGGAGTGAGGAGGGAAACACTACCTCCCAGCCAGGGAAATGTTGCCAGTCCATTACGCCTGTCAATGCTTCGGGAATTGCGTCAAGAATCGTTGATCATAATTCACTTTCCTTTCAACTGTTGTGCTCCGCATAGAGATGAAAATTAATCCATGAGATTGGTATTATGACCAGTCTTCATACAATGCTTTGTGGTTAATTTCAGAGATCTGAACGTACGTCTGTAAAATACAGACGTACGTTAGATGAGGATCGAACAATCTAGGAAATACCTTTCATTCTGCTTGAACGCAAGACATATTGTAAGGCCAAAAAAAATTAATTCTATGTTTCTGGTAGCGTGCGTCACTCCAAACCCCGCGCATCATTCCGTTTAAAAAAAAAAATCGCGCGCATCACTTAAAATACCGCGCGTCACTTCGTTTTTATATTTTTTTTTTACCGCGGCCATCGACGTTTGGTTATCGGATGATGAAAGAACACATACGGTGTCATAATTCTACAATTTTTACATTCAGTACCAGTTATTAAGTGATGCAAATTTGTGAGTTATGTTTGTGTTGAAGAATATAGGCATACTGAAGATTCATCAATACATAAATATAGTCGTGCGTGTTCGTGTTGTATTGTGTGTCAGCTCAAATATCACAAACGCTGATATTAAGAACAATGTGGATTTGGTCAGTGTGGCGATCTGAAAGCAATGAGTGACAAATCGCGGCTACGAACGGGTAACAAACTGCTTTATATGTGCGCGGCCGGCAATACTTTAACCTGTTATCACACCCATGGGATGAATGAAATGCAGATGCAAATTGGTATGAATATGGACGAAAGGAATTAATAAAACACGGAAGCAACTCGGACAACCATATGTAAAAAAAACATGCGTAATGCTACAAAGCATCCGGGCCACATGAGGCTCAGCTAATAAAATGTTTATCAAGGAATACAAATGTTTTGTTTAGAATATAACAAACAGTAGGATGTTATATGCACATAATATATTTAACATATAGGTGTTTTACTGAGGCAAATGTGGCTTTCGTGGTTTCGGCGAGCACGACTCGCGCCGATTTAGGAAAAAAAAAGAAAAAAAAAATTCGCATCACCGCATCACTTTTGGAAGACCATTGTAACCAGAAATATAGAATTTTTTTTTTTGGGCCTAATGATATATGGATTCATGCATAAAGTTAGAATCTCTATCGCCAGGAATGATTTGGCCACAATGCCCAGATTGGGAAAATGGCTAGGCACAATCAAAATATGCCTCAGTACTAATTTATATGAACAGTCCAGCTGATATCGCAGACAATCTTCTCCACTGTTACAGTAATGGGCTTAATAAGTAGCCTACAAGTTCTCTGGCTATTCGTTGAATGTCATGAAACATGATCATTTTCTATTAACGCAACATGGCCTGTTTTTTTCTATTTAGTGCAATTCCCAAAGACCCACGTACTGGGATTTTAGGTGCAGCAGAACCACCGAACGGAGTAGCACACAGCTTCGGTAGCAAGTAAAAGGGGTGTTAGCTGCCAAAAGTTATTTTACTTTTACACCAAGTTTGCACGAATTGGCTCCTACATGGTAATTCAAAATCGCTTGCTGTGAGTGAACGGTCTTCCGCATAGCCCGCCTCCACATTCCTTATGCTCCCTTCATGTCAATTTTCACAAGGTTGTAGCATATTTTCCGACACATAAAGCAAACGAATTTCTCACGGAAAGTGACATAAATAATAATGGAACCAACTACTCTACGAAATTAGCTTTCTGTTTACCAAACATTTTTCTCCACAACTGATTTTCTCTCCCACTAAATTATGGATTGTGTAATTCAGTATTGCGTATAAATTTAATATTCTTTCTAGAATAAAAAAATAAAACCTCACAAACTAGTGTTAGCCACCTGCCTAAGCTATGTAATAAATCAGGTATTCGTATTTTGATACAAACAATATATGGCTCTAATGAAATAACTAACGATATGCTGTGATGCTGCTAAAAATGGGACACCATAATCCTAACGTAACGAACGTATGAAACAAAACAGCAGCCGACGTGATCAATGGTATGCTGTATGTCAACGACGGCCAACATGCTACATGCATATTCTGATATTTGTGTATGAAAAGTCATTCTGTGATCCATACATAATCCATCTAATAAACGAGTAGAGTCAAGCCAAATTAAAGACGCAACACAGACCACAACAATGTGTCTACCTGATATCAGTTTTTATATTTATTCTTTTTGGAACAAAATTAAATCTTTAGCTATCACACTTTGATGTTGATAAAGATCTTTAAATGTGCAGGTAAAAAAGTATGTTAACCATCAACGCAATCACTTATTTAGTCTCGATACTTGAAGAGAATAACAGTTATTGCATATCGAAAACTATATACATTTATATATAATTATTAGATACATTAATGAATACACTATATTTTCTTATATTATAAAAAATGTTATTTTTTTCCTATGAAAATCGGTGAAATATACGACAATGGAATATTTTCAGTGATTGTGGTGGCATTTGACAATTTTTGAAATTGACAAAAATTATCATTAAATTTGGACATGTGTGTATTCCTATGTCACACCTATAATTTTATGCATGTGTGTGAATGTCGTCCTTAAGCTTTTCTTAGATGTCAACTTATATCGGATATTCTTTGAATGTCTACCAATAAGAATCCTAAATATGTTGCAAGGTAAATTATCCAATAAACTATTTTGTGCTATATGAGTTATAACTATAATAGTTTACTTTGGAATGTTGAGGCATATTGTAAAATATAGCACCAAGAGTGCTGTAGCTTACTGGCAGGTCATGAGAATTTCACAGAGTATTGATTTTCCAAAATATAAATTGTTACACTGATCTCCAACTCTATTGTCAAAACATGTTCGTAAATGTTGCCGAACACACATTTTCTAATGGACTATAAATCGAAATCAACTTACATCTTGAAAGGTTTTTTCGTTAATGACATATTTTCGCAGACGGTCGATTCAAAGGCAACAAAACTTATATACATCACAAATGTACATAAGGGATAATCTTATGCACTCTGAGGAAACTTGTTTCAATAGATTTTAAGAAAATGGCTGCCAAAGACAAAAATCATTGTTTCTTTCAACAAAAAAGGTCATTTTGAACTTCCAAGTTCATTCAAAGTCAAATTCAAGGTCACCATTCAAACCGCAATATATGATTTTCCCGTTTTAATGGCCAATACTTAGGCCCTATCTTGAAGTGTTCTAGGATTTCACCCCACAAAGCTCCCATTATTAAGGAAAATTGGATGAAATTTTCTGATTCATAAAAAAATTTCAATGGCAAATTTTTTTAGCTGTAAATGGCTCAAAATGAATAATAACTTGATTTCCAACAAAAAAAATTTTTTCACCTACCCATCAAAAAATCAAAATGGCCGCCCCATGCGGACTGTCATTTCAAAAGGAAAAAAACGTATACACATCACAAAAATACATAAGGAGGATCGTATGCATGGTTTTGAGAAAAGCTGTGTGATTAGATTTTGAGAAAATGGCCATTAAAGACAAAAATCATATTTTTTTCAACAAAAAAGGTCGTTTTGACCTTCCAAGGTAATTGAAGGTCAAATTCAAGGTCACCACTCAAACCGCAATATGTGATTTCCCTTGTGAATGTGCCAATACTTAGGCTATATCTTGAAGTATTTACTCCGCACAGCTCCCATTATGAATGGAAACTTGGGTGAAATTTTGGGACAAAAAACATTAAATGGCTACCACACACAGGCCGGCGATTCAAGGGCAGCGAAACTTTTACATGTCATATAGGCACATGAGGTAAAGTTTTGAGAGAAAAATCTCAAAACTGATTAGCCAGTTTTCGGAATAAAGGCTATCAAAGTCCAAAATTAGCCATTTTGCATAAAAAATGGAAGCCAAATCGGCAAAACGATTGAATCTTAAAAAAGACAAAATGTCTCAGGGTATTAACAAAAAGGAATGTTCAGCGAAGAAAAATTCATAGAGGCAAAAAAAAGTTATTTGCTGGCCGGACGAAAATCCTAAACACTACTCAAACTACCGCATGGAGATAGTGATAACTTTCAAGTGACTTGCGGACAATAGTCTCACTTTTCTATCTGTGCCAAGGAGAGGAGAGTCAAATGGTCATAGCCCAACAAAACACCGTCGTCTAAAGTGAATTTTGAATTTCATTAGTAACGTCTACAGAAAAACAAAACTAATGTCGTAATGTAGCACCATTCACTGAGGTACATTTCGTATGTATAAATGTATATATGTGTTTGGTTATTTTCGAAAGATAATTCCCCAGTACAAAGACACATCAGATGAAACAACACAAAATAAACACTCAGTAAATTTTTCTTCCTTTTCTAATTCTCCCGGTGGAAACCTTTTGTAAACCTGTGGAGCCATCTAAAACTGTCCTACAAATATCAGTTTACTGTGGCTACAATTTCCCGACAACATGACACGCATGACACGCTGTCCTAAATCTATCTAATGAATGATAGAAGCTTGCTAGATGTCCTTCCCAGGCCCTGGCAACCGACTCCTGATATCCACCCAGATATACTGCTGAAATCTATGACTGGCCAAGGAAATCGATCCATTTGCCTCCTGTCATCAAAGGCGAACAGTAAAAAACAACGCCTGGAAGCCATTTTCTTTGCCCGGAAATATTACTATTTATGATAGCACAATTTCTCTTCAAAGGTGTCCATGCTGTCTTTTGCTGGCCTGGAAGAAACAGTGGCAGCGTTGCAAGAGACAGTTGTGTTTTCTCCTAGCTTTGCAATAAACAGAGAAACGCCGCTTGTTGCCAGTGCATAATTAGCCCTTGTTGTCCTTAAGTAAAAACCGGCGATGACAGTTGGGAATAATATTATTGCACAAATCCACAAGATGCCAACTTCGCTTCGCCGAATCATGGTGTGATATCATGAAAATGCAGAATACCATGCGATTGCTGCAGACATCAACTCACAATTCAAGGTTTTCTGCTCTGTATAATGTAAATATCTCAGAGAAGGAGACAAATGAAAACAGTACAAAGGAATGAGTAGCATCGGCCCTAACATGATAAAAGCTGCAGATCAAATGGTTTTATAGAGCAGTTAGGAAACCATTACTGCCTGTCTGCGCTGGTTGAGGACACGAGATGAATTTGAAGCGTTAACGTCTAACAAATCAACCACCAATTACGGTGCTGACAAGGCTCATGGGAATACCAGCTCCATTACAGTGTTTTGTGGTAGCGTTTTAATGGAGAAGCACATATTCTACACCTGAACAATCTGTAATATGAAGCACTGTCGAAAGACGACTCCAACGTGTCAAAAGACAACTACTTTTAATCTTGCTGGTGCTAGAAACTCTTGTCTGAAATACGATTATTCACCAAAGCCAGTTAATGTGTTTGAGATGTACATTATGTTTATAATAATGTACATCCTCTCTTGCAGAGACCAAGATGAAAGTCAATAAGCAGATAATACCACACCGTGCTAGTCAATATGTTGTCTACTTGCATACTATTTCATGAGTCTACATCTCATTGCAAAATTATCAGCCACAAACTTATCTTCCCTCTCTGATCGCTCATTCTAATAGTTCATAAATTACAGACTTTTGTCGAAGCCCAACATTTGCGTGTCGCTTGGACGCAATGCTTTATTACAGACCGTAACATCCGTTTAAGTGGATTAGCCCAATAGCTGCGGAGGAGGCCAGGTTATATCCGCCCTAAGTCACAGAAAGATTGAGACTGTCCCAGAGACTTAAATTGATGAGATGAGTAAGATGAGTAAACCTCTGAGACGGAATATCTCCGGTGCTCAAACTATTTGCCTCTCTCTAGTGCGTGGAAGTGCCATCAGTGCCTCAATATTTCATTGTCCTTTGGACATTTTTTGGGCGGCTTGAAACAATTAGATTGAAACGACTTCCGATGAGATAACGAAATGAGGTACCAAAATTTGTATACTCAGTTCTCATCTGTGAGTATGGTAATGCTTGATATGTATGTTTTCCGGGGGAATATGGTCGTTCAATTTCTAGTTCAAGCGAGTGCAATTTATATCCAAATTAGGACAATTTTGAGCAGGCCTCTGTGTCAGAAAAAGACACCATAATTAAACATGGATGGAACGTTTGGTCCATCGATCGATTGTTACCAAAATATTCTTTTTCCCTCAGATGACATGCTCACCACAACACCCAGTAGATCTATCATATTGCTTTTCCTGGCAATGATCGTATACCTCATTCAGTCCCTCCCTTTATCCATTTAGTTCTGTTACAGGGATAGATCATGTGTTACCTGGGCTGGAACGTCACGCCGATCACACTGCGGTGTCAGAAGTGAGATCATGAGACCTAATCAGCAGTCGGCTCAGCATTCACAGTGCCAGTGGATTGGTTTGCTATAAGGATATCCGTCTTCTCACTTGATGCTCCATTGATTTCATGGCCCAATGTCAGCCGTCCTGAACCGGGTGTCAACATCTGAAGAATACAGAATGTGATCAGCCATCTCGGAGCAGACATAGCACCACCTGGATTCCGGATTAGTGTTTCTATTTGGAGAGAGAGAAAATAGGGACAACACGGGAGTGAGGAGGGAAACACTATCTGCCAGCCATTGAAATGTTGCCAGTCCATTTCGCCTGTCAAAGCTTTAGGAATTGCGTCAAGTCTAGAATCGCTGATCATAATTCACTTTCTTCAAACCGCTGTGCTCCGCATAGAGATGGAAATTAATCCACGAGATTGGTATTATAACCAATTTTCTCATACAATGATTCCTGGTTAATAACAGGGAACTGAACGTATGTCTGTAAACTACAATTGTAGATGAAGATCGAACATTCCGGAAATACCTTTTCATTTTGCTTGAAGGCAAGACATATTGTAATGTCATATGTCTTCATGCTTAAAGTTAGAATCTCTATCGCTAGGAATGATTTGGTCACAGTGCTCAGACTGGGACAATGGCTAGACACAATCAAAATATGCCTGAACACTAATTTGTATCAACAGTCCAATATTTATATCAACAGTTCAATATTGCGTTTAAATTTAATTATCTATCTAGAGTAAAAAAAATTCAGACCTCACCAACAAGCTTCATGCATATTCTGATATTTGTATATGAGAAGTCATTCTGTGATCCAAACATGACAACTGAACGACGCAACACAGGCCACAATAATGTGTTTGCCTGATATCGGTTTTTATATTTCTTGTTTTTGGAACAAAATGAAATGATTATCCATCACATTTTGATGTTCAGAAAGACCTCTGAATATTCAGGTAAAGTATGAAGTATGTTATCCATTAACACAATCTGTTATTTAGCTTTGATACTTGAAGAAAATAAAACTTACAGCATATCGCAAGCTATATATACACTTATTCATGACTAATAGATACATTAATGGATACACTATATTGCTTATATTTATAACATATTATTCATTCGTTATGTAAATTTTTGAAATTGACAAAAATAATCATTAAATTATAACGTCTGTATTCCGATGTCACACCAATAATATTATGCTTTTGTGAATGACTGTCATTTGTGAATGACTGTCGTTCCTAAGCTATTCTTAGATGTCAACTTATATCGGATATTCTTTGAATGTCTACCAATAAGAACCCCAAATATGTTGCAAGGTAAATTATCCAAAAAATTATGTTGTGCGATATGAGTTAAAACTATAATAGTTTAGTTTGGAACGTTCAGGCATATTGTGAAAAAACCTAATATTTTGGTAATTCATATCTCAAGCCAGAAGTCAGACACTATAAATAAAATGGTCTGAAGTGTGTACATAATAGCTTGCATTATTTACATCAAGATGAAATTGACAATAACCAGATAATATACGGCATCCAGTATATTATTGAAATGAGATTTTGTACAAAACAAACGGGAGACACTCACATGATAGCCAAATACATTATACGCCCATCAGATATCACGCAACAGTCTGCTGTATTTTACGAGCGGAAATTCTACACGCCACTTAAACTGTTGCGTGAACAGAGATAACTTTCAAGTGACTTGCAGATAATAGTCTCGCATTTCTATATCTGCCAAGGAGAAAAGAGTGAAATGATCATGGCCCAACAAAACACTGTCCTCTAAAGTAAATATTAAATTTCGACTGTAACGTCTACAAAGAAACAAAACTAATGTCGTAATGTAGCACCATTCACCGAGGTACATTTCGTATTATAAAGGTATATATGTGGTTGGTATATTTTCGAGATATTTCCCCAGTACAAAGACACATCAGATGAAACAACACAAAATGACCACTCAGTAATATTTTCTACTTTCTTTTAATTCACCCGCTGGAAACCTTTCGTAAACCTGTGGAGCGATCTAAAACTATCCCACAAATATCAATTTACTGTTGCTAAAATTTTTCCAACAACATGACACCTGAACGCTGTTTTAAATCTATCTAATGGACGCTAGAACCCTGTTGGATGTCCTTCCCAGGCCCCGGCAACCGACTCCTGATATCTACCCAGAAAAACTGCCAAAATCTGTGACTGGCCAAGGGAATCACTCCCTTTGCGTCCTGTCATCAAACGCAAAAATGAAAAAACGATGCCTGGAAGCAATTTGCCTTGCCCAAAAATATTATTATTTTGATAGCATAATTATTTCTTTTCAAAGGTGTCCATGCTGACCTTTGCAGGCCTGGAAGACTGCTGAGTTATAAGACTTTAAGACATATTGGGTGGTGCCCCCTTTGGTTAGAAAACTGCAAAATTTCAGAAAAAATTGCTTGCAAACAAAAAAGTTAAAAGTGGGCGATGACGTTGACGGACAACGGACGCAACACCATGCCAATAGGTTATCGGACCATAGGTACCGTAACCTAAAAAAACGACTGTCTCTTACAATGCTACCACTGTTTTCTAACCAACATGCAAAGGGGGCACCACCCAATATATCTTAAAGTCTTATAACTCAGCAGTCTTCCAGGCCTGCAAAGGTCAGCATGGACACCTTTGGCGGCCGTTTTCTCAAAATCTGCTCAGTAACTTTCTTTTGTTTTGATACATAACACTCCTCATATGTACTCCTGTGATGTGTATTAGTTTGAATGCGCTTGAATTGCTCGAAGTGGGCAATTTTGGCCCAAATGGGACTTTTCCATGTTAAATTCTCCTATGCTTTATAATGGGACACATTATTGCTAATATCTCACTTAATATTGAGATTAGAGATTAGGAATCAATTATGGACATATAAGAAATGATATATGCTGAATATTCTCGTGACCTTGAATTTGACTTTTGACCTCATTTTCAAGGTCAGGGCACAAAATGACTAATATCTCGCTACTTATCGACTTTACAGATAGGAATCACTAATGAACATATAGGAAATGATATATGCTGATTATTGTCATGACCTTGAATTTGACCTTTGATCTCATTTTCAAGTTCACAGGACAAAATGTCTAATATCTCACTTATTATCGATTTTACAACTTAGGAATCAATTGTAGATATAAGCTGAATATTCTCGTGACCTTGAATTTGACCTCTGACCTCATTTTCAAGGTCAAGAGCACAAAATGGCTAATATCTTGCTTATTATCGACTTGAAAGCTTTGGAATCAATTGTGAAAATATGGGAAATGATATATTCTGACTATTGTCACGACCTTGAATGTGACCTTTGACCTAATTTTCAAGGTCACATGACAAAATGGCTAATATCTCAGTAATTATCGACTTTACAGCTTAGGAATAAATTATGAACAACATAGGGAATTATATATACAGATTATTCTCATGACCTTGAATTTGACCTTTGACCTAAATTTCAAGGTCTCATAGAACAAATGACTGATATATCAATTATTATCGATTTCATAGCTTAGGTATCAATTGTGAACATATAGAAAATGATATATGTTGAATATTACGATGACCTTGAATTCGACCTTCACCTCATTTTCAAGGTCAAAGGACAAAATGGCTAATATCTTGCTCTTCTATTGACTTCATGGCTTGGGAACCAATTGTGGACATATAGAAAATGATATACACTGAATATTTTGATGACCTTCAATTTGACCTGTACCTTATTATCAAGGTCAAAGCACAAAATGGCTAATATCTCACTCATTATCGACTTTACAGCTTAGGAATTCAGAGTGAACAGATATGAAACGATATAAGCTGATTATTTAACCTCATTTTCCAATTCAGAGATCAAAATGGCTAATATCTCGCTTATTATCGACTTTACAGCTTAGAAATCAACTGCGAACAGGAAATGATATATGCTTAATATTCTCATGACCTTGAACAAGATTTTTTATCTCATTTTTAAGGTCAGATCATAAATGGCTAATATTTCAACTTTACTGCTTAGGAATCAATTGTGGTCAAGCTCCAAATGATATATGCTGGATATTTTCGTGACCTCGATTTGACCAATTACCTTATTTTCAAAATTCCTGTGACCTGGTTTTCAAGGTGACGGAGAAAATGGCTAATATCTCGCTTATTGACTCCATCGCGTGGGAATCAATGATGGACATTTAGGAAATTTATGTTATACTCCAAATATTCTGATGATCTTGAATTTGACTTATGCCTTCATTTTCAAAGCCACAGGACAAAATTGTTGATATTTCTCTGATTATTATATTTACAGCTTGGCAATCAACTGTGGACATATTTATGCTTAATATCATATATGCTGAATGTTCTCTTGACCTTGAATTTAACCAGTGACCTGGCTAACATCTAGAATATTAAACATAAAGTATATTGCCCGGTAACCTATCTTTGGCCCTTGGCCTAATTTTTCTCCTAGCTTTGCTATAAACAGAGAAAAGTCCGCTTGTTCCCAATGTATAATTGGCCTCTGTTGTCTATAGGTAAAAACCGGCAATGGCAATGGGGAATATTGCACATAACTGTGAGATGCCGACTTCGCTTCGCGAAGTCATGGTATGATACCATGAAAATGCAGAATACCCTGCGATTGCTGCAGACAGCAACTAACAAATCACCAAGAAGGTTTTCCATTGTGTATAATGTAATTATCTCAGAGAAGGAGGCAAATGAAAACAGTACAAAGGAATGAGTAGCATCGGCCCTAACATGATAAAAATTGGCAGATCATATGGTTATATAAAACAGTTAGGAAACCATCACTGCCTGTCTGTGCTGGTTGAACATGAGTGAGGACACGAGATGAAATTGAAGTGTTAACGTTTAACAAATCCACCACCAATTATGGTACTAACAAGCCTCATTGATATACCAGCTCTATTCACAGTCTATTGTGGTAGCGTTTCCATGGAGAAGCACATACTCATCACCACAACAAACTGTAATTTGAAGCACTGTCAAATTGCAGTAAGACGACTTCAATTTGGCAAAAGTCAACTACTTTTAATTTTGAAGGTGCTAGACACTCCTGTCTGAAACACGATTATTCACTCCCCAAAGGTACATTATGCTTATGATAATGTACATCCTCTCTTTGCAGAAACCAAGATCAAATGCAATGAGCAGATGATACTCTGAGTTAGTCAATATTGAATTGAATTGAATATTTATTTCAAACTGATTTACAAACATAATCATGTAAAGAATCGAAGTGATTCCTATCAGCTTTCGGGTATTGCAAGCGTCTACTTGGACGCTATTTCATGTGTCTACACCTCATTGCAAAATTGTCAGCCACAAACTTATCTTCTTTTTCTGATCACTTATTCTAATAGTTCGTAAATCACAGACTTTCGTCAAGGCCCAACATTTATGGTGTCACTTGGGAGCAATGCTTTAAAACAGACCTGAACATCCGTTTGCAAGTGGATTAGCCCAATAACTGCGGAGGAGGCCAGGTTATATCCGCCCTAAGTCACAGAAGGATTGAGCCAGTCCCATTGACTTACATTGATATGTTTGTTCTGTTCCCCAGTCGCTTTAGTGACCTCCAAAGATGAGTAAACCTCTGAGACAGAATATTATTGATGCTCAAACTATTTGCCTCTCTCCAGCCGGTGGAAGTGCCATCAGTACCTCACTATTTCATTGACCTTTGGACATTTTTTGGCCAGCTTGACTCTCCAAGAAAAAATCAGTTTAAAACGACTTCCGAAGAGATACAGAATTGAGATACTGAAATTTGTATACTCAGTTCTCATCCATGAGATAAGAACTCAGTGAATGGTAATGCTTGGTGTATATGTTTTCCGATGAAATATGGTCGTTCAATATCCGGTGCAAGCAAGTACAGTTTATATCCAAATTAGGACAATTTCGAACAGGCCTCTGTGTCAGAACAAGACACCATAATTAAACATGGATAGAACGTTTGATCCAGCAATCGATCGTTACCGATGTTACTTGTTACACTCAGATGACATGTTCACCACAATACCCAGTAGATCTATCATATTGCTATTCCTGGCAATGGGTGTATCTCTCATTCAGTCCCTCCTGTTGTCCATTTAGTTTTGTTAAAGAGAAAGATCATGTGTTATGTGGGTCGGGACGTCACGCCAACGACATTGCACTGTCAAAAGTGAGATCATGAGGCCTAATTATCAGTCGGCTCAGAATCCACAGTGCCAGTGGTTTCATCGCTACCAGGATATCCGTCTTCTCACCTGATGCTTCATTGATTTCACGGCCCATTATCAGCCGTCCTGAACCGGGTGTCAACGTCCGAAGAATACAGAATGTGATGGGCCATCGCGGAGCAGACATAGCACCACATGGTTTGCGGATTAGTGTTTCTATTTGGAGAGAGGGAAAATGCGGGAGTGAGGAGAGAAACACTAGCTTCCAGCCAAGGAAATGTTGCCAGTCCATTTCACCTGTCAATGCTTTGGGAATTGCGTCAAGACTCGTTGATCATAATTCACTTTCCTTTCAATTGCTGTGCTCCGCATAGAGATGAAAATTAATCCACGAGATTGGTATTATGACCAGTCTTCATACAATGCTTTCTGGTTAATTTCAGAGAACTGAACGTATATCTGTAAAATGTAATTGTAGATGAAGATCAAACAATCTAGGAAATACCTTTTCATTCTGCTTGAACGCAAGACATAGTGTAATGATATATGGATTCATGCATAAAGTTATAATCTCTATCGCCGGGAATGGTTTGACCACAGTGCCCAGACTGGGACAATGGCTAGACACATTCAAAATATGCCTCAATACTAATTTATATGAACAGTCCAGCTGATCACTTTTCCACTGTTACAGTAATGGGCCTAATAAGTAGTAGCCTACAAGTTCATGTATTACCCAATATCGATATTTGTTTTTCTATCGCTTTCAAAAATATGTTTTTTACATTTTCACACAACACTCCATTCACATTTTTTGTTCTACTAGAAATTTAAACACTCTTACAACTATGGATTAATATATTTCACTTCATCATACACTCTCATAGTAAAACCAATTTGTGCAGCATTGAGCATTCCAAAACAGCACATTTGTAGTATGCACAAATACTCTGACTATCCGTTGAATGTCACGAAACATGACCATTTTCTATTTAATGCAACATGGCATTATTCTATTGAGTGCAATTCCCACGGAGCCACGCACTGGAATTTTAGGTGCAGCAAAACCACCGAACGGAACAGCACACAACTTCGGTAACAAGTTAAAGAGGTGATAGCTGTACACCAAGTTTGCACGAATTGACTTCTACATGGTAATTCAAAATCGCTTGCAGTGAGTGAACGGTCTTCCGCATAGCACGCCTCTGTACCGGAGGATTACACTGGTACATTCCTATGTTCCCTTCGTGTCAATTTTCACATGGTTGTAGCATATTTTCCGACACATAAAGCAAACGAATTTTTCACGGAAAGTGACATAAAGAATAGTTGAACCAGCTACTCTACGAAATTAGCTTTCTGGTCACCAAACATTTTTCTCCACAATAGATTTTCTCTCCCACTAAATTATGGATTGTGTAATTCAGGATTGTGTATAAATTTAATATTCTTTCTAGAATAAAAAATAAAACCTCACAAACTAGTGCTAACCACCTGCCTAAGCTATGTAAAAAATCAGATATTCGTATTTTGATACAAACAATGTATGGCTTTATTAAAATAACTAATGATATAATGTGATGATGATAATTATGGGACACCATAATCATAACATAACGATATTATGAAACAAATCAGCAGCTGACGTGATCAATGGTAGGCTGTATGTCAAGGACGGCCAATATGCTACATGCATATTCTGATATTTGTATATGAGAAGTCATTCTGTGATCCAACATAACCCATCTAATAAACGAATAGAGTCACGACAAATTAAAAACGCAACACAGGCCACAACAATGTGTCTACCTGTTATCAGTCTTTATATTTCTTCTTTCTGGAACAAAATTAAATGTTTTTCTATCACACTTTGATGTTATTAAAGACCTCTAAATATTCAGGTAAATATTATGTTAACCATTAACGCAATCAGTTATTTAGCCTCGATACATGAAGAAAATAACAGTTATAGCATATCGAAAGCTATATACATTTATATATAATTATTAGATACATTAAAGAATACACTATATTTTCTTATATTTATAAAAATGTAATTTTTTTGCTATGAAAATCTGTGAAATATACGACAATGCAATATTGTCAGTGATTGTGGTGGTATTTGACAATTTTTGAAATTGACGAAAATTATCATTAAATTATGACCTGTGTGTATTCCTATAACACACCTATAATTTGATGCATGTGTGTGAATGGCTATCGTTCTTAAGCTTTTCTTAGATGTCAACCTATATCGGATATTCTTTGAATGTCTATCAATAAGGATCCTAAATATGTTGCAAGGTAAGTTATCCGATAAATTATTTTGTGCTATATGAGTTATAACTATAATAGTTTACTTTGGAATGTTGAGGCATATTTTAAATTATAGCACCAAGAATGATGTAGCTTACCGGCATGTCATGAGAATTTCACGGAGTATTGACTTTCCAAAATATAAATTGTTACATTGATCTTCAACTCTATTGTCAAAATATGTTTGTAAATGTTGCCGAACACACATTTTCTTATGGACTATAAAACGAAATCAATTTACATCTTGAAAAAAATCAAAAATCATAATTTTTCAAACAAAAAAGGTCGTTTTGACCTTTCAAGGTAATTGAAGGTCAAATTCAAGGTCACCACTCAAACCGCAATATATGATTTCCCTTTTAAATGTGCCAATAGTTAGGCTATATCTTGAAGTGTTCTATGAGTTTACTTCGCACAGCTCCCATTATGAACGAAATACTGGGTGAAATTTTCAAGTTCCAAAATTTTTCAATGGCCACTTTTTTTTATTGCGGGAAATGGCTCAAAACGAATAGTGGCTCGATTTGGGACAAAAAAAATGTGTTTCTCGACCCAATAAAAAATTCAAATGGCTGCCACACACAGGCCGGCGATTCAAGGGCAGCGAAACTTATACATGTCATAGAGGTATATGAGGATACATCTTTTGAGAGAAAAATCTCAAAACTGTTTAGCCACTTTTTAGAAAAAAATCAAAGTCAAAAGTCAAAAATCAAAGTCCCAAATTAGCGGCAAAAAACGATTGAATCTTCAAAATGACAAAATGTCTCAAGGTATTAATCCAAGAAAAGTTTAGTGAATTCTCATAAAAATTCATCCAGGCAAAAAAAGTTATTTGCCGGCCGGACGACGGACAGACGAAAAACCACGACAATAGCTTATCAGCACATATGGGTCGGTAAGCTAAAAAAAATAGTGTTTTGGTATTTCATAACTGAAGCCAGAAGCTATAAATAATATATTCTTTATTGTGTACATAATAGCTTACATTATTTGCATCAAGATAAAATTGACAATAACCAGATAATATTATACAGCATCCAGCATATTATTGCAATGAAAACTTGTACAAAACAAACCAGAGACACTCACATGATAGCCAAATACATTATAAGCCCATCAGATATCACACACAACAGTCTGCTGTATTTTACATGCGAAAATTCTGAACACTACTCAAACTATCGCATGAACATAGTTATAAATTTCAAGTGACTTGCGGACAATAGTTTCACTTTTCTATCTGTGCCAAGGAGAGGAGAGTCAAATGGTCATAGCCCAACAAAACACTGTCGTCTAAAGTAAATATTAAATTTCGACTGTAACGTCTACAGAGAAACAAAACTAATGTCGTAATGTAGCACCATTCACTGAGATACATTTCGTATGTATAAATGTATATATGTGTTTGGTTATTTTCGAAAGATAATTCCCCCGTACAACGACGCATCACATGAAACGACACAAAATAACCATTATTTTCTTCTTTATTTTAATTCACCCGGTGGAAACCTTTCATAACCCTGTGGAGCCATCTACAACTATCCTACAAATATCAATTTACTGTGGCTGCAATTTCCCAACAACATGACACCTTAACGCTGTTCTAAATCTATCTAATGGATGCTAGAACCCTGCTAGATGTCCTTCCTATGCCTCGGCAACCGACTCCTGATATCCACCCAGATATACTGCCGAAATCTGTGACTGGCCAAGGAAATCAATCCTTTTGCGTCCTGTCATCAAAGGCGAACAGGAAAAAACCAACGTCTGGAAGCCATTTTCTTTGCCCGGAAATATTACTTTTTTGATAGCACAATTTCTCTTCAAAGGTGTCCATGCTGACGTTTGCTGGCCTGGAAGACTGGTGGGTTATAAGACTTTAAAACATTGGGTGGTGGGCCCTTCGCATGTTGGTAAGAAACGATGGCAGCGTTGAAAGAGACAGTTGTGTTTTTCTCCCAGCTTTGTAATAAACGAAGAGAAGTCCGTTTGCTCCCAATGCATGAATGACCCTTGTTGTCCTTGAGTAAAAACCGGCGATGGCAATGGCGAATATTGCAAATAACCGCAAGATGTCAACTTCGCTTGGCCAAGTCATGGTGTTATGGCAAGAAAATGCTGCGGAATATATCGTGCAAAGAGTCTGCTACTTAGAATTAACCGCATACCCTCAGATTGCTGCAGACAGCAACTCACAAATAACCAAGAAGGATTTCCACTGTATATAATGTAAATATCTCGGAGAAGGAGACAAACGAAAACAGTATAAAGGAATGAGTAGCATCATAAAAGCTGGCAGATCAAATGGTTATATAAAACAGTTAGGAAACCACTACTGCCTGTCTGCGCTAGTTGAACATGAGCGAGGACACGAGATGAATTTGAAGTGCTAACGTTCAACAAATCAGCCATCAATTATGGTGCTAACAAGGCTCATTGATATACCAGCTCTATTTACAGCGTATTGTGGTAGCGTTACCATGGAGAAGCACGTATTCAACACTACTAGTTCAACAAACTGCAATTTGAAGCACTGTCAAATGGCAGTAAGACGACTCCAACGTGGCAAAAGTCAACTACGTTTAATCTTGCAGGTGCTAGACACCCCTGTCTGAAATACGATTACTCACTACAGTCAGTTAATGTTAATGAGATGTACATTATGTTTATGATAATGTACATCATGTACATCCTCTCTTGTAGAAACCAAGATCAAAGTCAATGAGCAGATGATACTCGGAGGTAGTCAATATGGCGTCTACTTGCACGTATCTACATTTCATTGCAAAATTATCAGCCACACACTTATCTTCCCCTTTTGATCACTTATTCTAATAGTTCGTAAATTACAGACTTTTGTCGAGGCCCAACATTTGGGTGTCGCTTGGAAACAATGCTTCAAAACAGACCTGAACATCCATTTGCAAGTGGATTAGCCCAATAGTTGCGGAGGAGGTGAGGTTATATCCGCCATAAGTCGAAGAAGGATTGAACCAGTCCTAGTGACTCACATTGATTTGTTTGTTCTGTTCCCCAGTCGCTTTAATGATATCCAAAGATGAGTAAACATCTGAGACAGAATAGTATTGGTGCTCAAACTATTTGCCTCTCTCCAGCGAGTGGCAGTGCCATCAGTACCTCACTATTTCATTGACCTTTGGACAATTTTTGGTTGGCTTGACTCTCCAAGAAAGAAATCAGTTTGAAATGACTCCCGAAGAGATACAGAAATGGGATACTGAAATTTGTATACTCATTTCTCATCCGTGAGACAAGAACTCAGTGTATGGTAATGCTCGGTATATATGTTTTCCGACGGAATATGGTCGTTCAATATCTGGTGCAAGCAAGTACAAATTATATCCAAATTAGGACAATTTGGAGCAGGCATCTATGTCAGAACAAGACACCAGAATAAAACATGGATAGAACGTTTTATCCATCAATCGACTGTTAGCGATGTTTTATATTCACCACAACACCCAGTAGATCTATCATGTTGCTATTCCTGGCAATGGTCGTATCCCTCCCTTTATCCATTTAGTTCTGTTACAGGGATAGATCATGTGTTACCTGGACTGGAACGTCACGCCGATCACACTGCGGTGTCAGAAATGAGATCATGAGACCTAATCAGCAGTCGGCTCAGCATTCACAGTACCAGCGGATTGGTTTGCTACCAGGATATCCGTCTTCTCACTTGATGCTCCATTGATTTCACGGCCCATTATCAGCCGTCCTGAACCGGGTGTCCGAAGCAGACACAGCACCACACGGATGCCGGATTACTGTTTTTATTTGGAGAGAGAGAAAATAGGGAAAATGCGGGAGTGAGGAGAGAAACACTAGCGTCCAGCCAGGAAAATGTTGCCAGTCCATTTCGCCTGTCAATGCTTTGGGAATTGCGTCAAGAATTGTTGATCATAATTCACATTCCTTTCAACCGCTGTGCTCCGCATAGAGATGAAAATTAATCCATGAGAATTGTATTATGACCAGTCTTTATACAATGCTTTCTGGTTAAATTCAGAGAACTGAACGTACGTCTGTAAAATACAATTGTAGATGAGGATCGATCAATCGAGGATATACCTTCATTCTGCTTGAATGCAAGACATATTGTAATGATATATGGAATCATGCATAAAGTTAGAATCTCTATCGCCAGGAATGATTTGGCCATGGTGACCAAACAGAGACAATGGTTAGACACAATCAAAATATGTCTCAATACTAATTTATATGAACAGTCCAGCTGATATCGCAGACAATATTCTGGGCCTAATAAGTAACCTACATGTTCATGTATTGACCAATATTGATATTCGTTTTTCTTTCTATCGCTTTCGAATATGTTATTTACATTTTCACACAACACTTTATTCACATGATGTATTTTTTCGTCTATTAGAAATTTAAAAACTCTTACAACTATGGATTAATATATTTCACTTCATCATACACTATCATATTAAAAACCAATTTGTGCAGCATTGAGCGATGCAAAACATCACATTTGTAGTCTGCACAAATGCCCTGGCTATTCGTTGAATGTCACGAAACATGACCATTTACTATTTAATGCAACATAGCCTTTTTCTATTCTACTCACAGAGCCACGCACGGGGATTTTAGGTGTAGCACTACCACCGAACGGAAGATAAAGGGGTGTTAGCTGCCGATAGTTTGGTGACTTTTACACCAAGTTTGCACGGATAGGCTCCTACATGGTAATTCAAAATCGCTTGCAGTGAGTGAACGGTCTTCCGCATAGCCGGCCTTCGTACCGGAGGATTGCACTGGTACATTCCTTATGTTCCCTTCGTGTCAGTTTTCACACGGTTGTAGCATATTTTCCGACACATAACGCAAACGAATTTCTCACGGAAAGTGACATAAAGAATAGTGGAACCAACTACTCTACGAAATTAGCTTTCTGGTTACCAAACACTTTTCTCCACAACTGATTTTCTCTCCCACTAGATTATGGATTGTGCAATTCAGTATTGCACTTAGATTCATTATTCTTTCTAGAATAAAAAAATTAAAACCTGGCAAACTAGTTTTAAGCACCTGCTATGCTATGTAATAAATCAGATATTAGTATTTTGATACAAACAAATGTATGGCTCTATTGAAAGAACTAACGATATGCTGTGATGATGCTAAATATGGGACACCATAATCCTAACGTAACGAACGTATGAAACAAAACAGCAGCTGACGTGATCAATGGTAGGCTGTATGTCAACGACGGCCAACATGCTACATGCATATTCTGATATTTGTGTATGAGAAGTCATTCTGTGATCCAAACATAACCCATCTAATAAACGAGTAGGGTCACGACAAATTAAAGACGCAACACAGGCCACAACAATGTGTCTACCTGATATCAGTTTTTTTATTTCTTCTTTTTGGAACAAAATTACATGTTTATCTATCACACTTTGATGTTAATAAAAACCTCTAAATATTCAGGTAAAAAAGTATGTTAGCCATTAACGCAATCAGTTATTCAGCCTCGATACTTGAAGAAAATTACAGTTATAGCATATCGAAAGCTATATACATTTATATATAATTATTAGATACAATAATGAATACACTATATTTTCTTATATTATAAAAATGTTATTCTTTTGATATGAAAATCTGTGAAATATACGACAATGCAATATTGTCAGTGATTGTGGTGGTATTTGGCAATTTTTGAAATTGACAAAGATTATCATTAAATTATGACATGTGTGTATTCCTATGTCACACCTATAATTTTATGCATGTGTGTGAATGTAAGTATAAATCTATTACCACCAACACATCCAGATCCTGATGATGTTAATAACAAAAGTAAAGTACATTTTGCAATAGAAACAAAGCCCGACCAAATAGTCCACCCAAAGACACACTGGCGTCATCAGGGGCAGACAGTGTGTTAAATCGTGTTGTTTCCACTGTACACATGATGGAATCAGTACACAACTGCCCAACAACCTATGACAAAAAATATTTAAATCCAATACGAACCCCATGCAATAGATATATGACAAGTACATAAGTACCTAATCACAAGCCAAAAGGCTACTGAGTTGATGGTATCCTCGGGGACAGATTTAACGTCTGCCAGCAGTGACACCGACTCAGTGGTATGAATGTAAGTATCAATCTATTACCACCACCACATCCAGATCCTGATGATGTTAATAACAAAAGTAAAGTACATTTTGCAATAGAAACAAAGCCCGACCAAATAGTCCACCCAAAGACACACTGGCGTCATCAGGGGCTGTCGTTTTTAAGCTTTTCTTAAATGCCAACTTATATCAGATATTCTTTGAATGTCTACCAATAAAAATCCTAAATATGTTGCAAGGTATATTATCCGATAAATTATTGTGTGCTATATGAGTTATAACTAGAATAGTTTACTTTGGAATGTTGAGGCATATTTTAAAATATAGCACCAAGAATGCTGTAGCTTACCGGCAGGTCTTGAGAATTTCACAGAGTATTGATTTTCCAAAATATAAATTGTTACACTGATCTTCAACTCTATTGTCAAAACATGTTCGTAAATGTTGCCAAACACACATTTTCTTATGGACCATAACACGAAATCAAGTTACATGTTGAAAGATTTTTTCGTTTATGACATATTTTCGCAGACCGTCCAATCAAAGGCAACAAAACTTGTATACATCACAAAGGTACATAAGGGATAATCTTATGCACTCTGAGGAAAATTGTATTGATAGATTTTAAGAAAATGGCTGCCAAAGACAAAAATCATTGTTTCTTTCAACAAAGAGGTCGATTTGACCTTCCAAGGTCATTCAAGGTCAAATTCAAGGTCACCATTCAAACCGCAATTGATTTCCAGTTTGAAAGGCCAATACTCAGCCTCTATCTTAATGTGTTCTAGGAGTTCACCCCACAAAGCTTCCACTATTAATGTAAATTAGGTGATATTTTCTGATTCCAAGAAAAATTTTCAATGGCAAATTTTTTTTTTGCTGTAAATGGCTCAAAATGAATAATAACTTGATTTTTAACAAAAAATTGTTTTTCACCTACCCATCAAAAAATCGAAATGGCCGCCACATGGCCGCCCCATGCAGTTGTTCCTTTATTTCAAAAGGAACAAAACTTATACACATCACAAAGATATATAAAGAGAATCATATGCATGGTTTTGAGGAAAACTGTCTGAATAGATTTTGAGAAAAATGGCCATCAAACACAAAAATCATAATTTTTTCAACAAAAAAGGTCGTTTTGACCTTCCAAGGTAATTGAAGGTCAAATTCAAGGTCACCACTCAATCCGCAATATATGACTTCCCTTTTGAATGTACCAATACTTAGGCTATATCTTGAAGTGTTCTATGAGTTTACTCCGCACAGCTCCCATTATGAACGAAAAACTGGATGAAATTTTCCAAAATTCCAAAAATTCCAAAATTTTTCAATGGCCAATTTTTTTTTAATTGCGGGAAATGGCTCAAAATGAATAGTGGCTCGATTTGGGACAAAAAAATGTTTTTGTCAACCCGTCAAAAAAATTTAACGGCTGTCACACACAGGCCGGCGAAACTTATACATGTCATAGAGGTACATGAGGTAAATGTTTTGAAAGAAAAATCTCAAAACTGATTAGCCAGTTTTTGAAAAAAAAGGCTATCAAAGTCCAAAATTAGCCATTTTTCATAAAGAAAAATGGCCGCCAAATCGGCAAAAACGATTGAATCTTAAAAACGACAAAATGTCTCAGCGTATTAATCCAAGAAATGTTTGAGTAAATTCTCAAAGAGAATTTCGAGGCAAAAAAAGTTATTTGATGGCCGGACTACGGACAGACGAAAAACCACAACAGTAGCTTATCGGCACATATGGGCCGGTAAGCTAAAAAAATTAGTGTTTTGGTATTTCATATCTGAAGCCAGAAGCTATAAATAATATATTCTTTATTGTGTACATAATAGCTTACATTATTTACATCAAGATAAAATTGACAATAACCAGATAATATTACACAGCATCAAGCATATTATTGCAATGAAAACTTGTACAAAACAAACCAGAGACACTCACATGATAGCCGAATACATTATAAGCCCATCAGATATCACACACAACAGTCTGCTGTATTTTACATGCGAAAATTATAAACACTACTCAAACTATGCATGAACATAGTGATAACTTTCAAGTGACTTGCGGACAATAGCTTCATTTTTCTATCTGTGCCAAGGAGAGGAGAGTCAAATGGTCATAGCCCAACAAAACACTGTCGTCTAAAGTAAATATTAAATTTCGACTGTAACGTCTACAGAGAAACAAAACTAATGTCGTAATGTAGCACCATTCACTGAGGTACATTTCGTATGTATAAATGTATATATGTGTTTGGTTATTTTCGAAAGATAATTCCCCCGTACAAAGACGCATCACATGAAACGACACAAAATAACCATTCAGTATTATTTTCTTCTTTATTTTAATTCACCCGGTGGAAACCTTTCATAACCCTGTGGAGCAATCTACAACTATCCTACAAATATCAATTTACTGTGGCTGCAATTTCCCAACAACATGACACCTTAACGCTGTTCTAAATCTATCTAATGGATGCTAGAACCCTGCTAGATGCCTTCCCTAGGCCCCGGCAGCCGACTCCTGATATTCACCCAGATATACTGCCGAAATCTGTGACTGGCCAAGGAAATCAATCCTTTTGCGTCCTGTCATCAAAGGCAAACAGGAAAAAAAACAACGCCTGGAAGCCATTTTCTTTGCCCGGAAATATTACTTTTTTGATAGCACAATTTCTCTTCAAAGATGTCCACGCTGATGTTTGTTGGCCTGGAAGACTGGTGGGTTATAAGACTTCAAGACATTGGGTGGTGTGCCCTTTGCATGTTGGTAAGAAACGATGGCAGCGTTGAAAGAGACAGTTGTATTTTTCTCCTAGCTTTGTAATAAACGAAGAGAAGTCCGATTGCTCCCAATTCATAATTGACCCTTGTTGTCCTTGAGTAAAAACCGGCGATGGTAATGTGGAATATTGAAAATAACATTAAGATGCTAACTGCACTTGGCCAAGTCATGGTGTGATGGCATGAAAATGCTGCGGAATATATCGTGCAAAGAGTCTGCTACCTAGTATTAACCGCATACCCTCCGATTGCTGCAGACAGCAACTCACAAATCACCGGGAAGGTTTTCCACTGTGAATAATGTAAATATCTCGGAGAATGGGACAAATGGAAACAGTACAAAGGAATAAGTAGGAGCGGCCTTAACATGATAAAAGCTGGCAGATCAAATGGTTATATAAAGCAGTTAGGGAAGCATTACTGCCTGTCTGCACTGGTTGAACATGAGCGCGGACACGAGATGAATTTGAAGCGTTAGCGTTCAACAAATCAACCACCAATTACGGTGCTAACAAGGCTCATGGAAATACCAATTCTATTTACAGTGTAGTGTGGTAGAGTTTCCACAGAGAAGCACACACTCAACACCTCAACAAACTGTAATTTAAAGCAGGGTTAAATGGCAGTAAGACGACTCCTCGCACATGACAAAAATCAACTACTTTGAATCTTGCAGGTGCTAGACAGTCGTGACTGCAATACTAGTATTCACCACAGCCAGGAAATGTGTGTGAGATGTATATTATGTTTATAATATCTGAATTATTCATACCAAAAATGATATAAAAAATACGCTAGAATTGACTACAGTGATGGAAGGTTCAGGAGGGAAGATTCGGGAACATTACACGATGCTGTCCACAGATTTGTAGACGCCGTCCCTTGATCCCAAACACTCGAGGTCACACCGGTCCAAGGACGCCCTTGATCGCGAGCGTCTGTGGTTGCTGGTAGTAGTCCTGTGGTAACAGCTCATGTCATGCATGTCATTTCCTAGTCCGTTATCACAGATTGTGCTGCCGGTGCCATCGTTGATTCTGTGGTGTCTGGGCAGGGTCTGCGAGCCGTGGGCGGCTAGTTGGTTGTACGAGGCTGAGTGTGGGGTCCGGGATCTGTCGCGAGTCACCGGTGACGACGCCTTGCAGCGGGCGCTGGTTAGCCGCTGATCGCCGGGACTACTTCCCGGATTTGGGGATTCATACGCGGCGGACGGGTAGCGGGGAACCGACCCATTCACTCGAACACGCGGGGGGCTCTTCACAGACGACAAATTCTGCAGCTGCTTCTTCTTCAAGTGCAACTGCTGCACCAGGTTTTCTGTGCACACGAAAAAAAAACACAATCAGCAAATGAGTCATAATTACAAATAATATAAGTCTACAAGAAACAACATAAAGAAAAGAATGTATGACAAATACCGTCGGGAATTAGACATGCAATATTGCCACACTGATAAACGGTCTACCGCTGGTCCCAGTAGCATCAAATAATCACATTATTCTCCCCTGCCCCTTTGTAGACTTGTCTTCCTTAAACTTTTTATTGCATTCTAAGAAAACACGTTCTTACAACGCCGACCAACGTGAATAATTAATACAAAACTAATTAAGGCTGGCGATTCTCGGCGGAACAACTGTAAAACAGCGTGGATGTGCGGTGTTGACATGCGATGTTACTGACTAATTTGATCTTGATTGCCGCCGGGCCGGGCCGGGTCGCCCTCCTCGCTGCTGTGTCCGCGGCCGCTGTCGCTGTTGGAGGCGCTGTCCATGGAGAGACTCTCCAGGTCCCGGTCTCGGCCCGGCGCCGCCGGCGCCGCGGTCACCACCGGGGGCACCACCGTACACGGCGTCTTGGGGGCTGGCACCTGTTGCAAGCAGGAACCATAAAGACAATTATTGTGTGAATGTCAAGTGTAAATTGTCGTTATTTTTAGCAAGTCTTATTCCTAATTTACACACAATTCATGCAATGCATATAAGTTAAGCATGCAATCGTGACTTGGGAGATGATAAGCAGTAGGAAATGGAAGCGAACCTCAGGCTGGTCAGTGACTGAGTGCCAAGACGAATGTAAGTTATCAGGATGACATGAGCTTGTTGCCAATGTTACTGGACACCGGATATCCTGCTGGTGTGACCTTGACCTTGTTGGGATCACCGGGCTTCTAACCCCGTCCTGTCTGTCCAAATTTTCTTCACTATGGCAGACGGGACCGTCTTCACAAAGCTGAAATATGTGTATGATAAAAAAAAATACACTATAGCTGGCTGCTACCACATCCAGACAATGCCACTAGAGATTTCGCTTCATTGATACGATATTGCTATTTGCTGAATTTCCCAGAGGATCTTCCAAAATCGAGTTATGAAGGAAGAGCATGTACATTCGCGAGCTCTTCCTTTTGTAAATCGTTTTATTTGATATAGATATATGCTGAATATTACTAACCAGATTCGTGCTTAAGTTTGAATATGAATATTATTCAATAATGATCTTCAACAGGAGCCAATATTAGAACAAATGGTTTCTGAGTAACAGGGAAAAATATTGGGTCGTGTATAGAACCGATAAAGTGGATAACAGTCCTGAGCAATGTAAGATTGGAAATAATATGAGAACCTACCAACTGTGTATAACCAAAGATAAAAAAGTGTTTGTGCACATCATATGCACGATTATAAAACATTGAGGGCATGAGTTACATCAGACAAAAAAACATCAAAATTATAAATAGTACTCTTCGACGGCATTATGCATGGAATTGTATAAGTTGTAACCCGAAAACACACCACGGCAGATACATTTATCCGCTGAATAAATCACACGAAAAAAATACTGTCTGGTAGGAAAACAAAAGATGGGAAAGAAAACACAACGAAGCGTCTGGCTGGTTGTTGATGTAACAGTGGCCGTCCCATGTGCATTGACCAGAAAACCCGAGTAATTGATATGAATGTCCACAGAGTTGTCTACGACCCGTGTTGAAACAGTTGCCCAGATTCCACTCACGTGCCTACCATGGAAACAACCATAAAAGGGGAATGAAGTCAACACGGTGAAATCGGCTGGAGTCATTCTGTCAATTAGTGCAGGTTTAGACACTGGTCTGATAACACAGTACATCGTATTGCCCCAGTGCAGCACGGGCGCAACACAAATGGTCACATTATGAAGTACATTGAACCATTGAACTGCCCTTTCGATATCAGTAGCCGTGGGATATTGAATAGATTGATAGTGTACTAATTGTGTTGACGCTTTCCGCACCATTAGAACAACAAAAATGCGAGTCACTGTGATTGCAGTGGACGTTCAGACAATGTTGGATTACCTAATTCCCATGGACGTTCTGAAACGTTGACATTGCTGCACTCGGCATAATAAATACTTCGTCCCTTCAAATGACCCAGAACCAACGTTGAGGAATCCTCGATAGTCATTCAACTACGGGGATTATGTCATTGGGTTAGGCAAACATGCTCGAAGACAATGGCCTTGTGCTGGAATGCCAACGAAATCCAGGAATCGCAAAAACAAAAGAACTATGCCCCGTGGCAGGAGTACCTCCCGAGCAGCGTCAGCGAGCCCAGGAAGTAAGATTTCGATAAACTAGACTCCACCCGTGAGCGCATGTCAATACGAGTAGGCAAGATCAAATAGAAATCCACGGATGTGCAACATTCCCCCAATCATTCAAAACCATTGTTTCCCCCCTGTTCCATTCAGTCTGAGTGTCGCCCCGCCCGGGTCTTAAGCAACTGTCCACCACGGCCCAGCAGTTGTTCAGGGGTCATCGACGGGAGCGACGAGTACCACCCCAAATTAAACTTGGATGAGGTTCGCCTTTATCCCCGGACAGACTCGCGAGCTTGAGATCGAGTGAGTCGCTTCCAGACACCTCGAGGTGATCGTGTCGAGTAAATCCCAATAATTCGAGTGGCATGGTCCACCGCTAAGTGTCTCCATGTAATTATAGGGCTCAGCGACTCGATAGGGGTCAGTGCGATCGTGACGTTCACGGAGGCAAAACTGTTACAGCGACGGACACAAAGAACTGTCTAGTCTTTTTCTAGAGTTTTCTTATTCTAACGGGCAAGAATTGTTACCATTTCTCGCTAGGATCTACGACTGAATATGCGCAAACACGTACCGTAGACTTGGAATTCATACCAGTAAGGTGACGGTTGTGTGTTCCTGAATATTTGTCCGTCTGTGCAGATGGTATACTTTTATACATGTACTTGTATGTGTCTATATCGTTAGCAGAACTTCTCCTTTCTTTTATTGAAGAAACCATTAATTGTAGTACATGTCTTTTGTATGAAAATTTGCAATTATAGAGATGTCTAAATTAATGAAGCCATGAGTATTCATCAATCAAAACTTAGTCGATACAATTATATACAGTCATTACCACCAGTCAAGTGTCGTCAACACTATCACATTTTTGTCTAACACCAATGGCTTTCTACGGTGCAAATTACATATGCATTTCGAATAGGCGTAGGCAGCACAAAGGGCTACATTGTACGGGACATAGTTGTTGTCTAATAGGTTTATAATTAGATGGAAATACCAGACATATTACATGTCGTTTATAAATTTTTTATCTCGTAGACACCGTGATCTAATTTCTAGCAAATCAAGGTCGTAATTATTGTTGTCAATATTTAATATAGCACTGAGGTATCATCCCAGTCATCAAGGTACCTTTTTCTCAGACGTATTACTCGCTAAAAATTGAAGGAAAAAAATGCACTAAAAGCAATACCAATCTGGTTGGTATCTTATATACATTATACTTAAATGGGTTAAACCCGCTAGGAATCCTCGGGACGCTTTCAATCAGAACGTACGGACCCGGTCGAACGCAACGAGGTAATAAATCTTCATGTAATCACTTGCCATTGATCACTCGCCGTTTGTGCTGTAAAAACGATCGACCACGTGAGCACGATTAATCAATCAAACCTTTGTCTAGATGTTTGCTTAGACGGTTTTAAAAATTGGAACAAGAATCCTCTAGGCAAATAAATGATCCGTCAGTTTTGTTGCAGTTTTTAAACGTGCTAATTTATGTTTATTCTATGGGATGGGGTCCTATCGATTGTCAACATTTTAATGGAGGTATGGAGGTGCAGTTCGGGTCGATACCGTAGCTCCGGATTCTCCACAATATTTATACCAACACTTGAATATTAATAACATCTCGAGTGGACGTAAAGCATCACAGTTAGCGAGGTCATGGACGACGTCTTCAGTCCAGTATGGTCTTTTTCGCCCCCTCCTTTTCACCCAGAAAGTGGCGATGATTTAACATTGCCACTACAGCGTTGAATCCGAATATCTGCACTTAACACATAACATTAAGTGGTTGATCAACCCTGTAAGAGATGACCTTCCGAGCGGGTGCTTTTGTCCCACCGAGCAGTATCTATGATCCCGGGGCGTTAGGCGATGTTTCGTGACTAGGTCTATCGCTCTTAATGCACGGATAACTTGGCAACGTCTCGGTGAGTCTGGGGTCACACAGGTGCGTTGACCATTCCCCTCCCCCATTCAATTGTAAAGTTCACTCCCCCATGAAATCGTCTCGGACCGTCTCAGTATCCATGCACCCTAGCAACCTATATTGTATATCCCCCTCTCACCCCCGGAACACACATATTGGCAAGCGAGCAAGCACGACGGAAACATTTGATGCTAATTTGTTTCCGTAATTTTCCGATAATGAACAAGACTCGAAACAAATGAAAAAAAGCTCCCATGTGGGGCAACAAAACAGGACCCAAAATCATTATCAGGCGAAGACAATATTCCCGTCCGCTACATTAGACGCAAGGAAACTGGCGCGGTTAACTGTTCGCATTAACAACGGGTGCATTGAGACTTTGTCTTCCGAGAGATTTCCGCTATTGGGACTTGTGGGAAATGTCCCATATGTCGCCCGTATGTAAACTACCAATGTCCCAGGCGATTGCTGTCCCGGGCCCTGTGATATATGGGGCATCTACCTGAGCACTCGAGTGGGTTCCACTGGTGCTGTCTGTTGTTGCTTTTGAGGTTCCAACTGAACCTTGTTTCTCCATCAAGAAGGCCCAAAGTTCAACATTCCTATGCCAAAGTTGTTTAACTTTTCATTTTTGTTGTGCATAATGTGTATTGACAAACACTTGAGCCTTGTTTGTTTGTGGGCGACGCGATGCGTTGAAGAGGCGCTCCACCATTGTACGTGTAAGTTAGGCAACGATCGGTACTGGGTATTCAATGGTGACTGGGACTTGGGACAACACAAATTGCATGTAACTACTGAATATTGGTTCCGAGTGGGAAAGAGAAAGTGCAGAGTTTTTTCCCTGACGTAGACCGAAATGGATGTTGTATCCTAGATAGAGTACGTGGGATGGATGAGGACTATGAAAATAGCTATTGTGTGCCACGGTGGCTGGGCTGTCGAGGGAGTTGGAGCACGTCAACTCTTTCGGTGCCAACCACTCCACAGAACGCCTGCCAGCCGTTAACCCCGTGTTTTGTCCTTGCTAAACAACTTTCCATATTACGGACCGACGGGGGAGCTTACCAGAATAATCTGATCTCTGATCGGGCCTCGGGGCCCAAGTGGCGACCGATAAAATGTGATTTGAGCAAGCAGATTCCATCGTTCTGGCGAAAAGTCCTCTGAACTTTTGATAAATACGATTTCCCGATTTAAAGAGCCGCATGGCTTATAGCAAAGCTGACACTGTCACAAGTCGGTTGGGGGTAACGTTCGAAAGAAAACAGACTCCCACTTGGGCGTTTATCCTCACGAGGTCCGTGGAGCCACTCATACGTGGGCACGAATACCTCGGTCTGGGCCACGGATGCCGAGTGAAATACCCGGAATGTCTCTGGACCCAGCAAGTCGGGCTTTAATTAGCTCCATAATGGCGTCATTCACATTGATATAGAGAACAGCCTGTCAGACACTAGCGGCGTTCAATCTGTCTCCCGGTCTTTGGCTCAATAGGCAGCGCCACAGTAAAGAAAGAAGCGGCAAATTATTGCACTTTATTGTAAATTCCGGAGTATAGCCGGCTTTAATACTGGGTCGTGGTTTATTCCCGTCTTTAAATAACAACGCGAGATTTCATCTAATCTGATTACGCGGCTCTCGGTGTTGCGAGTAAAGCGTTTGGAGGACTTGGGTTTATAGGCGGCCGGCTACGAGAGCGTCTCAGTCTGTGTTTGGCGGGTGACGGTGTCACTGCATGGGCAGATGCCCCCATGAGCCGGAGAGCTCGTGACACTGAGCAGTGTCCATGGTGACACGAGGTGTTACGTGTCACGCGTCTGTCTCAATAACTGGTCGTCTGCGTCAAGCGATATTGCGTACATCAAGATGAAGAGCCTGGCTGGTAATGGAATCTTCATCAACACTGTCCCGCTGCTTAACGCTACAATCTCGCTCGGCATCTCATGGTCACATTCGATACCGGGGGAAATAACGCGGGGGTGTTTGATCCCCGGATCACGTTATTACGCGAATATTTACA
Organism: Terebella lapidaria; assembly: GCA_949152475.1. Classification (NCBI taxonomy): domain Eukaryota; kingdom Metazoa; phylum Annelida; class Polychaeta; order Terebellida; family Terebellidae; genus Terebella; species Terebella lapidaria. The sequence goes on from OX424556.1 coordinate 39,277,541, forward strand.
CGATTGAAACCTTAGCCGATCACATGTAAATGGAGAATCATATTTAATCACTTCAGGTTAAAATGTCAAGGCTTGTATTGCCGTGAAAGTAATATTGCGGTTAAGCAGGATTTAAGTCTCATCTACCCGTTTAATTGAGAAGTATATGAAACACTTGCTGACGTGGCGTATGCTGTGGATTGTTTAAATAAGAGGTGAAATATCACACGAACTTATTATTATCAGTCGACATTGGGTGACATTAGTAATTATAACCTTGAGTCGATTCGATTACTGAGCTGCTTTTTCACGATAACGTGGAAAGGCATATATGTACATAGTGTACGGTATTAGTTTTTCCTCTTTGTTCTTTAGCCATACTTTTCAGCTGTGTTTGCTGAACACAGTGATGAGTGGGTGTACAAATGCAAATTGTCGTGTCTAAGTGTTCGTGTTAAGAATGCAAGACATTCTACACTCTATCTGGGCACGCCCACTGGAGTTTTTCGTAGAAGGTCGATGTCATATTTACAATAATGTCGCACGTGCGAAAATTGGAAATTATTATTATTGTCACCAGCAGTGTCCTAAAGGCCTACATATATGAATATACAACAAATTTACCTGTACGATCAGTTATTTTATGGCGACTGTATAACATTTATTGCCGATTATTCCCTGTTCCCGTCTGATTGTCTTGACCGGTTACACCTGGTATGTACCTAACAAATTGTGTATCCCAATGTACATGTATCCACATTTATATGCCATCAGATGGAGAGCCGATTCAATGTTTGGCAGCGGCTTTTCAATAGACAAGTGTAGGGTTCATACGGCAATTTGTCCCGTGTTGAGCTCGTTTTATAACAGATGATCACCTTGCCGCAATGCCGGCCATCTATGGAGCGCCTATTGTGTCAGAGCTCCGGACGCGATGTGTGATGTTCCATTGTTCCCGGGCGAGGTCGGAACCCACAGAAAAACTAGCAATTTTTATGGGTTATGTTCCAGTATGCCCCATCATAAATCAGTCAACCCCAATAAAGGAGAAATTGTAATGGGACGTGTAATTCCCGCCAGTGTTTATGCTGCAATTGGCCGCTAAGTAACCGATAGAATGGCTCAAGTGCGCTTGAACTACACATTGTAAGCGGCCCATGGGTAATGGCAAATGTTGAAGTATACCCAGCTAATTGGGCAATAACTTGGCCGTGTTAGGGCCTAGGTATTATGAATGGGGACGCATAAATATCGTTCGTAAATATGATATCTAATGGATAACGGTCAATAAAGCACTTAATTTTACACAAACATTAGCAATTAACATACGACAGCGATTCGAGATGGATCCACTTACCGATGTAATCAGGAGATATCTTAATGGTTAATACACGGCAAATCAATTAGATGGCCATACTCTGTAACTGCCGGGATAATTACACAATGTTACAAATAGCGAATGAACAGGGTATCTATTGCTTGACACGAGCGCACAATTTAAGATGCCAGAAAATGTCGTTGAGGTCAGAGACTACACAAGAATAGAACACCGGTAAAAAAAACAGTACTAGCATTAAAATAACAGTATTAGACATTCAGATTCGTAATACGATGTACGTACGTAGAATATTGTATACTAGGCCACTTACTCGAGAACCTGACTGAAATTACACCCACGGATTTAATTCAATTTTAAAAGGACATGATTACACCCAACGAATACGCAACGAACTCACGGGAAAAACTCCACACGTTAAGATATTGATAAATGATATCATCTTCTGCGCATCATGATTAACACACAAAGCTACAATTTCCCACCAATTTGTTAATGTCAATGTCCTCGTAAGTACATATTTATGTAACCCACTTTGATCTTCTGCCTGGAATGATACACTTGACAAAATACGGAAAATTCCACAGTACAACCCATTACATTATGACAATGGTACGGTAATGACTGTGGCGTATGATTCCTTGTGTGTAAGGGACCTAGCAACCAGGAATTGTATTCACCCGTGATGATGGATACCGTCGTGTTATCAAGGTCGACAAAAGTAAAGATACGAATATAGTAATGTAGTTCTGGAGCGAAGTGAATTTGTATTATAACGCCCAGTACAGCTGGATCTACCGTTACCCCCCGATGTGCGTTTTTGGTAAAGTGCTGATATGACATTTGGAAGAAGTGAAACAGAGTGTGCAACGGGTACGAAATCTTCGAGAGCCATCAGACTGCTGCATGATTTATAATGGGAACATGACTTGTCAACGGCGATACCAACAAATCCACGTGCTATATATGGACGTCGGTGGCAACTCTTGCTGCAGGGAGAGACGTCCGTAGGCCTACGTGATGCACCGTCGTGTTCCCCGTCGTGCCAGAAGAACTGGATGCGAGTAATGTTACCACACGAGGGGAGCACGGAGCACTGCGTCAAGGATTAATTACCCAATACCACGTGAGAAGGGGGCGTGAGGGGCGGCCAGCTACGAGACGATGGGAGTCGCATGTCCAGATATAGACCCAACAAGCATGGAATCGCTATTTTTGTTGCAGATAATAACCATTATCCGGCTATGTCGAGTCGTTGTCGTATTTTTCAAGGACTACGAACTGAAAATGCATTAAGTTATCAATTAAAACTCAGGAAAAAGCTCTACGTGTAGTGTATAAAAACTAAATGGACCCAGATTGAAGTAAATTCAAACAGTGGTTACACATGAAAGGTTTCAAAATTTGATAATTACTCGAACTCGCTTTTTGTAGATTACATAATTATTAACTTCTACGGTCTTCGTTTGTCACGTGTCGCTGTTTTTGACAAATGGCCGGAAGTTTGTACATTTGCAGACCAGGCACGTGAGCAGACGGCACTATATCTTCCTTAGACAGCACCTGACGTCAGCCTATCTGCAATTGGAACAGAAAGACGACAGCCAATGGCACCTACAATTTGCCTCCCATGCCATGTCCGTGGTGAGCAGAGGTGGAAGAGAACAAATTTCCGGACTTGTTAGCCCGGAGGTACATGTAGGTAGGACCCCGGCTCGATGCCGGCGTTTAGCCCAGGTTTTGCAAAGCCACACGCGAGGTGTAATTAGGGAAAAGGTGGAAGTGATACTTGTCGTGCCCATAAACTAGACCCCTAATGCCATGTAGTCCCACAACGAATCCCGACAATGATGCCACGATGCCACGCACGTCCAAAGAAAACAAATCTCTAAGAAGAGAACACTGGAGGTTTGGAGTGGTGGGAAAGTGGCGGGCCCCAGACAGGTGAGATCAGGTGGAGTCAATAATATGTGGTCATCACCTAATGCCGGCGGTCACACGCGTTACACGAGGGCGTTTTTTACTGGAGATTACTTTTTCAGCTCACTGTTTTTGCTATGGTAAGATTGAGACAAGCAGTGATGTGCGTGATCCTTGTGACGACTACAGGTGTCTAATGGCGTGGTGAAGGATGCGAAGAGGGTGCGCGGAGAATACAATCTGATAATCACGACATTGACACTTCTCATACACGTCATTATCGTGTATCATGTACATGTACTCCGTTGTGAATTAATTGTGAGTAAAAAGAATCACGTACGTAAAACAAAAAGGTCTTATTCGTCTCACTGGGGCTATAATGAGACATCTAATTGGCTAGTTTAAATAAAGATGGAAAAAAGAAAGAAGAGCAGAAAGCGACAACTCACCTACCTCTTTTGTGAGTCTCTGGGTTTCGTTCTGGCGGTGGTGGCCCTTGAGCCCCATTGTAGCACCGTAGTGATTCTTGATGTTGTTTGTGTACAGACCGTCCGGCTTGCCTCTGTGGTCCAGCTCGTCAATGGAGACATAATTGTTAGAGACCGTTTTGTCTCGGATTGTTTGCTCTCGGTCCTCCGGGGGCATAGCACCAAGCATGTGTTGTTTTTCCTTCGGTTGTCCATCGGCCGTGTTCCGAACGTTTTTACTTCGCCGAATGATAATCACAATAGCCACAATGATAACAATTGCCACGAATATTGTTGCCAGAGCAAACGCTAGAACAATCGTCAGGTTTTCCTGCGACAGGAAGCCAGTGGCTTCCAGGGTGAATGGAAGTTTTTGGTTAATCCTAATCGCCAGATCCGCTGAATCTGTCAGCGGGGGGTCGCCCGAGTCTTGAACTGTGACTTTCAAATGGCAAGTAACGTCTCTGTTGATTTGTGAAAGGTCTGAATTGACCGATATAGCACCGGATATGGTGTCAATGCTGAAGGCATTTTCCTCATTACCCTCGGTAATAGCGTACGCTAGTCGTGCGTTGTCGCTTTCGTCCCTGTCGTGGGCTCGAAGTCTTGCCACCACGTGGTTCATGGGGGATTTGCCGGAAATCTCTACAGTGAAGTTATATGGCGTTGGGAATTCAAAGTATGGAGCGTTGTCGTTTTTATCGGCCACGGTGACCGTGATGGAAGCAGTGCTGCTATACGTGGGGTCACCCAGTGGTGTCACAACAGCCGTTATATAATGTACGTGTTGAGCCTCACGATCCAGAGATCTTCTAGTGACGATAACGCCATGTATGGGATCCATACGAAAGAGATCTGATGAAACACTGTTTGGGTCCAGATGGAACCTGAACTGATCGAACGGTTCAGAGTCTCGATCGATCGCCTCTACTTGACCCACTTTCGTATTTGGGCCTTGATTTTCAAACACCCCGAAGTTGTAGAGCTCCTTGGTAAACGTTGGCCTCTCATCATCGAGGTCAATTATAGCAATATGTAGGGGAACGCGTGCAGACCGGGCAGGGTATCCATTATCTTCTGCAATAATGTCAAAGTCAAGACTGTGAGTCTCTTCATAGTCTAGAATTACTAGGGCACTAATAACACCAGTGTCTGGGTCAATAGCTAAGATATCCTTGGCCCTATCGTCCAGTCGATACACAATGTGACCATTCGGTCCGGTGTCTCTGTCCGTGGCATTGACTTGGAGGATGACGTGGCCCACCTCGTTGTTCTCCTTCATCGTGATCCTGTAGCCATCTTCATTGAACTCCGGCGAGTGGTCATTATCATCGGTGATGATAACTTTCAGGTCCACGATAGAGATCTGTGGGTTGACACCTTTGTCTTTGCAAACGAGAGAGACAATATACTCGTCTCTCGCCTCCCTGTCAAAAACGGCTGCCGTGATGATTTTGAACTCGTCCAGGTACATCTTGTGCAGGATGAAGTGATTGCTGTCAATTGTACACGTGAACTTTCCGTTTTTATCACTGTCTTCGTCCATGACGGAGATATGTGCCACGAATGTGTGAATTTTCGAGTTTTCCTTGACCTGTGCGTTGCCACTGGAAGTCAATGTGTTGACAACTATTTTTGGAGCGTTATCGTTGACGTCCAGTACTCGAACTATGGCCGTAGCGTGGGAAGGTAAGGAATCGGGTCCTTTGTCGTGGGCAATGAGAGATAGAAGGTATTCAATGGACTGCTCGAAGTCAAGTGTACCTTTGACGAATATCTCGCCAGTATCCTCGTTGATACCGAAGATTTCCCCGTATTCCTGTTGGGTGTGCTTGGAAAACTGGTAGACAATCCGACCGTTGTTACCCGAGTCCGCATCTCTGGCCCTGACCCTCATTAGAGTTGTGCCCTTGGGCATATTCTCCATCACTGTCACTTCGTACGTGCTATTGTCAAAGTGAGGATCATTATCGTTAGCATCTATCACAGATATATCCACGACTATGGATCCAGTCTTAGGAGCGTTTCCACCGTCGTAAGCCATGATATACACCTGATCATGGTCCATAGTTTCTCTGTCAAGACGACTGCGTAGCACAAGTCGGAGATCGGTGGCCCCATCAGCCGTGTTCTTGACTTGTAGGTTAAACTTGCCATTTCTTGGCACGAGTTCGTACTCTTGTATGCCATGCAGTCCTGTGTCAGGATCGTAGGCGGCTGGGATGACGAAACTTGTCCCAGGAACAGCCGACTCAGATATATCCAGTGAGAGAGTTCGCTGGGGAAAAGTTGGTGCGTTGTCATTCCTGTCCACTATTTCCACGTCAACTTTTATCATTTGGAAGAACTCATGTGGCTGGATGGCCACGTTAAACTTGATTTCACACTCTGGTTGTCGTGGACAGAGCGTGTCTCTGTCAATTAGCTCGGCTGTTCGAATTATTCCGGTGTTTTCATTTATGGAGAAATACTCTTTGTCCAAGTCTGGCTTGGTGAGAAATTGGAATCTCAATTTCTTGAGAGTTTCCTCGTCGTATTCGGAATCAAGATGAGTCTCTGAGACGAGGTTGGCTATTATAGTTCCCACTGGAATGTTTTCCCAAATTTGGAAGGTGTGAGCAGAGCTGGACGGCTGGGGTCTCACACCGTGGAGAACCACTGCACCCACCAGCAGCCCAAGACACAAACACGATATCCCCATCGTCATCCAACTAGAGGGTCACTCGCAAAAATCTTGCACTTGTATGGCATTATCCCTAGAGCAATTACTATAGAGTGCTTACTTTGACGGCGACTTCCTGGTTACCATTCCTCATGTTCCACTTTTCAAAATAGAAAGTCTACTGAAAATGAATGTTGACAGACAATCAGTGGCCTGTGTGTATTGTCCATTGAGCACGGAGCTTGGGCCCCATACAAACGATCGTCGGATCAATTGTCCTCTTCAAAACGCGACAGTGGCAAGCTCCATCTCCCGCGAAGCAAAATATCGAATCCATCGGAAAAGTTGTCAGTGTTTATCTGAAAGTTTTCCTTTTGTGGAAACCGGCTTTTCCGTCGCGTGTGGCGAAATATTTCGGAAGTAATCCAATTTGTAGAAGGTCGTGTCTAGAGCACATTCTGTTTTGAAAGACACTGTGCTCGTCAGGTATTTTCACGTTAGGTATCTGGCGTTCATTATACATATAGTCGCTCGAGTTGGATGAATGTCGAAAATTCACAAGTGCTTCCCAAGAATTTTCCTGAATCCTGATGTGAATCATAAAAACGCGACATTCTTTTATGAAGTCGTGAGACGTCCAGTGAGCAAGTTCTCCCTTTGGTGACACAAGTGTCTCGTTAAAATGTCCAAGTTATTTCATGAATCGCCAGAAAAGCTTGTCCAGTGCGACATATCCTAGTGATGTTGCTCACGTGCTAGACGTGGGCAGTCTGTTAAGGAGTGCTGCACCCCTGATGCTCTCCCTCCAGTGCACGGTCGGAACTGACAGCGCTGACCAGCGTGTGGCAGTTATTGTCGTCCACTCGCCCATCACAAAGCGTGCTAAGTGAGCGAGGCCGAGGCCTTCCCACCGCCACTGGTCGCTCTAGCTGGCCCGAGTCTCGTCCGGCTGGCCACTCACTCGATCGCTCTACTCGTGTAACTACTACTGCCCCCTTATCCTCGGGGCCTAATACGGCAAATGCCGGATCGATGACAGTGGCGGGGAAAAGTTCAAGAAAAGTCTGGCGATGTGCGCAGGGGAAAGGGGTCTGAACACTCGCGAGCAGCCGTGCGGGTTACAAGCGAGCGACCCAGCTCGAGTGAATGAGTGAGGGGAGAGCTGTGGGACTCTCGCCGGGGAGGTCGGTGACGGATACACTCTTCGGTCCTCTGATCTCGGGGTCCCCGGGACTGACCCGAGTCGCTGATCGCTCGCAGGGCGAGATCAATGCGGCGGCTCTGTGACTCTTAACTGATGCACCTGCCGAGGGGCATCCATCATCTCCGTGCGGACACAGGGGTGCAGTGGCGAGGGCCGCGAGGTCAAGATGGCCACGAGTTTGTGTCGCTGTCACCCTCCAGCAGCCAACTTTGAAGTCCAGTCTGGAACGAGAAAGGCAAAAGGAAATAAATATCACCATCATTGCCCCCGAAGGCAGTTGTCTTCATAAATTTTACTGAAGAGTTCTCCAGGAAATGCACTATGGCATTTTAGGTAAAAGTGTGTTTGAATACGGTTCTTGTGCAAATACATCATAGATATATATTTAGAGATAAATTGTAATCAATATTTTTATTCATTTTAACATGGTGAGAAAGTAGCCTACACAAAGGACATCTTTATGGATAACTTTACAAAACATAATGACTCCAAACAGATTGCACAAGTAGCATTTGCTTTAATTCTAGTTGATTGGTGACTTTCAGCGTGATTTGTTATCCTCGATGATTGTTTGTGTGGTGGTTGCAGACAAGAGTGTTACTCAATCCGCACACAGGCAAAAGAGAGAAAAAAGTCCACTCAAACCACTTGACGTATTAGCATAAAAACCAATATTGCTTTCAATTTTTAACCTGGAAAAGTTCAGCGGGAACCGTCTTGCAATTAGACAACATTGTGTCCGTGAGATCTTCGCACCTGCTCTGGACTGCACTTTTTGTCGGAGCAAGACTTGCGACAATAAAGTCCGTCGGTAATAAGACCCATGAGTACCATGGACACTCGAATGCTGCAATCGTCTGGAGGATTTGAGAATGGACAGATCCTTGGACATACACGTAAGGTGTCCTTTGTGCCATTCGTGATATATTTCAATTCAAAAGCTCGGTGAGGAGTCGGTCCAAGCATTGCTGTGGTCCTCAAGTATAGACTGAGACAGTCACGAATAAGGTACCCGTCGTTCTCCCACAAGTGCGAACAGAAAATCGCGAGTTCCATCAATTCCAAATCCCAGAACACATTCGCATACATTGCAAGTCGTAGTTGTCTTGGTAAAGCAATTGACCTGTTTTAATACTTGCTAATTGCGAGAGATGGTCCTCTTGGCTGGTCACATGTGGCAATAGACCGAATAAGAATGAAAATATACTCATTTTCAAGTCCAGTAGGTCGTTGGTCGTGTCGGTAATAAGTGCCTCTGGGATGCAATTATTATGGTCTTGTGTCCAAAGGAAAATTTGCACGTGTACCCCCCCCCCCCCCCCCCCGCCCCTCCATATTTCTGTGGCTAGCAACAAGGTGATTATTCTATCTACTGTCATCGATACGTTGTTTCAAATCTTATTTGCGATGCACTTGATTGATAAATATGTCACATTTATCTATGCATCACCTGCGAAAACCGTGTCAAACAAGTTTCAAAACATGGTATGATCCGTAGACACGGTACGTGTATTTACGGCGTGAATATAGGGGGATAGGCAGCACAGTACATCGTCATGTTTCAGTTACTATATGACTGTGTAAACTATATGACATTGATGACATTATTGAATGAATTGTTGAATTCCTGGAAGATTGAATTATTTCATCTCTCATGATGTCAATTGTTTTGGAGGGTCTGCAAAGCCAGCCAGCGAATCTCCTCGTGGGTCGACAACGAACCTCAATAAAAGACATTGTTACATGTAATAATGATAAGATCTGAATTGCACGCCCGTACTTGCATATCAAAGCCACGGGGAATACTAAGGTCGGGCACGATATTGGGTTCCAGTCTTAGGTTTCTGAAGACACAAGCGAATATCAATGCATCTTTGTAGCCTACTCGTGACTGCTTAGAACCCAATTATCGAACAACAAAGAAACACGATAAAACATACACATGTTAAGACAAATATTTAGTTGGAAGCGTCCGGGGCGTTGAGAAACGGTTTATGGATTACCCATACTGTAAATAAGGTAAAAAGTACCGACCGCCACATGGACAAATCAACAAAAAGGAGATCCCCGGAATATTCATCAGCACCGCCTTTGTTACCGCATCACGGAAGCTCGAAGCTCTTTGAAAAGTTGTTCCCGCGTAGCTCATTTCGTCTTAAGGGGCACATAACACGCAATATTTCATTAACAGTAAACTGCAAGGCTGTGCATCAAAAGAAGAACGGAGAAATCGAAAACAATTCACAAGCCACAGAAATTCATGCCTTGTTAAGTTTCATAATAGTATATCGACCATATACCTATCGATTGTCTGGGGTTAAAAGACCATTGGGTATAATCAGTTATTACGTATACGTCCATATGGACTGTCTCGTGAACTAGGCACGTGTCGTGAAATTAGAAGCGATTGGATCCCAGCAGGTGTTAGTGCCAAACCCGACAAATTACAGCATTTCAGCTGGATATAATTGCATATCGTGTAACGAGTGAATCAGAGAGACACACATGCACCGCCTGTTCATCCCCAACGTCGCGCGCTTAGTATTACGAGAACAATATTAACGATTTGCGCTCAATGCTTTTTAGAAACCTAGACGACAGATGACTCCTTACATATACCTGCAGACAGTTAGACAACGCGATTGCAGTAGAATCGTTCGCTGATTTTTTTTTTTTCGTTCCCTTCTCCACTCCTTAGCCATGAATCTACCCGAGCCATTATTGGTCATCAATAGATACCCTGTTATTTGAACGTAACGACCCAGGGGTGACAATAACGAAGCGGCGGCGAGCAATTCCATTCCCTGACAAACTGTCAGGGTACACGCGTTGGGACAGTCGAGCAGTCAACACCAACAATCTGCGCGTTCCATCAGAGAAGAGGAATGTCATAATTAATGTCGCCTTATTGTTGTACTATTTGTCAATTTCTGGAAATTGGCACGGACTGGAGTGCAATCGATCCGCGGATTTCGCTGCGGATAGCGAGGAAATGTTCAGCGGAGCGTCACTCTTTAAATACTCGGCAGGAAGAAGCCCGATGATTGCGTGGAGATCTTCTGGAGAGCTACTGGCTTGTTGTGGGCTGTGGGAGACGGGACTAGACTCCTTGGGCGAGAGTGGAACTATTCAGTGTTCTGTACATCAGCATCATGTACAGAAGCGGTGTGGGAAACGATTGTAATACATGTTTTGAAAACAGTGCAATAGTTTTACAGGTGAACGCGTCCACATACATGGTTGAATTGTCTATATGCGTCACACTGTGTTCCAATGCGTCCAAACATTGAAAGATACAGTGCACTCTGGGGTCAGCCACATCATGTTGATATGGAAATAGTAAATGTTCAATGCATATTTAGTAATAGGCTACACGAGTATTGTGGTGATCATTACTCAATGGCAGCTGTATCAAATGGACATTCCCACGTGTTCACATATGAAAAAAACACAATTAATAACATAGATATCGTTACAGGTTTCACGATACGGAAAGTGAAAAAGTGGACCAGATTTCATTGAAGAAATTGTGTCTTGTATTTCTAAACATAGCTAAAACGCTCATATTTGGGTCACTGTGAAAATCGTCTATCGGCAAATACAGAAAATGTCATTGGGATGGAGCTGGCAAAGACCTATCCCTGAGTAGCGTTCGTACAAACACATGTAAAAGGTCAGTGAGCTACAGTCTTGCCTATCTGAATGTCATGATACTTGAAAGGGAAAAAAAACTACCTCAATCCAATGAGAATCCATTGTTTTTTGGGCGCAATTGATGTAATGGACAATTTCCTTGTTTGAATTGGAAAGTAGAAATGCGTTTTTGTTTGAGAAAAACACGCAAATTACCGAGCATTAAAAAATCGACGATCTGTTTGATAACAGAGGGTTCTGTTCATGCTCGTTATTAATAATTACATAAATACGACAAAAAACGAACGAACATGAAAGCTCGTCGATGATTAAGTGTTCATCGGCGTCCAAAAGTTGTTCATAAAACTTGCTGTATAAAGGAACAAGATCTAAATTGTACTTCGTCGGTGTACTATCATTACGGATAATTACGTAAATATCTGATTAATATTCACTTTATTTATATCTATAATCAAACATCAGATCTCCGAAATAATGATGGGGAACTGCTCGAATGAAACAATAGTTGTCTCGATTTCTGTGATAAGTTGCATTCAGTATTATCTGAGGCAACGATTTTGAATTACATGTGTTAACCACATTCATTATCAATCAATCGTTATTAAATACACCATTCAAACAACATAATGTACGTACCAACTTACACTCGCTTTGCAGAACAATTTGTACAGATGTCTGATATCCATGTATGTAAGTATGAGCAATTTGTCATCACAAATAAGATATAGTACGCTATGTGAGTCGTTGCAACTTGAAAGCAAAGGCAACGAGCACTGACACAGCCAGGTTTGCAACTGAATCTGCCCAGTAAATGGACACTCCTACATTGGCTGTAGTATCCCGTTTCTGACTAATCGAGTTCCCAGGGTTGACCTCGCTGCCAGACGGACTGTGGCGTTCCCGCCGGCCGGCGTCACCGTGTGTGAAAGCGTGTACCCTTTGCGAGGGACCCTTGGACATATAAACTGACCGGGCCGGCCGAACAGTGCACGGGGGAAACCTTAGACGACAGAGTTAGGACACACTAGCTCTATCAAATTAACACCTACACGAGCTAAATTAATTGCGCGTCTCTGCCAGTGGATATTTGCTCGGTAATCTTACAACCACCGCGCCCGTTTGCTTCGGACGCCCGACGACGGATAGACGGAGAGGAATCTGATAGCCAACTGATGGACAGCGAGTCTTTGCGCAGTTTTGCCAATATGAAATCTGGAGGACCTACTTCCATTAATAACATGTAACAGTGGGACTGGCATTTCCCATGGCTGATGGTCGAGTGCTGTATCGCGCTAGTTTGATTTAATAAGTAGACTGTACAATATGAACACTATGCATGGGTATTGCAACAGGGAGAATGTGCTAATCAGACAGTATATCGGCGTAATTGCGTGAGCTTACATCGAATGAGAATGCAGATAAAAGGTATAATTCCAAGCAAGTCCGTACCATTAACATAGTCAAGAATTTATGATTAACGACCTAACTTAACTATGCCGCGTTCCAGGAATCATCTCTCGCCGAGTATGAAATCTGATATACCGTTGTTGCAAAACGTGTGCAAGATGTGTGCTTTGGTTATGTCTGGAACCGCTAGAGACATCGTGCTGTAAATATAGTAACGATGTGGACAGAAAACATTACTTTTTAATATTGAAATACTACACGAAAACTTCCAGCGAAACCTTCTCACATGTACAATCTCTACAATTTGTACTGAAATTACAAACACACATCAACTATGGCTCTGGATTAGACCTACATGTACAATTGAATATATATGTGTGACACTTGGTTTATATCATATTATATGCAAAGTCCATATATGGCAAAGTGTTACTCGGGCAAGAATCTTGTTCGCTGTTTCCTTCCATTTCGATGCAAGTGCAGATGCACCCACCAACTGGTGGCTGTGCTAACTATACCATCGCCATTCTTAGAATCACACATTTTGTTTGCATTCTCTTTATAACTTTAGCTCGCGCAATTATGTCGATATGCGGTGATAAATGCTATCAATCATGCTGCCAGTACGGAACGTGTCGGTAAACATGTGACATCTCCAGGGATTTCTTGTGTCTGACCGAAGACCGATACTCTCAAAGCCCTTTGACAACGTTGAATCCGGCGCTAGCGGAAATTTCGGAACGTCACTCGCAGTGGAACGTGTCTGACACAAATTACGTTATTTTTTCACTATATTATTCGCGTGAATAACGCTGATAATTGCTACCGCGAAAGCTGCTGGCTGGAACAATTTACCAACAACTACGTGCACTATGCGAGGCAACATACTCAAGTATGTCACATATCCAGTCCTTTCCCCGCCACCAAACCCATTTCTTGCTCTAAACTCGGAATGCATTTCCTGATTTGACTGAGTCGTAACAGTTAGTGACAGGAACACTTCACTTTGATGGATGTAGTTTGTATGGTTCATTCTCTTTCCATTCAGCCACTACAGATCTAATTGTCGGGAACCGTGTATAAATACTCGGACAAGTCGCTTTTGACAGCTTTACATGCGGCGCATCAAAACGCCTTTACCCGAAGGCAAAAACAATTAAGTGGCCCGCACCGAGTGACAATGTAACACGGCTAAGGTGGCGCTTTATGGCAACCCCAAACTGCGTGACACCGCACATTCAGGGATATGCATAATGGCTTTATTGACATCAATCTTTGATGTTGGTAAAGGTGCGTTTATGTGTAAGTACTAACTTGCTTATTTATTTATGATTTCCCCCGGTGTTGCAGATGGTAACAATACACGAATATATACAGGTACAATGCAGTTCTGGTGGGACTGCACTGGTATATCTCTGGCCGAATTGTGCGCCAAATGAAAATGGGATATTTTGTTCTCTTTTTATGGCCTATATAATGCAGTTGTTGTTAATGGGCAAAAGGGACATAATCTGCGAAATACAATGTGAAAGCTCTGGTTTTGGTAGCTTGCAGGGGATATAATTTTAAACCATACAGATGTCGTCGTTATGTAGGATTAACCCGAACGTGTTCGAGGTACCTGGCATTCCACTCGGCCTCTGTCAAACCCGTTAATTGGATTTTTCCCGCGGTGGCAACGGGCTGGAGATGAACAGATGGAGGCCGACTGCCAAAATTCCATTACGGACATTACATCGACACAGTTGTCATTAATTGACCATCACTGGGCCTCACATGACAGCGAGGTGGAATTTATACATGGACACATATTGTCAGGAACAAGTACCTGCATAGCGTACTGTCTAGCGAGGTTTTATTTGTTAATCAACAAATGACAAATTTTAATCAGGCACCAATCTTTAATGCAAAACTGTATATTGTATACTATGGTATCACATAACAGGTGTAATGGAAATACGCGTAGTCAATAACCGTCCAGGTCTGGAATTTGATAATCCAGTCAAACACTGCCACTGAATAGATACTGGATTCTATTGCTTTACATTAAAACGTTGTCTTTATTCAGGAAGGGTCACATGTACCCAAGTTAAACTACAGTTAAATTCCAGATTCACAAGGCAGTTTGATATTACGACACGAGCGAGTACGTTGAGAAAGTTCACACTGCATCCGAACCACCAGTGATTGACGTTATACTGATGGTGTCACACGACAGGCGTCATATTCAAACCGTTATTTCAATTAAGTCGTCACGAAGGGAATTGTGCTTAATGTACTATCGGATGACACAGAAACAGCAACTCGTCCACACTGCCAGATATCTGGCAATAAACACAAGGCCCGCCGGGGGTTCCTTTTACATATAAATCATTTAAAAGCTTCAAAACGAGTTGGCCCCTTGGCTAGGCAGGAGCTTTAAAACGTTGAGTAATCTGTAAACGGAACGACTTAAAACGAGCGATCGATGTCTAACCCCCGCGTAAGGCGGTGTCTCCCCAAGTACAGTGAACAAAATCCAGATCATCCCGTGTAATCTGCCCCGAGAGGACCACCATACATCCGGAGATGAGAGTCTTAGAGAGTGTATTCATCAACGGGGACAGCTGGCTGCCAGGCCCGTGACAGAAGCAAGGCCCGTGTGAGTGACTGACGGGGACCCGGAGAAACTTACCTGCAGTGTGTGTTTATCTCGGACGTCTCCTGAACATGACCCGTCGCTCGGTCAAACTGGCTGGTATTTAGACGTCGTGATCCGATCAAAGTCCGCTACGACAATATCCCGACTGACGATATTGGATAAAGGGGAAAAAATCCTTCCCTGTCTATGACAACAGTGTGTGGTTAGTGTGGTCGGCACTGACGGCCAGCGGCTGCATGGAGCTGCTCCAGTGGAGAATGTTTGATGAAGTGTGCCGATGGTTGGTCCGAGCTTGCAGCCATCAGCGACTGAATGGGGCGCTCAGGCCTGAATGGCCAAGTAAAACAACTCGGAATCAAGACTTGTGAGCCGCCTGAATAGACGGGCTGAATACTGGGGTCCCCATCGAGGACATTGATTGGTGGTGGCTGGGTCCCATTGTCCTGGCGGTCGGGGGGGGGGGGGGTGGGGGGGGGGTGCGGGGAGGCGTACGGTCCTGGAGTGGAGAGGGACCCTTCTTCGACCCCCTTCTCTATCCTGTTCCTGGCCAGACTTCAACCAACACAGCCACCAGACACTTTGTTCTGTATTTGTCTCCTTATCAGAGTTCCAACTTAACACCATTTATTTCGTATTTATTGCGGTTTGCAGTGATGACAATTCCCATACTCCACATAGAGCTCTAAAGGCGAGGTGCACTGCGACAATCGAACTCGCATTCATGAATGTCAAAGCGCGCCAACCTACACCCGTTGTACGGCCTTCCAACGACAGTGAATCAAATCGGTTCGAATTCAGTGTTTTTGGACCGGTGTTTGCTTGTTCTATCCTGAAAGAAACCAGTCAAGAGGTGTTGAGAGCTCTGCTCAAACAAAAGTTCCCTTCCCTCCTTCAACGTTGTCATTTCGACTCGCGCCACATGCTCATGTTTGAAGATGTAAAAAATCACGACGACATGTGGCGCTGGTCGACTGATAGACACTGGCGGAGCATCGCTTCTGGCGAGAGACTCTCGGTCAGACGGCCACAGGAGAAAGCGGGGTTAGAACACAGGACTCCCGGGTTTAATGTTGCTCTCCTAAATACTGATGCAAACGGACAGAAACAACCAATTTCAGTGGGCAAACATCGCGGGTGAGATGGGTTAATTCTGTCCTGGAACGTTTGCCACAAGAAACATGGAGCCCCCACTGTATGACGTTGAGATTTGGCTAGGATTTCAAGTTAACACACAACAAATGTCGCAAAAACACTGCCTTCTCTCAAGTGTCACCTGCCTCTGACCCTGAGACATGTCAACTCAAATCGAACACCCGAGCGCCTTTGACATTCAAGGCACCAGCTCGGCCGTGAGACTTCATAAAATGTCATTCATGTATGGTAATTCATTTCGTAACTCGATGTCAATTTAACTTTTACACTTAGGAGTCAACTTTAGTCACTCACAAACGTTCATCGTTTTTCACACTCTATGTGCATTAAATTACCGCCGGACATGCCCTCTGCCATCGCCGAGGGAGTTGGCGAGACAACGTCCCGGAGTTAAGGTTACACCTCGCACAGTGTGCATCTATTGTGTGAATAATTACACATCGGCCAGTTTTCACTAGCAATAGTGAACCTTCTCCATTGCTCCCGTTGGGTTATCACTCGCCGATAATGACTAAAGTGAAGGGTGCTCTTTTAATTAGCCCAAGGGACCGGACACGTTGTCCCTGCCCATGCATGTACAAACGTCCGAAACTGCGGAACAAGGCTAGAGTCACCTTACGCAATGTGGAAACTTGATGACCCGTCCTGTTAGATGCTATATGCGACAAATTCTCGAGACGTTACCCCGGAGGCCAGATGGTTATCACACTCGCCGTTTGACTGCCGACTGTCTCGATTGCTCGTTTCGAGCCATTGTCGTCGTCGGAAACCAGTGCCCGTGTTGTAAATTATAATGGGCCAGTGTGCGGGACCCATCTCTCAGGCAGTACGAAATTCTGCATTGTGTGTGGAGATATTTTATTAAAATCACGAGACGACAAGTGATGATAGGCCTACTATTTCCCATATACATTACATATAAATGTAGTTGTTTCCTGGCGCTGGCTCGAAATATAAAACACAGATTTATTCCCAGTGCCTGGGAAAATGAAATCACATGTGTCTGTCAAAATTGTGAAACTTTCCTGGCAATTACGCGATAATTTATCGCTCAGCGTTATTTATTATGCAATTAATACACTACCAAATCGCTTAATAAATCAGTTTTGTTAGGTGTCGTTTGGACGGTAAAACATCGGTTTTCGTGCATATATAAATGCCACATGAAACACGACCCTGTGCACACTGGAGTCGAAAACTTGGCAGGAAAACTTCAAAACACGAATAATATTAGCATTGTAAATCAGCAGCCTAGTTAGCGTCTTCTATCGTGTTTTTACACACAATAGCCGTGCGTGGCATCATAATTAAAGGTTTGTTTAAGAGCGACGCAGTGGCGAGAACACCGCCTGTCACCCGATGTCAAGCCAGCTCCGAGTATGATACATGGTGTTTTAGAAATAAAAACCTCCAGGTGTTCGTAAGAGGAAGGACCAAAGGGTAGGTGGGGATTTGGGGCCTTCAGTGCACGTGTTTACGTGTGTATTAGGGCTCGTCCACCCGTTCCCTCAAC
The DNA here is from genome assembly GCA_949152475.1 of Terebella lapidaria. Lineage (NCBI taxonomy): Eukaryota > Metazoa > Annelida > Polychaeta > Terebellida > Terebellidae > Terebella > Terebella lapidaria. The sequence continues at coordinate 39,295,476 of OX424556.1, forward strand.
TCCATCTCGAGAGGCTTTCGACTTTGTTCTCGACAACTTGACACCTGCGCAAAGTCGATTGGAAGTCCCCAATCAGCAAACTACAAATAATTTGAGAACTTCCGTAAACTAGAGAAAAAAATAATGAAAGCACAATACGTCAGCATCTTCGGTAGCATTTGATCCAAAGATATTCTCAACTTGACGACGGCACTTGAATTGAAGATGAATGCGCTTAGCACTTGATATATATCAATGGAGGTCGAGAAGTTTATGCTCAGAGTCTGTAGGTACTGCAAATTGTCCACATTGAATTATAGTAGTGGTGGGTAAGCCAAATGCGATTGTTAATTTGCAGAGCGATGCCTGACATATACCAAGGAAAAGTAGGAGGTCACAATCTTTACATCATTGCGACACAATTACTGTGACATTTCCCTTCAAGTTCACAAATCATTTTGATAAACAAATCTTCCAAAAGGTGAACTCCAGATTCATTTGCGAGACACGGCGATCATATGGCCTATTTGTACTAGGATTTCTCGTTCATCTGATTATAGAACGCGGTTGCATGCTGAGTTTTATCGATGATTGGTTTACTAGGCGAAAATGTCGGGTTTCTTTGCAAAAGGGAACTATTTAATCAAAGCTCCTGGCTGCAAAAAATGCCAATCGACACATAATGCGTTCAGCTGGGTATGCATGATGACTATTTCCGGTTGCGTCACTAGGGCTGCGCCTCACGACAGGGCACGCGACTCTCTGGATACGACAGGAAACGCAGCCAGCCACAGCAAAGGATAGGATCGATCAAACTCTAGTTTTTTAATAGAAGAAAATGTCCTCTCGCTTAATTTGGTCCGTTGTAAATAGGACTCGTTATGCCATTATTTGCACAGCTTTGATCAGGTATTGATGAATTCGCTCCACGGGGACGGGACGAAGCTCTGCTTTATTTGTCTTCGGTGGATTTCGCCCTCCCCCGATAAGGTTTCGGGTATTCGCGGCATGCTCTCCGACCCTTCCCGAGCGGCGGCTGCCGTGTTCGGCCCCACGTTCGTGCCCGTGACTCCGCGACACCCTTGATCAATCAATCATGATCGATACTCACCACGCGTGATCGTGCATGACAGCAGGAATCGATAACTTTCTGATCTTTACACTCCTGTCGGCGATGTCAGGGTGACAGAAATAATGGTCGGACCGGACGTCAGCTTACAATAACTACACACTGGCAATGCGACGCACAACAGATTTGTCGCTAGACCGTAATTAATGCTTTTCACAATCACGCAAGGGTTTTAATATGCCAACAGCCCCAGGGGAGGTAAAGGAAAAAAAAGTTCTCCACTGTTGGAACAATGACAGTAACTGTTGGAAAACGTTTGCGACCTGCGATAATTCACTTTGTCCAGCAATAATACGGAGACAACGTCTTGGCGCACGCTTGGAACCCTATCAACCTTTGGGCCATCTTTCCCTCCCTCTCGAAATTTGTAACTTAATTTCCGCTGAAGAAGGTGCACTGAGGGCCATGTAAATGAAGACAAATGTGTACTTTACCATTGCTGGTCTTTTCAGTACTTGCCCTTTGTTATACCGGTCTTAGCTCGAGGCTGCTTGTTCCAATCTAGTCCCAAAAATTTGGACCATTAGGGCATCTGTGTGACAAAGAAAAACTACACTCGGTTCAATTTCCCGTCACCGTGTGATTTGTATTTGCACGTTATCCACAGTCATCGTCGTATTCTATACGTGGCTAGTGAGTCTACGCTTAGATTTATCAACTCCCCTTATACCTAAGCAATTCCAACGCAAATCGGACAGCCTTTTTCACCATTTCCCTCATCCAATATTAGCTCGTTATTTTTGGAGTCAGAAGAGCTTCTAATATCGGGCACTGATGTCCGGTTATCGCTCGTTAGGCCCATGTATCTGTTCCGCACCCCGTACTTTGACAATGGGCGGAGGTTCTGAGGAACGGCCAGGGACCTGCCCGCTTGGTGACCGGGACAATCAGTTATACCTCTACGTCTACTCCCGCCGTCTTCCTACGCCTCCTTATCTTAGCTTCAAGACCCCGCACGGAGCCTGAATCAATAGCAAGTATGGAACACTGCACGAGACGAGCACGATGTAAATCACCCCCTAAAGTCACTCGTGATACTTTCGTCTTCCCTGTGGACATCTTAATATGGACTGAAGACAGAACTCACAAGATCGCGCAGCCATTGATCAGCCCAGTCAGGAACAAGGCAAATTAACCTTAAGCTGCAAAATCGATAGTAAATCCTAAAATCTCATCAGGACTTAGTGATCTCCGCGAATCAATGGTCAGTGCAAAAAAGAAGGGACTCGGGGTTGATGTTCGGTGACTACTGTTTGGGTCACGAGAGCCCTCGCCTCCCCTTGAATGATTGGACGGGTCACAGTCCATTATCTACATGGCTCCGTGTCGATCGGCATTCAGTGTGGTGTTTTTTTTTGGCAACCGCAGTTTCATGTGCAATTTCCAGTTCACAGTTGCAGTTTCAAGACGCTGTGATTTTGATACAAAAGTTTCACAGAAAACCATTCGGCGCGAGAATCATCTGAGTTACTGTTGGCTGAGCATTCAAAGACGCACGACGTGACTCGGGAGAATGTGATGAACATGTCATCCAGTGCCTAAATCACGATCATTAGGTGCCAAACGTGTATCACTGTGTGCAATATACCAACAATTTATTGTCCCAGACTGTGCCTATTGACAATGACCCGATGTTTACTGAGCTCTTTCATAAACAGTTTATTGGGAACTGGGCTGATAACTCCAGCGTCCGCAATGGAAAAGTCAACAACGACAGTGTGGCTTAGCCTTCTAAATGATTCATCTGTTCAAACATCGGCCCTGTACTTTGTGGTAGAAATAACCTAAATATGGAAACGAATTGATGCGCACAATCTATTTCCTATTGCATATTACAGTTCCCACGTCGAGATGTGTGTTAATATGACTCAAATCCTCGTCCCTGGTAACACAAACCGTTTGGGGTTTAAGCTTCTTGCCCCGTCACAATCATCGTTTAACGATGAATCAGAGTAAAAGACCAGGGATTTCGCGAATCAGTGTCTATTTTAAATATGGGGTTGTCAGATGAACGCAAGCCAGATTGCTCGAGGGAGAGAACGAACGAGGGACAGGGACGAAATCTCCGTCCTCAACTTGTAAATCAATACTAAATATGCTGAAAGTTGGTAGCGAACCGCAGTCATTGATTCAGAGTGAAAAGAAACAGATGTGAATTACCAGAAGGGTGCAGAACTGTCCTTCTCGGCATACACGTGCGCTGTAGCCAACAGCGGGTCTGGGTATAACCAAATATACCAGCAGGAATTGGATGGCGAAAACCAGTTACAAGTAGGCTACATATAATTATCTGTGGGAAAGCCACCGAACTGACAAGTGACTCCGTTATTCCGTAGTTTCAAACCTGGGAATGTAATAGTTGTGAGCGTAAAAGGTTCGAAAAATTTTCCAAGTTCGAAAAACAAATACTAACCACTGCATCACGATCATTTGTTGACAACTCATAATTGCGAATTAAGTGATAACAGGCCATCGAGTTATCGGCGTTAATGAGTGGTAAATCCCATATGTCTGAGCTTGTCAGCCCTGGAAATACCCGTCCAAACCCCGACCAACATTTGTCAATATTACCCAGCGGAAAGGTCGAAAGTTGCGCTTTGATCGTCATTGATCCTGGATATGCAGCCCGAGGAATAACAATCATCGCATTTATGACCAAAACTTCTTGGACGGAGGAGAGGACCGGTAATCTTGACTTGATCCCTCTGCCACAAATCCAATTTGATAATCGCTTTACTTTGCCGCCAAAAATGTGGGATCTGTCTCAGGCTGGCAAGTTCGAGGTAATGAATCGAGGCTGAAGCCTCGTGATGAGATTAGCCGTTGTCGGTGGGCAAGTGGCGTCTCAAAATGGTCGACGATGTGAACACGGCGAGAGAGCAAGCGGGCGACTCAGACGCCACGGCACTGGCTACAGTACAAGAAGTCCGCTGAGAAACACGCTCTGAGAAAAAGTGGACAGTTTTCGGTGAAACGATGTCGAGAGGATAAGAATTTATAGTGCAAGCAATCACTTTGGGACTATCTACGATCACAAGAGTAGTCTGCGGGAAAACGCGACCAACCTAACGAGAGGCCTAATGTAATTGGCAATTCTCCTTGTGTCGTTCAGGCAATAAACGGCATTTCTTTGCATAGATATCCAGAGCCCTCCTCCCGTCGTCAAATAGGAGAAATGACAATTTATATGTTCATTTACTGCGTATTCACTCAATCCAGCATTAGCACCGTGAAGAGAGAATTAAGAGATACCGACAGCATTCCCTTATTTCCTCCACTCTGTGATTGTTCATTTCATCAGCCAGAAATCAGCGCCGCTAAGCCCCAGAGAATTGTTTTGTTAACATCGTCTTAACGCGACCGACGACAGTTTCTTTAGACTGTGGCTGCCGTGCTCTGTCAGGAAATGATTATGCCAGATTAATGTTTTTCTTTGAAAATGTCAACGTTTACCTTATTTACTCTGATCAATGCCTCGCATACAAAGCGTCGTGAGCCCGAACGGGGCCCTTAATCTGCTGGCGTCTGGCAGACGGCAGGCAACTGCAGAGGTACACCTTGTCCAAACAGACATTTGACCAGAATGTTCCCTTAATTCTTGCCCATTCTTGACAGACAATTACAAGAGTGGTTCTTTTTCCGTTCGATTGTCGTGTCCCCCCGAACCACATGTTGTTCTCACGACAGATTCCCACCAAATCCAGGCGTCACAACAGCAGCAGACGACATTCCCAGTTGGTTTTCGTGCCCTAATTGTTCTTCAGTGGGTGTCTTGTAAATATCACCGGAGTCCTGAATAATTGGCTCTATGCCCCGGCCAAATAACGGCGACTTTGGTCAGTGATATATTACTTATACACGGACAAGGAAAATCCGCGTTGATTAGCTTGTTCTCGCAGTAATGCCGCCAGGAAGCGCTGCGCAGCGGAAGACAAAAGTCGCGCCAAGACACCGCGAACTGCCAGCAATCAATCTGCGCCCTGGGTTTAATCAAACTTTGAATAGCCATTGAGCTATCTATTTCCTCTCGAGCTCTGCTCCAGAAATTGAACAAAATCACGAGACAATGAATAATGACGGGGAGTTTTCAGACACTTGATCTGCCGATTACAGCCAAAGAAGCGTGGGTTTGCCCGCGAGAGAAGCACCCGACGCTTACTGACCAATCCGGCTAATGGCTTCCAGCCATAAATGATCTAGCACAAGTAAATCCCTACAATTATCACATAAAACATCCGGTACGACGCCTTCTACTGGGCACCAGAGAATTCCCGGATCACGCTGAAGGAAACACATTAATTATGAAGACAATTTGCGGTCTTAAAACTTCAATTTTCTCACTTTTTATTGCAATAAGTCGGTGGAAATCAAGAGTGATGCTTGGAAGGTTAAGTGGGTATTCATTTCCTCGGAGTAATACCGTGACAGCGAGGCTCGCGATGTCGCATGAAAATCCCATACGTTCTCGGCGGGGCTGTCATTTCGGCGTCGATCGGGAGTTCGGGGAGTCGTCGCCGCGTGTCTGGGCTTGCTCCTGGTGTCTGGGAGGTGAACAGACAGGGAGAGGCAACTTCCCCGCAGTGCTACATGCGCGACTGCGGTGTGACAAACCAGATAAGGCAGAAAAATACATCACGGAAAGCGCATTAGATTGCTTTTTATTTTTGTTGGGGGGAGGGGGACGGGCCACAATCGCGCTCCTTGGGTACTGTTTGTCAGTGGAGCAGAAGACACCCGCTGTTACTGTTTTCCTCTTCGGAAACACGCGCTATTCCGACCCTGCAATCATGCGTAAAGTTGATACACCAGCGCCCCGCAATTGCCAATAACCCGGCCTTTGACGATGTCCCGAGGGGGCCCCGCACTATTCCCGCCCCTCCTTCGTTTGTCGCTGATTTCCACGGGCGGTAATTATTTCCCGTAAATGGAAGGCGTACCCGGGGTTTTTCTCTCTCGACACAATGCTCTTCCAAGGTGAATTTAGGCCGATCCAAACACTAACGCCATTAAAATATATACCAGCTTATAATGCCAGCCTCGCCCGCTCGCCCGCTGAGTGCCCACAAGGCGGGGTGTCCGTAAGCGGTCTGACGACCCGTTGGTCATTTGCAATAAAGTCTCCCCTGGGACTACTTTAGGTTCGCGAATATTTTGTGATGTGATGTTATGAGGCGTAATGCATATTCTGTGGCGAGAAATTAGCATATTATTGTTTTCCGGAGGTCGGGTGTTGTACCCCAGTCAAGAGATTTGCACATGATACGCCCACTTTCGCTTTGGAAACATTTATATAGCAATCGGGGCTATTACTAAGCGATGTACGAGATAGTGGACCGTTCTATGAATATAGCGTCCTTGACACCTTTGTGAACGCGAGGACAATCTGTGCTCGTGTTTTCGTCCTATCCCTCCGGCTCCCATACACCCTCTGTCTCTGCTCAGATCTAGAAAGCGCCATAGTCGTCAGGCGAAAAATAATTAGGAACAAAATCACGAAGTCCACAATTTCATACATGACTGGCGTAAGGTTGTGCAATAATAACCTCTGCACAATCGCACGCAGCCTTCTCCTCTCGCCGACACGCACTGCATATTGAATCTATCACGTGATATTGTTTATCGGACTTGACGACCACGTGATCGATGGCACGGGACGAACTAGAATTTTGCATGATGTAGAAATAATTGAATTTTCTTAAGGCGTGTTCGCTGCCCAGCCGAACTGTGCAACGGCGATAAGAACTGGTGGAGAATCCATGCGGAGCTTGGGTAAGCTCTCGAGACCTGCCTCGAGGGGTCACACGCGGCGCGCACCCACGGCGAGGCGTCTCTGACCCCGCGATGCCTCGTTACGTGTATCGCCGGCCATGCAATTCATCAAAGTTTACAATCAGTGATCGTGTGTGCCTCGGTCACCGAGTCCGGCCCCTGCAACCTCTTCCTCATCCACGGGGGCAGTGCCCGCTAGCTGCTGGCATCGTAACTGGGAAAGCGACTGCGAGCGCCGTAATGTTCAGTGGTGGATACAACTAATTCGACCCGCTAGTCCACGCCGGTTTTAATCAAGTTGTCATGAAATTTTAATTCGATGACCACGTTTCGGGTCGTATATGACCTGACTCATGCCCAACGATAACGGCAGTCGAATTGTTCGCAGGGGCGCTTCCCAACAATTTAGGGCGCTCCGCATGAAAAACAACCATAACTCAACACTACCCGAGTCTCGCGAGGGGAAAAAAACTATGCCTATTAGATAAGCCCTCAAGTGAAACCCTATGGAAGTGCACATGGAATCCAAACCCGGCATTCGTCTGGTAAACCGTCTTAGCCGAAATGAAACCATGGAGACAGGTTACTAGGAGACAGTGCAAGTCTATGGCCATCACTTCCTCCCTTAGTAATTATATTGGCTGGCAATCTCCCTGTGCTGGGAGCTCTCCAGGGTCTTGTATCAAGTCCTGATGAGTAAGAAGATATGTAGTGGATGCGCGGACTAACCACGATGATGGTGACGAGGTATAAGGTCAAGATGACCACTGATTAGAGGAGATAGCTTCTCGTACTGGTCTGAGTGGCTTGTGCGTATTGGCAGGGCAATAGCATTACCTGTCAGTTGATGGGCTCGTCTCACTGGCCCCTGCAATAAAGTGATTCTCTCTACACGTACGCGTATTCAGCCATATGGGCGCCGAACATTCTACATGACATACTACTGGAGAGCTTGATAACAGTATCATTATGCCTATATATGGATTGCCCATTCGCCAATTATGCACGCTATAATTAAACACACTCCCACTGAAACTTCATGACTTAAACAAGAATACACTACCGTGAGAACCTTGATATATATCCTGACCTCACCCCTATCATTTGCTCAAATGTATTATAATTTATTCCTTTGAACTGCAATGAAAATACTTTTGATATACACCATATCACACGAGGACAGGATATACTCAATTCGTTATGGGGCGCAAAAATAAATGTTAAGAATGTTTGAAAAGTATGCTAATGGAAAGAAGGGATTCAAGCCGAATAATTATGCAACTTCAAACAACCCATCCTGCACAAGTGATGTTGTCAAATAACTCTCAGTCATAGACGTTCAAACCCAGAGTAAACTCATACCTAATTGCATACTATTACAACGAAACATGGATTCAAAGTCACTAGTTATGTCAATGAACTAGTTGCAACGACAGTTTCATGACCTACATGTGGCACCCTTCATGCTGGAAGTGTTCAACGATGAAAATACTTACAAAATGTCGCCTATTCCACCCAACTACATGTATACTATCGATCCAGGTATATTCGTGCAGCTGTTTGGTGTATTGTTAGTTCTGTGTCAATGACAACAAGTTACTTTGACAATTGATCCAGTAGGTTGTGTTGTTGAAACACAAGCAGTTATCCGCGTATCATACACACACGAACGACGTGTATTTACACGTCTATTTGATCAACCGTGAAACAAACTAACAAGAACACACTTAAGATACACTGTTAGTGACAGACAATGTCGAGGAAGTTTGGCCCTCGTCTCATTCAAAGTTATAGTATCTTACTATCTTACCTTGAGCTCTAATACTGTTCGAGTTTGTTCCATTAGGATTCAGTCCCCTACTAACTCGGGACATCTACAACTACATGCAATATGTTACTGATTCAGGTTGCTGAAAACTGGACGAGATTATTTATCTACTTCCATTGCTATTCCAGGAACAAGTGTATGTATGCAAAAACAACCCCATAGTCTTCGATAGAGCAACTGTTATCAATCGTGTTACTAATGCACCGAATGCGTGATGGATGGGGTCATATGATATTCCGCGGGTTCCCCTGAGCAATTGGTTGATGGTATTCCTGTTTGTACGCGTTATGTAACGCCAACATGTCGTCATATACAATTGCCCGCTATGAAGGTTTCGCACATTTTTTTTTGCGACATTTGCATAAAAACCATCGTGAAATATACACGAGAATGACACATACTGTTCTGTATGACAAATTGCCACAGTCGTTATAGTTTTGCATTTGCACGATGCTATAATTGATGCGCTTATAAATGGGCGATATGCTATTCGCGTGAAACCAAACCACCAATAGGTTTGATCAAACACCCTGTGTATACAACTGAATATTCACGAACGGCTGAAGTATTTGCATATGTGGTTATTATGCGTGGCGACACGGATAAATATCACATTTGATTTCCTTTTACCGGGAACGAAAAAAAAAAACTCGATCACCTCAACTGATCTGTGATCTATATTTCGCCATTGTTCAGTATTTGGGTCAATTATCAATAGGCTAGAATGATAAATGTGAGACATAGTGAGACAATACGAGACGATCATTGGATTGTGCTTCTGCTGCTCAGATGTGAGGTAAATCTTTGTATAAGCGTTTCGTCTTGGTACTTACATATGGGCAATGAGGCCTGTGATTCCCCTTAACTTATGGATACACCCGATGCGATGTACTGTAAAAGCTTTCCTGAAACTGCAGGCCTCTATATTGAGTATTTCCTCATCACTGTCGAAATACATTTTATATCTTAAGAATCAGTATGTCAGCCCATTGTCTGCCGTGAAAGACAATAGTAATAAAAATACAGTATATCGTGAGATGTGTATATCCATGTGTTTGGCAATCAATGTCATCATATATGCACATCCAAATCAGGCGATCGACTCTACGTTATGTAATGCCACCTGTCCAATTACACTGGTTGAGGTATTGACTATTCGTTGCGGAAGATTATGCGGCTGATGTTACGTCATGACATTGGGAAGCCCGTCCGGTGACAGGACGAATTTCCATCGAATATTAGGCGGGAATACTTACATGCATAGTGTTGAAGTAGGCTTTCACTAGTGTGCATATTCGGCTGTCAATTTCAACGTGCACGCCGTATGCGTTTAAAGCCGTTCACATGTCCGGATAAAGCTAAGCACGCACGCACACAAGAATGCATGCACGCGAGCAACATTGCAGTGGCAACGTCAACGCACGCAAAATGTGATCTCGTCGTTTAACTCAGAAAGTTCAACGTGCTTGTGATCGCTTAGTCTAATGGCAGATCCTGGGCTGATACTGTGGGCGCGAGGAATCCGTTCCACTGTGTAAATTGACCGAATGGCGGTCCCGTCAACGCTCCGTCCTCCGTAAGAAGGGTGGCTTTTTAAAAATCTGCTCGACTTAATAACCCTTGCGAATTCGCTACGTCGCACACAATTTTCAAGCAATTCCACTAAAATGCACAAATATTGAAAGTGCAGCGATTACGCTCGCAGTTTCCGTCTCTCGGTGAGATTCAGTGGTATCAGTAGGGTGATAAATATTTAAATACAAATGTATTCTCGAAGGCGACGACTAAACAGTATCTATTCCCTTCTGGTCAATAAAACAAGGCTATTCTCTTAGAAAAGTACATACTGCTTTCCTAACATGTTCGTTCTCCCCTAATCTGGCCGGCTGCTAAAATGACAGTCTTTTCCGTTTATAATCCTCCCATATTGATCCATGTCATTATATATTGTACTACTTTATTCTTGGTTTTTTGTTTACATACCTGAAACGTACGGACTGGTTGCCCCCACGTGTTACATCAGTGGCCTTCGACAAATAAAGGGGTTTTATTCTGATATGTCTAGCCGGGGGAGCTTTGCGTCCCGTACAAACCGCACTCTGTTTACACCAGTGAGAGTCTCCCGGTTCCGAGTGTACTGCTTCGAGCGTGACAGCTCGTACACAGTGACACAGTAAGAAAAACAACCAATGGGCCTGGCCGATGACTCTCACGTCTTGTGCATATTGTATGTAAAATGTTGAATAGATAGTATCATTTGTTCCACGTGATGGGGGCTATTATGTCGACCCAGGTGCCCGTTGAGAGTGCTCGCCGCCAAAGTGCCTGTTAATCGATCCATGTAGGATTCGGGGTGCCCATTGGGTACTGCAAGTGAACCTGATGGATTTGCAGGCGTCCGAGGTTATGTTTATCACCGGCCCTCTGGCACCCTGTTTAATGCATGTCCGCTGCCCCGCTCCAATCTGGAGTCGCCGGAGTCAATCTGGCTCGAGGAATATGCCCGTGAGACTGACAATGTGAGGATGAGTGGAGACCAGATAAAGGCAAAATGGTAGATCGACAATGCTTACTGCCAACTTTAGACGAGGATTTACTTCAATACGATGGGGGTGGACACCAGTGGATTATACAGTATTGTAGCAGCGACACACGGACAGCGAATCCCTTATTCTTACGAACAGCTACACAATAATAATGCAGCGTGCAACTGGGAATGTTAGAGGGATTAAACATGCACACTTTATTGTTCACCGGTGACAAAAGTCTATCGAGACGTCCAGGAAAAGCGCCAGCGTCGAGAGTTCCAATAATGTTCCGCCATCACTTAATATTTCAACGCCTAATTAGAGACCAACAATGAGCGTGATATCTGACTGTCGCATGCAATTATCCGCTGTCTAGTTGCCATTTGTCGCAGGTAATTATTTGCGTTTTCGCTCCTGTCAGCGCACACTATAGGCAATAACCACCGATGCCAAACTGTTTGTCGCCCTCGATTTTCCTGGCTGTCTGGGGGAACATTACAACACACTGAAAGTGCATTACATTCATACAACATGGTGTATTGCCGACATACGGATTGAACCTAATATGCCCTCAGCATTATCCCTGAACAAAATGTGGAGGAAAAAAAAGTGAAATCCAATATTCCTCAAGGGCAGTAAGTGGTCGTCCGTTATTTTGTAGCGTTAAACACCCGTGCAGAAATGGGTCATCGATTTTGTACTTCCATGAAGAGGTTTGATACTATCAGTTATCATATCACATGTGTGGCTTAGCAGTAACAGCCTCGGGGTTGTGCCGAAGCGGACCCTTTGTCTTAAACAGTGGCAAGTTATTGGGCTTCAGATGTTATACATAGTGAATGGCTCCATATGCCAGAAATACAATACACATTGTATAGGTCGCTTATTTATCATGTATATTTCACAGGAATGGCCCCCTAAAGTTTATAGATACGTGAATGTATGTATCAATCTATTACCGCCAATACAGCCAAATTTTGACGATTCCAATAACAAATGTAAAATACAACATTTTGCAATAGAAACGAAGCCCAACCAAACAGTTTATGCCGTGAGATATAATGATTTTTATCTCTGCACTGTACTGGACATTCGATGATCACCTTTTTATTATCATTTTTTGCGCAATATTGAACAAAAATAAAATGATAAAACGTGTCCAAACTTACTTTTAGATTTCTAGAATGATGGTATGTCAGGAATATTCTCTATCCTCACAGATTCCAACACCCCAAGTGTTCATCATAACGTTGGTATATGGTAACGATAGAGCAACTTCCAAACGTATTCCATGTATACAGCATAAACTCTTGTCAGTTGTGGTTATGTGGTATCGTTGTACAGAAATGAGATGTCATGGCCATTAATACCCAAATATATAGTGATATCTCATGGGGCAAAATCAGCTAACGAATTCAAAGGATGTGCTTAATGACACCAGAAGTGTGAAAATCGCATCCAGACGGATGTATTATATGGTGCGAGCGATGAAAGAATCCAACAAACTAGTCAGGGATAAAACAGAAAATGACCTCCAAAACTCGTCCACGTTGACGATCACGTGACGCCAAATCGCACCAAGTCATGCCACTTATCCAGCAGCGTGAGTCAATGTTGAAAACATGCACGCAAAACATGCATGAATGACAACAATGAGGCCGCTTACACCCACAACATGCATGATATATATTTAATGAAGGATTTTTGCATATCGTGGGTATTTTGAGTACTACCTGGCCAACTCACTGACCTTTAGGTATTTATTTATGACCCTGTCACACTTCTTGCTCTACGTGGGAGAATTTTTATGTTGTGTTTCCAGAATTCATTGGATACTTTTTCCGTATTTGAGGCTGTACGTGTGGTTTTGGCATCTTGGATACAATCATTGGTGTATGTATAATAACATATTGATGTATAATTACCTTGCTCACTCTACCTATATATGTCGTATTTATTGATCATGATATCACAATACCCATGTGACCAGAAATACATAACGAGAGATGTATTTCTGATATGACCCAAAGGTATTGATACCACAATTTCGGATTATAATACATAATATACAGACATATATATATATTTTAATCTCTCTCTCTCTCTCTCTCTCTCTCTCTTCTGTAGGCGGCATTATAAAATATCCACAATGCGAGTGTCGCATCATCTCCCAGGTGGATACGACATCCTCGGAGGCTGTTTACAGGCCTATTATACCACGGCAACTCCCTGACATCAGAGCCCTGCTGAAGAGCTGGCGGATTACCGAGCGAGGACGTCTTGTAGACTATGTATTGTTTGGCCAGCCTTGACTGAAGAGCCTCGAGTGAACTTCAGATGTCTCACCGGGGCACATCTGCCGAGCGTCTCTATGTGCGTTTGTCTGTTATTTGTATGAATATAAATATATTTTGGGCGTGTTGTGATCAGATGTGTAACCATTTTTAATGGTGTGTTATTGATAATATTATGATAAAAATGTGCTTCGAGAAATTGAGCTTTTAGCACTAGCTCAAACCTTCGGATTAGATCCTACCAGTAATAGAAACTCCACTTTCCTAATTTTTTTCTCGATACTTGGTTGGCGCCGATTAAAAAATTTTAAATGTTTAAAAGCCAGTATACAGTGTACCAAATAAACTGTCAAAACTAATTAACCCGCAAGTGTTGACGTCATGGTGTAATACACCATGCCTATCGTGTATTGACATTCAACTTGTTGGGTATAGTAGCAGAACAAAATGTATATCAAATATTAAAAATCATTTGGATGTAGTTCAGTAGTTCACAGGTTCACAAAAGAACGTTGATATCTCAAAAAAGCATTCCGTGTTTTGACATCGAATTATCACACCAGAACAAATTTCAGAAGCTATCTTCGACAAAGTTTCGTTAGGACCCGGCATATCAAAACCCTCATGCATTGGTGATAAATCATCAGTAATTGTATAGCATCTGGCATACGTGAATGGAACACATACATACACGTTTTCATACTGGATATTGTATCACCATGATATGTCCATAAATTCATTCACATTCTCTTCAGCAAACACATCACCAGAACTTACTTATTACCAGGTACCCGTATGGGATATCAATATCACAACAATTACATGACATGCCTTTACATTGCTGCGTTATTTCATGATGCCATCAAATCAGATTATCCGAATAAGAACGCTTCAACAGTACTAGAGATTAAAATGGTTTTCTTGAAGAGTTGTTTGTATTTGACAGCGCACACACAAACTGATACTTAATTAATTTGTTCTTGTCAATTAAATTAGTGACTATTAAGACGCTACATAAAAAGGTGCTACTATAATGTCATTCATTCCTAGACAAAGCCGGTATTAATAAATAGCAAGCAAGTACATTTCAGGGTACCTATTCATCGGGAACACATCTGATGGCAGAATGGGGCCGAATGAATGACCGTTTTGTTGTTCATAGCAATGGACATATGGCTAATAGTTCTGAGGTCATGGGGGACAAAATGGGTTTGATCGATGATGGTCTCTAATACCGACGGGTACATTTTCATTGACCATGATATCACAAAGGTTCCCAAGTGATATAAACACTGCTATTAAGTATAACTGTGTAAATCAGTACCATATCATATTCAGTTAGTGTAGTGAGGTTTCCTTGGGTGTCAGAATGTAATTGCTGAAAGTACCCTCTATATTCCCACCAGTTTAAGAATCGCTGTCTCCAATTTGATATCATATATAGCACAACTACACTTTTTACCTTCCAAGGTATTGATTGTTATTCCTCGGAACCCATTTGGGATAGGCTATTTCAATAGATTGTACATTATGCTCATGTCTGTGAAGTTGTTGAAGCATATTTGAGAGTACCTGTACTCGTGTTGATCCTGTTTTCAATGCTTGTGTCATGACTGTTCGTTCCATATGTGTTCCGAGAATAGTTCGCGATTATTTACCACAGTTTCTCACATATAGTCCAACATGTTGGCGTCCAAAACACGATCAATCTACAAGCGACATATTAGCAAGCAAATGTCAATTTGAATCATGTGATAATATATTTTCTCCGCAAATAAATTATATGCAAATTCATTCAGTGAATTTGTGAAATTGTTCCGAGAATAGTTCGCGATTATTTACCACAGTTTCTCACATATAGTCCAACATGTTGGCGTCCAAAACACGATCAATCTACAAGCGACATATTAGCAAGCAAATGTCAATTTGAATCATGTAATAATATATTTTCTCCGCAAATAAATTATATGCAAATTCATTCAGTGAATTTGTGAAATTGTCGATTTCATGATGTCCATTGTTCTAATGGTTCAGACGCTTGTAGTTCGATTTTTCAAATACTACTGTTTTGTGCTTTGTTGGTTGATTTTTTTTTGTTTTAGCCTCAGGAGTTTGATTTTGAACCTGGTTCCAGTTGCTGTTTCTTCTTACGAGTTGGTAGGTATTGCATCACCCAGTAACCAAGCACAAGGTATTCCGAGCATACAAAACTGAGTCCGGTTAATATCCAAACGCTAAGTAATATATAGACGTTTGTCATTCGTGGTTCCTGGGGGGGGGATAAATCGTGTATTTTGTTCAGGAAGTTTATGAAGTTTAACTTCCTACAACATGTATCTGACATAGAAACGTACTTGCCGGTTTACATCAACAGCATTTTTCACATGATGAGCTGGGTTTGTTCAATGATTTGTTCAACGATTTGTTCAATGAGCTAATAATGGACATTACGACTGCATCAAACACAATATCTCTACTTCCGATGCCTCATGCCATGATGGGTTTGTCACCAAGTTTTTGTTTCGTTACTTGTGAAATAAAATGCTTGTGGTATTTATATTGTCACTAGTTCGTCTCCATGAACGACGAGTTGAACAACATTCATGCCAAGTTATTGACTAGTTCGGTTGTTTCCAGTGTGACGAATATAGTTATTCGTTTAAATGCTTGAATGGATTATCTGCACCACCATTCACATCTCATGACAATTGCACAAAAACAAAGGCAAACATAGGCAGTTGTCCTTATTATACGCAGTTGCTTTATCAATTGTATCACCAACACCATTGTTCAGTCGATTCTATTAATCAGGTATTCTGCAACAATTGTTCATGATTTTGGAAATATTGTATCTTTGGGGTCACCCTTCATGCTGGAAGTGCAAAAAACTGAATGCTAACAAAATGTTGTTAATTCAACCCAGTTCAGGATACAATCGATCAAGGTATATTCGTGCAGCTGTTTGGTGCAATGCTAGCTTTGTGTCAATAACAAATTTACTTTGATGATTGATCCAGTTGCGTTGTTCAACATAAACATTTTCACAGACTACCGACTAGATTCAGGCATCCTATGAAACACACAAACCTTATGTATTTGCACGTAAATGGCAGTCTGTTTGAAGCAAGCTCACAAAAACACATATGATAAACAGATGAAGTTATGTAAACGTCATTTTCAAAGTTATTTATGAACAGTTGAAAACAGCGCCGCCGTCTGAGATTAACAACTATCATGATACTAAGTAAAGTTTTTACTACAGTCTGGATTCGGTTCCATATCGAATTAGGATATTTACTACTAGATGCATTAAGTTGATGATTCAGGTTGCATGGAACTGAACGAATCTATCCATTGCGATTTCATGTATAATTTTATGTATGCAGTGAAAACCCCATAGTCGTCGATGAAACACCATCGTTTAACTGCGTTACTAATGTCATCAAATGTGTGATTGAGCAGATCATCCACAGGGGCTGCTGAGCAATTATTTGATGGTATTTCTGTGTGTATGCGTTATTTAACATTGACATGTCGTCATATATGCAAGTGCCAACGATGCATGTTCATCGCATTAGCATACTGATCTGTATGATAAATTCCACAGTTGTCATAGTTTTATTTTTGCATAATGTTGTAATTGATGCGCCTGAAAAAATGTGTGAAGGTATTCGCGTGAAAACAAACCACCAATCATATTCATCAAGTAGCACCTGCATACAACTGAATATTCATGGATGGCTGGAATATTTGCCTATGTGATTATTATGCGTGGCGAGACGGATAAATATTACATTCGAGTTTCCTTTACCGGGGAAGAAAAAAATGAACACCCAACTGATCCTTGATCTACACTTCGGTATTGTGCAGTATTTGAATCAATTATCAATAGTCTAGCTCGATGCTTGTGAGACATAGACGAAACAATAAGTGACACTCAATGGATGGTGCTTCTCGTACTCTGATACGAGTTAATTTTTTGTATGAACGCGTTGTCTTGACACATGTACTTACATGTCAGCAATGAGTAATTCCCTTTATCTTGTAGGCAGACCCCATGTGATGTACCGTGAAAGCTTCACTGTCACTGTGGGCCCCTATATTATCATGTATTTTTTATCACTGTCGGAATGTTCTTGATATCTTCAGAGTTAGTAGACCTATAGTACGCCTACTGTGAAACTCAACAGTGATAAAATATACAGTATATCATGAGATTTGTATATCCATGTGTTTGACAATGAATTTCATTATGCATGTACATCCAAATCATGCATCGGCTCGACATTATATAACGTCACCTTTTCAACTACATCAGTTGAATTACTGACTGATCGTTACGGAAGATTATGCGGCTGGTGTTGTGTCATGACATTGGGAAGCCCCTCCGCTGGCAGGGCGAATTCCCATCGAATATTAGGCAGGAATACATGTACTTACATGAACAGTGTTGAAGTAGGCTTTCACTAGTGTATTCGGTATTCGGCTGTCAATTTCAACATGCAAGCCGCATGCGTATAATCCCGTTTGCGTATCCCGGTAAAGCTACTTCTGTGCACGCATGCTTGTGATCGCTTAGTCTAAGGGTAAATCTCGGGCTGACACTGTGGGCACGAGGAATCCATTCCACTTTGTAAACTGACTGGATGGCGGTCCCTTCAACGTTCCGTGCTCTGTAAGCAGCTTTTTAAAAATTCTGCTTGACTTAATACCTTGTGAATTCCCTACCTCCGACACAACTTCTGAGCAAATCCACTAAAATGCACAAATACAGGTATTGAAATTGTTGCGATTACACTCGTGCTTTCCGTCTTTTTATTCAGTAGTATCAGTGGGATGATACATATTTAAATATTCTCGACGGCCACGAAAGAATAGTTTCTATTCTCTTCTGGTCAACAAAACAAGGCTATCCTTACATACTGCTTCCCAACATGACCGTTTTTCCCAAATTTTGTCAGCTCATAAAATGACAGACTTTTCCATTTAGAATTCTCCCTCATTGATCCATGTCATTATACAGTATATTGTACTACTTTATTCTTGGTTTTCGTTTACATACATGAAACAGGCAGAATGGTTGTCCCAGCCTGTTACATCAGTGGCCCTCAAATGAAAGGGTTTTATTCTGACGTTTCTAGCCGGGGGTGCCTTGCCTCCCATACAAACTGCGCTCTGGTTAAACCAGTCTCCCTGTTACGCATGTACTGCTTCGGGCATGAGAGCTCATACACAGTGACACAGTAAAAAAACAACCAATGGGCCTGGCGGATGACTCTCACGTCTTGTGCATATTCTATGTAAATGTTGAATAGATAGTGTTAGTTGTTCCACATGATGGGGCTATTATGTCGACCCAGGTGCCCGTTGAGAGTACTCGCCGCCAAAGTGCCTGTTAATCGATCCATGTAGAATTCGGGGTGCCCATTGGGTACTGCAAGTGAACCTGATGGATTTGCAGGCGTCCGAGGTTATGTTTATCACCGGCCCTCTGACACCCTGTTTAATGCATGTCCGCTGCCCGCTCCAATCTGGAGTCGCCGAATTCAATCTGGCCCGAGGGATATGCCCGTGAGACTGGCAATGTGAGGATGAGTGGAGACCAGATAAAGGCAAAATGGTAGATCGACGATGCTTACTGCCAACTTTAGACGAGGATTTACCTCAATACGATGGGGGTGGACACCAGGGATGATACGGCATTGTAGCAGCGACACACGGACAGCGAATCCCTCATTCTTACGAACAGCTACACAATAATAATGCAGTGTGTAACTGGAAATGTTAGAGGGATTAAACATGCACACTTTATTGTTCAACGGTAACAAAAGTCTACCAAAACGTCCAGGAAAAGCGCCAGCGTCAAGAGTTCCAATAATGTTCCGCCATCACTTAATATGTCAACGCCTAATTAGAGACCAACAATGAGCGTGATATCTGACTGTCGCATGCAATTATCCGCCGTCTAGTTGCCATTTGTCGCAGGTAATTATTTGTGTAGTCGCTCCTGTCACCGCACACTATAGGCAATAACCACCGATGCCAAACTGTTTGTCGCCCTCGATTTTCCTGGCTGTCCGGGGGAACATTACAACACACTGAAAGTGCATTACATTCATACAACATGGTGTATTGCCGACATACGGATTGAACCTAATATGCCCTCAGCATTATCCCTGAACAAAATGTTGAGGGAAAAAAGTAAAATCCAATATTTCTCAAGGGCAGTAAGTGGTCGTCCGTTATTTTGTAGCGTTAAACACCCGTGCAGAAATGGGTCATCGATTTTGTACTTCCATGAAGAGGTTTGATACTATCAGTTATCATATCACATGTGTGGCTTAGCAGTAACAGCCACGGGGTTGTGCCGAAGCGGACCCGTTGTCTTAAACAGTGGCAAGTTATTGGGCTTCAGATGTTATACATAGTGAATGGCTCCATATGCCAGAAATACAATACACATTGTATAGGTCGCTTATTTATCATGTATATTTCACAGGAATGGACCCTAAAAGTTTATAGATACGTAAATGTATGTATCAATCTATTACCACCAATACAGCCAAATTTTGACGATTCCAATAACAAACGTAAAATACAACATTTTGCAATAGAAACAAAGCACAACCAAACAGTTTGTGCCGTGAGATATACTGATTTTTATCTCTGCACTGTACTGGACATTCGATGATCACTTTTTTATGATCATTTTTTTTGCGCAATATTGAACAAAAATAAAATGATAAAACGTGGTCAAACTTACTTTCAGATTTCTAGAATGATGGCATGTGAGGCATGTGTGGAATATTCTCTATCCTCCCAAATTCCAACACCCCAAGCGTTCATCATAACGTTGGCAGATGATTACGATAGAGCAACTTCCAAACGTATCCCATGTATACAGCATAACTCTATTGCTCTTGTCAGTTGTGGTTATGTAGAATCATTGTACAGAAATGAGATGTCGTGGCCATTAACACCCAAATATATAGTAATATCTCATGGGGCAAAATCAGCTGACGAATTCAAAGAATGTGCTTACTGACACCCGAAGTGTAACAATCGCATCCAGACGAATGTATTATATGGCACGAGCAACAAACAAATCAGGGATAAAACAAAAAATGACCTCCAAATCTCATTCACGTTGATCGATCACGTGACGCCAAATCGCACCAAGTCATGCCACTTATCCAGCAGCGTGAGTCAATGTTCAAAACCTGCACGCGAAACATGCATGCATGACAACAATGGGGCCGCCCGCATCCACAACACGAATTATATATATATTTAATGAAAGACCTTTGCCTATCACGGTTATTTTGAGTACTACCTGGTCAACTCACTGACCTTTTGGCATTTATTAATGACCCTGTCGCACTTCTTGCTCTACGTGGGAGTCTTTGTGTTGTGTTTCCGGAATTCATTGGATGTTTTTTCCGTACTTGAGGCTGTACGTGTGGTTTTGGCATCTTGGATACAATCATTGGTGTATGTATAATAACATATTGATGTATAATTACCTTGCTCACTCTACCTATATCTGTCGTATTTATTGATCATAGTATTACAATACCCATATGACCAGAAATACATAACGAGAGATGTATTTCTGATATGACCCAAGGGTATTGATATGAACAATTTCGGATTATCCATACACACATATATTTTTTCACATCTCTCTCTCTCTCTCTCTCTCTCTCTCTCTCTCTCTCTCTCCTGTAGGAGACATCTAAGACATCCACAATGCGAGTATCACATCGTCTCCCAGGTGGATAAGACATCCTCGGAGGCTGTTTGCAGGCCAATTACGCCGTGGCAGTTCGCGGACATCGAGCCCTCCTGAAGACCTGGCGGATCACCGAGCGAGGACGTCTTGTAGACTGTGTATTGTTGGCCAGTCTTGGCTGGAGGGTTTCAAGTGGACTTCAGATGTCTCACCGGGGCACATCTGCTAGCGTCTCTATTTGCGTTCGTCTGTTATTTGTAGGAATCTAAATATATTTTGGGCGTGTTGTGATCAGATGTGTAACCATTTTTAATGGTGTGCTTTTGATGATATTATGATAAAAAATGTGCTTCGAGAGATTGAGTTTTTAGCACTAGCTCAAACCTTTGGATTAGATACTACCAGTAATAGAAACTCCACTGTCTTAATTTTTTTCTCGATACTTGGCGCCGATTTAAAAATATAAATGTTTAAAAGCCAGTATACAGTGTACCAAATAAACTGTCAATACTAATTACCCCGCCTATCGTGTACCATGCCTATCGTGTATTGACATTCAACTTGTTGGGTATAGTAGCAGAACAAAATGTATATCAAATATTGAAAATCATTTGGATGTAGTTCAGTAGGCATGTTCTAGGTTCACAAAAGAATGTTGCTATCTCTAAAAAGCATTCCGTGTTTTGACATTGAATTTTCACACAAAGTTTCGTTAGGACTACAGCAAGTCTGTAGATTAAATAAACTGGGCATACCCGGCATATCAAAACCTTCATGCATTGGTGATCAATCAAAAGTAATTGTATAGCATCTGGCATACGGAATGGAACACATACACGGAATGGATCTGGAATGGAACACATACACGTTTTCATACTCAATATTGATATGTCCATAACATCATTCACCTTCTCGTCAGCAAACACATCACCAGAACTTACTTATTACCAGGTATTCGTATGGGATAGCAATATCACAACAATAACATGACATGCTTTTACAATGCTGCGTTATTTCATGATCAAATCAGATTACCCGAATGAGAACGCTTCAACAGTACTTAAGATTAAAATGGTTTTCTTGAAGAGTTGTTTGTATTTGACAGCGCACACACAAACTGATACTTAATTGATTTGTTCTTGTCAATTGAATTATTGACTAATAAGACGCTACACTCAAAAGGTGCTACTATAATGTCATTCGTTCCTAGACAAAGCCGGTGCTAATAAATAGCAAGCAAGTACATTTTAGTGTACCTACCGTTTTGTTCTTCATAGCAATGGACATATGGCTAATAGTTCTGAGGTCATGGGGGACAAAATGGGTTTGATCGATGGTGGTCTCTAATACCGACGGGTACATTTTCATTGACCATGATATCACAAAGGTTCCCAAGTGATATAAACACTGTTATTAAGTGTAACTGTGTGAATCAGTAACATATCATATTCAGTTAGTGTAGTGAGGTTTCCTTGGGTGTCAGAATGTGATTGCTGAAAGTACATGTACCCTCCATATTCCCACCAGTTTAAAATTCGCTCTCTCCAATTTGATATCATATATTTTATAATAGCACAGCTACTCTTTGTCCCTTCCATGGTATTGATTGTTATTCCTCGGAACCCATTTGAGATAGGCTATTTCAATAGATTGTACATTATGCTCTTGTCTGTGAATTTGTTGAAGCATATTTGAGAGTACCTGTACTCGTGTTGATCCTGTTATTCAATGCTTGTATCATGACTGTTTGTTCCATATGTGTTCCGAGATGAGTTGGCGACTATTGACCACAGTTTCTCACATATAGTCTAATATGTTGGCGTCCCAAAAAACGATCAATCTATAAGCGATATATTAGCAAACAAATGTCAATTTGAATCACATAATAATATAATTTCTCTGCAAATAAACGTTATGCAAATTCATTTAGTGCAATTGTAAAATTTCATGAAGACCATTGTTCTAAGGGCTTTGGAGCTTGTAGTACGATTTTTAAAATACTACTGTTTTGAGCTTTGTTCGTCAATTTATTTGTTTTAGCCTCAGGAGTTTAATTTTGAAGCTGGTTGCAGTTGCCAGTTATTCTTGGTCCTTGGTGGCGAGTTGGTAGGTATTGTATCACCCAATAACCAAACATGGAACCGATGCCAAAGCACAAGGTATGACGAACAAACAGAGTTCGGTTAATATGCTTTCGCTAAGTAATATATAGGCGTTTGTCATTCGTGGTTCGTGGTGGAAATAAATCGTGTATTTTGTTCAGGAAAAAAACGCTGAAAACGTTTATGAATTTTTACTTCCTACAGCATGTATCTGGCATAGAAATGTACTTGCCGGTTTACATCAACAGCATCTTTCACAAGATGAGCTGGGTGGTGAGGAGGACGATTTTCACTGAGCTAATAATGGAAATTACGAATGCATCAAACGCGTTGTGTCTACTTCCGACGTCCAATGCCATGATGGGTTTGTCACCAAGTTTGTGTTTCGTTACCTGGTTACTTTGTAAAATAAAAAGCTTGTGATATGAGCAACGAATATTCTAATCTTTTCACATCCACATTTTTATGAGTGTTATATTTTTCCAGTTCGTCTCCCATGAACGACGAGTTGAACATCATTCATGCAAAGTTCAATTATTTCCAATCTGACGAATTTATTTATTCGTTTAAATGCGCGAATGGATTATCTGCAGCACCATTCCCATCTGATGACAGTTGCACAAAAGCAAAGGCAAACATTGTCTTTATCATAGGCAGATGTCTTTATCAACTGCATCCCAAACACCATTGTTCAGTCGATTCTATTAATCAGGTATTCTGCAACAATTGTTCATGATTTTGGAAATATTGTATCTTTGGGGTCACCCTTCATGCTCGGAATGCAAAAAACTGAAATGCTAAAAAAATGTTGTAAATTCAACCCAGTTCAGGATACTGTCGATCAAGGTATATTCGTGCAGCTGTTTGGTGCAATGTTAGCTCTGTGTCAATAAAAAAGTTACTTTGATAATTGATCCAGTTGTGTTGTTCAACATAAACAGTTTCACAGACTACCGACTAGTGTTAGGTGTCTTATGAGATACACAAACCATATGTATTTGCACGTAAGTGACAGTCTCTTTGATCAAGCTCACAAGATCACAGAGGATGTTACAAATGAAGTTATGTAAACGTCATTTTCGACGTTATTTATGAACAGTTGAAAAAAGCTCCATCATCTGAGATTAACAACAATCCTGACACTAAGTAAAGTTTTTACCACAGTCTGGATTCGGTTCCGTATCGACTTAGGATATCTATTACTATATCTACTACTAGACGCATTAAGTTGATGATTCAGGTTGCATAAAACTGAACGAATCTATTCATTGCGATTCCATATATGAGTTAATGTATGCAGTAATAACCCCATAGTCGTCGATGAAACATCATCTTTCAACTGCGTTAGTAATGTCATCAAATGTGTGATTAAGGGGATCATCCGCAGGGGCCCCTGAGCAATTATTTGATGGTATTTCTGTGTGTATGCGTTTTTTAACATTGACATGTCGTCATATATGCAAGTGCCCACGATGCATGTTTTTGACATTAGCATACTGACCATAATGAAATGAGCACGAGAACAACGCAAACTGTTCTGTATGATAAATTCCACAGTCGTCATAGTTTTATTTTTGCATAATGTTGTAATTGATGCGCCTAAAAAAATGTGTGAAGGAATTGGCGTGAAAACAAACCACCAATCCTATTCATCAAGTAGCACCTGCATACAACTGAATATTCATGAATGGCTGGAATATTTGCCTATGTGATTATTATGCGTGGCGAGACGGATAAATATTACATTCGAGTTTCCTTTACCGGGAAAGAAAAAAAAATGATCACCCAATTGATCCCTGATCTACACTTCGGTATCTTGCAGTATTCGAGTCAATTATCAATAGGCTAGCTGGATACATGTGAAACATAGACGAAACAATAAGTGACACTCATTGGATGGTGCTTCTCGTACTCTGATACGAGTTAAATTTTTGTATGAACGCGTTGTCTTGATACATGTACTTACATGTCAGCAATGAGTAATTCCCTTTATCTTGTAGGCAGAGCCCATGTGATGTACCGTGAAAGCTTCACTGTCACTGGGCCCCTATATTATCATGTATTTTTTTATCACTGTCGGAATGTTCTTGATCTCTTCAGAGTTAGTAGACCTATAGTACGCCTACTGTGAAACTCAACAGTGATAAAATATACAGTATATCATGAGATTTGTATATCCATGTGTTTGACAATGAATTTCATTATGCATGTACATCCAAATCATGCATCGGCTCGACATTATATAACGTCACCTTTTCAACTACATCAGTTGAATTACTGACTGATCGTTACGGAAGATTATGCGGCTGGTGTTGTGTCATGACATTGGGAAGCCCCTCCGCTGGCAGGGCGAATTCCCATCGAATATTAGGCACGAATACATGTACTTACATGAACAGTGTTGAAGTAGGCTTTCACTAGTGTATTCGGTATTCGGCTGTCAATTTCAACATGCAAGCCGCATGCGTATAATCCCGTTTGCGTATCCCGGTAAAGCTACTTCTGTGCACGCATGCATCACATTGCAGTGGCAACGTCAACACACGCAAGAATGTGATTTCGTGGTTCAACTCAGAAAGTTCAACAGGCTTGTGATCGCTTAGTCTAAGGGTAAATCTCGGGCTGACACTGTGGGCACGAGGAATCCATTCCACTTTGTAAACTGACTGGATGGCGGTCCCTTCAACGTTCCGTGCTCTGTAAGCAGCTTTTTAAAAATTCTGCTTGACTTAATACCTTGTGAATTCCCTACCTCCGACACAACTTCTGAGCAAATCCACTAAAATGCACAAATACATGTATTGAAATTGTTGCGATTACACTCGTGGTTTCCGTCTCTCTATTCAGTAGTATCAGTGGGATGATACATATTTAAATATTCTCGACGGCCACGAAAGAATAGTTTCTATTCTCTTCTGGTCAACAAAACAAGGCTATCCTTACATACTGCTTCCCAACATGACCGTTTTTCCCAAATTTTGTCAGCTCATAAAATGACAGACTTTTCCATTTAGAATTCTCCCTCATTGATCCATGTCATTATACAGTATATTGTACTACTTTATTCTTGGTTTTCGTTTACATACATGAAACAGACAGAATGGTTGTCCCAGCCTGTTACATCAGTGGCCCTCAAATGAAAGGGTTTTATTCTGACGTGTCTAGCCGGGGGTGCCTTGCCTCCCATACAAACTGCGCTCTGGTTAAACCAGAGTCTCCCTGTTACGCATGTACTGCTTCGGGCATGAGAGCTCATACACAGTGACACAGTAAAAAAACAACCAATGGGCCTGGCGGATGACTCTCACGTCTTGTGCATATTCTATGTAAATGTTGAATAGATAGTGTTAGTTGTTCCACATGATGGGGCTATTATGTCGACCCAGGTGCCCGTTGAGAATACTCGCCGCCAAAGTGCCTGTTAATCGATCCATGTAGAATTCGGGGTGCCCATTGGGTACTGCAAGTGAACCTGATGGATTTGCAGGCGCCCGAGGTTATGTTTATCACCGTCCCTCTGATATCCTGTTTAATGCATGTCCGCTGCCAGCTCCAATCTGGAGTCGCCAGAGTCAATCTGGCTCGAGGGATATGCCCTTGAGACTGGCAATGCGAGGATGAGTGGAGACCAGATGAAGGGGAAATGGTATATTGACGACGATTACTGCAAACTGCAGACTAGGATTTACAACACTGTGACGGGGGTGGACACCAGTGGATGATAATACGGCATTGTAGCATCGACACACGGACAGCGAATCCCTCATTCTTACGGATTGTTATACAATAATAATGCAGCGTCCAACTGAGAATGTTAGAGGAATTAAACATGCACACTTTATTGTTCACCCGTGACAAAAGTCTATAGAAAAATCTATTTTTTACGCTACTAGGAAAAGCCTCAGCGTCAAGAATGCGACTAATGTTCCGCCATCACTTAATATTTCAGCGCCTAGTTAGACCCTCAACAATGAATGCGATATCTGACTGTCGCATGCAA
This sequence comes from Terebella lapidaria, assembly GCA_949152475.1. Lineage (NCBI taxonomy): Eukaryota > Metazoa > Annelida > Polychaeta > Terebellida > Terebellidae > Terebella > Terebella lapidaria. The sequence goes on from OX424556.1 coordinate 39,322,837, forward strand.
TTATCCGCTGTCTAGTTGCCATTTGTCGCAGGTAATTATTTGTGTACTCGCTCCTGTCACCGCACACTATAGGCAATAACCGCCGATGCCAAACTGTATGTCGCACTCGATTCTCCTGTCTGTCCGGGGGAACATTACAACACACTGAAGGTGTATTACATTCATACAACACTGTAAGGTACTGCCGAGATACGGATTGAACCTAATATGCCATCATCGTTATCCCTGAACAAAACGGGGAGTGAAAAAAGAGAAATCAATATTTATCAAGGGCAGTAAGTAGTTGTCCGTTATTTTGTAGCGTTAAACACTCGTGCAGAAATGAATCATCGATTTTTTATTTCCGTGAAACGGTTTGATCAGTTGTCTTATCGCATGTGTGGCTTAGCAGTAGTAGCCCTGGGGTTGTGTCCAGGCGGACCCGTTGTCTTAAACAGTGGCAAGTTAGTGCGCTTGAGCGTTCAGATATTATACATAGTGAATGGCTCCATATGCTAGAAACACAATACACATTGTATATCTTGCTTATTAATCATGTATATTTCAAAGGAATGGACCCTTAACATTTATTGATAATTGAAATATAGTGAAACAATTTTATCTCTGCACTATACTGTACATTAGATGATCACATTTTTATGATAATTTTTTTATGTAATAGTAAACAAAAATAAAATGATAAAACGTGCCCAAACTTACTTTCAAATTTCTAGAATGATGGAATGTGAGTAATATTCTCTATCCTCCCAGACACCCCAAGCTTTCATCATAACGTTGGCATATGGTTACAATAGAGCAAGTTCCCTAACGTATCCATATATACAGCATAAACTCTACTGCTCTTGTCAGTTTTGGTTATGTAGAATCACTGCCTTGAGATGCCATGGTAATTTACACCCAAATATATAATACCTCATGAGGCAAAATCGGCTAAAGAATTCAAAGGGTGTGCTTATTGACGCCCGAAGTGTAGAAATCGCATCCAGACGGATGTATTATATGGTGTGAGCGATAAAAGAAACCAACAAATAAGTCAGGGATAAAACAGAGAATGACCTCCAAATCTCGTTCACGTTGATCGATCACGTGATGCCAAATCGCACCAAGTCATGCCACTTATCCAACAGCCTGAGTCAATGTTCAAAATCTGCACGCGAAACATGCATGCATGACAACAATGGGGCCGCCCGCATCCACAACACGAATTATATATATTTAATGAAGGACTTTTGCCTATCACGGTTATTTTGAGTACTACCTGGTCAACTCACTGACCTTTTGGTATTTATTAATGACCCTGTCGCACTTCTTGCTCTACGTGGGATTCTTTGTGTTGTGTTTCCGGAATTCCTTGGATGCTCTTTCCAATGGAGGCTGTACATCATGTGATGAATAATTGGCATTTTGGATACAATCATTGTTGTATATATAATAACATATTGATGTATAAACACCTTGCTCACTCTACTTATATTTGTCATATTTGTTGATCATGATATGTACAATACGCCTATGACCCAAGAGTACTGATACCACAATTTCGGATTATCCATATACACATTTTTTCATCTCTCTCTCTCTCCTGTAGGAGACATCTAAGACGTCCACAATGTGAGTGTCACATCGTCTCCCAGGTGGATAAGACATCCTCAGAGGCTGTTTGCAGGCCAATTAGGTCGCGACAGATCACTGACAACGAACCCTGTTGAAGAGCTGGTTGATCATCGAGCGAGAACCTCTTGTAGACTGTGTATTGTTTGGTCAGCCTTGACTGTAGGGTTTCAAGTGGACCTAAAAATGTCTCATAGGGGCTCATCTTCTGAGCATATCTATGTATATATGTCTGTAATATGTATTTATATAAAAATCCATTGGGCGTGTTGCAATGTAGCATGACGGTCCCTTCAACGCTCTGTCCTCTGTAAGATGCGTAGCTTCTAAAAACAATTCTGCTAAACATGATAACTCTTGTGAAATCGCTATGTCGCACCCATTTTTTGAGCAATTCCACTAAAATGTACAAATTTTGAAAGTGCCGCAATTACGCTCGCAGTTTCTGTCTCCCTTGGTGATATTCAGTTATTGGTGATACTCCAATCTGGAGTGGTCGGAGTTAATCTGGCTTGACGGACATGCCCATGAGACTGGCAATGTGAGTATGAGTTGAGACCAGATAAAGGCGAAATGATGCATTGACGATGCTTACTGCCAACCTCAGACTAGGATTTACCTGGAGTAGACACCAGTGGATGATAATACGGCTTTGTAGCAGCGACACACGGACGGCGAATCCCCCATTCTTACAAATTGTTATGCAATAATAATGGATCGTGAAACTGAGAATGTCAGAGGGATTAAACATGTACACTTTATTGTTCACTGGTGACAAAAGTCTATCGAGACGTCTACTTTTACGATACCAGGAAAAGCATCTGCGTCAAGAATGCCACTAAATATTCCGCCATCACTTAATATTTCAGCGCCTAATTAGAGCTCAACAATAAGCGTGATAGCTGACTGTCGCATGCAATTATTCGCTGGTAATTATTTGTGTATTCGCTCCTGTCACCGCACACTATAGGCAATAACCGCCGATGCCAAACTGTTTGTCGCCCACGATTCTCCTGGTCGTCCAGGGGGAACATTACAATGCACCAAATGTGCATTACATTTATACAGCATGGCAAAGTACTGCCGAAATACCGAATGAACCTAATATGCCCTCAGCATTATCCCTGAACAAAATGTGGAAGGAAAAATGTGAAATCTAATATTTTTCAAGGGCAGTAAATGGTCGTCCGTTATTTTGTAGCGTTAAACACCCCTGCAGAAATGGGTCATCGAGTTTGCTATTCCGCGATAAGGTTTGATACTATCGGTTATCATATCATATGATTATTGTGTGGATTGGAAGTAAGAGATCCGGGTGGTACATTTGCTCTACGCAGACTCATTTTCTCAAACAGTGGCCAGTTAGTGTGCTGGAGCAGTCAGATATACAAAGTGAATGGCTCCAAATGCCAGTAGCACAGTGCACATAATTATAATTATACCGCTTATTTATCATGTATATTTTACAGAAACATACCATCACCAAGTTTATAGAGACGTGAGATATAGTGAAAGATTTTTATATCACTGCACTGAATGAGACATGAACTGGATCACCTTGATCATTTTTTTTGCGCAATAATAACAAAAACATTTAAAAAACAAAACATGACTACACTTACTTTCAGACCTCAAGAGTGATGACATGATATTCTCTATCCTCCTAGATTCCAACACCCCAAGTGTCCATCATAACGTTGGTATATGGTTACAATAGAGCAACTTTTCAATGTATCCTATACAGTTTGAAGTCTACTGCTCTTGTCAGTTGTGGCTGTGTGGAATCTTTGTGCAGAAATGAGATGCCATGGCCATTATTATCCAAATATATAATACCTCCTACAGTAAATCGGCAAACGAATTGAAAGGATGTGCTTAATGACGCCCGAAGTGCAGATACGGATGTATTATATGGTGCAAGCAACAAAAATCCAACAAACAAGTCAGGGCTTAAACAAAAAAATGAACTCCAAATCTCGTCCACGTTGATCGATCATGGGACACGAAATCGCACCAAGTCCTGCCACTTATCCAACAGCGCGAGTCAATATTCAAAACCTGCCTGCGAAACATGCATGCATGACAACAATGGGGCCGCTTAAACCCACAACATGCATCATATATATATTTAATGAAGGACTTTTGCATATATTGGATATTTTGAGGACTACCTGGCCAACTTGCTGACCTTTGGGTATTAATTAATGATCCCGTCGCACCTCTTGATTCCACATGCCTGCGTGGGAGTGTTTATGCTCTTTGATTTCGGTGTTGGAAGTGGTGCGTGTGATAAATAATTGACAGTTTCACACCATACAATAAAGTCGAGATATTAATAGTGACATACTTAAATATAACAGCCTACTCACTTAGCACTGCATACATACTGTTTTATTTATTGAAACCATTTACTGAAATGTAGGGCTATCACAATTCGTGGATTGCCCCCTTAGCAATACATATTTATTTCCCCTTTATTTATTTCTCCTTCCTGTTCTTTCTACTTGAGACATTTGGTACGTCCATGGTTCGAGTGCCACATCGTCACACAGGTGGACAGGACATGCTTTGGGGACTGTTTGCAGGCCAATTAGGTCGTGGCAGACCACTGACATTGAGTCCAACTGAAGTGCTATCTTGCAGACATCTTGCAAACTATGTATTATTTGTCCCGACTTGGCTGGAGGTTCTTTAGCGAGTTCTAAATGTAATATATTTATATGAATATACACTGGGCGTGATGTGATTCGGTATGTGGCAGTTTTGATCGATATGATATCGTTATTATTTTTTATCAAATAAGATGGGCTGTGAGGGATTAGGCGTTTGGCATTGGCTTTTTGGATTAGGAAGCACTAGTGATAAACATTCCACTTTTCAATGTTTTGGCAAAAAATTATCACTTTCAGTATTTGGATTTTTACAGCTAATTTTAAAAATTAATGTGTTTAAAGTGTCAACATTTTTGTGTAATTTGATCATGTGCGGGTATATATTATGGCACATTTCTGACGCACGCAGACACTTGTTTTCAAAACGGATCAATAGCTTGATGAGAAAGGTCAGGATGCGATGTACCAAACAAACTGTCACAAATAATTGTCCATGTAATTGTTGACGTCACTGCGTCTGTTTCAGGCTTTCAAATTCACCCCCTGGCCAAGTACTCGCGAAAACCCTTATGATCCATTTCAAGTCGACGATCTGTGCCCTTCATCATGTAAAGGAGGATCCACCATCAGCTAACACCAGTCACCCAGTCATCTCGAAGGAACTCACTGAACATCTTCGCCACATCTGCCCTCAATTGAAGATACACCGACATGGTGAAACACCAGATCAAATTGGACAACGAAACCCTGGTCAAGGTGCGAACAAGAATAGTGCCACCTTCAATGTACCAAGAAGTCAGGCAGCACATCAAGGGTATGTTGGAAGCTGGACACATCCGTCCATCAAACAAAACAGTCCTTGGTCTTTTCCAGTAGTGCTTGTTCGGAAGAAAGACGGTACGTTACGCTTCTGTGTTGACTATCGTGAACTGAACCCGACGCACTATCCGTGATGCCTACTCGCTGCCGAGAATCGAGGAGACTTTGGATGCGCTTCAGGGATCCTCCATGTTCTCGCGTTCGGATTTGTAAGCCGGATACTGGCAAGTTGAGGTTGTGGAAGATCACAAGGAGCGGACAGCGTTCAGTGTTGGCCCGCTGGGATTTTATGAATTCATTTCCATGCTGTTTGGTCTCACTGAATGTCCCCCACCTTCCAGCGTCTAATGGAAACCACCATGGGAGACATGCATCTAAACCAGTGCCTCATTTATCTCGATGACATCAACGTGTATTCATCCAACACAGAGGATCACATCGCTCCTCTGGAAGCCGTCTTCAAACGTCTTAGTGACACAGGCTTGAAACTCATATCGTCCAAGTGTGAGTTCTTCAAGTCTGAGGTCAAGTACCTTGGTCACTGGATTTCTGCTGAAGGGGTATCAACTGACCCAGAAAAGATTGCTGTTGGCCGAGACTGCCTAAGCCTATCTATCCGTGTACAACTTCTTTATCCATTACAAGACTGAGAAGACCAATGTGGATGCCGATGCCCTGTCTCGTCTTCCGGAAGTCTCCGAGGATGTCGTCCAAGCCGTCTGTAGTGTGCAGGAAGTACGGACCAACTACATATCTAGTCTCCCTGTGTCGGCTGATGTCATTGACCATATATTTGTGTCCGATGTCGTCGACCCTCTGGATGTTCAGCAGATTCAACTGAATGACACCGATGTGGAGGAAAGTACGGACCAACTACATATGTAGTCTCCCTGTGTCGGCTGATGTCGTTGACCATATATTTGTGTCCGATGTCGTCGACCCTCTGGATGTTCAGCAGATTCAACTGGATGACACCGATGTGGGCTGTGTTCTACAGTGGAAGCTGGATGGGAAACGACCTTTTGATGAGACCTTGGCCACCAAGTCCAAAGAAGTCAAGCTGTTGTGTCGACAGTGGGATTCTCTCCTCGTCATCGATGGGATCCTTTATTGCCAATCCGGAAGTGGACTTCCAAGGTCGAAACAGATCGTCATTCCATCCAGTTATCATGTGATGACCAGCCTACACGAGGAACTCGGACATCCTGGAAGGGACAAGACCATCACTCTGATCAAGCAGCGCTTCTACTGGCCTGGACTAACATCTGATGTTGACAACAAAGTCTCCAGATGTCGGCGTTGTCTCTGCCGGAAGTCCCATGGTCAGAAAGCCAGACTAGTACCACTTTTGACAACTCATACATTGGAATTGGTCTATATCGACTACCTTCTCGTCAAAACGTCACTTGGCTTTGAACATCTTCTCGTCATCATCGACCATTTCACCAAATTCACCCGGGTAGTGCCAACAAGAATCGAGTCGGCAAAAACCACCGCAAAGGCACTCCTGGAGAATTTCATCAACCATTTCGATCAGGGTCGGAATTTCGAGTCGTCAATCATCAAGGAGTTCCGTTCTTTAACTGGGATTGCAAAATCCAGAACCACTCCTTATCATCCCTTGTGTAACGGAGTCTGTGAGAAGATGAACCAGACTATATTGAAGATGCTTCGGACTCTGCAGAATGAGAAGACAAGGTGGAAGGATTACTTGAGTACGTTGGTCCAGGCTTACAACTGTATTCCGCATGAGACCGCAGGATTTGCTCCACACGAACTCATGTTCGGCAGGGTTCCATCACTTCCGATCGTCCAGGAGTTTCAGCTCAAGGGAGAGGGTACAGTCGGTGACTGTACACAGTACATTCGGGACTTGCGGGAGCAGACCTCCTACTCCCACAATATGGCTGCGGAGAAGATGGCTCAGAGAGCCTCCAATCTGAAACCAAGGTTTCGTCCTGCTGCAGTCCTGGATGTCGACGATGAGGTTCTTGTACGGATGCTAGCGCTGACCGACAGGAACAAGCTGGCCGATGGAGGGGAGGATGATGTATATGTCATCTTGGAACAGCCCAACCGGGACATCCCTGTCTATCGTCTAAAACCCAAGCGTGGCAAAGGTCGAGTCAGGACACTCCATAGGAATCTCCTTTTGCCGCTTGGTACCGTCAGCTGTGAACCTGAGCTTTAACGCAAGCCACTCATTGTCAAGGGGAAGAAGTCGAGACCTCCATCTCGTCCACCACCATCACCACCGAGATCAGTACCTCCAGCTCGACGACCATCGTCACCACCGAGGTCGATTCCCCCTACAAGGACCCCTTCTCTACCACCTCCAAGTTCCGTGAGTGAGGACCAACTATGTGTTGAGTCCAGTGATTTTGACGATCAGACTGTGAAGACGTCATCTTCCTCTGACGGCAATGCTTCCGTTCAACGGTCCAAGCGCCGGAAGAAGCCACCTGACCACCTCCAGCCTGCTATGTTCTAGCAGGAAGTGTCGGTTTCATTCAACGACAAGTCTCGGTTCATTCTCCAACTGGTGGATCGAATGTTTAATTGAGACGTCGTTCTTGAATATGAAATTGAATTTGGATCACCGATTTGGAAATCGTCTAAGATCTTCGACTGCGAATATCAGACTTTGGATTTATCAGCCGGATTTATTTGTTTATTTATATTGTGATCCTTGCACGAGGCTCACATTTCTTTTCATTTTCATTTCAGATTCATTTCTTTCCATCTTCATTTCAGTTTGTCATCCTAAATGTAGTGGCGACATTTTTCATATGAGGGGAGCATGTGATAGGATCACCCACACGCACATTTTAAATGACACTTCCCCATTTGGCATGACGCTTCATGTCGGTGTTTCCCCCGCGCCGTTTGCACGAGCAAACGTGTAAACCTAAAACAACATTTAAACATCAATAGCGATTACAATTTAGCTAAACAGATTTAAACCAGAACTGTCATGGTTGCGTTATGATCATCCATTGTTTCAATTGTCATCAATCATCTGCACTGTGTGTATAATTGTGATTCTTTTATCCAGGTTGTGGGCTTGACACCTTTTATCGACCATCGGCCGTTTACCCCTCGGCATATTTTAACATCACCAGGGGTCATATTTCGTTTTTATTAGTCATCATTCCTATTTATTTGTTATGCATTAGTTATATGCATGTAGTTTGATCATTTGGTTCGTCATTTCAGCATTTGTATATATTCATATCAGGTCATAGACGTGGAATCAATACCCAGTATTAAGTATTACGAGCAAACAAAAGAGGTTCCGTTATCCAATCTCATAGTCCGGGGACAGAAAGTCATATCAGGCATACGAAGTGAGAGAAAACAAAAATGACAGGGCAACTCATGAACCCCCGTAAATGGCCATTAGGAGGTGAAATCAGGTGTTCAGGAAAGAGTGAACATTTCCTGCCCCACTAGTGGCACCCGTCATGAATTCCCCAAAATTAACATGAAAATAGATCTAGTTGCATGGCAGACATGGATTTGCTGTATTTATCAACCAGATCATGATGACGTCCATGGAATTTCTTAAACGCAGCTATAAGTCTTGGTAAAACATATCCTTGTCGTAGCAGTTTAGAGACTAGCTGGGCACTTCGATAGACAAAGTCCTCAGATTTGCAACTAGCTCTGGAATAGCGTATAAGTTGAGAAACAAACACCCCATATGCCGGTGACATAGGAATGTTGCTGCTTAGAAAAGGGAAATTGACTATGGAAAAATTGAAATCATCACGTTTGTCATATAATCTAGTTGACAGGTTAGAATCATTATCAATCTCCAACCTCAGGTCTAGATAGTTGGAAAAATTAGCGGATTCTGTAGTATCCTTAATTTCAAGTTCATTAGGATATATGACACCCAAATAATCACCAAACTCGGGATTATTTAGCGACAATACATAATCTATGTATCGGAAAGTGAAATTAAAATTACATGTTAGATTCTTAGAACCTCCTCTTTGTAAATGTTGGATAAAATCTGATTCATATGAGTATAAAAACAGGTCTGCCTTGGCAAACCTTGTATATATTGCCTTGTATATATTTATTATTATCGTTACAGGGTGAATTTAAGTAAGTAAGTATAACTTTATTGATCCTTGCAAGGAAATTAAATGCCCGAATGTTACATTAGTATAACTGTTACAACAGACAATACACCGACATTAAACATATATACATGTACAAAACATGATATACATGAAACTAAACATATATATATATATATATATATAAATATGTATATATACATGTACATAACATTGATCATGATATTGACCCTCGCCGGTAACTCGCGTTGAATGCTCGAATGGCTTGGGGAATGAAGGACCTGGGATGACGTGTTTTTGTGGAAAACTTGGGTAGTCTTAGTCTACCACTGCGCTGGATGATTTGATTCATCAACACTTTATTGAGTGGATGACTTCCATCCTCCCAAATGGCACCAAGTTTGGTTGTAATAAGGCTTTTATACACAGCTGATAATCCTTCTTGATCCTCGCAAATGAGCCTACTCGCTCGTCTTACTAATTGATCGACTCTGTTCTGGTCGGTTTTGGAAACATTTCCTCCCCATGCTACCAAACAGTATCTCCACACGCTTTGGATTACAGACTTATAGAATATACCAAGTACTGTATTGTCTACTTGGAAGGATTTCATTTTCCTCATGCAGTACATCCGTGTATTGTTTGATAATTTGATAGACAATAAACCCTCCCGATGTCTCGTAGAATACAACACAAGCCTGAAACACGTCCAAGTGATACACCATGCAATAGCCTCAACACAAATTCAGTAAAGTAGCAAGAGGAACCGTATAACATTTTTGAAACCCCTGGTATGAAAGTTGGTGGGCACGTTCAGTTCGCAAATGAAGCTAAATAAGGATTGGAAGCAAGCATGAAAATTTTAAAAAAACGTCACTTGTTCTTACTTTGGATTCTCACACCAATGTCATCATGAGATGAAACAAACCCAACTTTTACCATATAGTATGTATCATCGGAATTGCAGCAAATATGCAACTTTTGTGCATACCTGACACATCAAAACCTCCATGACTTTCTTTTGTATTGATAAATCATCTTTACAGTAATTGAAATATTATCTGAAAAACAGATACAAATGGCACACCACAAATGGCAGCACACACAAATGGAAGTTTTCGTACCGAAGATTTCAATATTGAAGATTGCATCGCGTACTGACGCGTATGTTTCCAGTGATCGTGATATCATAACTGTTTCCAAGTGATATGAACACTGCTGATAATTGCGATTATATGAGTGAGTAACACATCACACTCGTCGTTCATCTATGGTGTGAGAAATGTCATTTGGTGACATTACCAGGATAAAAGTTCCATGTCCTACTTTGATATCAAATACAGCATCACTACTCTTTGCACACGTTCCACCGTATTGATTGTTATTTTTCAGCACCCACTTAGGATATCCCATTTTAATAGATTGTGCATTATGGTCTTTTATATAAGTTTTTTGACGAAGCATACATAAGAGTACATGCACTTTTGTGGATCAAGTTTTGCCGTGTTTATGCTGTGACTGTTTTTTGTTCGGAGATTAGTTCGTGCATATTGACCACAGCTTCTCATAGACCTGACGATATTTCTTCCCAGACACGATCAATCTAAAACAGGTATTTATGCGAAATGAAATGTTGAATGAAATACCAAATTTGATTGAATATGGTCAATTTATTATTGACAAGAAAACGATATTGAATAGATGGAAATATAAGACAAGTAATGACATGGTACAAACAATACAATTGTGAACATATATACATGGTAAATATACTCTAGAATAATGGACAAACGAGAACAAAAATATCAAAACATATGTACACAGATATAATGAACGGTGGGAAAAACGGCCAAATATGTACACAGATATACTGAACGGTATAAACAGTACATAGATTTTGGAGGAGAATGGGGAAGGATGGAGGGAAAACTGTGATGATATCGTGGACAAATTACAGAAATTAGACAATGAATAATCCGAAGGTACACAATCGTGATGGCGTGAATTAAACTGATACAACAAAGGAAATGAAAACGAGGCTATGAAAACAAAGCGAGAGATAAGTGGAATTACACCGAATGGGATCGTGTCGGATTTTAAGATAAATTAGGATTCAACATTACTTTCGATAAATGTATTTTTGTTGTGCAAAAAATCTGATTTATGCGAAATGAAATGTTGAATGAAATACCAAATTTGATTGAATATGGTCAATTTATTATTGACAAGAAAACGATATTGAATAGATGGAAATATAAGACAAGTAATGACATGGTACAAACAATACAATTGTGAACATATATACATGGTAAATATACTCAAGAATAATGGACAAACGAGAACAAAAATATCAAAACATATGTACACAGATATAATGAACGGTGGGAAAAACGGCCACAATCAGACACCCCACCGACAACATTACCCTACAAACAGTATGCACACGGGAAACCCAACCCTGTTGGGGAATCCCAGTCAAACAGCTATTGTTGAGATGGGTATGTAGCGTGTGTACGCTTTTGACTATACTACAAACAGTATGCACACGAAAACGGGAAACCCAACCCTGTTGGGGAATCCCAATCAAACAGCTATTGTTGGGATGCGTATGTAGCGTTTGTATGCATTTGACTTCCATCTGCCCATGGCCTCGATTTGGGACTCGGAGGCTCCGCGTAAGGCAGCAGTCGTAGCTGCCCCAATTCTGAAGGAATGTCCTTTATATTTGTTGGGGTCCAGCCCCGCCCACGATAGAGACATTCGGAACTGAGCCATAAAATAACTACGGGAGACCGGCGAGCCATCCGGGAAAATGAACAAAGGGCCTGACATATTTCCACGCTTCCTGATGTAATTGAGAAGTGCCATGACTGGACACATATCTCCCCCCTGGACGTGGATTCTGAGAGTGATAGGGCGGGAGTTATGACTGTGTTTGAAGCTGGACATTGTCAGGTGAACAGCAACGTACTGATGTTTCTTTGACATGAATGTGATGTCCCTGAATTGAATGGTGTGGTTGTTACCAGGTGATGAAGTAAATTCACCGATCCTAAGGAAGGCTGCATATGCTAGCAAATACATTGACTTCAACAAGATGGAATGGAATTGCGACTTAGTCGTGTGCGGGAGTGACTGGACAAGTAAGTGAAGAGATTCCAACTGTAGAGGGAGGCGAACATCCAGTTTAGACTTCAGGTTACGAGCACCAACTAACATCTTTTTAATGATGTAGGCTTGGGTTGGATCGGGCTGGTTTGCTATTTTATGTAGGAAGGCAATGGCTGACATCTGAGACGTCACTGTTGAAGGAGCCAGACCGGACGATACTGCATGGGTGATATATTGCATCAACTGGACAGGGGATGTAGGAAACAGTCTAGACGGGGATGCTGCCTTCAAGTATGAGTAGACCGATCTGATTGCCCGGGAGTAGGCTGCCCGCGAGCTGTCGGTGAAGGCTGCAGCCATGATTTCTTCAGCTGTATATTGCTTGGCAGGACTCGTGCTGGGAGTACCTCCGGTTGGGTGTTGAGCCACGGAGCCAAGGCTTGCGCCCTCTTCACCTGGAGTCGTGAAAGGAAATCACTCAACACATTATGTTTTCCAGGAATGTGGGTAGCTGAAAACAAAATGTTAAACTTTAGGCATAGAACAACCAATCGTCGAACAAGGTACATAATAGCAGAGTCTCGTGAAGATTGTTTTACAATGACATCAACGATAGACATATTGTCAGTGTAGAACAAAATACATTTGTTGGCCAATTCGGGGGCCCAAATATCTACGGCAGTGACAATAGGGAACAATTCTAGGAATGCAATGGACATAGATCTCCATTCATTTGGCCATGGTCCGTTGAACCACTTTGAGCCGAAGATTGCTGCGAAGCCCTGCGAAGCAGCCGAGTCCGTATAGAAGGCGAGCTTAGTGGAGCTCAGCCATCGTCTATGTGCGAGAAGTGTTTTTCCGTTGTGATCGTTAATGAAAACAAGCCACGCTTCCACGTCTGCGCGTGCTTCGCGGTTAAGGCGGATGTGGTGATGCGGTTTTGTGCATCCTTTGGTGAGCGAGATCAGACGTCGCAGAAAGGCACGCCCGGGGACGATAACCCGGCAAGCAAAGTTCAGTAAGCCAATAACCGATTGAAGGTGACGAAGAGTGGTCTTGTGTGATTTGTGAAGTGTTACCAACAAGTCACGGATTTTGGACAGTTTATCACTTGGGAGGCGCGCCTCCATATTTATAGTGTCAACTTCTATGCCATGTACTACCGCTGTTGTTGTTGGTAATACTGTCTTTTCCGCCTTGATAGGTAAGCCAATTTTCCGTGAAACAGACATGAATGTTTCCAAGTATGTCCGGCATGTGGACTGATTTGTAGCCACAAATATGAAATCGTCTAGTATATGAGACATGGTAAGAACGGAATAATTGTTTTTGAGTGCCCATTGTACTGCTGAGCTAAATCGTTCGAAGAGTTGACACGAGGAACGACAGCCCATTGGAAGACATTTATCTATATAAATCAAGTCATTCCATTTAAATCCCAATAAGTGGTGACAAGAAGGGTGAATTGGGATGATTCGAAACGCAGTCTGAACATCGGTTTTTGCAATGTAACACCCTGTGCCACAGGTAAGGATCAGTGAAACGACAGTGTCAAATGTTTCATATTGAACGGCAGCATCATCTCTGTTTATAGAATCGTTCACAGACTTATCCTGGGGGAAGCTCAGATCGTGTATCATTCTATATTTGCCAGATTCTTTCTTTGGAACAGCAGTAATGGGAGACACGAACAGGTTTTCACAGGGGGGCGAGTCATATGGGCCAGAAAGTCTCCCAAGGAGAAGTTCATTTTCAATGTACTGTTCAATTACGGAAGAATGACGTTTTGATGACAGGTGGTTTTCTGACTGAACTGGAGGTCGCGAAAGATCGGCTGGGATCCGAAATCCAAATGTGAACCCCTCTACAAGAAATGAAATCTCTGCAGAATCATAGCCCCGGAGCACATGGGCCAATTCGTTAGCGTTGATTGGAGTTGTCACTTGGTGGAGGTGACTTGCAGGTTTTTGCTGAGTGGGTAGCCTTGTTGCAGATGAAGCATTGGTGTTTGTAACGGCACTTGGGTTCGGAGCAACTGTTTGATCGATGATGAGTGAAACAGAAGCCCCTTGGGATGCGAAAGGACTGGTTTCGTTTCTGTTGCTGAGTGCCCCTGCTGTTGGCAGGTTGAGGTTGTGTTAAAGCAGAGAAATAGAGTTCCCAATTGATGAAGTCCCATGACCAGCCCATCTTCGACTTGAGCTTTCGGAACTGGACATCATAGTAACTCCAACCCGTGTTTTGGCACTTTGCTTGAAGGTCTCGGACAGAAAGGATGTATTTGAAAAAGGCTGGGCCTTGTTCAGGGAACCTCTCCGTCACAATTGCGCCGAGAACAAGAATAGCGTCCGTCCAATCGTTGATATTTGAGAACTGTTTTGCAGTTGAGCCAGATTTCACAGCAATCGATGGTTGACCATTCTGTTGAGTCACCGTGAATGATATAGGCTGATCCGGTTGGTCCTTGACCAAGGTGTGGAGGTCGACATACTCGATAAGCCCATATGTCTTTCTTGATTTTGAGTGGGCATGAGGAACCCAGAGGGGTACTGGCGGACCTGAAAGATACATCCTCAGGGGGAGCGTGATCCTGACACTCACCATCCAGTATCTCATTGATGACCCCAGTAACTGAATGTGCGGGCACGGAGTAAGCTTCCTCTCCCGTCGACATCTCCTCATCGGATGTATCTTCGGAAACTGGCCTCTGTTGCTGATGATTGACAACTTGGGCTGCAGATGACGATGGCGCCGGAGTGGGGAGTCCTTGATTATCGGAAGCCTGGAGCTGCTGAAGGACCTGGGCAGTGATTGCGGAAACCAGCGATGCATCTGGGGACACCGAGGCGGCCGGTAGGGGATCGGCAGCCACACCCTGTGCAGCTGCAACACCCTGTGGCGCTGCGGTCTGTTTGCTCGAGCCTTGGCGGCGAGATGATGGTCGTCTCACCCTGTGAGAGACCAGACGTGGCGTCTTTGTCTTCGGCATCCTGCCTGGAAAAACAAATTGATTGAGACAGGAATCATCCAGGTTCAAAGACGTCATTTGAGACATACCATGGTAAAATATGGATAGGTATTATTTAATTAAGCGAGCATCGTAATACACTTTATCTATACTGATGAGTCGCATGATAAACATAGAGCAAACAACACCCTAAACCAAAATAGCTGCAAAAGGGGATTAGCCGTAATCACACGTTAGGTGCGTAATGTACAAGCTATACTTGGTGTGCTAACACAAACCGCATGTAACTGTGACAAACTGACAGGCAAACAGGGCATGAAAACTGTCAACAGATGATCAGAGATCAACTACCACGCTGACAAAACATGCAAATACCTTGTTAGGTAATGCTAGAGCCCTTTAAAATTCTGACAGTAACACACACAATGCGGCAAAACAATGCAAGCTATATGGGCTATATCTAAACATAGGATGTCGTTGCTTAAGATGTAGAATAAATATATATGTACGGGGCAATTGATAATGTTACATAATTAAGAGCAGAATAATGCTACTCGTAACGTTATATAAGCCCCGAATTAAGGCACAAAAACCTAAAACAAAGTCACCTGCCGAATACCGCAGGAGTCAAGGTCGCTGCCGGTGGGAGTGTGCGGGGTTTGTGGGGCGTCGATTCAACGCAGCTACGTAGCGACCAGCACGAAGGGCAGCCCCCCGCAACGATCTGTAATAGCGCCTATTTCCTTCGGAATTCAGGTGCACGCCATCACGGGCCAAATGATTCGGCCAGTTGTTGTGAAGGTTCCTGTGTGGCCAGTATTTTAAGTCCGTAGGGAACTGGCAACAAAAGTTTCGAAGACAGTCATTGAAAATAGGCAAGACTTCCTCGTAATCCCTTCGCCTTGGGTGCCGTCTGTGATAAGCCTGCACCACATAAACGATGTGCGCCCCGGTTATCCGCTTCAATTGTCTCGCGAATGACACAACTTTGAAAGCAACTGTTTCTGGATGAGTCTGTGCTCTCACATCCAAATCGTTAGAACCAATATCCAAAACTATAGCATCGGGTTGAAGGTGACAAACAACGTCAATTTCTTCATGAATGGTCCGCAAAGATAGGCCGCCTCGGCCATGGAAAAACACACGGAATTGGGCGCGGTCCAAATCCAAATTGTCTTGTCCACTTCTAACACAAAAGTCACGTAAATTACGCACTAAACTGTGTCCAAATATCACAACTTCCGTCGCCATTCAAGGGCATGATACATAATCGTGTATATGAAGAAAACTGTGATGATATCGTGGACAAACTAGACATAAAAGCCTATAGGCTTTGTGGCATCCCCCAATTTTTCTTTTCTTTTCTAATGGTGAAACTTGACTGTTATTATAATACATATACCAGGATTATTGAACACAGGTGGGAGTGAGAGTTCAAATTATAGCAGTTGCTCACTAGACAAATGTCCATCAGATATTTGTTTTAATCTCAATAGGTATTAAATGTACAGACATGACAGACATTCATAATACAAGCAAAAAGGAAATTATTCTGGGTTCTGACTAAGTAAAACAATGATAATTTGGTCACTGCATGTGAAATACAGCTAGAAAACAAAACAATGCATGTAGTTTCATCCAGATAAACACAGTGCTGTTTTAACTGAATACAATGAACAATTGACCGGCAAGCAAGGCCCAGGCAGACCTTCAAAGCTGTTATCTTCAGTTTGGGTCATCATTATATAACCACCTATTGTTTTCTTTAGAAAGGGAAGGAGGGCATTGTTCCAACTTGTTGGTGTTAGTATAGTAAACTGGGGTGAGGGGACAGGAGAGGGGGGGGGGGGGGAAGAGGGGCAGTGCATACAAGTCACTGATACATTGCTACATTCATATGCAGATTAGACTGGCTGACAGTGGAGGTGGGGGAGGGAGAGGGGGGGGGGGGTATTGCCTTATCACAGGCATTACTGAGCAGGGCTCTCATATACTGCACTGGCTGAGAGGGCAGAGCCTAGCCTCATGCTGGACATGCAGGCTGCAGTCAGTGAATACAGTAGCATGGCTCAGTCACAGTATTACATCTGCATGGGGGCAGGTGAGGGAAAAATTCTAAGTCCAAAAAAAAATACACCCAAAAAATTTTTTCCCCCTGGAAATTGCCTGAATCAAATTATGACATTGACAGGAATCGCCCGATTTTTTTTTCCAAAATGGCCGCTGGCGGCCATCTTGGATTTCGGATCTCGACGAAAAACAATAGGGGTTAGGAGCAAAGTATTTCGGATGAGCTGTGAAAATTTCGGAAAGATAGATTAAGGCGTTCAAGAGTTATGATCCGGAAACCGAACGGCGGAAGAAAAAAAAAAAAAAAAAAAAAAAAAAAAAAGAAAAAAAAAAAAAAAAAAACAGACAAAAACATAAGGCCTCCCGATTTTCAATCGGGATGCCTAATTACAGAAATTAGACAATGAATAATCCGAAGGTACACAATCGTGATGGCGTGAATTAAACTGATACAACAAAGGAAATGAAAACGAGGCTATGAAAACAAAGCGAGAGATAAGTGGAATTACACCGAATGGGATCGTGTCGGATTTTAAGATAAATTAGGATTCAACATTACTTTCGATAAATGTATTTTTGTTGTGCAAAAAATCTGATATATCAGCAAGCAAATGTCAATTCGAATCATATATTATTAGTATTTCCCTGTAGGTAAATTAAAAGGTAATTAATTCTGTGAATGTAGAATTACCACAAGTCATTATTAGAAATGAAGGACTTCGTTTCTAATAATGACCTGTGTCGAGTGAATCGTTTTTTTTCTAATAATGACCTGTGTCGAGTGAATCCCGAAGTGAATCTCGTGGGTTTGATCATGTTTACAAGATGTCAATATATTGATATGTATTGAAGTTTTAGTGAAAAATTTCTGTATCCCAATTCATTGAAATCAATACTTGTGACATCACAAGGTTAATGGCATGTTAATTATTCAATTAACTAAACAGTCAATTAAGCTTTTATTTCAACCGGTGGCAATATGTATGTGCTAGTTTGGCCTGTCGGTACAATTTCGGTAATATATAACATTAAATACAATCAGTAGATAGCTACCTCTACATTTATTGGATCACTCATCTAGCATAGGTATTATATCAACAAATACATAGCTGTGTTCATTCGTGGTTCCTCTGGTGTATATATATCGTGTATGATTTTTCGCAATCAACATCGCCCGAACATTATCAAATGTTCAGAGTTGTAAACTCTACTAACTTCCAATACTACTGGAATCTAGCATGAAATGCACTTGCGGGTTTACATCAACAGCATCTATCCCAAGATGGGCTGGGCGCTGGCTAAAATGACGTTCAATGTGTTCATATGGTAAATGACGATTGTATCAGAAACGCATCAGCTCCACACTCGACATCCATCGTCATGGTTATGAAGCTGGTGTGAATTGTCATCAAAATTGTGGTTTGTTTTTTTATGGCACAAAGCTTGAGGTAATACAAACTACTCTTCTCACACCCAAATTATGATGAGTGTTATCTTATCAATAATCCGTATCTGTCACCCATGAAATGAACAACACCCATGATAGGTTATCTTAGTCATTTGACAGTGCAATTATTTTCAATCTGACGAATTTGATCGTTCGTTTTGATGAGTGAATGGATTATCAGCACTATTCACATTTGATGACAGGCGTACAAAAGCAAAAATGCAAACATAGGCAGCTCCCTTCATTAAGCTGCATCACCAACATCAACGTCCAGTCGATTCTATTAGCCTAATCAGGTTGTCTGAAACAACAGTTCATTATTTTTTAATGATTGCACCTTTCGGTATAACATGAACAAAAATGATGATATACATGATATATTAGTTTTACCCTCTGTAAAGTGTGAAAAAATTTCAAATATCAAATAGTATATTAAACAATCCAGATGTGACGGAAGAGACATGTCGTATTTATTGTGGTATTCAAGTTACAAGGAGCATACTGAATCAACTAAGAAGCATGATAAGTTAGTATTGAATATGTGAGGGTTTAAATTAGATGGTATGGCGTCAAGGATGGCCAAGAAACGTGGTAGCTTGTTTGAATCACACCACTTATTACTCATGATATATTTATAGCCATACTCCATACAGTCTCTTTCATTTCTCTGGATTCCAGGTAAACACAAACCAACCAATCGCCCACTAGCCCAATAATGAAGTTAATGAATTATACCACAAAACATGTTCAAATATTGCTTTGAAAACTTTTCCTGAAATGTGAGAGCAAGTCCTTCATACTCCCATCTTCCGCTTTGTTTGTGTCTGTGATTGTGATGTAGAAATAAAATGAATTTTATCCTTGAGGTATGATTTATTGTCATCTATTACGATATTCCAAATATGTACACGTTCATTCAGAACGCATGAATAAGTGACAATACAAATCCGATAAAATACTATACAATGTTCTGTGATCGATTTGTAGACACACAATCAATACCTTACTACCCTCCTGATGATTTCACGAATGTGACCATGTTTAAACTACTGGCTTTAAGTAACTAGACGCTTCCGGTCGCCTACGACCGCTTGGGTGTATCCCCCGTAGCCCTATCATCCCTGTTGCCCCAAATATATCACTGATGTACATTGTGAGTGTGAAACCTTTCAAGCTTATTGAAGGTCGAATTCAAGATCACCACTAAAATCACTGCATACGAATTTCCATTTCGATATGTTCGATAAAATAACGAAATTAGAGCCAGATAAAAGTTTCCACCCAAAGTTATACTTCAACTCTGACTTTAACGGTAAAAATAAGGTTAACTTATCCGGTTACACCCGTGAAATCTCTACTGGACAAAACTTTTAAATTGTTGAGCTCAATAATAAATGTTTCTTGTCTTAACTATTTTTCTTGAGGTCATTAATAGACTTAACTAGTAAAAATGATGTTAACTTATTCGGCTACAGCCATGAAATCTCTACTGCACAGAAGCTTTACCTTGTTGAGCCCAATAATAAATGTTTCTTGTCTTAACTATTTTTATTGTGGTCAATAATAGACTTAACTAGTGAAAATAATGTTAACTTATTCGGTTACACCTGTGAAATCTCTACTGGACAAAACCTTTACCTTGTGGATACAATTAAAAAAAAAAAGGGAAAACATTTCTGGAGTGGGTGTGTGGTGGTGCAGTTTATTTTTAATGTGAGGTATATGGTTCAGGCATATTCGCAAATATATTATGTACATAGTACGTATATTTCCATAACAGTTAATAGCGCATAACTCCACATGCTACCTAATTTGTTTTAAAAAATGGCAATTAGACGTAAATATGATGATCCAAACATTCCACTACAAACATCCTCACGTATTAGTACAAAAACTGTCTGAGCGTTCATCGACCTTAATAACTAAATCAGAAAACAATTTGAATAATTCATATGTCAGTTGACACTAGACTTTGAGCTTGGATAACTGACTCGGTTTTGTTCGCTCAGAATATTTTATGTTTATTCCCTAGATAATGATCCCAATTTCAAATATAGGTATTTGATTTCGAATTGATGACTTTCTCAGTGAGAATTAATTACTGACAAAATCACAAATCATGGATTGCCCTCTCATCAATATATATATTTCTTTCTCCCTTCCTGCCTCTCTTTCTAATCGAGACATTTGAGTCGTCCATGACTCGAGTGTCACATCGCCACCCAGTTGGACAAGACATTCCGTGAGCTTTTCAAAGGCCAATTATACCACGGCAGATCCTTGACATCAGAGCCCTCCTGAAGACCTGGCGGATCACCGAGCGAAGACGTCTTGTAGACTGTGTATTGTTTGGCCAGCCTTGACTGAAGGGTTCCAAGTGGACTTCAAATGTCTCACCGGGGCACATCTACCAAGCGTCTCTATGTACCTTTGTTTGTAAAATGTATCTATATAAATATACATTGGGCATGTTGTGATTTGGTATGTAGTGGTTGTGAATAAAATATTGTTAATATTTTGATCAAACAAGGTGGGCTGTTAGGGATTAAGCGTTTGGCACTGGTTCTTTGGTTAGGAATCACTAGTGATGAACATTCCACTTTGACATGAAATTATCATTTTCAATGTTTGGATTGTTACAGTTGAATATGATAATATTCTCATGTGGTTTGATCAAGTTCTGGTGCAAGTTCTATCCGCAAGACTAAACTCAAAATCCATGGTTGACAGTTGACGTAATCGCGTCAGAGTAATACACCGGGCAATATCCGTCAAAATTGTTGGAAACAGTAGCAAGAGGAGCACTTTTGTCCCCTAGTCCCCTAGGATGTAATTTGGTAGCCACGTTTCAGTCCGCAAAAGAAACTAAATATGATCTGTTATGTCAGAAACGGAAGAGTTTCTGACAGCACACACATCTCTAATTAATTATCCAATATTAGAGGAGACACTCGTTTGCGTATTGACGAAACTAAGTTATTGTTTTATGTAATTGGATGAGTACATATTGAATACGCGTTTCTGCCTTCTTCGCACTCACGCGTCACCATGTTGTGACTCTTTTCAACGAGAAATCTGGATTAAATCAGTAATAAGCAGTTACATTTAAGTGTACCCAATTCAGCGAAATCCGCTGGCATTATTCAACTGGGATGAATAAACAATTACTGTATTGCAATGAATATATAGATAGTAGCGCTGAGGTCATGAAGGACAAACATATTTGGTCGATTATGGTATCCATTACAGACGCATACGTTTTCAGTGATTGTGATATCATAACTGTTTCGATTGTTATCAACACTGCTGATAATTGCGACTATATGAATGAGTAACACATCATATTCTGGTAGTGCGGTGCGGGTTTTCTCTGCTGTTAGAAATGTTATTTAGTGAATTTATCCTCTATTTTCCAACCGGGATAAGAATTCCATCTACCACAAATACAACATCACTCCTCTTTTCACACGTTCCTTGGTATTGATTGTTGTTCCTCAGCACCCACTTAATATACGCTATTTTAGTAGATTGTGCATTATGTCCTTTTATGTGAGTTTATTGACGAAGCATACTTAACAGTACATGCACTCTTGTATATCCTCTTTTTTGCTGTAACTGTTCGATATATGTTCCGAGATTAGTTAGTACGTATTGACCACAGCTCCTCATAAATATAGACTCGACGACATTTGTTCCCAAACAGGATCAATCTGTAGGGGGTATATGTCAGCAAGCAAATGTCGATTTGAATCATACATTAATATTATTTATGAGTAGATAAATTGCATGTATATGTAGAAGTATCAATTCCATGAACTTCAAAGATAATTCTGATGGTATACTGAAACTTGTGGTGCAATCTATGAATATTGTTGTTTTCTGCATTGTTGGTTGATATATTTGTGTCAGTATTTTCTTCAAGAATCAACACCGCTTGAACATTACCGAATTTTCAGACGTTTGTAGACCCACTGACTTCCAGAACTACGGGAATATGGCATGAAAATGCACTTGATGGTCGACATCCACAGGATTTTTTTTCAAAATGGACTGGGTGGCGATGAGAATGAGTGTTATCTTCCCAATAGCTCGTCTCTGTGAACCATGAAATGAACAATACTCATGACAGGTTATCTTGGTTATTGGACAGCGCAATTGTTTCTAATCTGACGAAATTGATTGTTCATTTTGACGATTGAATGGATTATCAGCAGCACTATTCACATCTGATGGCAGGTGCACAAAGCGAAGGTAAACATAGGCAGTTGCTTTTATTAAGCCAGGATCTATCAACTTGGCAGTTGCATCACCAACACCAACGTCCAGTTGATCTTAATAATCAGATTGTCTGAAACAGCAGTTTTTTTTTATTTTTTAATGAATGGCACGTTTTGGTATAGCACGACAAAAAATGATTGCAAATACATGATATAACAGTTTTTACTCTTGGGAAAGCGTAAACAATTTTCAATATTAGATAGTCAGCATATTCATCAATGCAGATATGACGGGAGAGACATGTTGTATTTATTGTGGTATCCAAGTTCGAATGAGCACACTGAATCAACTAAAGAAGCATAATACATTGGTAATGGATAGGTGAAGGTATGAATTAGATGATATAGCGTCAAGGAGGATAACCAAGAAGTGGGGGTAGTTTTATAGCCATATTCCATACAATATCTTTCATTTCTCTGGATTCACAAACCAACAAAGTGACAAGCCCTCCACGTTCTTAGTGAAATGCATAAAATATAAACATACAACTTGAACAAGAATTGCTTTGAATACTTCTTCTGAAATGTGAGAGAAGTCGGAATTCGAGCCATAGCCTTCATATATACAACTTTCGCTTTGTCGGTGCCTGTGATGTACAAATAAATTGAATATTTTCCTTGTGATATGATTTATTCATCATTAAAGTTATATGTTACGGCGCTATGTATTCTGGTCATTGAAATACGTACACGTTCATTCAGAACTTAAGAATAAGTGACAATGGAAATCCGATAACATACTAAACAATGTACTGTGATCGTTTTATACACAAACAATTCATACCATACTACCCTCCTAATAATTTCACGAACATGTACCATCTTTTAACTATTGGTATTAAATAATTCAGAACACTGTGGAACCACATTTTTCTGGAGTGGGTGTGTGGTGGTGCAGTTTATTTATAATGTGAGGTAGAGGGTTCAGGCATCTTCACATATCAGTTATGTACATAGTACACATATTTCCATAACAGTTAACGCTCCACATGCTACCTAATTTAAAGAATGGCAAAGAAGAAAGTACAACGAAACGCAAATACCAGCTGAATACTGGGAATGTGAAAATGTGCAAGGCGCCAAAGGCCATGTTTTTGCGATGGCACCACGCATGTTCATCACTATACGTATGTGCGATGAGCCGTGAATGGGTCAGACCCAGCCCCACATTAAAATCAGGCTTAGAAGGAAGCAAAACGTGAATATTTTATCGAGATATTACATATATTTGGCTTAATCAACGGCACGTGCCCCAGATCTAACCCCGCAGTGGCTCTTCACCTAGAATCGGTGGTCATAAACATTTATATCTACCTACACTAAAATCGTTAATTATATTCTGATACATGGTGGCTACAATGTGTACATATATAGGCACATACAAACTTGGGGTTTTCCTTCATTCTGTGATGATATGTAATCCTATTCAGCCCTAGTAAAACCAAACTTTGGTTATGTAATGGTTATGTTTGGTTATGTTAGGCCTAATTATGTTCATGCCTAACTATCGCTTTATGTTCATTTGAAATAGGAGGCAGTATATATAGGGAATATAGATATTTAAAGTTTGATTCCGAATTGCTGACATTCTCAGTGAAAATTATTTACTGACAAAATCACAAATCGTGGAATGCCTCCTCAACAATATATATATATATATATATTTTCTCCCTTCCCATCCCTCTTTCGACTTCATCACCCAGGTGGGCAAGACGAGCCTTGGGGGGCTGTTTGTAGGCCAATTAGACCGCTACAGATCACTAACATCGAGCCCTGTTGAAGAGCTTGTGGATCACTGAGCGAAGACGTCTTCTAGACTGTGTATTGTTTCAAGCGGACTTCAGATGTCTCACCAGAGCACATCTACCGAGTGTCTCAATGTACATATGTCTGTAAAATGTATCTATATAAATATATATTGGGCGTGTTGTGATTTGGTATGTAGCTGTTTTGAACGATATGATATTGCTAATATTATAATTCAATATGGTGGGGCTGTGAGGGATAAAGCGTTTGGTTTTTGGGGTTAGGAATCACTTGTGATGAACACTCCACTTTCTAAAAATTTGACACGGGATTGAAAATGTAAATATTCTTCTATAAATTGATCAGGTTTTGGTTTGCTTTGTGACACATTTGTGACGCAAACACTTGTTCTCAAAACGGATCAATAACTGAAAAATGAAAATCAGTATATGATGTACGAAACAAACTGTCACAACTAAGTGTCTTGTAACTATTGACGTCATTGCGTACGAGTGATACACCGTGCAATAGCCATCAAAAATTTTGGTTCAAGTAGCAAAAGGAGCTGCCTAATATTTTTGAAAACCCTATAATGTAATTTGTTCAGTTCGCAAAAGCAGCTGGATATGAAATGGAAGGAAAAAAGAGAATCTAAATAGGGTCACGTGTTCTGACGTAGTATTCTCCCGCCAAAAACATGTGTCATCGTGAAATTAAATGAACCTATCTGTTACCATATACTATGTATCATTGGGATTGCAGCAAATATGCAACCTAATCTGTGCAAACCTGACACATCAAAATCTTCATGCATTCCTGTTAAATTATATTTATAGTAATTGGAATATTATCTGAAAATATGGAGATAACATACGACATGAATGACACACACATACACGTTTTCATATTGCAAATTGCATCAACATCAAGTACATCATATCATTCGCCGTTTCATTAAAAAAAGTCATTGCTAACGCTTACTCTCCACTAAGTATTTGTATCAGATAGCAATATCGCAACACTCAAATAACATGTGGTTACATCACTACGTCATTGTTTAATACCATCCAAACAGGCGATTCTGGTGAGAACGCTTCAACGGTATCTGAGATTAAATTGATTTCGCGGAAGAGCTGTTAATTTTCGACAACAAACACATTTGTAGTCAATTATTATCCAGAATCAGAAAGACGCTGGTTTGCATAATGACGTACCTAAATGATTGTTATGTGTAAATGGGTCAGTAAATATTCAGTACGTGTTCCTGCCTTCTTTGCACTCGTCATCGTGTTGTCACTCTTTTCAATGAGAAATCTGTGATAAATTAGTAACCATCAGTTACATTACGATGTACCCAATTCACCGAGAATATATCCGCTGGCACTATTTAACTTGGATGAATAAACAATTACTGTATTACAATGGATATATGGCTAATGTCGCTGAGGTCATGAGGGACAAAACATATTTGGTCGAGTGTGGTCTCTACTACTGACGCGTACGTTTTCAGTGATCCTGATATGATAACTGTTTCAAATTATTATCACCACTGCTGATAATTGCGACTATATGAGTGAGTAATACCTCATATTCTGGTAGTGTGGTGCGGTTATCTCTGGTGCTAGAAATGTTATTTAGTGAATTTACCCTCTATTTTCCAATCAGGATAAAAATTCCATGTACCACTTGGATATCAAATACAACATCACTACTCTTTTCACACGTTCCCTATATGGTATTGATTGTTGTTCCTCAGCACCCACTTCATATACGCTATTTTAATAGATTGTGCATTATGTCCTTTTATGTGACTTTATTGACGAAGCATACTTGATGCACAAAGTATTTGCATTCTTGTGGATCCTGTTTTTGCTGTGACTGTTCATATATGTTCCGAGATTAGTTCGTGCATATTGAACACAGCTTCTCATATATAGACTCGACGATATTTGTTCCCAAACATAATCAATCTGTAGGAGGTATAAGTTAGCAGAGAAATGTCAATTCAAATCATACAATAATATTATTTCTCTGTGGATAAATTGCATAGTGTGTGTAGAAGTATCAATTTCATGATGTTCAAAGATAAATCTAATGATGTTCTGAAACTTGTGGTGCAATCTCTCAATTACTGTTGTTTTGTGCATTGTTAGTCGATATATTTATTTTAGTATTTTGATCAGGAATCAACACCGCTTGAACAATACCGAATATTCAGACGGTTGTAAACTCTACTGACTTTCAACACTACATAAATCTGGCATGAAATGCACTCGCTGGTCTACATCCACAGCGTCTTTTTCAAGGTGGACTGGGTGGCGATGAGAATGAGTGTCATGTTGTCAATAGCTCGTCTCCATGAAATCAACAATACTCAAGACAGGTTATCTTGGTTATTGGACAGCGCAATTGTTTTCAATCTGATGAATTTGATTGTTCATTTTGACGAGTGAATGGATTATCAGCAGCACTATTCACATCTGATGACAGGTGCATCAGATTGTTTGAAACAGCCGTTATTTTCTAATGAATGCAACTTACAAACATGATTGCAAAATACATGATATAATAGTTTTACCCTTGGTAAAGGGTAAAGAATTTCCAATATTAAAAATTTAGTATATTCAATAGTCGAGATGTGACGGAAGAGACATGTTGTGTTTGTTGTAGTATTCAAGTTCAAATGAGCATACTGAATCAACTTAGAAGCCTAATACATTCGTAATCGATGGGTGAAGGTTGGAATTAGATGGTATAGCGTCAAGGAGTACGACGAAGAAGCGTGGGTAGTTTGTTTGAATCACATCACATATCACTCATGATAAATTCATGCCATATTCCATACAATATATTTCCTTTCTTGGGATCCCAAGTAAACACAAACCAACAAAGTGACAAACCCTCCACGTTCTTAGTGAAATGAATAAAATATACCCACACAACGTGTACAAATAGGCTTTGAATACTTTCTCTGAAATATGAGAGGAAGTCAGTATCTGAGCCATATCCTTCATATTCCCAATTTCCGCTTTGTTGGTGTCCGTGATTGTGATGCAATAATAATTATATTTTATTCTTGAGATATGATCTAATTATCAATATAGTTCTATATTACGGCGTCATGTCCTGATCACTGAGATACACACACTTTCATTCAAAATGCAAGAATTCCTGACAATGGAGGTCCGATGAAATACTATACAATGTATTGCGATCAATTTGTACACCTACATTTCATTAACTTACTACCCTCTTGATGTATGTCACGAGCGTGCACCATGTTTGAAATATTGGCATTAAATAACTGAACACACTGTGGAACCACATTTCTGGAGTGGGTGTGTGGTCGTACAGTTTAATTTTAATGTGAGGTACAGGGTTCAGGCATATTCACATATCATTTATGTACATAGTACACATATTTCCATAACAGTTAATAACGCATATCTACATATGCTAGCTAATTTCAAAAAAGGCAATATGACGTGAATATGATCATCCAAACATTTCAACACATGCATTTTCACTTATTAGTACAATAGCTGTCAGGGCGTTCATCGATCTTAAAGCAGATAAATAAAGCAGATAAAAATTAAATAATTCATATGTCAGTTGACACTGAGATTGGATAACTGACTCGGTTTAGTTCGCTTGGAACAATTTACACTTGGGTATTGGTTTCATGTTTATTTGAAATTGGGGTCAGTTCTTAGTGAATATTGAAATTTCAACTTTCGAATTACTGACGTTTTCAGTGGGAAGTAATTACGGACAAACATAGGATGAGACAAACATTGGCTGAGATGAGAGGAGACAACCATTGATCACCACCAACTCAATAGCTTTTTGGCTTGTGATTACGTACTTATATATTTGTCATACATCTCTTCCATGGGGTTTGTTTCGAATTTCTAAATTATTGTTCATATGTTGTTGGGCAGTTGTATACTTATTCCGTCAGGTGTACAGGTGTCCTTTCAGGTTGTCTGGCATCATATTCCATTTTTATATTGCATCACATGTCCTGATGCTCACTGCTCGTGGAGAGAAATTTGTATCTTCAATAGGAATCAATTACAATGACAAAACATCCACTGGCTGTTTGATTGTATAGTCCTGTTGTTCCATAAAGTCAATCATACAAGGTACGACATCTCTCGCTTGTATATGATATAACACAGTCACGATTTATTTGCATCAAACTGAAAATTTACGTTCAGAAGGCCCAGTGCAGTTGTGAAAATATGCAGAGTTTATGTGTGTATGAGTATGACCGTATAAAATTTGATAAGATTGCAAGACAACATGAAATTTGTCCATAATATACCATTGCATATTTATTATTGCATAGTCGTTTTAACTGACAAATGACTGTATCCTTCACATTCTTATGTTAAGAAAATATAACCTAATAATAGTTTGGGATGAATATGAAATCATAATTCAATCTATTATTACCGTCTACCGGCTGTGAATGCTGTCTGGGGATGCCTCCCATCACTCCTCGAACGCACTTGCTGGAAGATCAGACTGTGTGCCACTATTCTGTGGTAATGTTCAACCGAAAAATGGTGAATGTAGTATTGGTGTGTGTGTTTAACATATGTCTCATGAATGTTAGGGTAGCGTTGCTTACAACCACCTTTTACAACATGCGATTCTCCAAGGCAACCCCGCATCCATCTCCAGGCGGGCAGAATTATCCATTTGCTGGGTTGCATTCAATTTGTTTTCCATATACATTATGCATGAATCTAACCATCACCAGTGGGGCAGCAAAAACAACATAGACACTTCCGTGTGAGACCAGACAGGTCATTCAACATGAAAGCTAGGTGCCTACAATAAACACATTATCATATTATCGCTACCTGATCATATGTCCTGACATGCGAAGTATGTTGAACAAGGTAGTGGATAAAGATTTGAAACAAAGATTTGGAATTTTTTAGTATCCACATTTGGTTGATACCACTTCTAGAGTGGTCTTTCATACAATTGTGGTTTCATAATGCTATGTATTATTAGATTATAATTTTTTACCCTTTGGTTTAATTTTAAGACTTGAAATGGCAGGAACTGAAATTTGACAACTGAGAGAGTTTTACTTTCCAATAATTGTATGCATCACTTTTGGAAGTGTGTTCTGCTATTAGTTTGCCTGTTTGGGATAATTTCTCGGGTTTTTTTTTAGAAACCTAAGGTATCGAATTTGTGAGAATGCCAGAAAGTACATCCAATTCTATACATTCCCCAATATTTCAGACTTCAAATCTCAACTGTATTTCCGTATTGAGCACTCATCTGTTTAGCAATCTGAGTTCTACCACGATGACCAATGGAAAACTATCAATTAGAACACA
The DNA here is from genome assembly GCA_949152475.1 of Terebella lapidaria. Classification (NCBI taxonomy): domain Eukaryota; kingdom Metazoa; phylum Annelida; class Polychaeta; order Terebellida; family Terebellidae; genus Terebella; species Terebella lapidaria. Next base: position 39,352,949 of record OX424556.1, read on the forward strand.
TAGGAGTTCATTATCCGACGAGCTCTCCTGAGTCCGAGATGTGGCGACCATATATAATGATCGGTACCGGCTTCAATGCAAAATGGTATTCCAGGATATGAAAAAAATCACTAATTCTTTGACTAAGATATATGGTGCTTAACAGGTTGAGAAGCAGCCATTCAGTGATTTGACAGATTGTTCAGTAGCAAATTACGAGGCTGTTTTTCTCTACTCCCGTGTTACATGAAAACGACAATCAGACATTAAAGGGACACGGTCACTCCATCACGACAGTGTCGTTCAAACGTTCTATAACATTCGCAGAAATGACTAGATATCTTTATCATTTATGGGTCCTTGTCAGCAACTTCGAGGAACCCAATTTGAGCATGTAAAAAATATACGCTTGTTCCTGAAAACGGGGTCCACATTTAATACAGGTATTGCATATGAACAAGTATTGCAAAGATATTTAATCTCTGGGCCGATCATATGAATCTTTTATTGTAGTTCATAAATTATCAGAATGCCTTTGAAATATGGAGGATGCAGTGTGTGTGCCGAAATAAGTATTACTGATAAATTACCATTTATTGGTATACGCCTTACAATAAAACAATCACACATTACCAACAAGGAAAAGTGAATGCCAACTATTCTCTCTGCAACCTTCGGGACAAAGCAGTAACTCAGACATCCAAAACTTTGCTATTAAAATGCAATAACTAGATTTCATGAAATATGCATAAACTATTATTAATACTGAATGTCCCAATTTTTCAAGTGATGTATGATGTCATGTTGGCATAACATTGGCATTGCATGTATTGCACGTATATGGTGTGAACGAATTTAAAGGATGTGTTTAGTGGTAGCCGAAGTGTGAATACTTCATGTTCTAGGAGAGCAAACATTAGACATTAGAAGCCAACAAAACAGCTCTGGATAAAACAGAAATGACCTCCAAATCTCGTCCACGTTGATTGATCACGGGAGCCGAAATCGTACCCAGGCATGTCACTTTTTCAGCAGCGAGTCAATGTTCACAATCTGCACGCGAAAAATACATGCATGACAACAAAGGGTCCGGTCTCACCCACAACATGCAGCATGTATATTTTATGAAAACTTTACCCTACCGCGATTATTTCAAGTACTACCTGGCCAACTCACTCACCTTTTGATATCAATTAATTATCCTGTCGTACCTCTTACTATAGGTGCCGACATGGCAGTGCTTGCACTGTGTGTCCGGAATTCCCTGGAGGTTTTGTTGGCATTGCAGGCGGTGCATGTTATAAATAATTGACCTTTTGTCAAACAATCGTCGAGATATTTATATTGACATATCAATCTTTAATATTACACCCTACTTACTTTACCTATATCTGTGATATTGATGATCGTTATAAGGCACAATATGCGACCCAAGGGTATTGATTTCACAACTTGTGCGGATTACCGGCACACACATTTTCAGCTCTCTCTCTCTCTCTCTCTCTCTCTCCTGTATGAGACATTTCAGACGTCCACAGCCCGAGCCACATCGTCTCCAAGATGAAGTTCAGGCCACTTACGCTGTAGCAGATCCCTAACATCAAACCCCGTTGAAGAGCTGACGGATCACCGAGAGAGTATGTCTTATAGACTGTGTATTGTTTGGCCAAATTTGGCTGCAGGGGTTCGAGTGGACTCATCTTCTTAGCATCTCCATGTGTATTCGTCTATAATATGTATTATATAAATATACCTGGGCGTTTTATGATTCGATATGTAGCAATTTGTAATGATGTGATATTGTAATAGACGTGGAATCAATACCCAGTATCAAGTATTCCGAGCAAACAAAACAGGGTCCGTTATCCAATCTCATAGTCCGGGGACAGAAAGTCATATCAGGCATACGAAGTGAGAGAAAACAAAAATGACAGGGAAACTCATGAACCCCCGTAAATGGCCATCAGGAGGTGAAATCAGGTGTTCCGGAAAGAGTGAGCATTTCCTGCCCCACTAGTGGCACCCGTCATGAATTCCCCAAAATTAACATGAAAATAGATCTAGTTGCATGGCAGACATGGATTTGCTGTATTTATCAACCAGATCATGATGACGTCCATAGAATTTCCTAAATATCATGATCAATTATGATGTGCTCCGAAAGATTGCAGCTTTCTTGGCGAGCTATTTTGTTTTGGTTGCTATAACCAACTATAACTGGTGATGAACACTCCATTCCACTTTCATAATTTTCCTCTTGACATGAAATATCCTTTTCAATTTTTGGCTGATTCTAGAAATATATATGTTCCAATTGTCGATATTCTTTTGTGATGGCAACTTTGTCGTGCACTTTATTGTTTTCAATACAAATCAGTAACTTGGTAAAGAAGGCAAATAAACGGTGTACCAAATAAACTCCCAACTAATTATCCTAGTAATTTAGTAATACACTTGTCCAAGTAATACACCATCCATAAGCCGTCAAATCTGTCCGGTAAAATAGCAGAAAAAATGTTTTTAGAAACACTGGGAGGTAGTTTGGTAGCCATGTTCTAGTTCACAAAACTAGGTTAATAAATTTTTGAAGAATGACTGAAAATCTCCAAAAAGCGCTCCATGTTCTGACGTTCCACATCCGAAGCATATGTCATCATAAATGAAGAATCGAACTGAATGAATAAATATCATGCTTGCAGAAAGTTCGTAGCTTGGAATGAGTATATCTGGATAATAGAAATTTTCATGCATTGGTAATAAACCATTTTTACAGTAAATGAAACAGCATCTGAAACACAGGCAATACATACATGACATGGCATATACTTAGTGTAATTTCATTTTTTTCACGGAAATTACAAGTATTCGTATAGGTTTACCAATATCACAACAATGATATCAGAAGCGGTTACACCAATGCATGATTGCTTATTGCTATCGAAACCGACGATGCAAATAAGAAGCTTCAACAGAACCTAAGATTAAATTAATTCCATCGGAGAGATTTTAATCATTGTCAGCTCACACACAAAATGACACTCAATTATCCAGTATTAGATAAGATGTTGATTTACATAATAGCGTAACTAAATGAATTTGTTGGTGTTATTGAATAAGTATTTTGTGGTACTCCATATAGACAAACCTCACTATGTTGTTAGTCTATTCAAGGACAATGCTATGATTAATAAATAATAAGCAGGTACATTTCAATATTCCCTATTTATCGAGAATTCATCCGCCGGCACTATTACAATGGTACGGAATAAACGATCGCTTTGTTATTCTTGGTGATGGATATATGGCTATTAGTATATAGCGCTGAGGTCACAGGGGACAAAACGGATTTGGTCGAAGGTGTTCTCCAAAACTGACCGGTACATTTTCATTGATCGTGATATTATAACTGATTCCAATGGATATAAAAACTGCTGACAATTGTGAATATGTGAATGAGTAACACAACAATTTTGTGGAGGTACCTTTTATAGTCCCACCAGTTCAAAAATCGCACTTGCCACTCTGATATCATATATAGCACAATTACTTTTTTAACCTCCCATGGTATTGATTGTTATTCTACGAGTTCCATCTGGAATATGCTATTTTAATGGATTGTGCATTATGCTCTTGTTTGTAAATTTGTTTACCAGGCATATTTTAGAGTACCTGTACTCTTGTGGATCCTGTTTTACAGTGTTTGTGTTATGACTGTTCATTCCATATATGATCCGAGATCAGTTCGCGAATATTGACCACGACTGCCCGTCTATAGGCTAATATCACCATTCACGTCTGATGAAATTTGCACAAATACAAGTAGAACATTTGCAGTTACCTTCATTATGCCAAAATATCATTTTGGCAGTTACACCACCAAAACTAATGTTGAGTCGAGTCTATTTATCAGGTTATCAGAAACAGTAGTTCGTAATTTATTAATGATTGTGCCTTTTGGTGTACCAAGAACAAAAGGGATTGCGAAATACATTGTATAATAGTTTTACCATTTGAAAAACATGAACGCTTGGCAATATTAACTGTTATGTTTAACCATCCGAATGTGACGGAAGAGACATGCTGTATTTCTTGTTGTAGTACATACTCAACCAATTCAAATGCATACTTATGTATAGTGATGGATAGCATATTTGTATTAGAGGGTATGACGTCACTGAATATGACCAAGAAGCGTGGCCAGCTGACTTGTTTAAATCGCGCCACATATTAGTCATGATACATTCATAGATCTAGCCATAGATCTATTTCAGATCTCAGATCTCTCTCCATAGATCTATTTCAGATTTTCTAGATCTCTTTCATTCGTCTGGATTCCAAGTAAACACAAACCAGCAAAGTGAGCAAACTTCCACATTCTTAATGGAATGAATAATATATATCCACACGAATACCCTCTGAAATATAAAAGGGAATATCTATCATCATATCTTTCCCGTATATAACTTTCATATTTTTTGGCTTTTGTGATTGTGTTGCATAAATAAATTGTATTTTGTAGGTATGGTCTATTCATCAATAGGTCTATATCATGACGTCATATGCCTCCCATTGAAATACATCCATGTTCATTTAGAACGAAAGAATAAGTGACAATTATACTGCACTACCCTCTTGAATAATTTCACGAACATGCACCGTGTTTTGACCTATTACTTTTAATAATTAAAAACAACCTGAACCACATTCCTGGACGAGTGGGTGAGTGGTCGTGCAATTTATATATAATGCAAGGTACATGGTTCAGGCGTCTTCACATATCAATTATGTACACAGTACACATATTTCCATGACTGCTAATAACGCGTAACCCAGCGTGTTACTCAATTGGCAGAAAATGCCAGTATAACATGGATAAGATCCTAGACATACAACTCCATGGACTTATTAATACTTATTAATACAACAGTCATTTATATCTTTAGGAAATCCGACGTTAAAAATGGGGGTCAGTAATTTTGGATTAAAGATAATTTGATTTGATTTTAGTCACTTATTCGAAATCAAGCCTATCTGCACTTCGCTGGAATACCACGTTATTTTTACATATCTCGACGCTGACGACTCATCGATAAAAGGGTGGCCGTCACTCCACTACTACTGGGCAAAGAGAAACAATTGCAGTGACAAAACTTCCACTGACTGATTGACTGTGGGGTCTGTTTGTTACTGGTATTGACATCGGTTTATGCGGTAAAAATAACAACAATTTATCTGCATCAAAATGAAACTATGTCTCAAAGAGTAGCAGTCGCCAATTCAGCATATGTAGTATTGATATATGTGTGAGTATGTCCGTACAGAATGTGATAAGATAGATGTAAAAATAACAACGATTTATCTGCATCAAAATGAAAACTATGTCTCAAAGAGTAGCAGTCGCCAGTTCAGCATATGTAGTATTGATATGTGTGAGTATGTCCGTACAGAATGTGATAAGATTGATGTTAAAAAAAATACAATTTATCTGCATCAAAATGAAAACTATGTCTCAAAGAGTAGCAATCGCCAGTTCAGCATATGTGGTATTGATATATATGTGAGTATGTCCGTATAGAATGTGATGCGATTGCACGACTAAACAATTTATTCCATAATATACCATTGCATATTCATTACTGTATAGTCGTTTTAACTCATACATTATTGAATCCTTCATTTTCATATGTTCGGAAAATAGCATACCACGTGTGTCAGTTGAGTATGAGACCATAATCCAATCTCTACTGTTAACGCTGCTTTGTGTCTGTGTCGGCTCTCAGCACTCCCTGAACGCACCTGCTGACAACCTGATCAGAATATCTGATGTATGGTTCCAACCATCACCAGTGGGGCAGTAAAAACAACAACTTCATGAATAGTGGGGTGCCCAGAACACCAGTCAGTTCAAACTGATGCAAAAGGGTTTTTTTTGGTGTCATCCTGGAGGTCAGGGTCCAAACAGCAATTTTGGTCCGAGTGGACATCGATCATCCCATTATTGACCATGTGTGACGTCATTTTCAAAATGGCCGCCATCAAAAATGTTGACATCACGTTTTGGGCTATAACTCAACTTCTATGGTAGATAGAGACACGTTTGTGGTGTCTATACCCATATTTTTTATGATGAGGAATCCAATGGCTATATTGCCGAATACCTGTGACTGGTGGTTACCTCAGAAATCAAAATGGCTGCCATAAAATGTTTCAAAATCACGTTTTGGGCTATAACTCAACTTCTATGGGAGACAGATTCAAGATTTTGGTGTCTATACCCATGTTTTGGATAATGAGGAATCCAACGGTGATATTATTGAGTACCTGTGACTGTTGGTTGATGAGGGACAACACACATGTCATTCTAGTTTTTCAACTATTTTCATGCGAAATTCATAGACATATAAAATTTATTTCACAGTGTATACTGGTACTAGTAACGAAAGATAGAAGTGAGAAAAACATGTATAATGTATATTTATTTCATATTTATTATATACATGTATATGAAGAATTCCTTTTTTTTTATTGTACACACAACATATATAAACACATTCATATCACATATGACTCATGTGAGTCAAGCATGATAATAATCCAATGATGAGAGATGCTGTACAACATTAATATTGTGGAGTCCACAGTCAGCCCTCAAATATCTAGATATATCAATATAAGATTCAAAATGTCACAAATTACTCGATCCCATATTCAAACAATCAACTATTGCATTCGTTCAAGTTTTCACAATATATGTGTGTGTGTATATATATATCTATACATTTATATAGATACATACATATGTTTTTTAGCTGCACGGTCAGCGACTACCATGTCACCGACCACACACTGGCCTACCTGAATTGCTGTAGATTATATATAAATTAATATGCTTTATCTGCACACACTACTTTTCAACATACATTTCAAATGAACTGACACAACCATTCTTCACAGTACTATATATACATATTTGGCTACGCGGTCAGCGACTACCATGTCACCGACCACACACTGGCCTACCTGAATTGCTGTAGATTATACATAAATTAATACGCTTTATCTGCACACTCTTTTCAACATACATTTCAAATGAACTGACACAACCATTCTTCACTGTACAATATATACATATTTGGCTACGCGGTCAGCGACTACCATGTCACCGACCACACACTGGCCTACCTGAATTGCTGTAGATTATACATAAATTAATACGCTTTATCTGCACACACTACTTTTCAACATACATTTCAAATGAACTGACACAACCATTCTTCACTGTACTATATATACATATTTGGCTACGCGGTCAGCGACTACCATGTCACCCACCACACACTGGCCTACCTGAATGTCGTTCCAGTTTTGAAGTTTTACAGCTAAGTTCATGATGAACTTTCAACATTATTGCTAAACTGACTCTCCAGTCTCATGACTAGTTAAACTGCGCAATTGCACTTGCACATACGCGTACATTCTAAGTTTGTCTTCTTGCATTTGCAAGATGTACACAGTTTTGTACATTGACATTTGACATTGAGATCGAATACATCCCTGGCAAGAGGTAGTGTGGTCCAGATGGGAACCAGCTTGCCGTCTTTCTCAGTCCATCCATGGTCTGTGGGGTTTTGGACAGCCCCCAGTGGTTCACAAGCTGTGGTCCAGACGCTTGCTTGAAAGACATTCCTTCTGATATGATGTTCTAGAGCATCGCTTGTGGGAGGAATTCGCTCTACATCTCTGGTCTTGTGACAGAAGACCTTCAATCGAACCAGGTCAACATTATTGTCATCAGTGACATATTCATCAGAGTACAGCCTACAGACAAATTGCAACATCACTTGTCTCAGGTCTGGCGATACATGAAACGGGTTGCTGACAACTGTCGCACACTCTTCCATGAGGGATGGGACTTTGTCCTTAGTCTTAAAGCAGTATCGCTTTCCCTTGAATTTGAAGGAGGACGTGCTGTCGGATCCGGTGAAGGCATGGAATAGGGCCATGGCCTTGCAATTAGTATCTCCTAGCCTGAGTGCCACAGTGTTCAATGATATCATCCTGGTTTCCTTTCCGGCTTTGAAAGAAATCCATATTTCTGCTGCTTGGTTCACAGCCAAGATGCGATGGAAATTGCAGAGTAAAACCACAACAACATCGGTGTCCCCTGTGTGGACGAGTGCGATGGATGCATTTTGAATTGCATGGAGAAGATGCACAACCACACGTGTATCTGCTTCTTCATGATCACATCTTCCCATATCAGAACCATTTCCAGTGGAAATGACTTGATCACCCAAAGTTGCGTAGACGCACTTGCCGTTTTGGAGTTGAACTTGTGCCAGTTGTGTGGACAAGAATGAGAAAAGTTCTTTCTTGTTATCTGCATTTGCAAGAAACATCTGCCAGTTGTTCGGGACTTTGGCTGTACCAGACACACGCTGTCTTGTTCCTGTTCCTCGCTTATCTCGTGTGTCACTTTTGATGGACTTTGAACGATACTGATCCCATACTATGTCGACCCTGGCTGCCCTCTTCAAGTCGTGTTGTATCCTTGGGTAGAATACCTTGTTGAAATACTCATAGAAGGTTTTGCCCTGGACATTCGTACCTTGTAAGGAGTGGATAAGTGCTCCACCGTCAATGACTATGACGTCATAATCTTCTGGTGCAACACACAAATAACGAGCAGTAAGCCAAGTTTGGGGACCATATGATTAGTACTTTCGGCGGAGAAGATTCTGAAAGAATTGAGTCAGGGTAACATGGTTCGACAGACACGGCAGACACGTGTCAATCCATCCCAATAGTTCTACGGCTTTCAGCCGATGAGCTGAAAACGAGATTCGCATAGGAATGCAGAGAAATATGTTACAATAAATTCTACACTGTACATGATCACTAGCTACAAGTACAAAACCACGATTACAATATGATATCCCATGATTTCCAAATACAATCCAGTTTTCCCACTGACAAATCCTTGAAGACCAAACGCACATACCTGTTAGGTTCCACGACATTGTGTTGTGTATGGAGAGACACGGGATGCAATATATTTGTGTGTTGGTCAATTCCCTCACTTCATGTAAATGTCAAAAAGTTTTGGGTGGAGAAGTCCTATGATTATACCGTGTGGTGTTGTTGACAAACATATACACATATTTTGTGTGAGTGAATCCATTGCTGCGGATTTGTCCACTGTCAAATTACGTAATAAAACGTAAACAATAGGTGTTAGACATAATTAAACAATAGGTGTATGGTATATTCCAGACTGCACACCATCGGTTTTAATCTCACTAGCACTTTATGATTTATGTAAGTATCAGCCCCATCATTGAAAAAAATTTGATTTTTTTAGGTTTAACTGGCGGCCATTTTGAATTCTGAGGTAACCACCAGTCACAGGTATTCGGCAATATAACCATTAGATTCCTCATCATCAAAAACATGGGTATAGACACCACAATCGTGTCTCTATCTACCATAGAAGTTGAGTTATAGCCCAAAACGTGATTTCAACATTTTTGATGGCGGCCATTTTGAAAATGACGTCATACATGGTCAATATTTGGCAAATCGATGTCCACTCGAACCAAAATTATTACTTAGACCCTAGCCTTCAAGTTTACACCAAAAATCAAACTTTTGCACGAATTTGAACTGAAAGTGAAAAATCCCTCATTTTGGAACCCCACTAGAACAATTCGGTTCAATGTGAAAGCTAGATGACAACAAATACGCATTTTCGTATCATCAGATGACATATTCACGGATCCAGAGATATGGTAGAGACACTACTTCACATCATTATGCTCATGTGTTGGCAAGTATGCTGTGTAGGTGATGATCAAATTCACAATTCGAAATTGATACAACCGTGGATTTTAACAGGTTGAGAACAGCAATTGTTTCCGGTGTAAATGAGTAGTCATTCATTCCACATGAATTTGCTTGGAGCTATGGACCGAAGAATCCACAACGGTTGCCGTTTGCCCGTGCAGTACATATCGCAGATAGTCACCGTGAACGTTCTCTCCAGGCGACCATGCCACTGGTGATAAATGTGTTTAGGACCAATCCATCAAGCTATCATACAATAATATTTTTCACTTTCAGAGATATCTGGTAATTATGTTTGTAATATGTGGTGGACGTAACCAAGTGTGATTGGATGGTGTACATGTACGCTAAGTTAGTATGCTATTTTACCAAAAATATATTAAATGTACTGTACATTGCTTAAAGTACCGACGTGGATTGTTTGTGCCTTTGAGATCATATTTTTGTCTCCTTCCTTCTCTCTTATGTATGAAACAATTGAGACAGCCACCATCCGAGTGCCACATCGTCACCAAGGTGGCCATGAAATCTTTGGGGCTGTTTGCAGGCCAATTACGCTATGGCAGATTGCTGACATCGAGCCCCGTTGAAGAGCTGGTGGATTACTACGGAAGCTCATATTCGCCACATAGAGGAGCACAAATTTTTTTTAGAGCGTTATAACGCTCTAATTACAGTGTAATAACGCTGTAATACAGCGTTATAACGCTCTAATTTACAGCGTTATAACGCTCTAATTTAGAGCGTTATTACGCTCTAAATTAAACCGTTCACCTTCCCATCATATTTCCAATGTCGTGATTTATAATAAACATATCTAGATCAGAGTAATTTTGAGATTTCCCTACATATGATTGAGCTGATGAACCAGCAGGTCCGATGATGTCTCTGGCAGTGTAATTTAGAGCGTTATTACGCTGTAATTTAGAGCGTTATTACACTGTATTAGAGCGTTATTACGCTGTAATTTAAGCATAATAACGCTGTAATTACAGCGTAATAACGCTGTAATTTACAGCGTAATTACGCTCTAATTACAGCGTAATAACGCTTAAATTACAGCGTAATAACGCTCTAATACAGCATAATAACGCTGTAATTAGAGCGTAATTACGCTGTAAATCACAGCGTTATAACGCTCTAATACAGCGTAATTACGCTCTAAATACAGCGTTAATACGCTCTATTACAGCGTTATAACGCTCTAATTTACAGCGTAATAACGCTCTAATTTACAGTGTAATAACGCTCTAATTTACAGCGTAATTACGCTCTAATACAGCGTTATTATGCTGTAATTAGAGCGTAATTACGCTGTAAATTAGAGTGTTACAACCCTCTAATACAGCGTAATTACGCTTAAATTACAGCGTAATAACGCTCTAATACAGCGTATTAACCCTGTAATTAGAGCGTAATTACGCTGTAAATTAGAGCGTAATTACGCTATAAATTAGAGCGTTATAACGCTGTAATAGAACGTTATAACGCTGTAATAGAGCGTAATAACGCTCTAATTTACAGCGTAATTACGCTCTAATTTACAGCGTTAATACGCTGTATTACAGCGTTGTAACGCTGTATTAAAGCGTAATTACGCTGTATTAGAGCGTAATTACGCTGTAAATTAGAGCGTTATTACGCTGTATTACAGCGTTATAACGCTGTAAAGAAAAATGTGCATTCCTCCATCTGGCGAATATGAGCCACCGTAGATTACCGAGCGAGGATGTCTTGTAGACTGTGTATTGTTCTGCCAGCCTTGACTGGAGGGCGACGAGTGGACCCAAGATGTCTTACTGAGGCTCGTCTGTGCAGCGCTTCAATGTATATTTGTCTGTAATATGTAAGTATATATATTCGGCGTGATGTGACTTGGTATGTAGCTGTGTTGAATGTTGATATTGTTAATATTATGATCAAATATGATGTATGTGCTTCGGGGAATTGAGCTTTTGCTTTGGCTCACTTTTTTGCGTTGGCTATCCCTAATTCTGAACATTGCACTTTTCTGATTCTACATGAACATATTATTTCCAATACTTGGATTATCACAGCTTGTTCCACACAAGAAAAAATATGTTTAGAATGTCCCCGATATTCTCAACTGATTCGTTCAGACTTTGGTGCATGGCACGGAACCTTTATGACGCACACACGAAATCAGTAAATCAGTGAAGAAGGTCGGTGCACGGTTACAAAACAATCTGTCACAACTAATTATCTTAGCAACTGTTGACGTTATCGCCTCCCATTAACAAAACTTCCAATAGAAAGCAACTTTGTCCAGAAAAGTAGCAGAAGAAACATTTTTGAGATCCCCGGGATGTAATTTAGTTGGCAAATTCTAGTTCACAAAACAATGTTTATTCTTTACAAGATTTAAAAGAAAGAAAATGTCCAAAAGGCATTCCTTCTTCTGATGTTGGATTATCACAAACATTTCTGATCATGCGATGAAAATGACCCTAAGTTATTTATCATGATTTAAAGTTAAATGTCATGACTTGTCTGGATCGAGATCAAGTTTTTACCTTAGACTGGATAAACGTGGTATGTCAAGATCCTCATGACTTGGTGATAAATCAAACTAGAGCTAGTACTTGAAATAGCATCTGGAATACAGGCATATATTTCATGCATGCACACACACGTTGGATATTACGTATCATCATATCTTTCTCCTCTCCCTTCAACAAACACATCACAACCACTCACTTTCTACCAAGTACCCGTATTGGATAGCAATATATTATCAGAATTACCATGTCCAATTACTTCACTATATTGGTCCTTGATGCCATTAATATGATGATCAAAATAAGAACGCTTCAACAGTATTTAAGATTAAATTAATTTCCAGGTCGAACTCTTATTCTTTGACAGAACTCTTATTCTTTGAACGTGTTGTAGCAATGAATTGACATTCAATATTGAGCATTATACAAGATGCTTACTTGCATGATATTTTAACTGAATTAATCTGTTGGTGTTAATGAAGGAGAAAAATATGTTTTCCGCATGTTTTCCGTCGTTTCCCACATACAAACATCACTGTGATGTCCAATGTTCAAAGACACCGTTATTATCAATTTATAACAAGTGAGTACGTTTCAATACACTAAGGCCGTGTTGTGTTAAGACTTTGTTTAGCGTCCGCGAAATTTCGAAAAGGTATCAGGCAGCACGGAATATAAACACACACAATTTTTAACACAAGCCAATATAAAACACACAACCCATAAATTCGTGTGTAAATCTCAAGTGGACGACAGAACAAAGGAGAAAAACCCTGCACAATACATTAGAAAGACAATATCGTTTTATTGCGCATTATTTTTCCGACATTGACGTCAAGAGAATTTTGGAGAACAACTACTTAAAAATATCGTTAAATGACCAAGATTTCCTGTGTGTGTTAGTGCCCAATATCGGGGAAAAGCTACACGCACGCGGACGCTAAACAAACTCTTAACACAACACGGCCTAATAATCTCAATGTATTTGCTGGCACTATTATGGTGGTATCGAATGAACGATTGTTATGTTGTTTGTTACAGTGGACATATGTTTTATATAGCGCTGAGGTCACAGGGGACAAAACGGATTTCGTCGAGGGTGGTCTCCAATACTATGGGGTACATTTTCATTGATCGTGATGTCCCTATTGTTCTGAAATGATATAAACACTCCTGATAATGGTGACTATATGAATGAGCAACAGACCATATGCGTAGTGCGGTTTTTTAAACATTTTTTTTTGGGGGGGGGGGGGGGGTGGAGGAATCAGAAAGTTATGGTTAAAGGGCGATGGACACGAAAAAGTGACTTGTTTTAATAATGAAGTTAAGCATCTACTGAGTATGTACACAGCAGAAATGGTATCAATTAGGCCTCAGGTTGTCGAGAAATTGACCTGACAGCTGTTGGGAGATAATCGGCATTTTACGTTCTTCGTGATCTGTGACGTCTTTACCGCGCTGGTAAAGACGTTTGTCGTTTGCAGGTGGTTGTTTAATTGGGGGTTTTGGAGGGATCCATTCATCACTTCTTTATCAATAGGTATGGGAATTTTGTAATTATATGCAGCATGGGTAACTGTAGTGTCGGCGAAGGTTCTACACATCGGGAAGGTGTCAGCCTTTTTCTACTCTCCGAACAATCCATGGCATAGCCAGTTTACACAGGCCTACATAAACTCAATAGCTTCTGTCTGTAGTTCAGCGATATACTGAAACGTATCGTGATCGGTGATGTAACTTGACAAACATATATGCCATATTTTTGACATGCCTACTTCACCTGGGAATCAAACGGCGATTTAATTCTTTCAGCTAAAAAAAAAACAGCATTATCAGAGCCGTAGGCCTGTACCGCACAGGCCCAGGCCTAGGGCGCGGAATTTTAGGCGGGCGCCATTCTTCAGAGAACTGTTTTACGCAGATTATCGTTATTGTTGGATCGGGATACGATCACGCATACGCTGATATTCTGCCAAACCCCATCTGTCTCTCCCAAAATCTTGAATCCTATGAAAGCCAATGAGCCCGCCACAACCAGGCGGAGTGGGCGTGTACGGGATGGGGGTGGGGGTAGACGCAGGTGTTTATTGAACAAAAAATCAATTGTTGCCGTAAAACAAACAAATCCAATACGTTACAGTATGTTGAACAGACATCATCTTGAATTCAGATAATTTACATAAAAAACGCATTGTCTGAGAAGTTCAAAATTGAAATCGGGAGCGGCACAGAATGCTCCAGCGCTTCAGCTGCTTTTGGGCCCCTGGGCGGGCTCCAAATCACCGGCCCTGAGTCCACACTCGATTTACTGCTTAATTTGGGTTGAATGGGCAATCCTTTGAGAGCAGCATTTTTGTGTGAAAAGGGCTACACCCCCAACAATTTCTCATGCTTCTAGTACACAGTATGCTTCTGAACGAAAATCGATCCCTGAGCTTTCAGTTTTTGGCTGACATGTAGAAAAACGGTGTGACAGAATTTTAAAAACATGAGTAGCCTACGTTTATTGTGTATATCGATACGAACACCAGAAACTACGGACATGGCCCTGCATCTCAATGAGGGGTCAGTGGGTCGAACCAGAAGGGGAAGGAGGGGGTGCGTTTGCCTAAACGCACAATATCAGAGTTCTTACTGTCATGAATCCGATTCAATATGCAAAAGAATCGATAGTTGAGCGTTTGTTTCAGTAGAGGTCGAAACTGTGATTTTCTGAAAATATTGCCAACATCATTCCCACTATAAAACACCTATATCCTCATTTGGAGGTTGGTAGTTATATAGGTAATGCGTATGAACTAAACATCGATTGATATTGTACTGCTTTCCAATATATAAATGTAGAGGAAAGCAAAAAATTAATTTATAGACCTCACAACGAGATTTCTCGAAACTGTGTGGCATACCATTCTACAGTATAACCATTATGCCTGATCACAGAGTAGGCCCAACATTCCATGTATATTTCCAACAGCAAACAAGTCAGTCATTTGTCTAATCGCTGGCACATCGAAAAAATAATGTAATTATACCAGTGTTACTATAATATCGGACACATTCATTTGAATATCTATTTATTACGCCCACAAACCACCCCGACCCGCAAGATCGCATCACGGTTTATCCTGTCTGGCTTTTCACCTTCTGGGGAGAAGGGTGTGTGTGTGTGTGTGGGGGGGGGGGGTCGACGTTTTACGTGCTAATCCCCCATGTCACTCACTACATTGAGTGTATGTGTGATAGTTTACCGTATCATATCCATAATTTATACTTTGTATCTCATTTGTAGGCCTACCTGGTATGCATGTTCAGCTCTAGCGAAACATTGTACAACTGGTGTGAATTAGATCCTGATTAGATCGTATATCTTGTGCCTCCCCGCCCCCATTTCAGCCTGAAACACATCTTCGTGATACCCCCCCCCCCCCTCACCCCCACCCTAACCGCGTTCTTCAGTTCTTTGCCCCATACAAAATTGCTACCACTTCCCAGCGTCAAAGATCACAGTGCCGAAACCGACTATGGTAACGCGCATTACCATAATCAAAAATGGCGACCGGTATTTGTGGTTCGAATTTGATCGAGCTTACCAACTTGAATGAGAGGCTATTTTGAAGCATTCAGAAGTCTGTGATATGAAGTTGATTATGCTACACATAATTAATAAGGCGAGTTACAGTAAAATAGGCTTTTTCTACGAGATATCAGCGATTGAAAATCGTGGCTGACTATGGTAACGCCCGAGTCCATGGCTACATTGACTATGGTAACGCACAGTGTCGACTATGGTAATGCATTCACCACTTCACTGCAAATAATATATAACACAAGAATTGGACAGTAATTTATACGATATTCGCATATATACTGCAAGATATATATGTCTTTTTCATGTTACAGTGCAATTTTTTCTTTAAAACTGCACATACTGGATGTAGTACCGTGCTGAAAGTTTCAGCCTGAAACCCATGCTGACACCGTGAGATATAGAACCACTGGGTCGCATGTAATTACAGTCAATTGCAATGATGAGAACAAGCCTATGGTCCCGGGTACATACGGACACTTAATTTGATGACAACAAGATCGAGATGAAGTGAACACAGTTTGCGGACAATGTTCCAATACATGTTAATATGAAAACATTGTCACTTTCCGACGTCACTGCAGCCTTGAATACAGAAACAATTCAGGACAATTAGGGAGCCTCGGACAATAGGAAGAAAACATATATACATGTACCAGTAAATATTGAAATATTTCAATAAAATGGGATACTTCTTGCCCCTTGCACATCATTTGAAAGAAAGTTGCCTCAATCTAAGTTCCCTATTCCTCGTACTGCTCAGTATATTGATCAGAGATAACAAAATATGTGCGAGACGGATAAAATGACATTCACATGTAGTGTGTAAAAAGTAGATCATGGAGTAACATAGTAGGATATTTGCAGTATAATTGGGATGTAAAGTCTCAAAGGCCCAAAAGAGTTTGGTCCCACAGTAAGTGTCGACATACCGGTTTTGGTATTTACCCAGACAAAAAAAAAATCTATCAGAACACATTTATTTCCCTTTTTCACACGGTTGTTTGTTCTTGATAAGATATACTTCCTAGATAGAAAACAAGACGAAGGGTGCCACAGTAATGACCCACACACTACTTCTGTAACTTCTATTGTATGATTTAGCCTACATTCATTGTGATCCATCTTTACACGCCAAAAACACCTGTCGGCCTACGGATTCTTTACGAATCGCTCTCAAATATCGTCAATTTACATGTGCATGCGACTCGAACGCACAGTCTGACCAGTGACGGTCGCGGCGACCAGATCGCATGCGACTGGCGTGCAACCGAGTCGCTGCGACTGATTCGCATAGTCTGACAGCAGCTTAGATCGAACATTCATTATCTCCCGTTTTTGAAATTCCTTAATATTTCTTGACAATTTGATGGGGAAGTGCACATATTTGTAAAAAAAAAATCAAATGTGGCTTCATGCCAGACCCTGCTTTTAATTGATAATTTGACTTTTCTCATCATGTGTATCATAGTTCTGAAATAATAACTTTGATGGAGTTGCTAATTGTGTACAGTGATAACATCGCAGAAGTTTTTGACATGGAGACATGCGATAAAATAACAGATGATTTGAAAGTTTTCAACACATACTCTACCCCTCAAATCATTGTTATGTTGACAATATAATTGTTTTTATGTACGAAAGACCCATCGCGTTACCATAGTCATTAAATTTCCTACAAATCACATTACCATAGTCTGACATTCGCGTTACCCTAGTCAGGACACAATTGTCCACCCTCCGTTTCCACTAATATGTCACCAAGTGACCCAATACACATAATCGGGATTAACCTACATGTATTGATTTCGGTATATTTCGAAGATCCCCTTGATTTATACACGTTATATGCATATAAAATCACGAGCAAATTCGAACCACAAGTGCCTGTCGCCATTTTTGATTATGGTAATGCGCGTTACCATAGTCGGTTTCGGCACTGTGAAAGATTCTGTACAGAGAATCTTTTCCCCCGTGACGTCAGAAACGTCATTTTACGTAAAAAGATGCTGACCGCTCTCCACGTTGAATATCGGTCTTCGGACCGCTGTAGATCTCATCTGTGTGTTTAGAATGGCTCTATTTCCATCTGTATGCATATATATATGGATACTATTGCATGTAGAACAATTTAATGATCACATCAAATATCATCATCTCCATGGCCCTTTAAGGTACCCTCTATATCCTCGAAAACCAAATATAGCTTCACTATTTTGTTTTACTGTTCACAGTATTTTTAAAATGTTTTTTTCGCATGACTTAGTAATGATATGCTGATTCAATAGATTGTGCATTATGTTCTTGTCCGTGAGTTTGTTGACAAAGCACATTTAAGAGTACTTGTGTGGGTCGTGTTTTGATGTGTTAGTGATAGTGCGTTCCATAAACATATTCCGAGATTAGTTCGTGAATATTGACCATGGATTTCCATATTTAGGCTAACATTCGACAGCGCTTCCACTGGAACGCAATTAATCTACAAGTGATTTATTAGTAAGCAAATGACAATTCGAATCATACATTAGTATTATTTTTCTATAGATAATTACATGAGAATTCTTTCTGAGAATGTGCAGTTATATCAATTTTGTAATGTTTGTAAATCGTGCATTGCTGTTGGCGTGTGCATTGTGGCCAGTGTCTTCTTTCCAGCCGCAGGAAATTGATTTCGTACTGCTTCGATTGTCGTGACCTTTCCCCCGTTGTCGTGTTCAATCATTTATCTAGCATATTCACATGCAATTACCCAATACTTACTATACCCTTACTCATTCGTGATATTTGTAGCTTATAATACCGCGTAATTCGCTGAACAATCAACATCATTTGAAGGATATGGAACATTCAGAAAGTTGAAAATTTCAGTGAATTCCAGCACTACATGATTCTTTCATGCATGTGTACTTGCTGGTTTAAGTTATAAACAAAATCTCTCCCAAGCTGCGGTTCATAGTGATGACAATGATTTTCAATTTGTTCATGCGTAATAAGACGATTGCATCAAACGGATTGCTTCTACTCTCGACGTCCATCATCATGATTATAAGTATTTATAACGATATTTGTCACCGAAATGTGTTTAGTTATTTCAGCACAGAGCTTAGAGTGTAGTAAAACAAACAGCAGTGTATACTCCTCACACCCTACTCCATGTTTTCTTTCACACGTTTGTCTCGCGAAGTTATCTGGGTTACAGGACAGTTTAATTGTTTCCAGCCAGGCGATTTCAGTTGTTCGTTTTGATGAGTGAATGGATTATCAACTCAGCACCACTTACATCTGATGACAGGTGGACAAAAGCAATGACAAAATGAGGCAGTCGTATCGTGCTTCAGGATATCATTTTGGCAGTTGCACCAATAACGTCTAGCAGATTTCATGAAAGAGTTATCCTCCATAAACGGTTTATGAGTTTCGAACAATAACACATCATGTGGTAGCCATAACAAACCCCTAAATACCTCCTAAATGGACAAAATGATAGTTGCTAGCTGTGAAACGTTGACTCCTGGCAAAGTTCAGTAAATGTATGGTCAACAACAAAAATGAAATGAATAGAAATATCGTTTTGATTGCGGTTGTCAAAAGCATGTCAATTATTAGATCACACTGACTAGATCACACACAATAAATAGATTCCTCGTGTGAAGATTTGACACATCCTGGATTTGAGAATTCCCTGAAAACCTGCTGTTTTATCTGGCCTATAATATGGACCTCGGTGTTCTTCCATGTGTATACCTAATACCTCTCTGTCTGTGAAGTGCTTTGTTGTCGATTGGTGCTATCTGATTAAATAATATTTTATTGAAAGGTTTCAATAAGATGGTATGATGTCATAAAATATGACCAAGGAGCGTGGGTAGCTAACTTGTTTGAACCACACTACGCCTCCTCATGATATATTCATAGCCACATTCCATAAATCTCTTTCAGTTCTCGGAAGTCCAAGTACACACACACCGACGGAGTGACCAACCACCCGCATTCTTAGTGAAATGAATTAAATATACTCACAGGACCTGTACAAATACTGCTTTGAATACTTTCTCTATAATGCCAGAGGATGTGAGAATCGAAGTTATATCGTCCATGTGTATAGGTAACCTTGACTCTGTTAGCGTCTGTGAATGTGATCCACCAACAAATTGTATTTTATCCTTGAGATTTGGGATATCCATCAATATTTTAAATATAACATCGAGTCATGATCTGATCACTGATATAGTCCACGTGCATTGAGAATGCAAGAATCAGAGAAAATAGAAGTCCATTATTAAGATACTGTCAATTGTAATATAGTCCACTCACTCCATAATTCCACGAAAGTAAACTACAGTTTGACCTATTCGTGTTCATTAGTTAAACACACATTGAAGTCACGTTTGTTTAGTGCTGTGTGATCATACATTTTATTTTAACGTGATTTGTGCGACTGCAGCGTCTTAACATAAAGTTGGGTATGGAATTCGTATAATAATTATGCAGTGACTTGGAAACAATTATTGATGATTATATACTTGGGATTTCATGTCGGGCTTTGAGTCATGTATCTGAGATCAAATATGATGGTGACAGTTTATGAGGATTACAGGGCTGAGGTGACTGACATGATTGACTAAAGCCACTATGTTTATATTTCCAAAAAAAATGACTTCTCATTGATGGGATTGTTTTTCTTTCCTATTATATTATTAATATTATATTATATTAAACCCTGCTATATGTCAACAGGGAACAATTACAGTGACTAACGTTCCAAAAGGAGTTGCAGTGACGAATATGCACCGCGTTCACCATGGGGGTGTGATGAGATATGTTTAAAATTCAACAACTCAGCTTGTGGACGGTATATCTTTGACTTGTTGTTACACTAGTATAATGCATAACACAACAACACAATGGATTAATCACCATCAAAATGTCAATTATGTCTCGAAACGAAGCAGTTGAGTGTTTTAAAACAATTTTTAGTTTGTTCTTTGGTAAAATTGCACATGTCATTGTTGTTATTACGTGCACCGCACTGCATTGTTTACATTATACAGCTCATATTCACAAAATATGAGCAAACCTGAAATTATTAATGTTAAATGTATAACCATAAATTATTATCCAGAAGTCAGTCCATCATGCTTGTACATGCACGACATGCTGTCCCAGAAAACAACCCAGCAGCCACCACTAAATGGGCAGAATTCTCCACCTGCCAGACAGCATTGTTTCCCGTGTAAATTATGCATGCTTCAACGATCACCAGTCGGCCAGCAAAAACCAACATAAACCTTCTATACCAGACAGTTCATTCAACATGAAAGGCATATGCCGACAATAAACACATTATCGTATTATGTAACGCCAGATCATATATTCAGTTATTTAGAGTCTGTTGAACAAAGTAGTAATGGCTCAAAGGCGCGGAGATGACACATCAGGCTGCATGTTCCGAGTGACATTCAAAGAGCCCACTCTACAGCTAGATCCCAGTTTGTAAATTCGCTCAGGGGCGACTGTTCTCTTTTGACCTAAACACAGTGGCTTGTGAATAGGCAACCAGTAGTTTTGTCAGCGAGATGATAAGTGGGTTCATACACTGCAACTAGGTCACTGCAGTGAAGCTACCCAAAAGACGTCACGACTGTTTTATCAACGTCGTCATCAGCATTCCTCTCCAGAGGTTAGTGTCCATGTAATTTTCAGGATCAAGAGGGGGTTCATGCCACTATAACATCTATTTTTATAGATTCATGGTCATCATTATAATTTCCATGGAAACTGCTCACGAATAACATAGAAACTAATCAACATAAAAATACGTGAGTGTCCGTTCTCGGGCTGGAGACTAAGTCTCACCAATACATATTTCATTCTGTGACTGTAAATGTTGACAGAAAATTTGATAGGATATCTGCACGGCAGGTGGTCATCGCGTGCACTGTGTCGCCGGGCGGTATTGTTAAAGGTTATATGCTGATCGTCACCCAGATCTGCCTATAAATTAGATGAATTTGTTTGGCCTATATTCCATAGAAATCATTATGTGTGTGACATTGGATATATGATATTCATAGCCACAGTTGTTTCCAAATTAATGTACACTTTCAACAGAACGTACCAAGAAAAACAAATCAGAAAGTGGACAATTTTTCGGATAAGCAAACTAAAATGTTGAGAATATTCAAATGTTATAAAATCAAATCGCACAGCATGTTCAATGTGGACGAAGGGGATGACACAAATTAATATATATTTCAGAAATGAAAAAAAAACACTGGCAATATTCAAAATTCAACCGGTCTGGTGACATCCGACTCCTACCAGTGAATAGCTGAATGCTTCACCACTTACCTGGCTTGGTGATCTAATCATTTTCCAGAGTCGATTTTACACCCAAGTATAATCCAATCTCTTTTAAAGTATTTTATCCAATCTCCTAGTTATCAGTAGTGGATGAGCATAGCATAATGTAGAATGATCTATATTGTATAACTGTTTAGGCCTTGGAAGTATACTCTTTCCAGTACTTTCGAAATAACTGAGACTTGAGAACAAATCCTTTATTTACTCCCACACGTATTTTTTTTTACGATAAGACGGACTTGCGTGTGCAATGATATTAATAATGCAGCCCTGAGTACTATTCAATAAAATGCATCATCACATCGATGAACATTTGACGGAATCGCTCATCCAACCGTAAGCTTGCCTTGAGATATCAATACAAAAAGGGCAGTCTCATAGTTCACTGGTGTTTTATCATGCATAATTCTGTTTCTTTATACATGTTTCAGTGTGTCATTTATATCTCAGCCATTGATATGTTAGTGTATATCATTAATACATTTGTGTATATCATTTCGACTACTCAGAACATTTTGTAACATAGAACGAAATAGAGCACTAAATCTATGGTCCACCGTATATGCATCCACATAAATACGCATGACAGTGAAATGTACTTCCTAAGGCATCCGTATTCTATTCGGATGTTTGAAGTAAATAGACCTGGACGCGCCATCTTGTAGAGTTGACACCTTATACAATATCCACAACTCATTCGATGACTGCAAAACATGATGGTACGATTGAAACCCAGAAGTGAAAGGTAGGCAAGAGTTGTGATTGGCTACTAAGATATCGAGATGCTACAAAGGTACTTGGCCAGCCTTGGCAAAAACAGTAAACAGTACACAGTAAACAAACTGTTACAACTGATTATCGTAATAATTGTTAATGTTTTTTGCGATCAAGCAGATCTTATGGTTTTCAGATCCAAGTAATTAGCCACCAGAGGCCGTCAACATTTCCAAATAACTTGAGATGCAAGCATGTTACTGTCTACAGAGGATGATAATGAGATCTCCAAGACCAAGAGAGAAAAATGAATACGTTAAAAATCGCTTCGAAAGTATTCTAATTTTGGATTCGCACAACAGCAGGATGTGTCGCCTTTAGATGAATACAAACGTAATCTAGACACAATTACATATTCCGTAAAGATTTACCAACTTGAGTTTTGAGAAAACCCCCCACACTGACAATATCTGCAAATATAATAATAATCATCTCAGCACTTGAACTAGCATTCGAATTTCGAATAAGTTGCACACGGGATTTTTCTCCATTGAACAATGCATCGCGAAATGTTCTTAGCGTCATTGGCCTACTCCTTCAGCACACACACTACTATCGCGATTATTTGTATTAGATAGCTATATCACAACAGTATTATAAAAAAATTATTTTATTACTTCATTAATCATCAAAGCCAACGTAACAGATTATTCAAATAAAAACGCTTCATCATTACTTAATATTGAATTAATTTCCTCCAGTAGTTGTTAGTCTAAGACAGCACACAAACTGACACCCAATTATCGATTATTAGAGAAGACGTTGATTTGTATCATAACATAATAACTAGAATAATTTTTGATATTATGATGTCAGCAAATACTGAGAACACCTTCCATCACTCAGGGCACACTGGCATCACCAATTTGTCAGTATATTCAAAGTCAAAGCTGGGATAAATGAATAATAAGTTAGTGCGTTCCAATGTACTCCATTCATCGTGACTGTGTCCACTGGCAATATTGCCATGGTACGGAATAAACGATAGCTTGTGGCAATGGACTCATGGCTAATAGCGATGAGGTCATGGGGGACAAAATGTAATTGGTAGACTGTAGTCACTAATATTGACAGGAAATATAAACACTGCTGTTGAGTGTGGCTATGTGAATAGGTAACATAGCTCATTCAGACAGTTCAGCGAGGTTTTATTGCGTGTCAGACATGTCATTCGGGATCGTGGTACCCTTTATTTTGCCACCAGTTTAAGAGTCACACTTCCAACATCACTATTTTGTTTACCCTTCATGGTATTGATTGTTATTCCTCAGGACCTACTTGGGACATGCTATTTTAATAGATTGTGCGTCATGCTCTTGTATGTGAGTTTGTTGACAGAACACATTTAGGAGTACTTGTGTGAGTCCGGTATGCAGTACTGTGCCGTGGGTACGTTGCATGTTTGTTCCCAGATTAGTTCGTGAATATTGACTGCAGCTTACCAGATATAGGCTAATATCCGTCGTCGTTTCTGCCGTGAAACAATCAATGGAAATTCGATTTGTACATTCGTATTACTGTCCTGTAGACAACAACATGGAAATTTATAATTTCATGACTGTGTAATGGTTACAGACTGTAAATTGATCTTTCAAGTGCTGCTTTGTCCATTGTCTGTGCCTATACGTTGTTCCAGACTCAGATGTTCTTGGTACCTGGCTCTGATAGCTGTGACCTCCCTGCTTCTTGGTCACGATTCATATCAGGTAAAGTTGATGTGATGATTCCCGCCACAGAATTGTGTTTTATTATTTCGGAACACAATGTGAACTAAAACAAACAACAAACAACAGACCCTATTGCATGCAACGCGTTATCTTGTCAATCGTTCGTCTTTGTAAATCACGAGTTGAGCAATATCCTTGCCAGTTTTGCCTGGGTTATTGGACAGTTCAATTGTTTCCAGCCTGACGACTTTAATTGTTCGTTTTGATGACTGAATGGATTATCAGCTTAGCACCATCAACATCTGATGACAGGTGGACAAAAGCAAAGGCGAACATAAACAGTTGTCTTGAGGCTGCCAGGATATCAATTTGACAGTTGCAACACCAACGTCCAGCCCATTCATCTGGCTTCCTGGGGAAATCATTTTTTATTTTGTTATTTGAAATGATATCACAATCTGGTTAGAAAAGAACGCAAAACGCTTTTGAAAAACGTAACATATTGTATGCATAATAGTTTTCCCACTTGTTCAATGTAGACACTTCGCAAAATAACCTGAATAACACGTTCCAACAGTGATTCTCAAGTTTCGACGAGCAAACTGACTAATCGCAACGTCACAATAGATGACCAATACACGTATGGAGTTGGCTTGTGTGAACCCCACTACACAATCCTCAGTATATATCCATAGCCATATACCATACACTTCTTTCTTTTCTCGGGATGCCAAGTAAACAAATACTAACGAAATGACCAACTGTCCACATTCTTTGTGAAATAAATAAAATATAACCCGCCTGACGTATACAAATACTGTCTTAAATATTTGCTCTTGAGAGCCAGAAAAGCGAGTATGAAGCATCACTTTTCATATACAACCTTTGAAGGCGTGAGCAATTGTGTTGCAGGAATAAATTTTATTTTATCCTGGGGATGTGATCTATTCATAACGGTGTACAGACACCTACCTCTGAATTACACTCCCTTTCATTGAGTATGCAACAATTGATGACACTAGAAGCCAACTAAGATACTATCTAATGGATTGTAATCGATATGTACTTGTACAATACACACATAACTAACCTTTTCATAATTCCAAGAACGTGCATTGTGGTTTAACCTTATGTTTTAATTAATTTAACAAGCCCCGGAGCGCACTCTTGTGGAGTTGATGTGTGGTCGTGCATTTTGTTAGATGCAAGGAGTACAATTCAGACGACTTCAAAATGTCAATTATGTACATGATACACGGGATTTCATGACTCTTAACGACACGAACTACCTTATTACAAAAATGACAACATGGCGTAGATGTAAGGCCCTTCAAGAATTGCAACACATGCATCTAAATTTATTACCGTAGATGTCAGTGTTTTCATTGATGCTAAGCATAAAATTACTGGATAAGTTCATGTTACTAAGTAACAATTACTGTGTCAAATATCCGCTGAGAGAACAACTATGGAGTCTAGGCCTAATTGTTTTATAATGAAATGTCAACGACTCAACGATTAACGGTACCATATCTTGCAAATGTGTTGACAACATTATAATGATAAAATACATTTAACATTCAGGTTAGCATATATATGTTTATAAAAATGTCAGCTATCTCTCCGCAGTCGTGACAGTCGACAGTACGACGTCCTCATAAGTATATCATAAATATATCTGTATGTTCATATGTCTATGAATATACTCGTGTCGGTATGTGACAATTCCATCTATTAGTACAGTCTGTTGTGATTGCTGTCTGGTGACAACTCCTGATACTCCAAGAACGCACCCGCTGACAACCTTAACCTAATCATAGACATGGAATCCATACACAATATTAAGTATTCCGAGCGAACAAAACAGTGTCCGTTATCCCATCTCATAGTCCGGGGACAGAAAGTCATATCAGGCATACGAAGTGAGAGAAAACAAAAATGACAGGGAAACTCATGAACACCCAAAAATGGCCATTAGGAGGTGAGATCAGGTGTTCCGGAAAGAGTGAGCATTTCCTGCCCTACTAGTGGCACCCGTCATGATTTCCCCCAAAATTAACATGAAAATATATGTAGTTGCAAAGCAGACATGGATTTGGTGTATTTATCAACCAGATCATGATGACGTCCATATAATTTTTTAAACGCAGCTATAAGTCTTGGTCAAATATATCCTTGTCGCAGCAGTTTAGAGACTAGCTGGGCACTTCGATAAACAGAGTCCTCATATTTGCAACTAGCTCTGGAATAGCGTATAAGTTGAGACACAAACACACCATATGCTGGTGACATAGGAATTTTGCTGCTTAGAAAAGGGAAATTGACTGTGGAAAAATTGAAGTCATCACGTTTGTCATATAATCTAGTTGACAGGTTAGAATCATTATCAATCTACAACCTCAGGTCTAGATAGTTGGAAATGTCAGCGGAGTCTGTAGTATCCTTCATTTAAAGTTCCTTAGGATATATGACATCCAAATAATCACCAAACTTGGTATTATTTAGCGACAATACATCGTCTATGTATCGGAAAGTGAAATTAAAATTATATGTTAGTTTATTACCCTTCACATTCCTGGTAGTAATGTTTATGTATCGGATGGCATGTCTCTTGTTACTACATGCTACATGTATTAATTTAATTCAAGAAATGTTTAAGACACTATTCTGAGCTGATCGGGGGTGTTCAACGCATTTCTGAAAATGAAAGGAAAATCATGAAAATGTTTTCAAAATATAAAAGCGTACCGAAATTATTGACGAAATTAACCATGATATGACATGATTGAAATCGAATTGTGCGATCTGCTATCTGCAATATACTCCATCATGATTTTACAACGTGACATTCCCGAATGAAGCCCTGCAGCCAAGAGTAGTTACCCTGCAGTAGAATTTTCCATTTGCTGGGTTGCTTTGTTTCCCATGTAAATTATGCATGGCTCCAACCATCACCAGTGGGACAGCGAAAACCAACACAAGCCATCCCGTTTGAAACCAGAAAGGTCATTCAACATGAAAGCTCTACCTACAATGAACGCATAATCATATTATGGCAGCAAAATCACATATTCATTCATCCACAGTATGTATAAAGTGGAGCTACAAAGCCGCACTGAAATAGCATATCGAATGGCCTGCTTCGAATTACCTCAATTTGTCTCAATGTGTGTTCCTACTGTACTCCTGACAGTTTACAGGAGAATATTGTCCACTACTGACCTGAACACAATTGTCTGGAACATGTTGGTTAGTCCTAGATACTGATCGAATGATATTTTGTGATCGATATATTTCAGCAAAGGCCTAGTCGTGGCTAAATTATAGTTCGAAGTTTATAGCAGGTTGAAAAAAAATCAGGTTTTATATGTAAACAGATTAATATACCAATCTTCATCCTATATGAATTCGGTTGGGCTACGTTTTGTGAAAAAAAAATCTCGATGTACTGACTCCATGGCCAGAAGAATTCGGTGAAGTTCATTCGTTACATCACACGTTTTTTTATATTTGTTTTATTAACGCCATCATGACCGGTGACAAGGGCTCAGGCGATAAATATTTTCAGAATCAATCCATTCATCCATCATTCCATAATATCAACTCTCACCGGTTTGTGGTCACTATGTTAACCGCCTCGAACGCTGACGAGGAATATCGTAGAAACTAATCAACATAAAAACGTTTCTGTCCATTCCCTGGCTGGAGACCAATTCTTGACATTTTCTTTCCATGGGCACCAATACATAATTCATTCTATGACTGTTAATTTTGACAGGTAATTTGATTGGCTTCCGCACACGGCAGGTGCTCATCGCGTGCACTGGGTGTGCCCTGGTCACCCCCTGTTCGCGGCACAGCGGTAAATCAATTCTTGACGTTATCGGTTTTAAATTCTTGACGTTATGCGCAAGGTTTTTGACCTTATGCGCGAAATTCTTGACGATATACTTTTGTGTAGCCACAGAAAGGACAATTGAGTACGTTTAGTAATGAAATAAACTTGATATGGAACAATTAATATCGTGATAGTTATGCGCACAGTACGCAGATACTATATATCTTGATATGTAGTCCAACTGTGGATTCAAGCACCAGCGTTCGATGGTTAACTCTAAATATTGTTCTCCAGCTCTTGAAAAGGCGCGAAAAACGGTCCATAAGTACATGTAATGAATATATGATTCATCAGTAATATGTACAATGATGTTACATGCGGAAAAAGTGGTTATTAATAGGGAAACATACGCATCCCCAATTTTGCACGGTGCCCAATTATTGATGTTATGATTACACAAGTTAATCATGCTTGACGTTATATCACAGAAAAGTTAGATATTGGTTTACATTTATTTAAAGAAAAAACATGTTTATAAAAGAAAGAAAAATGTAATTATAGTATTAAATGTATTATTGATAAGTATTTAATATATATTGACGTTTAACCTGTTATAAAGCGTCATGGTGCTATATAACAACCGTGTACTCATTCCATGGCCTAGAAATCTATACGTACGCAACAGAAATGTTTTTCCCAGCGTGAAGAAAGTCCTTTAGGGTATATGTGATTGACCGATGGTCGTTGACATCACCCTATGTGTACTTTTTTTTGTTTTCCGACTTCTCCGACGACTCTTTTGGATTCAGCATAGGCCTGCATTGGTGTAAATTTCGCGAATTTGCAATAAAAGCCGAGACATTCCGGCAATCTCATACAAATATAATTAGCAGTCTTAAATTTGGTGACAAAATTAAGTGATGTTTTAAATTAGTTTGCGGCTGGTATGCGATAGTTCCTTTATGTATTCTCCTGTCAGTTATTTATTTCGGACCTTTCCAAGTATAATCAATTTGCGTCATATAACTACGCCAACAAAGTTACCACTAGAAATGTGTTGTATTGCAGCGATGAACAGTGATACATTGGTTTTGAGCATGAATTTAGTAGGATGCTTTTTTTTTGACAGAATTGCCGACGGCTACGAAAGCTCAGGGCCAAAAACCAGTCCTGGTGGTCTGGCAAGGATATGGCACATCTAAGTAGACTTTGGGGTAGATAATTTGGCTGAGAGTGTTCACAATTTGCCGTGTCATTTACTTTGATGTGACTAATTGTATGACGTTCTATATGAACTGTATAGATATTGGTGTGGCGCTTTCGTATGGGAATAAACTGTGTAAGTTTTATGTTTTATATGACATCTTAGAATGTGTCAGGATGTGTATTTCTTGCATGTTATAATACGTCATAAATATTTCCAAATTTGTTTTTACATATGTAGCATTTGTCATCTCGATTATCTGCAAGAGGAAACCACTCTCATTCAATTTTACTACCTAATTAAATTGCAATCATGCCTCAACAATAACGACAAATTTTTTTCTAAAATGGCTTTCAATAACGTCAAGCATGACGAACTAACGTCAATAATACCGAACTTATCATTGTTGGTGGAAAACGACTGACAGGTATGTTTAATTTAACATCTGGGCTTTGAACCTTTCAATGCTTAATCATAAATGAGCTGCCAATATACTAAAGCTCATTTTCAGTACAGAGCTGATTCATTGCATGGAAACAAAAATGCATTCAGTACATTCCGATAAGTGCAAGGCACCATCTTCAACTTCTTTACATCTCGGCGCGTGATTGGGTTGCCATAGTGCTTCGTCTAACTCATAAATCGAATATATAGTCACCCTCTTACTAATTACCTGAACAAAATTAGATAATTTATGCTGATATCGCGATAGAACAAAACATTAACAAAGATATCGTCAAGAATTTCGTGTATAACTTCAAGAATTTTTCGCATAACGTCAAGAATTTAGAACCGATAACGTCAAAAATTGACTTACCGCTGTGCCGCGAACAGGGGGTGCTGGTGGCGGTTTGCTCTCACAGGAAAACTTTTACGGACTAAAAGGTTGCCAAGTCACGACATATAGAATCATGGTGGGATTGATATGTGGTAGACATCATGAATGATAATTGAAAAATGTAACGCATATTGTAGCTATTTGGTTGTTCCGAAATGAATGTGCTGTTATTAGTAAGATGCACAAAGAAGAGCAATCTAGACGCCAGATTTAATGTGCTAAAAATAAATGTATCAAACGATGACGCATTTGGAATATGTAGTAGGATGACACCAGTCCATTGTGGAAAGTAGTTCTGTATAAAGTGATGACAAAACTATTGAATATTTTAGAATGGGAAAAAACGCTGGGAATATTCAACTCCCATGTATAATCCAACATGACATTAATTAGCCTATATTGCTATATACAAATCATTTTCATACCCATTATGTATATTCTAAATATCAAATATATCCCATTTTATATAGGTGAGGATTGATATCAGATGGTTGATGTGATCTAGCAGTGAGTATCGTTTTTGATATAGTGCATCATCACATTGGTGATTTATTGGCAGAACTACTCGCCCAAGCATATATTTGCCTTGAGACACTGGTATTGAAAGATTATACAATTATACAAAACTGGTTATTCTTCCCTATAATTCTATTTTTCGACAAGAATAATGTGGTTGCCATTCAGTTCTACAACACACTTACTGCTACCGAAATCTCAGTATTATAATTATGTAACGAAACATACAATTAATGTCGGAAGGCCTGTTTTATGTCTACAGTATTGCCATTCCAGTTAATAAGACTATTGTAACTAGATTGTTTTATGAGAATGACTGCTCTGGCTGTTATTAGTATGCTTTCTCGTCTCACCTGCAGGAATATGGTATCTTGTTTGCCAGTCAACAATCCCCCTCCCCCTGGTCCTTTACACACAACAAAATGCCCATAATGCGGAAAGTAATGGCATTTCCGTACTGACGAATTGGTATGCTTGGCAATGTAGTATATCGATGTTTATCATAATGACAAGTGGCAGGTAATAAATAAATACCAGTGACTACCAGTCAGGGCTCAATATCCCATGAGAATTCATATGGCGAGATGCTCCTATTCTTTTGGCTTCCCAAGCACGGGAACAAATGCACTACTAATAAGTCTCAATACAATTGCAAGGTTCTTCAGATCGAAGAAAATAGCAAACTGTGTAAAAGTGGGGAATATAGAGATAAAATTGCTGCTGCAGTGGTGTGATGTACACATCACATTGCAGTACCAGCCTCCAATCGAGAATGATAATCCCAAAACCCAATGCAGCTCACTAACTCCTCAACTCGGATGTGTTTGCTCGATGTGTGTTTGAAAGCTGCCACCTAATACATTGACAGGTTGTTTGGCGAAAAATCAATATTTTTTTCCTTCTCCATGTGTTGCACAACAACAACATTCACAGTTTGACAGGCAGACATCGTAGGGCCGCAAGGGCATGTCATAATGAATTTCTCATCAAGAAGTGTAAAACTAACTCTGGAGAATTGATTAACAAGATGAGAAGCACTGCTAAGGAAACAGGGATTCCTTATCAGCCATTATTATTTTTCCCTCTTTTCAATCAGTCACGTATGACTGATTATATTCGGCTGCTCATCCTTTTTTCGGCCATCGAGATCTTTACCATAATCCAGATGTATTATATAATTTGAAAACTTCACGATGTCCATATGAGATTTATTTCATTTTTTATTCAGTACCATTCCTATTCACCACTTCTAAAGGCACGTAAACGAGTATGATGTTGAAGAAACATGAGGTATATAGACAAATATATAACGACAGGGGGACGGTTAATTATCTTTTCACTTTTCAATAATAATACAATAAAAAAATCAAATCAAAATTGTGTGAATAGCATGCTGTCACAACAAAACAATGTGAGAGAGAGAGAGAGATAGAGAGAGTTAGGATGATATTTCGCTGTGTATTAGCACCATCTGCTAGCTGTGATTGCTGTCTGGTGGCATCTACCGACACTGCAAAGACTGCACCTGCTGACAACCTAATCATATTGTCTGTCACTTTCTCCGAAGCAAAAGCCTACACCCATTGTAAATGGCGACCGGTAAGAAAGAATAATGCGTTCCTGATGCGTTTTCAAAAAATATTGACTGGTTTCGAAGGCAGTTGCTTTAATTAATGCCTTTGTATCCAAGCGGATCTGATAGTTTTAAAGTCCAAGTAACAAACCACTCCTGTCTGGAAAAAACGACAATGATGCCTCCAAGAGAAAAATGAATACCTTAAAAAAACTTCAAATTCTTCAAATGGTATTCTCACAACAGCAGGGTGTGTCGTCTTTAAATGAATACAAACCTAATCTAGACAAAATTACATAGTTTGTCAGGTTTGCATCAACTTTGTATGATCAGGATTGCATTAGATTTGAGGAAACTCCACTGCAAAATTGATAATCATAATCTCAGCACTTGAAATATCGTTCGAAATTCGAATATCTTACACACAATGCATACAGATTTTTCCATTGAACATTTGCCTACCACGTTAGCACTTATTAACACGAGTATTGTATCAGATAGCTATACTATATTGTTCCTCCATGCCATCAAAACAGAGTATTCAAATAAGAACGTTCCATCATTATTTGATACTAAATTAATTTCATCCAATAGTTGTTGGTCTCCAATAGCAAACATACACTGACACTTAATTATCGAGTATTAGACAAGATGCTGATTTGCATAATGACATAACTAGAATGTTTTTTGATGTTGTGGAATCAGCAAGTATGAAAAATTATTTCCTTCATTATGGGCACACATAGGCATCACCAAGTTGTCAGACTACTCAAAGACAAAGCTGGGATAAATAATAACAAGTTAGTACGTTTCATCGTACCCAGTTCATCGTGATCGTATCTGCTGGCAATATTGCAATCGTAACGAATTACCGATTGTTTTTTTGTGTGGCATTGGATATATGGCTAATAGCGCTGAGGTCATGGGGGACAAAACATATTTAGTCATGAGTGGTCTCTCATACTGACAGGAACGTTTTCCTTGAACGGGATACCATAACTGCATCCTAGTGATATAAACACTGCAGCTCTTAAGTGTGTCCATATGAATAAGTATTGAGTTTTTATTGCATGTATCAGAAATGACAGTCTGTGTTGTGGTACCCTTTATTTCCCCACCAGTTCAATAGTCACACTTCCCACTCTGATCCCAAATACAACATCACTCTTTTCTACCTTCCATGGTATTGATTGTTATTCCTCGGTATCTACTTGGGATATGCTATTTTAGTATATTGTGCATTATGCTTTTGTATGTAAGTTTGTTGACAAAGCAAATTATAATACGTTCTATGTTTGTTCTGAGATAAGTTCGTTAATATTGACCACAGCTTACCAGATAAAGGCTAACACCCGTCGTCGTTTCTGCTGTGAAACAATCAATCTATTAGGGATATATACGAAATCGAATTATATTATTGTCCTGTGGACAATATCATGAAATGAATAATTTCATGACTGTGTAATGGTTACAGACTGTAAATTGATCTTTCATGTACTGTTGTTTTGTCCATTTTCTGTGCCTAATATGTGGTGTTCCAGACCATCTTGCTTCTTGGTCGTGAGTTGAACGATCCAGGTAAAGTTGATGGGATGATTTCCGCCTCAGAAAAATTTTGTTTTATTCATTGTGAACTGAAACAAGCAACAAAACTTTCTCACACCACGATGTTTTCTTGCAACTCTTTCGTCTCTGTAAATCACGAGTTGAGCAGTATCCTTGTCAGTTTTGTCTGGGATATTTATACAATTCAATTGTTTACAACCCTGACGATTTTAATTGTTCATTTTGATGACTGAATGGATTATCAGCTTAGTACCATTGATATTTGATGACAGGTGTACAAAGGCAAAGGCGAACATAAACAGTTGTCTTGAGGCTGCCAAACTATCAATTTGGCAGTTGCATCACCAACGGCCCAACGTCCAGCCCAGTTATCGGGTTTTCTGGATGAACTATTTTTTTATTTTAAAATAGTTTGAGTGACGTGGCAAAGATACAAAATAGTTGGGGTGACGTCGCAATAAATGACCAGTAATTGTAGTGAGGTGGTTTTTGTGAACCCATCCACACAATCCCCATTATAGCCATATACCATACACTCCTTTCATTTCTCGGGATGCCACTGACGAAATGACCAACCGTCCACTTTCTTTGTGAAATAATTAAAATACAACCCGCCTGACGTATACAAATACTGCCTCAAATATTTACTCTTGAAAACCAGAGGAACGAGGCATGAAGCCTTATTTTTCATATAAAAGTTTTGAAGGCGTGATCAATTGTGATGCACGAATAAACTGTATTTTATCCTGGGGAGGTGATCTATTCATAACGGCGTACGGTACTCTTACCTCTGAAAATTACACCCCCTTTCATTGAGTATGCAACATTCAGTGACTGTGGGGAGAGAATTAAAATACTATTTCATGCATTGTAATTGATTCGTACATATACAATACATACATTACCCCTCTTTTCAGAATTCCAAGAACGTGCACTATGGTTTAACCTATTGGTTGTAATTAATTTAGCACGTCCCGGAGCCACTTTTGTAGAGTGGATGTGTGGTCGTGCATTTTGTTGAATGCCATGAGTGCAATCCAGGCAACTTCAAATATCAATTATGTACATGGCGCATAGATGTTCATGACTCTTAATAACGCCTACCCCGATGTATTACCTAATAACAAGAATGGCAACATGACGTAGATGTGAGGCCCTTCAAGAATTGCAACACATGCATCTAAATTTATTACCATAGATGCTCGAGTTTTTATTCATGTTAAGCATGAAATTACTGGATAAATTCATAATAATTTAATTTACATGCTCTGACGTTTGAAATGGAAGATGGAAGGGTATAATCTTTCCGGCACACCTTTGCTACTTGTCACTTAGCTAACAATTTTGGTGTCAACCGTGCGCTTACGGAACTATGGGGTCTAGTTGTTTTATATTGGAATTTCAACGACTCATTGGTTAACGGTACGATGTCTTCCACCCATATTGACAGCGGTATAATGATAAAAGCGACAATTTTCAATCGGCATGGATCCATCTTTCACAAAATGTCAGCTATCTATATAAACAGTCGTGACAGTCGAAAGTTCTACGACCTCAGCATAAGTATGTTTGCTTGAAACATGATAAAATTGCAAGACAACATGATATTGTTCCAACTACTAAACACTATCTAGTCAGTTTACTATATTCGTATAACATACTATTGAATGACTGACTGATTTATGTTCGTATGTTCAAAAACAAGAAAATAACACTCGTGTCGGTATGTGACCATCATTCCATCTATCAGTGCAGTCTGACTGTGATTATGACAGCTCCTGATACTCCAAGAACGCAACTGCTGACAACCCAGTGTCTCATTTTCTGGTGTGAGACAACAGCATTGCTCACTATCAGCTCGTATATAGTATGCATTATTGTAACAGACACCATTGCTAAGCATAAACAAAAAACGTTTTCAAGATATGGAAGCATTGCTGACAATATTGACGATAATAACCATAATGTGACATGATTGAAAATGTTTGAAAGTGTGAATTATTATCTGGAAGGCATTACATCATGATCATACAGCGTGCTATAATAATATACCCCTGCAACCAAAAAGGACAATACCCTGCAGTAGAATGTTCCATTTGCTGGGTTGCTTTGTTTCCCATGTAAATTATGCATGGCTCCAACCATCACTAGTGGGACAGCGAAAACCAACACAAGCCATCCCGCTTGAAACCAGAAAGGTCATTCAACATGAAAGCTCTACCTATAATGAACGCATTATCGTATTATGGCAGCAAAATCACATATTCATTCAACCAGAGTATTATAACAAGGTGGTGAAGCTACAAAGGCGCGGTCAAATAACATGTCACGTAACTTGCTCCAATTTGTCTCAATGTTTGTTGTCTCAATGTTTAATCTGACAGATTACTGGAGTGATTGTCAAATACTGACCTGAATACAATTGTCTCGAGCACACTCGTATGTGGGTTATTGGTGGATATTGATTAGATGGTAGTTTGGGATAGATAGTTGTAGCGGTTTCTTGTATGACATCCACATGTAATGCTACTGTGTTGGAAAATTGTACAGATTAATATCAAATTTAAAATTCTTGGGAAAAGAACTTGTTTTAGATGTAAACAAAATGATATACCGACTCTTCATCCCACATCTTCATTTACAAAAACCTTTGTTTTGTAGAACAAGGGTTACTGAATAAGAGTACTGAATCCATGTAGCGATAAATCCACAACAGTTGTCGGTTTCCAGTGAAGTGCATGCGTGACGTCAAACATTTTATACTCGTTTTATTAACGTAATCATGAACGTTTCTTTCTAGGTGACAAGCCCTCAGGCAATACCGCGTTCATGATCAATCCTACCACTCATCATACCATAATATCAACTGTTACCGATTCCTGGTCACTATATTAACCCCCTTGAAAGCTGCCCACGAATATTGTAGAAACTAATCAACATAAAAAACGTATCTGCCCATTCCTAGACATTTTCTTTCATTTTCTTTCCGTGGGCACCAATAAATAATTCATTCTATGACTGTTAATTTTGACAGGTAATTTTATTGGCTTCCGCAAACGGCAGGTGCTCATCGCGTGCACGGACTCCACCCTGGTGGCGGTTTGCTAAGGGTTATGCTCTCACAGGAAAACATTTACCGACTGAGAGGTTACCCGAAAGGCCTAATGCCTTATAAAATCATGGTGGGATTTTCGTGATATGTGGTAGACATCATTAGTCAACCTAAATATATGTAACGCATATTGAAGCATTGAAGTTGTCTCCAAAGAAGCGTGCTATTTTTACTAAGATGCACAAAGCAGAGCAATCTAGACATCAATTTCAATGTGGTAATTATCATAACAACGATATATATCTTTCTATCTGTGTATATACAGTAAATATAGTTTGATGATATCAGATGGTTTATGTGATCTAGCTGTGAGTATCATTCATATATAGTGCATCATCACATTAGTGGATTACTCACCCAATCATATACTGCTTGCCGTGAGACACTGGCAGGGAAAGATTGAAGCAATTATTCGAGATTGGTTATTCTTCTCCATTATTCTATTTTTCGACAAGTGTGGTTTCAGCTCAGTCCTGCAACACACATACTGCTACTAAAATCTCAGTGTTATAATTACGCAACAAAACATACAATTAACGTCCAAAGGCCTGTTTTATGTCTACAACATAGTCATTTCAGGTAATGTGCGCATGCCTGTTGTAACTAGATTATTTCATGAGTATGACCATGATGACTGTTCTGAATGTTTTCACGTCTCGTCTGCAGGCATATGGTATAGTGTTTGCCAGTCAAAACCTCCGATCCTTTAAACACAACAAATGCCCATAATACAGAAAGTAATGGCGTTTCCGTACTGATGACTCGGTCTGCTTAGCAACGTAATATATCGAAGTCTATCATGATAACAAGTGGCAGGTAATAAATAAACCAATCAAACCTCATCATCCAACCAGTATTAGATCTGCACCAGTGACATGTTGCTTGGCAAGAAATCGATTTTTTTTCCTACTTCATTCTCAGTTTGACGTTCAGATATCGGAGGGCCACGGGAGCACATAATCGTGGATTTCATATTACGAGATCTTCGACTATGGATAATAGATTAACACTATGAGTCTCAGACGTGCTGCTAAAGAAACACGGAATTCCGTATTATTCATAAATATTGTCCCTCTCTCTAATCAGTCACGTATGACCGATTATATTCGGCTACTCATCCGAATATAATTCACAAAGTCCATATTTGTTTATGGGTAGTTTTATTCCGTATGAATTCCTATTCACCACATCTAAAGACATGTGATCAAGTATGATTGTTTAGAAATATCAATTATAGACAAATATATGACAATGATAGAAGGACGGTTGATGGATGCAAGCTGGCATTAACTGTCACATAATTTTCAATAGAAACAATGGAAAATTTTAACCACAATCGTGTGACAAGCATGTAAGCAAAACACATTCAGAGTCAGTTAATATGATATTTCGCTGTGCATTAGTACCATCTGCTGGCTGTGAGTGCTGTCTGGTGGTTGCTCTCGACACTCCCTAGACTGCACTTGATGATGACAACCTAATCATATTGTCTGTCACTTTCTCCGAAGCAAAAGCCTACACACACAGTCGATGGTGACTGCTATGAAAAGAATAGCGCTTTGTGGTGGGTTGTTAGGAATTTTTCTGGCATTCTCTACATACTATTGTTTCTACAAGTTTGGATCATCCAATCATTCAAGAGCTTCTGATTTGGTATCTCTTAGCTGTGGCTCTATGTTAATGCACCTTTCGGAAATAATTTCCAACACTCTCAAATCTTTGTGAAATCACATAAATGAAACTGAATTAACCTGGATGGAATCATACAAGCATTCAAACAATACATATATTTTTCAGAAATATTGTAGCCTTTGGGTGTCGTGGATTTGAGCCCATTTCCTCATGTAGGCCAAATCATTACTACCAAAAGCAGAACTTCCAAATAAAAATATGCCATGAGCGATGAAGTTGGGGTATGATTTGTTTAAATCAATCACCCAAAAAAATACTTGGTGGTTAACCTGCAGATTTAACAGTGACCGTCTTATAAGCTGAACATCATTTTATGTGAACCAAATCTTTGTCGTCCTCTTGCTTTGGAAATGATTGTTTGGTCGCGCATTATTTCTGTTCAAAAGGGTTTGACGTGATTTTTTTTATTGTCATCATCGAAATCTTGTACTAGCGGTGATAGGTTGATACATCAGTAATTTGCTCATGTAATGTGCAGGAATATCATCGGGTATATCCCACCGTAGAGTTCCGCGAGATATACCAAAATCGAAAATGAAACCCAGTGGCAGGTAATCAACCAGAACTCATCATCAGACCTGCAGCCATACGGCGGATATACCTATTTCTTTGGCTTCTCGGACACGGAAACAAATGCACCACTGATAGGTCTGATTGCAATTACAGGGTTTATTTCGCTGACAAGGTTCATCTGGATGGAATATGTACGGTGATACAATTGCGGCTGAAGAAAAATAATCACACGTCGGTCTTCATTCATTCCCACCAGTGATGTTGATATTCTAGCACTGACGATTATATGACATGATGCTTTATGTTGCTAATTGACATGCCATGCAATAAATATTCGTTCATGCCTTTCCGTTTGTCTGCTACCAACATATGTTTCCAATTAATGTAA
The DNA here is from genome assembly GCA_949152475.1 of Terebella lapidaria. NCBI lineage: Eukaryota > Metazoa > Annelida > Polychaeta > Terebellida > Terebellidae > Terebella > Terebella lapidaria. Next base: position 39,392,923 of record OX424556.1, read on the forward strand.
GTTTGACTTTCGTTTCTAAGCTGTATCATGGATACAGTTGATCTGTGACCTAAGGTATATGTGAAACTAAAGCATCTGCTTTAGTAATTAGCACCTTTAATCCATAACACAAAACACAATTCTATATTTAAATAATCAATGCGAAGTCTGTCTTGTTGGCATACACTGGTCATGGATATTGATTGACTTGCGTCTTGCATGATTATTTTGGGAATAGAATATACGGTGACTCTGGCCCAACTATAAGATAAAGTTTACATAATTGTTGCCTTTCAGGGAGGCTCTTACCAGTCCTGTGAATCTGAATTGAACATTCATGTACAACAGTCTGATTCATGAATGTCTACCATGAATGCAAGTGGCAGGCAATCAATTAAAACCAATCAGAATTAATCACCCATCCTGTGTGCACGTGTCTGGGATGTTCCTATTCCTTTGGCTTCTCTGAGACGGAAACAAATGACCTGCTAATAAATCCCAGTGCACTTGCAAGGCTTAGTTCGGTGACAACCTTCTTCAGATGGAAAACATGGTGCAAACGGTGTATGCGTGAGCATTAATGACGATGGTTCAACTGTGTATATCTATGGGTACGCTACATGTCATTATCAAGCCCCAAAGGAAGGCGGTACTCCGTACTCCTCAACTCGGATGTGTCTGTTTGATAGGTATTTAGAGCTGCCATCCAATAATTTGACATTTTGTTGGGCAAGAAATCAAGACAATAATTTTTATCTCTACGTTTTCTCGTGTTGCATGAAAAATACCAGTCGCAATTTGACAAGCGGACATCGAAGGGATGCAGATGCCCACCACTATGATTTCCTTTGGAAATAGTTGATGAGACGCGCTCTCACTAACGGATATCGACTGTAATCAACAATGACGTAGATTATGGCGGTAAAATTATGTTTACATTGATAACAGCATAAAACAGAAAATCAGCATCACCCCCTGTTCGCGGCACAGCGGTAAGTAAATTTTTGACGTTATCGGTTCTAAATTCTTGACGTGATGCGCAATATTCTTGACGTTATGTGCGAAATTCTTGACGATATCTTTGTTTATGTTTTGTTCTATCGCGATCTCAGCTTCAATTATCTAATTGTGTTCAGGTAATTAGTAACAGGGTGACTATATATTCGATTTATGAGTTAGACGAAGCAGTATGGCATCCCAATCACGCTCTGAGATGTAAAAAAAGTTGAAGATCGTGCCTTGCACTTATCCGAATGTACTAAATGCATTTTATTTCCATGCAATGAATCCGCTATGTATTGGAAATGAGCTTTAGCATATTGGCAGCTCATTTATGATTAAGCATTAGAAGGTTCAAAGCCCAGATGTTAAATTAAACATACCTGTCAGTCGTTTTCCACCAACAATGATAAGTTCGGTATTATTGACGTTAGTTCGTCATGCTTGACGTTATTGGAAGCCATGTTAGAAATTTTTGTCGTTTTTTTTTGACGCATGATTGCTATTTAATTAAATAGTAAAAGTGAATAAAAGAGTGGTTTCCTCTTGCAGATAAAATACGATGCTAAATATGTAAAAACAAAATTGGAAATACTTATGACGTATTACAAAATGCAAGAAATAAACATCCTGACACATTTTAAGATGTCATATAAAACATAAAACGTGGTTACACAGTTTATTCCCATACGAAAGCGCCACACCAATATCTACACAGTTCATATGGATTGTCATACGATCAGTCACATCAAAGTAAATGACACGGCAAATTGTGAACGCCCTCAATCAAATTATCTCCCCCAAAGTTTACTTAGACGTGCCATATCTCTGTCTGACCGCCAGTACTGGTTTTTGGCCCTGAGCTTTCGTAGCCGTCGGCAAGTCTGTTTTTTAAAAAAACATCCTACTAAATTCATGCTCAAGACCAATGTGTCACTCTCCATCGCTGCAATACAACACATTTCTAGTGGTAACTTTGTTGGCGTAGTTATATAACGCAAATTGATTATACTTGGAGAGGTCAGAAGTAAATAACTGGCAGGAGAATGCATAAAGAAATTGTCGCATTTTAAACTAATTTAAAACAGCACTTAAATTGTCACCAAATTTAAGACATTAATATTAGCAGTATATCGGATGAGATCACCGGAAAGTCTCAGCTTTTATTGCAATGTCGAGAATTCTACACCAATGTAGGCCTATGCTGAATCCAAAAGAGTCGTCAGAGAAGTCGGAAAACAAAAAGAAATACATATAGGGTGATGTCAACGACCATCGGTCAATCACATATACCCTAAAGGACTTTCTTCACGCTGGGAAAAACATTTCTGTTGCGTACATAATGGATTTCCATGCCATGGAATGAGCACACGGTTGTTATGTAGCACCATGACGCTTTATAACAGGTTAAACGTCAACATATATTAAATACTAGCACCATGACGCTTTGTAACAGGTTACGGTGTGATTGCACGTAACTTACCGGTCACTGCACTGAGGCACTTTTCCATTGACTTATAATGTGAAAGTAAAGGTAACAAAATCACCAAAACAATTCAATCCCCTGACCTAAAACTTGGCTAGCACACACACATATACTCATGGATGATGAACCGAGACATGGTTTCATAAATGATATCACGAAAGCTGTGCAATTTGATGATTAGATAAATCATTTTATACGTTTCACCAAAACGAAGATTCGAGTGTTCTGCTTGACAAGCACTGGCTCTTGCATATATTTATTCCTTGTTGTCGACAAAATAATGAGAATATCTAGGGCTATACTTTCTGTGAGATGAATACAATGAGCTGAACATTCATAATCCCAAACACCTCGGTGCACCCGAGTGCATATCACCTGTGAGTTTTACTGGCCTCACCAGCTATTTGCTGCACAGCATAATCCTTTCGCTCGCCCTGTTGTGAGTGTATTTTGTAGACTGAGAAATAGGTCGGAAAATGACATATGAAAACGATGAATTTAACAAATTTAACATTGCTTAGTAAGAAACAGAGTCTCGGTTAGTAATCCTTGATGGCTAACAATCAGAAAGGCAAAGTTTCACGTTGTTTGGAAGTGTGTAAATTCATGAATTTGTTACCTTTATATTTACATTATAAGTGAATGGACAGCTGGTCAATGCCAGGTTCATGACGATCACATGCAATCAATCCTTAAACGTCAACATATATTAAATACTAGCACCATGACGCCTTATAACAGGTTAAACGTCAACATATATTAAATCCTTATCAATAATACATTTAATACTATTATTACATTTTTCTTTGTTTTATAAACATGTTTTTTCTTTAAATCAATAAAAACCAATATCGTCAACTTCTCTGTGATATAACGTCAAGAATGATTACCTTGTGTAATCATAACGTCAATAATATAACGCCGTGCAAAATTGGGGATGCGTAGGTTTCCCTATTAATAACCAATTTTGCCGTATGTAACATCATTGTACAAACTACTGATGAATCAAATAGTCATTACAAATACTTATTGACCGGTTTTTGCGCCTTTTCAAGAGCTGGAGAACAATATTTATTTATATTTAACATCTATAAGCAGACAATAAATAAAGTGAATGACATTATGAATCAGTATAATTTGATTGATATATGGAGAATATTAAATCCAGATTGTCGGAGATATACCTGGAGACAACGTAACCCTCCTATACATAGTCGGTTAGATATATGGTTGATATCGGACCATTTACAAGACCATGTGAGTGAAGCAGCTATAACACCATCAATCAGATCAGATCATTCAGCTATCACCCTAACGCTGAATAACTTCACTTGTGCGCGAGGACAAGGATATTGGAAATTTAACAATTCATTTATAGATGATGAAATATATGTGGATCAATTGTCAGAAAACTATAGTAATTGGTCAACCGAATGTAGTGATTTCACTGATAAAAGATTACAATGGGAGTATCTGAAATATAAAATTAGACTCTTTTCAATTCAGTATGGAAAACAAAGGAGTAAATATTCCAAAACCAAGCATAAACATTTAGAAGATAAGCTAAGTGATATTACTGAACAAATAGAATCGGATGATGCATCTGAGTATGATTGTGAACAACTATATCAGGAAAAAGCAGAGATTGAGAAGGAATTAATGGAAATTGACACCCACAAAACCCAAGGGATTATCATGAGATCAAAATGTTTATGGTATGAAAAAGGAGAAAAAAGTAATAAGTTCTTTCTTAATATGATAAAACGAAATAAATCAAAAACAACAATGAATAAATTAGTGACAAAAAATGGGGAGGCAGTGTATGCCTAATATTGAAATACCAAGCCGATTATTATGAAGATTTGTATAAGGAAAAAGTAACTAAAACCAGTCAACAGATTCATGAATATATATTCAGCATAGATACAACATCATTGGACGAAGATGAAAAACAAATATGTGAAGCCGAAATCACTGAACAAGAAATTGTAAATGTCATTATTACTTGCCAGAAATCTAAAACACCAGGTTTAGATGGACTAACTGCAGAGTTTTATGGAAAGTTTTGGAATATGATAAAGAATAGTTTGATGAACTCAATAAATGCATCATACGAAATAGGTATGTTATCAGAGTCTCAACGCATGGCAGTGATCACCTTGATAGATAAAGGTAAAAATAGAAGTTTAATAAAAAATTGGAGACCCATCTCCTTGTTGACCCTGGACTATAAAATAATTACAAAAGTAATAGCTACACGATTGAAAAGATATTTACCAAAATTAATAAATGTGAACCAAGCGGGTTATGTGAAAGACAGAAGAATTGTTGATAATATCCGCATATTATCTGATATTATGTTTTATACAAAAGAATGTTCGAAGCCAGGAATGTTTTTGAATGTTGATTTTTCTAAGGCATTTGACTCAGTCAATTGGGACTTTATTCATAATACACTGTTGAAGTTTAATTTTGGTCCTTGTTTTATTCGGTGGGTTCGTGTCTTCTACAATGATATCTCAAGCTGCATAATCAACAATGGGAACTTATCCCATTGCTTTAAACTGGAGAGAGGCGTTCGACAAGGTGATCCCTTGTCTCCATATTTGTTCATATTAGTTATCGAATTATTAGGAACTATAATCAGGAATGATGATTCCATCAAGGGTATTCAATTAGGAAATCAAGAAATAAAATTACTTCAGTATGCTGATGACATAACTGGATGCATGTCAGATGTTAAATCAGCAAAGAAATTCATGTATAATATAAAGCGTTTCGGAAGTTTTTCAGGATTAGAGCTAAACACGGACAAAACGGAAGGAATGTGGTTAGGAAGTGAACGTCAAAGTCTAGCTACTCCCTTGGGAATTACATGGCCGCAACGTCCAATAAGATTCTTGGGAGTATATCTTTCATATGATGAAAATGAGTTTAATGATCTTAATTTTGATGCAAAAATAAAAAAATGTAAACAAATAATAAACTTATGGAAGACACGAAATTTAACGATATACGGGAGAGTACAAGTAATAAAAACATTTATTATCTCACAATTTTTGTATGTAACATCTGCCCTTTTTATCCCGAATACATATATAGAGACAATAAACCACATGATCATAGATTTTATTTGGTGGGGTAGAAAACCTAAGCTCAAGCGAGACGTACTATATCTGCCTACATCTCTTGGAGGTCTAAGTGTACCAAATTTTCGTACGCTGGTAGATGCCTCATATCTTAAGTGGGTGAAATGGTACGATGATGATAAATGTTTGTCATCATGGAAAAAGTCTTTCGTTTACTTTGTGTCGCAAAATAACATAAATTTGAGAGTATTGTTGAGGGCGAATTATAGTATGAAAAAATTGCAGTTTACAACTATTCCTAAATTTTATGTCCAATTATTACAGGTATGGTCATTGTATGGGGATACTACCATTGATAGAGAGGCACTTATCTGGTACAATAAAGATCTTTTGATAGGAAAGAACTCGTTTTTCGATAGTGCATTTCATGCGGTGAATATTAACTTTGTAAATGATTTGTTTGATCATAACTTGACGTGCAAACCTTTTGCAGATTTGGTGTGTAAAGGACTGTCACAGGGTAGATGGTTGAAATGGAACAGTATTATTTCATGTTGTACAAAAGCACTGAAATTAGAAAAATTACATATGAGTACAGATGAACTGAATTTTGAAGAAGCATCTTTAATATTAAATGGTAAATTATTAGGCCAATGTTCATCAAAAAGTATAAATATCCATATAGTAGCACCAAAACAGAAAGATTATGTTCATGAACCGAATATCATTAAATATCTGGATAATTATGAAGATTGTGAGTGGAGGAAAATATACGGTGCTATATATGGATATTTACCTGACACCAAACTAAGGGAGTTTCAATATAAATTTTTACATGATATTTTGATTAATAATAACAAATTGTACCAGTGGCGTATTAAGTATGTCGATATTTGTGATTTTTGTATGGGTCACAGTGAAACTATTGAACATCAATTCTGGACATGCACCTTTAACAGCGCTTTTTTAAATAAACTCTGTGAGTGGTGCTTCAAGATATTCAATATTACTCTGACGAAAGATATCTTTTTTGTTGGAACAAACGACCATATGCTGTATCATGTTATTTGCATTGCTAAAATGTACCTTTATAATAGCCGATACAACAAGTTAAAACCTACGTGGGAAAAATTTGTAAATACTTTAAGGCAAAAAAAAAATGATTGAGTTCGAGATATGTAAAAAGAACAAAACATTGGAAGAATGGGAAAATAAATGGCAGAGGTTACGACAATTGTAATGGTATACGATGATGAGAGGTAATCTGTGTCACAAAACCATATTATTCGATGTGTGAGTGAGTGTGTGTATGAGTTGTGTTTTGTATTTGTATTTTGTATATGTATGTGTAAATAAAAAAATAAAAATAAAAAAAAATAAAAATAAAAAAACCAATTTTGCCGTATGTAACATCATTGTACAAACTACTGATGAATCAAATAGTCATTACAAATACTTATTGACCGGTTTTTGCGCCTTTTCAAGAGCTGGAGAACAATATTTAGAGTTAACCATCGAACGCCCATTGTATATTACTTACAATGGTGCTTGAATCCACAGTTGGACTACATACCAAGATATATATAGTATCTGTGTACTGTGCGCATAACTATCACGATATTAATTGTTCCATATCAGGTTTATTTCATTATTAAACGTACTCAATTGTCCTTTCTGTGGCTACACAAAAGTATATCGTCAAGAATTTCGCTCATAACGTCAAGAATTTCGCGCATAACGTCAAGAATTTAAAACCGATAACGTCAAGAATTGATTTACCGCTGTGCCGCGAACAGGGGGTGAGCATGATAATGTCATCTTTACCCCCAAAAACATTGCTGCAAGTTGGCGATTACCGATATTATTAAACACCAGCGATGCAAAATGGGCATTACAATGTAAGTATCAATCTATTACCACGAATACAATCAGATTTTGATGATGCCGATGGAAACGTAAAATACATTTTGCAATAGAAACAAAGCCCGACCAAATAGTTTATCCAAAGACACACTGGCGTCATCAGGGGCAGACAGTGTGTTGAATGTAGTTGTTTCTACTGTACACCTGATGGAATTAGTATACAACTGCCCAACAACCTATGAAAATAATTTAGAAATCCGAAACTAACCCCATGGAATAGATACATGACAAGTACAAAAGTACCTAATCACAAGCCAGAAGGCAACTGAGTTGATGGTATCCTCGGGGACAGATTTAACGTCCGCCAGCAGTGACACCGACTCAGTGGTATGAATGTAAGTATCAATCTATTACCACGAATACAATCAGATTTTGAGGTCGCCAATAAGAAACGAAAAATACATTTTGCAATAGAAACAAAGCCTGACCAAATAGTTTATCCAAAGACACACTGGCGTCATCAGGGGCAGACAGTGTGTTGAATGTAGTTGTTTCTACTGTACACCTGATGGAATTAGTATACAACTGCCCAACAACCTATGAAAATAATTTAGAAATCCGAAACTAACCCCATGGAATAGATACATGACAAGTACAAAAGTACCTAAGCACAAGCCAGAAGGCAACTGAGTTGATGGTATCCTCGGGGACAGATTTAACGTTCGCCAGCAGTGACACCGACTCAGTGGTATGAATGTAAGTATCAATCTATTACCACGAATACAATCAGATTTTGATGATGCCAATAAGAAACGTAAAATACATTTTGCAATAGAAACAAAGCCCGACCAAATAGTTTATCCAAAGACACACTGGCGTCATCAGGGGCAGACAGTGTGTTGAATGTAGTTGTTTCTACTGTACACCTGATGGAATTAGTATACAACTGCCCAACAACCTATGAAAATAATTTAGAAATCCGAAACTAACCCCATGGAATAGATACTCTGACTACCTCAAGGTAAACAATATTATGAGTTTGCTTGTGAACTAGCATGTCGATTCACCACATAGATTTACAGGCCTAGAATGAGATATGCGACAAACAATGTAGTTGGAAGTGGGACATACACAATGTTGGAAGAAATGTGCGATAATGAGGAAATGACTTTGTACAAAACTAAATGGCTTCAATGCGTTCACATTTAATATATACAAATACATACATATTACATTCATTCCGAATAATAATTTTAGCGTTCAACTTCATGCGATAACTATTACATGCACTGTAATTCTGTGCTAGTACCATCAGACCTCGTCATTCAAAGCGCACTTATAATAAACTGCTGGTTATGTGTGTTAAGTTCTTTTCACTTAGTATTTCACATGTTTTTATTATTGGTTTTGCAGATGATGCCTGTCAAGAATATGACACATCCTTTAGACAAATTATGAGGCGTTCTGGTTCTACACGAGATAAGATTTTCCGTTCTGTCACACATTCAAAACTGATTTGCTGCTAGGGAAATGATACATAATGGCAAAACATGAAAATGCTAATATTGAAGGAAAGGAGAATCGTGTCGCCTGTGGCTATCACAATACGAATTAGAGGCAGAAAACACATTCGTCATATCGATATTCAAGAACGCTCAAGATGGCAAAATAACTCGCTTCTGTTAGACGAATGGAAACAATATCTTGCCAGGAAGCAGAAAAAAAACATGGGTATAATTAGAGATCGAAAAATACTAGTAATTAGAGTGGGAGAATTATTGGCGTCATAGCATGATCTGGTTGCAGCCATAGTGACATCCCGATCACGGATGCTTGAGCAGTTATAATATAATGGGCGACACCGTTCTGTATATCTTGGGGTCGTCGATCCGTAACTTATCACATGTAACGACTGACATGCAAATATAACTTCTAGACTTGATGGCCCAACTATTGGCCCAAATATCATATCCTGCATTTAAAATGGTATTCATTTACTACTCACCCTCAAAATGAATGCCAATTAATCAGTCTGCCACCGTTTTAATCATTATGGAATAATATGTTATTATGCAGAGCATAGAGACGCAGCGAGTGGAAATGCAGATTTCTTGTATATCTCTATACATGTATTATAGTCGTAATAATTATTATCATGTTAATGGGCATAGTCTATATGTGTGCCGGTGTATTACTGTATCTACATGTATATGATATAAATACACTGCAATGATGCTGATAGATCTAGGCCTAGAAGATTGCCAAAAAATATTGACTAATACTTGCAAGCGGTTGAATAAAAAAAACTGTCTGAATCAGGCTCATGGACAGTCAGTGGGCCTAGATCTAGATCTATGTGTGTAACAATAAAACTAAAAAAACCTTTCATCATAACCAATTGTTGTTATTGTATCTACATATTCAGAAGGCTCCTTTTCCACTCGCTGCGTCACTATGGTCTGCATAATAACATATTAATATGAAGGTGTGTTAAATGCTTTGAACATCCCAAAATGTAGACGAATTTAGGACACATGGCTCGCATGCAGAATTGCAGATAATCAACTCACTGATTCAGCAGCACTGTAACCTCAATTAAGACGCGGTGAGAACGAATGGGTTGATAGCTGTAACCTCAAGATGCAGCAGTTACTATAGGAGATTACATGGGAGTCAAATTACTCAAGACTTCTGACATGAGGTTTGATAGGTATACCGTATAGTCGCGCATATAAGGACAGTGTCCTTATATTCGAGCCTGTCCTTATATTCGAATATAAGAACATGTCCCTATATTTGAGAAGGTTTACTTTTTCCGCGCCATAAACCAATATTCGTTTATGAGGACACATATGTCCTTATATTCGAGACACTTGGGTTTGGGCGCCAAAAACGTAAAGGTTTCCCGAATATAAGGACACCCATTGCACGTGCTGCCAGGCTTATGACCACTGTCGGTAATATATATATATTGTAACGGTTTTGGGGCGTACCCAAAAGTTTCCCCTAGGTAATTCTGTTAGTGTTTTGTGATATTATGGTTAAATAACCGTTTATTAAAATGTATATGTGTTTAAAGGTTCATACGGTTCCGTATTGTTAATGTTTAAAAGGTTTTCCGTCTCGGTATATTTGTATGTTGGTAAACCCGGAGACGGAGCCGGAACCGGAGACGGAGTCAGAATAATGGAGTACAAAAACGTAATGACGTTATTTCCGGAAGGTCATGTCATCAGCCTCGTTTTCGGTTTAAAAGGTGACGTGTCAGCCACTGATTGGTCCTAGAGTGTTTTTAGAAATCCGGAAAATATCAGTGTTTTGGCGGACTATGACGTCACAATAGGTTGGTCACGTGACGTGGGTCTCAGGTCTATAAAAGCCCCCGCTTCACAGCGGACGGCGGAGTTGGTGTCCTGACGTCGACCTGTGCAGACCCCTTCTCCCATAGCAGAGTACTCCCTTGTTCCGGATAGAGTCATCCAGATGATAGCAGTTAAGTCTTCCGACTGTGCACTTGGAAAATAAACATGAAAACTTCAACCGAGTTGTTTTTCCGTGTTCGTTAGGGAACTGGAATTTATAATAAAGTTAGTTCACCGGAAAAGAAAGTAATACGGAGTAAAGGGAGATAAGACCACAGTCGGTTAAGACCAAGTTGTAACGACGTCTTAGGGTGATCCAAGAACCCAGATCACCAAGGAAGGAGACGGAGACGGAGGTGGTATTCAACGGAGCAACTACGGAGGCGGTATCGGACGGAGCAGTTGCAGAGACGGGAACGACGAAGCAGTTGCAGAGGCGGTACCGGACGACGGAGTTGCAGAGGCAGTACCTGACGGAGCGGTTGCGGTAACCGGAAGTGAGAACACTTCCGAGATACTCCATTTCAGGTGCAGTCGCAGGTTGCGGTGAGGCGGAGCCAACCGGAGCAGTTGCAGTGCGGCGGAACCTGGCAGAGCGGTTGCAGTATTCGGAAACGGCAACGTTCCCGGATTCTCTATTCCAGGTGCAGTCGCAGTTGCAGTAAGGCGGAAAACGACGGAGCTGTTGCAGTAAAGCGGTATCCCGACGGAGCAGTTGCAGTACCCGGAGACGGAAACGCCTCCGGATTCTTACGTTACAGGTGCAGTTGCAGATTAGCAGTCGGACAACGGTTAAGAGGTCCATTCCAGACCACGCTACCAACCTTAGAGACTTCTAGCCGGAGTTCAACCGTACAGCAGTAGCAGTTTCCCGGAGTTTTACCGTTTCAGCTCCGGTTAAATAACAACTCACCCACCTCCCAAGAAAACCGGTTCATCAAGACGTCACAGAAGGGTGTAAACCCGTTACAATATACACCAGATTATTGGGGGCTCATTGAAAATAGGCTTCCAATACCTACCTAAGCCAACATATATACTAGTAATGCAACTTGACATCAGTGGTGGTAATGACTCGTCTAGGCAACTTGCACACGAAGGTTAATGTGGCTGTTATTTGATTGAGCTTACTATGTTCTTATATTCGGGTTATTGGGGGTGTCCTTATATTCGAATATAAGAACATGTCCTTATATTCGAGACACTTTGGTTTTTTGGCGAGAGCCCCAAAAAGCAATATATTCCGGATATAAGAACATGTCCTTATATGCGCGATTATACGGTAAGAAAGGTAACCCATTATGGGCGATATTTGTCCCTATAGATAATATAATGATTGAGTTGATGAGTAACACAAAATCATAAATGCAGAAATTTCATCATGACCACTGTTATTTCTGAACCTGACAACTCACTATAAGGAACTACCTGGGAATAGATATTGCCCAAGACGAACTGCATGAGATTCAATGGATATTATGTGACTAGAATTTCATGAGAGAAATACACTTAAAACGGTAATTACAGCTGTATCACATAATGAAGTTCGTTAGTTGATTTAAAAAAAAAAAAAATTCATAACCGTTTTTATAGGAAACTAACTTCTGTGAACTGTGATAATCAACGATAAGAATATATCAGTAACACAAAGTGATGAAGGCAGATACAGACAACCCCATACTTGTTGTGTTGTGAATAAACTTTCCAACAAAAAACTTTCTTTCATAACCAATTGTCATATTTATATCCAACCACTAACTATAGAGGAATAACTGAGATCAAAATTGTCCTGGAGATTCATCTGATGACCTGCCTATTCAAGACAACAGATCAAGAGAATAGATCTATTCGAGCCAACAATATGCCTATGTAGTGTCAAGCACCACATACCCACACAGGAAAATTAAGAACGAATGAAATTATGAGCGATGGCAGTGCTGCGGATTACATCAAACATTGATTTTACTGAACAATATTGTGGAAACAACGCCTACTGGATGACTATTCAATTTGAAGGTGTGAAAGTGTGGGTCACACTGAACATACCTCTGCATAACATTGAATCTGTAAAATCGTGGTTATAGCATATTATTATTTCATTAATATCATGTATACAATGGACAAATTTTATCGTCATTATTATTTGTTACTATTACATATTGCATGTATCGAACAGAATAATTTCACTCTGATATATTCATCACTCGTCAATATATCAGAGTGGTTGAATGTGTAGAGATACAAAATTATGTCAGTAAAATTTTGACAGCGCATATCTTTTTGTTGTTATCCATGTTATCGGTCTGGCTTCCTATTGTGACAATAAAATTGAGTGAAATACTGACCGAAGTCTTTTTTATTTGATCAACAAAGAACACAGTTTCATGTACAATAACCTATACTGAACAAAATAATATAAACGAAAAAATAAGCCTATTTGACATGGGGAGGTTATATTTTGTCCAGCATGTTCAGTGTACAACTCGGCATAAATGGAATTACTTATAAAGTAATGGGTGTTTAATTTTCTTCCCTATACTAGAATAACTGTGTGTATGTCAGGCTCCAGTCTTTTGTGGATATCAAAAAGTTTCTGATGCATTCAAATAAATCTGTTAACACATGGAAAATACCTATAGCCGTGGTGAGGAAAAAATATATATATGTTCTTGTATAAATGTTCAACAAGTGAATTCATTAATAAGCAAAGATATGTTATTGTACCAGTTCAATATTTGGAAGAAAATAATGTTGGGCAATATTTAATTTTTTTCTGTGCTTGCAAGCATTAATTTGAACGAAAATTGCATAATTTGAACTATTCACCATCCAGCATCAGGCATTCAAAAGTCCTTTGCGTTTTGGAACATAAGGCGCCAAAGTTCTAGAATATACGCACGAATACGGCATAACTCACTATCATATACTCGCATACAGTAGTGAGCATACTGATTCATGTATGCATGTTCGCGTGACGCTATACAGAAATCTACTTTTTTCTAGAGTATCCTGCTTGCGTGAAATTACGGTACCGGGCGGCCGTTGTCATGGAGTCGCGTTGTGATGTCTCGCAGTTCCAGTCTCGTTGTTTGTCCACGGCACAAAAAAGACTGATGAATGTCATCTAGCTGCCGTATTCATGTTATATACTCGAATAAAAAATGCAATAACCGATTGAGGAACGCTCGTGAAACCATATTGCGAAACGGTGCTTCGCAAAAAAAAAAATCACTGAGCGGTGAAATTCGCTCCCAGATCGCTAGGGGTTTCCTGTCTAAAAAAAACTTCCGGTCAAAATTCGCAGAGATGAAAATTGTGATCATAGTAGCTGGGACTATCTTTAGTTTCTGCTGCTTTCAGTGCTTTGGTGTTATTTTCTCGGACATGCAATACCATTAGACGCAGTTCGGCGCGCTTCGCGCGCCTCGCTGCGTTAAAAAGTAAGGCGCAGGATATATTTAGGCCAACTTTGTTTGAACGTCTGTAACGTATTCCAACGTTTCCAGAAATTAATGTATTTTAATGAATGTTTATTCATTAAAATGTGAAGAATGAAATCAATAATGAATTGCATCTCCAGGTGAATTCCGACAATAAACATGTCCTAGAAATCCAAAAGCCTTTTAAAGAAGTAATTGGATTGAGTATGTTATGTAAATGAGAAAAGAATAATTAATGAAGATACCTCTAGAATATCCCAAACTAAGTATATTCTGTTCGAGATGTTTCATGATATTTATTGCACGAAGATCCACAAACTGTGCCTTGTCTGGTTTTCCGTCACAGATTCCTGGTCGAGAACATATCAACATAAAATCTTTTGTGTCCTTTTCAGGACTTGAGACTCGACATTTTCATTGTGGGCACCAATGCGTGATTCATTTTGTGAATGATAAAAATCTTGCTAGGTAGTTCGCACGACAGGTGTTCATCGCGTGCACGATGTCCGCCCTGGTGGCTGTATTGCCAAGGATTACGCCTCCACAAAGAAACGTTTACTGACCAAAGAGTTGCCCATGTATGTCATTCAAAGATCGTGGTGTCAGATTTTGTGATATGTGGTAGACATCATTACGAGTGATGTTATTGGATATATGATATGCAATCAAGTATGTTGTATCATCATAGTTGTTACCACATGAGTGTACTATTTTTACCAAAATATACAAAGGAGAGCAGTCTAGACGCCAGTTTCAATGTGGTGGAAATAAATATATCAAATACATTGAGTATACATGACGCAAATGAAACGCCCAGAACTGTTAATACCCAACAATTATGGTGACATACAGCTAACCAAAAAGTTACCTCTCACCTGGCCTTGTAATCCAATTCGGTAACTCCCGCAGACCAGGGACGCCTAATTCGTCCCTGTCTTTGGAGGTGTATGATTTTTTCCAATAACCATTATCAAATAAACTCAGTAATTTCAAAGGTACCTGGGTATTGGCAAAGAAACAACTCAAAGACCTGAAACGTCTGATACAATATGGCGAACACTTCACAAATAATCCAAATTGATTTGAAATACGGGGTATGAGCAGAAATGTGCGAAAATGATGGAATGAGCTTCCATGCGTACAAGACATTTTAACTTCATTGTCAACCGTAATACGATATACAAATTCCAATAATAAACACAATGTGACTGTCGTGTGAACACAACACTCAAGGACAGCAACATGAGACAATGAAGTGTTTTTATGGAAAGTGAGGCTAAGATTTCTGGCAATCTAACACTAATAACATTTTCCTTCATGGTGACCATGATCGTCTGAAAGCTGAGAGTTTGCGTTACATAAACAAAGCTATTATCGTCCTGTGTACGTATTCACCCATCACCATCTATACATTCATACTCTGATGATGACGAAAGCTGTCATGTGTTGTTGGTTTACTCAATTAACAACAAACTGTGGTCTATAATGTGAAGGGAGACGCAATGGTTGAGTTGACAATCTAAGTTTCGAATTTAAACCACGAACGAATGTATATGTCCAGAAGCATATCTTGCAAAACCGAATCGGATCATTGAAGCGCATCAGTTTGGATGCAACAGACATATTGCTTAACGTTAATTTATCTCAAAGTTTCAACATTGAACGATTTATTACCTCCTAATGGCCATTCTTGGAGGTTCATGAGTTTCCCTGTCATTTACGTTTTCTCTCACTTCGTATGCCTGATATGACTTTCTGTCCCCGGACTATGAGATTGGATAACGGACCCCGTTTTGTTTGCTCGGAATACTTAATACTGGGTATTGATTCCACGTCTATTTAACATGTGAATGCACCGAGAAAGTGAAACAAGTTGATAAATCCTGGTTTAGGACATTCCCGCTGGTTTAGTTCTGTGATTTCGAGTGTTTTTACTAAATATTTCAGATGTTTTGTGATATTGAATTTTGCCGATGGTGCCTGTCAGAAATATGACACGTCCTTTTGGGCAAATTGTCAGGCTTTGCGGTACAACACAAACATTTCTCCATTCTGACACATATCCCAAACCGTGTCGCTATTGGGCATGATAACAGCGCTTAGACAAAAAAAGTTTATCTTGAAGGAAAGGGAAATCGTCTCGTGCTTGTAGTTATAAAACATCTCAGTATGCCAAATCAATATTCATTAACGCCCAAGAAGTTGATAGAACATTATAAATGCATTTTGTCTATAAATCAAACAAAACCAAGTAGATCTCTATGTTCATGTAAATTAAGATATTAACTCTTTGGATTGGGTGTATTATGTAAATGGGCATTAGCGAATTTGACTAATGATCCGGGAATATAGAATCATGAGTAGATTTTACTAATCTTTTTGACGTCTTTCCATGGCTTTTCCACACACATCTAGTACATACTAGTCTCCCTATTAACATTTACCACATAAAAGGTGCATACATTTAATGGGATCACATGGTGATGTATATTATCACATATTAGTGCTAGAATACCAAACCCTAAATAAATGCAGCAAAGAAAGATAGCCAAATATATAGTAGTTTACCTGTCAGGTTGCGTCTGACCAAACTATAGTTCTAAAACATACTTCTTCACACGAAAATGAACGCCAAATGAAATGACCATATTCTTTGTTGAATATGATGCAAACTGCCTCTAAGAAATAAAAAGGCTGAAAGAAGCAAAGAGGTTCGTGTCTGATGCAACCGAAATGTGCTATATGAGAACCTACTTATTTTAGGACTTTGGAAGTCAAAAACTGAGCTCCGGCTATGATTTGTTGGTAATGTGATACGTGGACGCCATAGCTAAAGATAGGGAAAGCTTACGAAGTAAATCTGAATCACCACGTTTATTGTGAAAATTTGTGTAGACTTCGTTTTCATACAAAGTCAAAGAGAACTGCAAGATTTCGAACTACACCTCAGTCGTTTCTACAATTTTCATGTCATTTGGATATAGCTTATGATGCAGGTATATACCCAATATATTTAGTGATATAATATCATTAATATGTTGTGTGTATTGCTCTCCTCGCAATATAAAGTTGAATGGATTTGGTTCCATATCGAGATGTTCGGGGAGTACGGAGGTATTTTAAACAGAACAGAATATGAGGACCAAACTAATCATCAATTTTTTTTTCAATCTGGAACGTCACTCAGAAATCACATTTCCATCATTGCTGAGCGTGTTTTACGAGCATTACCTCACTCTAGGCAGTGAATTCAAGGGTACTTTCGTGTCTCCTTGTCAACTAGCCCTGTGGGGTTGCAAACACATGCAGTCTATATATGTTTTGGTATGAGGCGTGAGGATGGATGATAGGGGAGAAAGAGGAAGGTGTGTGACTACTATGAGTGAGGGGACAAGGTGACCTGTGATAGATTGCAGTGGAGTTCATCACATCAACAATTACTCGCCGAATTAGTACACACATTTCACCCAGTATGTAGAATTTTGATCAGGCAAGAAATATGCAAGTTTGTTGGAGTCTCGTTGTTCGACACATCGTTCAAAACATATCTTATATATAAGTATCTAGATATATCCTATGTAAACTATAGTACGCATGTTTCGAATGAGATTAGCTAATCTGGTCCAGCGGAGATCAAAGTAGCTGAATGTCTTACATGTATATCGATAATGTTATAGAGAATGTAAGGTAAATTGTGAGATAAAATAATAACCCAAGAGACAGTTGCTACCATTGGCCCAAAGTTATATCGAGCGTTTCTTCTTTCTGAAAGTCCTCTTATTGCAGGATTCACCCAGTAATCATCCGAGTTCCATTCCAGCAGAACGATTGACCGGATATTCACTTATTATCCTCGCTAAAATGCGCTTTATTGTGTGAAGTGTCCTTGGAGCTTGTCTGAGAAGTCTGGTAACAAATATAAATGATTTATTGTATAAGAGACCGTTCCGATGTTCCCAAAAATATGCCATATTATAATATGCCATCACCGATTATTGAAGTATAGTTTATCAAAAAAAACTTTGTTACATTTAGCATATGCCTCCCAAAACATCTATTCTGAAATGCCCTGTGGACGACTTTTAAATAATCAAATCAGACTACTCTATATACGTCTGGGTCGATTTTATTTCTTTTCGAACAATTTGTTTCATAGAATCAAATACAATTGGTGTAAATTCTGTCATAGGAA
This sequence comes from Terebella lapidaria, assembly GCA_949152475.1. Classification (NCBI taxonomy): domain Eukaryota; kingdom Metazoa; phylum Annelida; class Polychaeta; order Terebellida; family Terebellidae; genus Terebella; species Terebella lapidaria. The sequence continues at coordinate 39,411,333 of OX424556.1, forward strand.
AATAAGTCAACAAATTGTGTTTGACAAATTTCAATATTATATTATTGTACAATAAATGTAGGCAGTAAGTGTATACTTCTACTTTTTCCGGTATTCATGCAAGATGCAATATTGAATCTGTAGGTTATTCTCAACAAGTGTGTTTCTTGCATGTTTTAATACCGTCTGGTGACTATGATTGCTGTCTGGTGACGGTCCCCAACAGTCCTGGAACACACCTGCTGACAACCTAATCACATTGTCTGTCACTTTCCCCTCGCGAGCGACTAGTCCATTATCAGACATATATATATATAGAAACAAATTGATAGCATGTGGATCTGTTTGCGCGGTATTTTATTTTAGATTGTGTGTTTGCCACCAACGGTTGATAGTAGTTCATTTTCGGCATTCATTTGAGTTAATTTATTTGTCAATATCGCGGCAATAGAGGTGTCATTTTTCTCACATGGCGAAGTATTGGGATGGGTTGTGGCTTTCGTTATCAATGTAATTTCTTTTTATCAAAGATGTTTTGCTCAGTTTACGGTTATATTGGCTACCTACCACACCTACTCACTATGCCCAAGACAGTTTGTTGAAAATTCTCTCCGCCAAGGAAAATAGTATGCAAAGAACACCTAAAGTGACTGAATCCCGAACCAAATTGAGTTTAAAATACTCCGCGATTTAACACTAACAAGGCTATAGCACAGATACACAATATCCTCTGAAAGCCACCAGAAGTGTTGTAGAGATTTTTTATCGCCAGTTATATGTTATGTGTTTACCTAGATCTCATGAATTCGACAAATCTGTTTTACTTCATACTTTCAATTACAAACATGGAACATTTATTTCTGGTGAAGCCAAATGCAACCATAGTAATGATGCACCTATTAACGAAATCTTGCGCGATGGTTTGGCCCTGTCTGTCAGGTATCGCATATATATACATTGCAATTTTACACAATCATAGCATTACATCGAGGAAACAAAATATGAACAGGATGTCTCATGAACTTAAGGATGCTTATCAGTCAGGATCCATGCCTTATCAGCAGAATTCTGGTATGTTTTGTTTGGCCTATAACTCTACAGTTTGGTAATGGATTGCGCTGAAAACTGTTGTGTAGGTTCTATCGACGACTACAATGCTTGCCCAATGGCCATATTGAAGACCCGGTCGGTATTCATACAGATCCTGAACGTTTTACACCGCCAATCAAATGCAACTTACATAGAAAACTGACAGCGTTTTAGGGTACAGTTTCTTGACTATGGTTAGTCTTGACTATGGTTCTTGACTTGCTCGATTCCCGCTTACAGCTTGGTACTAGCCCATGCAAAAAAACGGCTACCGAAGGGCCTGAAAACCCGGGATTGTCGTGTTGGACCAATATCTCATGAAATACACTATATACAGTGTATGTGTGCCAATAAATGTATCAGAGCCATGAACTACCTTCATATCTATTCAATGAAATCATTTGGATTGTCTACAGGTGTATATATTAAATTATATTTGGTATATTTTGAATTTACATAGTCAAATCTGGGAGCTTTCTGGCAGCTTCATAGATCGGTGATATAACCATCATCAGTAAATGGGTATAAATTGCTGCAGGTAATATTATTTACCTGAGATAGATGACCAAATTAACTGTTACCACCAGGGATAATATTTTCCAAAGAAAAAATAAGAATTAGATCGATAAAAAATATCATGCTTGAGAGCAGTTTGCTGACCCAGGTAAAGGTTGCCAGAAATCTCTCACATTTCGATAATAAACTGGAATCAATTGTATCCAATGTAGACTATTCAATTTTTTTTCATAGAATGGCTATGAGGGTACCCATGGATATGACACATTTATTGGCACATACACATTGAGTTTCATGAGATATTGGCCCAACACGAAAATCCCGGGTTTTCAGGCCGTTCGGTGACCGTTTTTTTGCATGGACTAGTACCAAGCTGTAGGCGGGAACCAAGCAAGTTCTTGACTATGGTCAATCGCATTAATAACGTCTATATCCGTTGGCATTGTAAACTCAACCGCAAACTACATCAAGAATTCAGCGACTCTAATATTTTCTAAGTGCAGTATATAACCAAAATCACAAAAACATCTCACTCCTGAGTACAACGTTCGGCCCAAGTATCATACACTGCGCCTTAATACTACTCGTCCACTGAAAACATACCATTTAATCCGTCTGTCACCTTTTTAATCCTTATTGAATATAGAGGAAGGCGCAGTGTATGATACTTGGGGCCAACCTTCTCGACAGCTGAGCATTGACGGTATTTGCCATACGAAAAATCCGCTGATCTGTACTTAGCGCTTCACTGACTAGCGGCACAAGACATTTTCGCCAGATCGCAATAGATATACACATTTGCACATCAATTTGACATGATTATCGATGGGATACCTAAATTTCAAGGGTAGGTTATTGATCACGGATATGTGCACTCGTTGCAGTTAAGAAAATACACCATGTAATGCTTCGTGTACGCAACGTAATTTACATTTGTTCAAGCAACATTCAACTCAATTTATATACTAATTTATCAATGAAATCTTCAATATCTTATTCACATCAGCTTCACAGATATATACAGAATATATATTCCAAATTTCATGTAAGTTTGTTAAGAAACGGCCGAGATATGACAATGACAGTTTCGGTGATATACCCCTATTGTTGTCCCTCCCTCTAACGTCATATCGAATTTAAACACTGCTTTGCTAGTGTTGCCCACCAGTGACTCACTACAGTAAATCCAAGGACACTTGCGCGTGTCCCTGTCAGATTGCCCCCTCGGGAGCTAACAACGCGTGCTTTCCTTTACATCCAGAGGTGTTACTGAGGACAGGGGCGAGCGAAACCCAAAATGTGTGGGACATTGTGACCTGTGATTGATCGGTGCTGGACCCAAGCACACCAACAGTTGCAATTTGACATTTTTAGTTTCAAGGCTGGCCAGGTGATTCACCAGGAAGAAACATATATGTGAATGGAGAATGTTATCACCAACTAGTCGAACTTGATTGAAAATCAAAGTTTAGCTATAATTACATGTAGACTACCAAGCATGATCTCAAACGAATGCACATTTCTAGAATAATATCTCGCGAAAGTCATTCACGGCTATACATTCACGTTTAGTGCATATTACACATTTCATCACCTGTAATTCTGTCAGATGGCCACATATGCCCGGCATAGCTCATTGTCTACCGCACACTTATATGTTTGAGATGATTCCCTCTATTTGGCTTCTTGGACTTAGGTATAATTGAACTATGGCATCGTAGAGTTGGGTGTGGATTTTCAATGTACAGTCAATCGACTGGCCATGAGACCGACATGTACTATCGACGTGGAAGGTGCAAGGATGTAGAATTATGAATTTTCCATATATCATAATTCAATTGGAGATCTTTTCACTGAATATACAAAGACGAAGAAAATGTGAATGCGTTGTCAACCTGCTGGTATGATGTGATGTTGGCTTCTTTCATTTGGTGTTTTAGATGGTGTGTTATATTGATTTTTGCAAATGATGCCTGTCAGAAATATTTCATTTCTGTCGCACGAATCATCAAGCTTTCTGAAGCAACAGGAGACAGGCATTTCCCATTCCGTCACACATCCCGAACGAATTTTTGTCTCGGGCAACATTGTATAATGGTGAAACATAAAATTAGCCCAAGGGCTAGGAAAGGTTACAGGAAAAATGATTGGTTTCAAACCTTACCTTTTTCATCAAAATTGCAGTATTGACCTTTCAAGGTCATTGAAGGTCACATTAAAAACCTGTAAAGTTGATAATAAGCGATACTTTAGCCATTCTGACCTCTGACCTTGAACATATGGTCAAAATGCGAAAATCAAAGAACAAAAAAATACCTCAGTCTTGAATTATCTTTAGGCATTTGTGGGCAAAATTTCAGAAAGATTCGCCTGTAAACTTCAAAAATAAAGATGTAGACAGATGGCAACGACCGACGATGGACGCTACGCCATGACAATAGGTTAGCATACCAACGAATCGGTAATCTAAAAAGGTTTCATATTGAACGAAACGAAAATAACGTTGTGCTTGTAATTATGAAACATCTCAATATGGGTTGTCACATCGTTCTTCATCAGAACTCATAAAAGTGGTAAGGAAATGAAAGTAGAACGTTGTACTCCTCTTGTCTGCCCTCCCGCCATAAAGTAAAGTACACTGTACACGGTTTTTTGGCTTCCCATGCCTCTCGTCACTAAATCGTAGACATTTGCCCATGTACCTGTCAAATTGTCCCATTGGGGATAAAAACGCGCGCACTGCTTCATTTCCAGTGGTGTTACAGGGGAAATGGGGGGAAGTCAAAGGCAAAATGTCTGGGAACAGAGTGATCTGTGGTGTGCTGGTGGTGGACACCAGCACCTCAAATTTTACCGATGTCTCCTAAACGATGGTACACTGGTACGCAGGTACCAGAATTGTGAGACGTATGAACTCAACAATACTGCTAATTTGATATATGCGTCAATAAATCCCACAATGCTTGTACCGGCGTATCAGTGTACCAGCGTTTAGAAGATATCGAAGTTTTACTGACCGATATGATCAGTTTTGTATTCGTTTTTGCTGTAAACATGAAGCCCGTGATTTGTTGGCATTGTTTTTTGCGTGGGAGACGAGTCACGTCTCAACAACATTGAATAAATCACGGATGGGAAAGATGCAATGTGCATGTGTGTGTTGGACGATTAAACACGAAGAAATCCTAGATGCTATCATTTTTGTGTGGCAGTACAGACACCTGGTTATATTTCAAGGACGCTTTCAAAACACAAAACACTGCGCTGATAAAGAAAAAACTGCTGCATAATTTAACGAGATCAAATGAGTGATGATTTGCCTGTCATGTTAAAGTCAGTAGAATTGATATAACTTCAATCGTCTATGAATCACGTTCTGAACGAAATCAAGTAGTCGATTCGAATGTAGCGTCTACATTGCGATGCGAGGCCTTCCAAAATGAAAAAGAAAATGAACGGTAAATATTATCGTAAAAAACAATAATATCACAATCATAAATATTTAATGTTATATTTTGCACTGGGAAATGTACCGTGGAAGTTTTCAACGAACAAAAAGTTGGAATAGGAAAGCGAGCCTTGGTTTTCAGGTGAGCTATTGAGTCTTATTAGTGACAATCAATGTTGACGGTAAATTGAAGTTTCTGTACAGGAAGAAGAACTTCTTTGGTACCAAGGAAAGGAATGATCTGCTTTTCTCCGATCGAGTTTCGACCACGCTACTAATGCGTGGTACAGATGTCAAAACAGTTTTGTCAAACAGAACTTGCAATGTGCCCAAAATAAGATGATCATATATGTACTTAATTATCACCCCGAGAATCATATGGACCATACTGATTTCAGTAAACTAGGGTGGCTGGATGTTGCCAGCAGGGTAATTATCTAAGCGTCACCTTGATGTACGATTATTATATTCAACGATACTGATCCTTCATATTTTATGTAACTTCTATCACGGTTATAAAACCAGCTACACCCAGTCGGCGTTTGTACAACCACTAACAAATCAAAAAGCAAATCTACTTTCCATGCATGTGGTATCAAACACTAGAACGACATATTGCTGGAGTCAAATTTGTGTAGACAGTTCATTACATGAGAATGATGTGCACCTAATACTTCAGTGATTTCGTTTGGGTTGTGAATGTCGTATCAATATATCTGTTTATCCAGTGTCAAGCTAGGTCTTATATGGAAATAAAACATTGAATTTGTGTGTGTTTAATTTTACTTTGGTTCGGATTTGACCACTTACACTGGTTTCGTCAAATTCGTCTATGGGTTCGTTCTGGGAACACGAATTTGTCTGCTAGTATGTTTGTCTACATTTCTATGTCTTGTTAGTACTCCTTTTTCATTTGTCAAACAGTTCAAAATGTACATCAATGATTAGTTCATTTGCCATTTTTGACATACTTTTAATATGCATGTATCAAACTGTGCTATTGGCCGTGAATAAGAACGTCTTCAGTCAATCAGTTACATGATGAAAGACTAACCAATCCCTGTTGTCTCTAGGACTACAGGGGTGTGTTTACTCATGGTGCATGATTGAGAGTAAAATTGGGGGTTTGTGTAAATATATGTTTCTCTTCTCATGAAAGAACAATCAAATAACACATACACAAGAGCACTGGATTACTACCAGACAATAGTTGTTCTTTTCAGACTTTCGTCATCTTGAATGATGTGCTATTCTATAACAGAATGGCACGAGAGTCTTGCTGTTATTTATATGTAACAAACTTATGACAAGGTAAAACAGAAGATGAAATCTTAGTCAGCCCTCTGAAACATAAACGTTATTGAATTCTATTTCCTGGGAAATATAACACCAAGAAGATTTTCGCTCAGTGGGGAACACCAGGTACATAATGTCTTCTGAACGCTACACTTTAGTGTAACCTGAAGAGAGCTTTTATCGACCGATGTATGTGATGTGTTTATCTGGTTAATATGATAACTTCATTCTGCTCAAGTTTCGCCAACATAATTCTTCTCGTCCTTTTACATATAACAATCGAGTTCCATGCATATGGTGTTTATTGAACCAGCATACAATATGAGATTATCGAGTCGTAAAAATATCGGAATTCGGTAGATAACTGTCAATGTCACTGTGATCTCATTCCGGCATATCGGTGTTGTTCAGCTTGCTTTTAGTCATCCCATGGATATATATTGGTGTTCGAGAAGTTACACAGATGTGTGTTTTTACAAAACTTCTGGTTATGAGGGAAAACATGTGGGGCCACCTTGTAATTTTAAAGGTCTAACTCCACAATCACTTTTCACATTTCAAAAGATTATCAAATTATTGCTGCCGTTTATCTAACAACCCTATCTTTAATTAATGTTTGTATTGAATATCACATACTAACCGAATTATGTTTGGAGGAGAGGCATACATTCATGGTATACAATAATGATAAATAATTATTAGTCAAATAAAAATGGTCTGTGGTATGACCAGGACGAACGCTGGATGAGACATGATTATGGGCTTGTCGACGCTGGTGGTGATTAAAAAATTCGAGTTTAAAATGGGACTGGTTTTCCAACTTTCTTTTCGATATATTGTTTGCTGGTTATCAGCACTTAATGAGAATTAGCAAATATACTGATGTGTGTAAACTTCAGGACCTTTCACATGGATCATTGGTCAGAATGCATTCTCTGGGCATGCTTCAACACGTACGGTATGTGTTTCATGTCAGATCAAGTGGTTTTAGCCAAACTATCGAAATCAAATGCTAAATTCATATCATATCCATCAGTTTCGCACCAGAGCAACCTTGCATGGATGACAATGAGGTTTTACAAACACTTCCGGAGGGGAGTGATTCTAAGCTGTTATTCGCGGTGATGGAATGACTGGTGATTTGTATTCAGATGACCGATAATCAGTTTGTTTATCATGCTTATCATACGGTCTTCTATAGGTGATGTTCAATCCTTAGATATTGTCTTTCAATCATGGTTATATGTATATCGCACAGCTGAAGTTTCAAATTCACAATTCAGCCAAATAAAGCTTTGGGAATGAACATGGTAGTATAAAATGTTTTTAAAGACATATGATCAATGTATGTTTGCATGATTATTGTGTTAATTTAATTACAACGTCTTCGAGGTATCGAAGGGTAATATGGTGATTTCTCCTTCATCTGTGACAAACTCGCACTTCCGGACCTTTGAAGATGGGTCAGCATCAACATTACGTTGTGTCATGCATCCACTGTATGTGGGGGTGCGGCAGCTCAGGGGTAGCGTGCTGGGCTGCAGACCAACAGGTCCCGGATAAACATCTCGGCCTGGAAACCTGTGGATGTGTTTCATATCATACAATATATTTCATCTCATCGTCCCGCGCGGTTCCTCGGTCCAATTCAATGTGCAAGATATTTGATATTGAAACAAAAGACCACTGATTTCAGTTATTGGAATGATTTCTCTGATTGTGGAGGAATTATTCGTCCAGTTACTTTCCTGGGGGTTTGGTGAATTGTTATTCACTCCATCCCCTATGGGCATATTGGGCAACGAAACTCTTCTCTTCATTTTGTTCACAAATGAGGCATCCTACCCTATCTATCACTAGCCTGACAAATGTAGCCGATTCAGCGAGAACGTTCAACACTTTTCATTTGTGGGGACCGTCACTCCGCGGCCGCACGCTTGCCTCTTGTACTTCAGCCGATCTCTCCCAGGCGACCAATTGGCACGGCGATTGTGTCTAGAAAGGGCAGTTGGCCCTAGATGTCACGACACGACGAGCGACCATCGTTACCCACACATTACCCCTGTGCGGAGCAGAATGCCAATCTGTGCAAGATGTCTCAAGGTCCAGCGAGAGTAATTGCCAGAACATACTGAAATTTGTAGCATGGCCATGCTCTCTGCAAATGATGTATGTGCATTACAGACAATAAATTCAACAATGACCAATCCTTACACATGGAAAATATGCCTCATTCTTGATAAAATTAATTTTACCTTGTGTTCAGTGGAATACCCTGTCCATCTGGAATTATTGCTATCCAACTTATCTTGATAATATTTACATTGATTTACAAAAAGATCAAATGACTAGATCTATACGTCTTTCTTGTGAAATATATAATACCATTATGCAATGAAGAGATACACTAAAAAGAGGTATTTACTTATCGGTCTTACAAATTTTTGGATTTGACAATCGATAAATCCTGTGCAAACAGGAAACAAAATCATGCATGTGCACGTCTAGATATTGCACATGCAAAATTGTGATTCCATGGCATCAATACTCAACCAGACACACAGTTATAAGTTCGGAAATGCATGGAAATCTGTTGTAGGGAAAAAAACAGTCTATTATGTTCAGCACATTCTTTTTTATCAACTAACCAACAACACGATTGTCCTTCTTGTCCGACAATCACCATTAATATGCCATCATTATTCACAAAAAGCGGGAGCCATATACACTCCTATTTTCGACGCCAGCAATGCACCCTAAGCTATACTTTAAAGCACTCCAAAATAATCAGATCTAACGTTCCATATATATGTCGGAGTCTATTATATTATTTTCGCAATTCAACCACAAAACACACGCGATACGCTAACGAAATTTGTACATCATGTTATTGCTTGATGTGGAGATATGAAGGTATATTTTTGGCATGAATTGGCATCGTCTGATGACTATGATTGCTGTTGGGTGACGGCTCCAAGAGTACACCTGATGCCACCCAATTTCCCAGCGAGCAACTAGTTAATTACCAAACCAAATTGAGGAACAAACTGGTAGCATATGCATCTGTGTACATTGTATATGGTATTGTATGGAATATTGCCACCAACAATTGGGGATTGTTGGGGATTGATTGTCATGTTTTCACATGCCCTTGTCAAATTGCCCTATTGGGAGCTAACACTAGGTGCACTGCTTCACTTCCAGGCGTGCGACTGAGGATTGGGAAGATGTGTGACCTGTGATAGATAGGTGGTGTACTCTAGCACCTCAACAATTACTGACTGACATGATTAGTTTCAAGAGTTCCAGACTTGTCTATGTTGCAAATACGAAGTTCTATTTTATTGGATTGGATTGGATTTCGGGGGAGAATTGCAGTATTCATGAGCTGCATGATGGAGCATGCAATGGGTCATCATATAGTTTTCATTGATGTTCTCACATAAAAAAAATATCAATTTCCGCATAACACATTGAAACTTGGAGGTGAATGTTGTTCTTACATGTTTTGATGGCACATGACATCATGGGGATATAGATCATTAGTAGAATAGTATGGTTGGTGTGTGGTTTATATAACCTGATTATTATTTTAGGTGATCCCACTTTAGCCACATAATACACGTTTTCATGATCGCGTTTGCGTTATATTTCATATTACGGTAAAGCAAGATATCACATGATTACCTGATGGACCGTGAACGTAGTTGGATTCAATTTTCTGGGGGTGTAACACGAGGTGGATTGTCGCTCAGTGATGAACATGAACACATAATATCTCCCGACAACCACACATTAGCGTAACCTGAGCCGAGCTTTTATCGCAGAGTGTCTGTAATGTGTTTATCTAGTTAACAGGATAATTTCATTCTACTCAAGTTTTGCCATTTTCGTCTTGTCGTTTAGGATATACATGATACAATCGAATTCCTGGCGTTTTCTATCAAGTGACCATTATAAACAACATGGTGAAAGTATTTCTATTTACATATGTCATTGTGCGTGTGATCGCGAATCCATAATGGTATATCGGGATTGTTGAAGTTTCTTCCTTCAACATCGAGTCACAATCAAGATTCGAAGGACATGTATGTGTCACGGTCAGATCACCATCTCGAGTGTACATATATATATATGTATTTTTTTCGCTTTCCTGGATATTCATCTTTCCTATTGATGAGGGTGACACCAAACAGATGTAGCGACCCTATAACTTCTCTGTAACATGTTTGGTATGTCGATTTCCGGGGCTTTATCACACGGGTCATTTGTCAGAATGCTTATCTCTGAGCATGTTACCACACGTACAACATATGTTTCATATCAGGTCAAGTATTTATTTTCGCTATGAGCCAATTTATCAGAATAAACACGATACGTTCATCTCATTCCCACCAGCATTGCACTGCAGAAACCTTGCAGTAAAGTTTTAAGAAACTTTCCGAGTGATTCTATTTATTTGTGTGTGTGTGGTGATGGAACTGTACTGAGACCAATGGTTCTCATGTGGTTGTTTGCCATTAAATGATGACTGTGCAAGTAAATACATGACAGACTTAATGAAATAACACATTTGGAGATTGATACTTTATTGAGCTACACTAAAACTATGTATGATAAAATAAAAACATATGTATGATGAAAAAACATTCTATGTATGCATAAAAGATACATGTATACAATGAGAGAAATATACTGAGACCACAAGGGTGGGTGGGTGGGTAATTTGATGCGAATAGCGTGGCGTCCAAGTGGCTGAATAAATTACCAACTACTTGTACTTGAGTTAAGGGGGCGCCATAACTCGATGATATGCCCCCTAGACAGAAACCCGGGATCGGGGAAATCCCCTACTCTTTACGATAAAAAAAAATCCCAAGGGATCTTTTAGGTGCCAGATACCATAGACAGTCTCTGACACCACCCGGCCTTGTTTTTACCGCCAGTCGGGCTGCACTGGCGTGGGAGGAATAAATTACCGAGATCTAGGGCCGAATTTGTAAGGCAGGGAACAAACAAACAATTAGTAAACATGTACATGGACTGTGTGACTGAGCTGAGCGCCAAATTACTGGCCCGGAACAATGAAATACACGATTTGTTTGTTTGCATGAGTTTACAGCAAGAGTATACCGACTGAGGACATAAGTGACAAGTTACTGGCCCGGAACAATGAATTACATGAATTGGTTATTTACAACCGCTATGGGGAATGTACGTTGTTTACAATGGCGATCAAAACACTCACATTTACTCAATACAATAGGATTGTATAACATGTACATTAAGATGCCACGATTTATAGTTCACTCAATACCCCACGGATGCAGCTTGGGCAACAAATGTATTATCACCGTTTCGCTTGCAATTGAGGCGTCGTGCCCTACCTATTACCACCAGACTGACAAATGTAGCGGATTCAGCAGCGAGAACTCTCAACATTCTTGACTTGTGGAGAACGTCAGTCCGCGGCAGCACGCTTGCCTTTGTAAATCACCCGATCTTTCCCAGGCGACCAATTGACACGGCAATAGTGCCTAGAATGGAATTTGGCCACCGACATCGATGCCCCCAGACTGTACTGATAACAACACCTGACGACTGGACAAGCGACCGTCGTTACAAGAACATTGCCCCTGTGCAATCTGTGCAAGATATCTCAAGGTCCTTTAGGAATTGGTGCTGTCTGAGTTGTTGCCGAACAGGCTGGATTTTGATAAATGGCTGTTCTGTTTGTACACTTTTGTTTGCAGTATGGATGTTCCACAATGCTTGGCGATTGTGAATCAGCAAAACTTACAATGATAAAAAAACATGTCTCAATTTTGCTTATACCTACTATCAGAAACCCATGGGTCTCCGCTGCTATTTATCATCCACATGTAGGACAATGTAGATTTAGTCATTAAATAATGATGAACTCACATGATTATTCTATTATTTTATAAATTAAAATAGCATAGTTCAACTAACAAACTGCATAAGCTTAAGTAGAGACTACACTCCTTAGCATTTCATCTGCAGAATGATTGTTTGTTTTAAAGACACATGAGATATATATATTTATTCCACATGGCTATAATCCAACGAATGATAAAATTTCAACCTTCCTGATTCTAATTTATTCTCAGCTTTAAACAGATAGAACTCACAAAATAACGAAAACGCAAACGACAGTGGGCAAAACATGAACTCCCCTTTTTCGACGATCCTTCATTGGAATTTATTACCAGTGACAGAGCTGTGTCCAGCGCAATATGCAATGGGTAATGATAGCTGATAACATGAGGGTATTAATGCGCATTGTGTCGCAGTTTTAGCACTGGGCACGTCCTATGGCACCTCTACTTCCGGTATTTTGTGACGTTATTGCCGGGACCATTACAGACGCTATTCACTTCACCCAGTTGCGGGAAATTGCCCCATTTGCTATTCGGATTGTCCCGTGTGTTATCTATACACGCAACAATAAACATCGCCCACCGAAAAACGGAAATTCAGAGGCACACACGTTTGCTAAATACATCCAGCCATGATATCTCAATTGGTTAAGGCGTCAGGGTTGAGTGCGGGAGGTACCGGGTTCAATCCTTGGCGCTGGCGCTGAAAGACTTTAATTGGGGGATCTGTTTCACCCATCAGTAAAATGGGTACCTGGCTATAGACAGAGATGGCAATGTGTATGAATACTGTATGTGCACCAGAGATGGTTGCCTAAGTTACAGCCGGGAGGTTGAAAATGTGTCAGAATGAACAGGTCTGCCAGGGGTAATAATTGCTTGCAATTAATTACATCAACCACAGAAGTGGTAAATTTCGTTGATACCACATTTATGTGCACTCAAAATGAATTCTGGTAATACATTTTTGTAGTCCGTTCATACAAAAAAATCGATGTATTTCGTTCCTATAATCAACGATACTTGCAATTGTAATTACTCTCTTTCCAAGATGATTTGTGAGCAATAAACATGCATTTTCTTTTGTACAAAATGTTATTCATTAGCAGATAGGTTATTATACATTAGGAGGGCCTAATGTATACTATTCGATCACTGGGCACATTTTACCCTCATTGAACATAGAAGAACGAGCAGCATAAAGTTCGTTCTGGTCAATAAAACCATTTGTTTTCATAGCAACAGTAAATATGACACAAATAAGCCACCATACATGTGGGCAATATAATTGTGTTGTTTTGGAACCCGTTACTACCCATATATACGAAAGCTTGGTATCGAGTACATCATCCGATGAATTAATCAGGGCATTTTATTGATATAATTTGACCATAAACAGACACCATTTTGCGAGTCGGCGATCATCCAATTATCTTGCTTGCATAATCAGGTAACACGATAACAATAGAGCATTCACAAATGTTCAGTCTTCCATGTACAAAGGCAACATTCGCGGAACCCATTTCGATGGTCCAACATGTACTGATCCATTGGCTTACAACAACGGAGACAAAACTGTAGCACTTAGCCTTTTACAACAACATGCTATTTAAGGTTGTTGGTAGTAGCCCTAACACCGAAGATCTCAACAAAAATACCAAGGTGGCTAACAAATATGACGTCGAACACACGCATGTAGATAATAGACATATAAACACCTAAAATACACCAAATATATCCTGTAAGAATCCATTTTGATGTGTTGGGAAGCAACTGCCACCGAAGAGCCGCATAAATGGATACCTAAATAAAACATTAGATATGCATTTGTAGCTAGATGGGTTTCAGAATGCGAACTGCTATATAGCCTAACCAGGACACAGTTCCTGCATTTGGATTCCAGGCCCTCTTTCGACTTCTGGGATCACTGTAGATCGAGAAGTGAGGAAAACGTACTTCCATACACAAATCAATTTCATTTCCAGTATTTACATTCTGCGTAATATAATATCCAAGTTGTTCTTTTATAATCTATTTCGCCTTTTTGTACTTTGCCCCATTTTCTTTTTGCAATGCTCGGGGTATATGTGAGATACCGACAACTGACCTTTTTGTCTGCTTGAAATCTGGAACATGTAATCAAATAATGTCCGATTTTTGTGATCAATGCTGTCTATTTCCCTACAGAAATCTATATATGGGATGAATATCAATGATATGACCCTGGGAAATATACACTATTCACAATGCAGAATGTGTAAAAAGGCATAAAAGCTTGCGGCTGCTTTGCTATTACTGTCATAAAAGGGAGCGTTGCGTAAAATATGTGAGAAATTAAAGCGGCTCTTTCACTTCCTTCCACTTCCCAGAATATTTTTTGGGCCTATGCATATTTTGAGTCCTATAAACTGATAGACATGTCAGTTGCAAAATAGTGACAATAGAACAGCACACACGGGTCTTGTAAGCTAAAATATCGAGGGTTTTCCTCGGTCACTTCCTCGGTTCACTCGATGGCCTAGTATGCGGCCATGCGTGATATTTGCATATTCATGAGCTTGATGAGTGTTGATGTCTCACATACGGTGCCCATTCGTTTCGCGTTGTTGCTAGTTTAAGAAACGATTTCCGCGCATTTTCAGCAATGTCATGAAAAAATCAATATTCCGAGAAATTTGTGTTTGTACACCAATATTCTATGTATAAATTATCACACTTTATCAGGACCATGTTGGAACATAGGCGCATCCAGTGTGTTTATAATGACACGGACCCAAACCATACTAAAATCGATATCTTACCAGCAACAATGCGGAACGACTGGCCACCGTGGTGTGACGTGTCAGGGATTCCTCTCTCAAAGACCTGAATCCAATGTAAACATAAACATAAACTTGCGCGCCTGTCAATCTTGATGTAAACACCACTTTCAGTCTTCTGTTTCGGGTGAAATAGCGCATAAACAGTTATGTGTATGTGATTTTGGGGATCATGTTTAATTGTTTTGATATAATTTTGTCAACTGAGCTGGTTTTTCAATTCGAACAAATATCAGTAACTAAGTGCAAATGCCGCTTTAAATTCAACCAAGAAAATCGGAACGTCAACCTTCGGTATATACCCAAGTACGTAAAACAAATATATCGTGCATATTTATAAAAAGAATATTGTTAATGTTATGTATTTTAACATACACAAATAGTGTCATGGGAATGATGCATCCCACTTTTGAAGACTGACGTTTGACGATGAGCAATTTAGGCTCCAGTTGACCTCACCAAGGAAACACCCGTATGTGATACTGATAGGATGTAATACTGAAAAAATGGTCAGAGCAGTCAGCGTCTGTACATCGTTTTATTAGACCATTGCAGAATTTATCTAGTCATAACGAGAACTCTTCTCAAAATTTCAGTCATCAGATTGGTACAGAATCATATATTATCCAGCCATTGTGAGTTTTCCGTTTGTTTGTATTCGCACAAATTTCTGAAACATATCGAGTAACACCTGAATGCCATAGAGTTACCGTGAAATCTCCAAGATGTCTGGAGGAGAGATTCTACATATCAGAGCAAAGTGCAGACACTGTAGATGTGGAATGTTTGAACTAGTATATATATATGACGTTTACGGGGTTAAAATATTCTGGTAAATGAATAAAGATGGTAACAATGGATTCACTTGATGGACACCTACAACATATTCCACAACAATTTCCGCATCAATCAGTATGACTACAGCCAGAACTCCCTCTGGGAAATATTGTGCTCATTTCAACTGGCGTTCACGTGAGACTTTGAACGTACATGTATACAGAACTGTAAAAGTGCAAGATGGACTGACAATTCCACGCACATCAGGATAAATCACCGGTAATTTTCTTATATCTACAGTACATATGCTGAAACAAAAAAATGCTGTATGTGGATGGGATCGAAGTCGTCGAAATCATTGCACATGTTTTAGAGGTGTTACACTAAAATTTAGTTTACATGTTTTGTCAGCTTGTATTAGATGTGTTAAACTGAACTTTAGTTTTGAAGAAAATATTGCATATTTTCGAAGGCAGTTGCTTTAACGTAGTCCGCTACAAACAGGGAGGTAATGAAAAGTCAAAATTAAAAGTTATATCTTGAATATTATCTCTTCAAAATAACATATTTTATAGAGTAACTAATCAGCATTCTAATACTGAAAAGAAAATAGGGGGTCACCGTGCTGGTTTCTTTTACTAAAATGACTTAATTAATGGTATTTTTACACATTTTTGCCGCATATTCACATCTTGCATCTTGTTTTCCAAAAAAAACGGATATGGTGACCCCCTATTCTCTTTTCAGTTTTAGGATGCTGATCAGTTATTTCATAAAATATATCATATTGAAGCTCTAGATTTTGTGAATACAGTCATTTATTTCGAAAAACTCTTTGCCCCCCTCCCCTCACTGTTTGGAGCGGACTACCTTAAGTTAATTATAATTGATTCAAAATATTGATTCAATAATATATACCACAAATGCACAATACACCCATTTCAATGTACTGTACATATATCTTCAAGTAGTGGTGACGAAGATTCTCGTCGACAGGAACCAGAAGTAGTCTCTCCATGGTTCATCATCAGATAGCATGCTGTCGTGACCTATCACGTCTCAGCCACATTATGATGTAAGTCACGGATGCCTATCTAGTTAATGGACTTTGATGGTCTACTGGGCTTCCTGCCAACAAATTCACAGGGCCAATGAAATGGTTTGTGCTGATGTTACTTAACTTTGTCAATTAAGGTTGAATCAGCTGAAGTTATTCATTCTTCATATTATATTACCAAAGTCGTTTCTCAATCAGTGAGATAAATCAATATTTGACAAGTGTGAAAAGTGATGGCAGCGAAATTTTTCTGGGATGTCTTAACGGGAGTGTGCAAATAAATGTATCAATGATCACAAACATTCGCCAACATTGGTCATAAGGTGGACTTCGACGACATTCACTTGTTCAAATGTGGACCATGAAATTCACCAAATTGAAGCACTCTCCAGTGTCACATCAATTTCCAAATTTCGTTTTACAAGTACCACATCACCGCCACTCACGTCGTGGATATGCGCATTTATTCCGGGTAAACAGGGGAGATAGACACCGATGCTTTATGCAAAGCTGCTGTTGTTCAAATTGGCACGGGTCATCACTGCAAACACCATAAATGCTCACTGTCGACGGCTCTTGAATTATGAGCGTTCTAAAAACGTCTCAATGTACATGGTAAACATGTGGATCTCTATCGCACAAGTGTGCGTATAAGATTGAGTGGACAAAAACAACCTAATTTCAAGAGGAAAAATTCCCAAATCGAGATAGGCTGGTAATCTGAAATTCGAACTGAAATTCAAGCTAGGATCGCAAGTCCTCCACCAAGTCTCGGGCTTGCAGAATGAAATTTATGTCCATACTGTCAGATGAAATGTGCCAGTGAAACATGTCAGGTCATTAGGCAAAGATCTTCATATAATCCGCATCTACATCATTTCAAACAATTGTCTCTGGATCGTTGTGGCAAAAAATGTGATTGTTATGTTTGTGTTGGATCATAACGACGCCTCTTCACGCATAGCATGGGGCGATACATTGGCACAATTTTACAACCCGTAATTTTCTGTCGAACGATTATTAGCCATGTGAGACTTATACCATGAAACTCTGAACCCTGGGGACCATCGTTTGTTTTGGTCGTAATGTATTAGCATCTGTCACTACTTGTTATCAATTAATATTGTACATACAATTGTACATACAATATACAATCCAACCAAATGAATGTACGTTGTTTGACTATACAGCAATGCTATTGTAAGGTAAACTAGATATATCAGAATCCCCCACTGGTAGGTCATGTCACCTTCACCAGATGAAATAAAGTTTGTTGTTGCTTTGACCAAATTATGAAAGCTAAAACCTTGTCTAACTGCACCACCAGACTATTGGTTTTCTCCTGGATAATACATTCAAAAACCACAAGTAATGCATCAATCACAACATGTCATAAACAGAGTCTTCATTGCCAAGTTAATGACCTGGCCATACCCTCGAGTTTTTCTTTTCTAACCAGATGATGAATATTAGTGGCGCAGCTTGTTGAAGTTTTCGACAGTTTGCAGCCCAGAATGATGAACAGTTTTCGGCATTCTGGGTTGCAAACTGTCATTAAAGTCAACAAAAGCTTCTCGTGTTCTGTTAAATTGTTGCGGATTATATTTCTGGAATATGCTGGAATTTTTCAAATGGCCATGCCGGCTGTAATAATGTCTCTATTTGGTAGATGTTCAACGAAACTCATTATATTAGTTTAATTGCACTCTTTGCTCAATCGATTAAACCAAGTTTTCACATTCACTGTTTATCTGGAACTCAGAACCTCTCCGGTAACTTATTTTGGAAAAATAACGTGTGGCACAGTCAAACGTGTGACGAGTATATAACTTGCAATGACTACGAATAATCATATGACTGAATATTGCATACTCGGATTTTTCTAACTCGTTTACACTGTTTTTCGCTAATATTTTTGTGATGCTAAACGCTATTGTTCTATAACTTGGCATACTTCACCTGGGAGTCAAACGGCAATTTTCTACCAAATGTCAGACAGCTATCGCGAAAATTGAAGAAGTTTACAATACTTTACGTGTAACGTGTTTACGTGTAATACCTTGATTACATGAGGGTATTAAGGCGCGTTGTCTCGCATTTGTACGAGTGCACAACTTCAGGTAATTTTGGGGCTTTATTGCAAGGACCAATACATACCACTATTCACTTAACCAAGTTGCGGGAAATTGATCCATTTCCCAATAAATCGTCCCGTGGGACATCTATACATGCGACATTAAACATCGTCCTACAAAAAACAGAGTTCGGGGTCATGTACCATTGGCAAATAAATTGGGCACGCACGTTGTGTAAAGTTCGGCGACCCCACGATAAAGAGGGGAGAAAGTTCGGCGACACCACGATAAAGAAGGGGAAACCTCATCATTGGAATGTCACCGAATGTCTTATTAACCTGCCCACAATGCAGCACCATAACCGTGGTGTCACTACTCTGCAACCCACCAAGTCATAATGCTACAGTGCTTCCCTCTTTTGAAGAGACCTCGTCTCCGAGGTCAGCTATATCCCACTGCCCAGTCACATCACAGTACTGAAGTTCTAGGGCCGCCACAACGTACCCGATATGTACACATATTGGCTGCGATGTGAAGCACAGTCAAGGGCTGACCCGGGAGCGACGCCGAGAAACCCACTGTGGTCCGAAAGGTAAAGTTTCGGCGACCCCACGATAAAGAGGTACACCCCCTTGCTGGAGTGTCACCGAGTGTCTGTCTGCAATGCAGCAACATAACCGTGGTGTCACTACTCGCGCAGCCCAACATGTCATAATGCTGCAGTTGTAACTCTCGATCATTCAATATTCTGACCTGCATAATCAGGTGAAACAGTGAATATGATATAGCATTTACAGATGTTCAAGTGTCCATGTACGAAGCCACCAATCACGAAACCCCCTTGCTGGAGTGTCACCGAGTGTCTTATTGACCTGCCCGCACTGCAGCATTACCGTGGTGTCACTACTCGCGCAGCCCACCATATCAAAATGCTACAGTTGTAATTCTCGATCATTCAATACAAGCAGGTGAGACATCAAACATATAGCATTTACGAACGTTCAAGTGTTCATGTACGAAGCCACCAATCACGAAACTATTCCCATTAGCTCACACCAATATCGACAGTAACTTAACACATAGCCACATAGCCTTATAACACAATACACGCATACGATAATAAAAACGCATACAGACACATGCATGGCAAAGCTTTATGAACATTTTCACATGAGAGTGAATCTAAGCTTCAGTGTTATTCACAGTGATGCAATGAATGATGATTTATTTGCAGATGACTGATAAGCCTGTCTAGTATGTTTGCCAGGAAAACGTACACACTAAATGTGAAATGGCAACCATCTTCAGATGTTGAAAATCAATCATGGGACATTATATATCTATTTTGATTTCGAATAGTTGTTTTCGCAGGTGCAAAAGTATTGGGCATTGAACGTATCATCATCGTTTCGCTCATCAATGGGGCCTACATAATATTAACAACCTGATAGATAGAGTCAACTGAGCGTCCTGACCTCTCAACATTTCTGAATGGTTGGAAACGTCACACGCAGTAGCACGTGCGTCTTTGTAAATCACGGGATCTCTCCCAGGTGACCAATCGGTCCGGTCAATTTGGATAGAAAGGGAATTGGCCCCAGTTAGATGTCCCCAGGCTGTACTGAAAACAATATATATGACGTCTGAGCGAGAGACGATCTTTACCCACAGAATACCCTTGTGTCCAGCAAAATGTCAATCTGTGTAAGATGTTCCAAGCTCCTGCGAGAATCGGAACAACGAATTTTAGTGCCGGTACTTGCTGGGATTTGTTAGATTGAATGCAATCTATATGATCTTGACGATCAAGTGGTTGTATCTTATGGCTAGGAATTTGTAAAAATGTAGAATGACCACGCTGTCAGTAAAATGCTGATGATTTAATGTCACTGAGCCCAATTTATTCCACGTGATTGTGAACCAACCCTGATTTCTTCCCTTTCGTCGCTCCTTCGTTGGTATTTATTGTCGACGACAGAGCAATGTCCAGTGCAATATGCAATGAGTAATGAAGATAACACGCGGCCATTAATGCGCGTTGCCTCGCAGTTTTACCACTTGGCACGCATCATGGCACCCAGACATCCGGTCATTTTGGGGCTTATTGCCTGAACCATTGCAAACGCCTACTCACGTTACCCAGTCCTGGGAAATCGATGCATTTACCATTCGGATTTTCCCATGTGATATCTACGCACACAACAATAAACATCGCCCAGGGATGCAAAGCCACGTTCGGCTGGAAAATAGATCAGATACGCACGATATAATTCTCGCTGCTAAGCCAGCCATCGCTATAATTTCTGACCAGGCAATCTTAATCACACACATTTCAAGACAATTTGTTACACAATAAAAAATATTTTCTTCAGAGCAAAGACATCCGTTTTGTTAGTCCACTAGATTTCGAAAAAAATATCATTTAGCGTTCCTGTTCGTGGTGAGCCCATCTGTTTTCTCAAATGGGAATAATCATTTCAACATGTTGGAGTACTTTTATTCATTTTTTCTTATGCAATTTCCAGGACATCTGGAAGCTACGCACAATTGCTTTTCATCTGCTTGAAATCTGGTACTCGTAATCAAATAATTTTTGTGATAAAACTTTGGTATCAACAAAGAGTATATCTGACGGATATCAATGATATTAGGCTGAGGCTATTGATATGATACTGCTATAAAGTCGTAAGAGGGAACAATAAGTAGATTGTGTTAGAAACAAAAATTAACCAGGGAAATGGGAACATCAAACTTGAGTATATAATAAAATTGTGCACACATAGTTCTCAAAAGTTGTTGTGGTATGCGACGGTTCGCCAATAGTTTTTGTAAATATTTCACAAATGTTGACAAAGACCTGGCTGATAAAATACCACCAAGTGACAAACATTATATGGAGTACATGAAAGATAATGCTAACTCAAAATCAATATACTTGTCACCCACTTCTCCTGATGAAATACATCAAATTATAAATAAATTGAAAAGTAAGAAAAGCTCTGGTCATGACGGAATAAACTCGATACTTTTAAAAAAGATAAATGTTTCTATATGTGAACCATTATCAATTATTATCAATAAATCAATTATTACTGGTGAAGTTCCAAATAGCATGAAAATTGCAAAAGTTGTCCCAATTTATAAGGCAAAAGATAAAACAATTTTCAACAATTACAGACCTGTTTCGCTATTGCCTTGTATATCTAAAATACTAGAAAAAATTATACATAAACGATTATATCACTTTTTGTCAATTAGTAATATTTTATACAAAAGTCAATATGGATTTCGACCGAAATATAGCACCTCGAGTGCAGTTATTGAGTTTGTGTATAATATTCTGAGCTCCTACGCGTGTGATAAGCACAGTCTTGCTGTATTTTTGGACCTCTCCAAGGCCTTCGATACAATTGATCATAATACACTTATTTCCAAACTAGCCCATTATGGTGTTAGGGGGGTGGCCTTGGAGTGGTTCAAAAACTATCTGATAGATAGACAGCAATATGTACAAATAGACGGTCAAAAATCTTATACATGCCAAGTGAAATGTGGGGTACCACAAGGGTCGGTACTTGGTCCACTATTATTTATATTATACTCAAATGACCTACCTATCAGCCTCACTAAAACAAATTGTATTCTTTTTGCGGATGATACAACTATATTCTACTCTTCAAAAAATAAAACAGAATTATATGAAACAATGAACTCGGAATTAGACATTCTTTATGATTGGTTTAAAGCAAATAAATTGTCTCTTAATGCAGGGAAAACTTATTGTATGTTGTTTGAAAAAAATAAAAAGGAGAAAAACCCACTGGATGGGAGCTTATGGATTGGAGGGGATAAAATTGAAAATGTAACTAAAACTAAATTTCTAGGGCTGATAATTGATGATAATTTAGATTGGCATGAGCATATTCATATGATTAAAGGGAAAATAGTTAGCGGAATATATGTTATTAACACTTTGAAAAACATGCTAACATGCATCACATTAAGGACTGTTTATTACTCACTAATTCATCCATATCTAACATACGGTCTACTTCTATGGGGAAATACACTCAAGAAATATTCAAAAGGAATCGATAAACTACAGAAAAAAGCAATTAGATGTATTCAGGGAGCAAGATATAATGATAGCACTGGTCCATTATTTGCCCGTAGTAATATATTAAAATTATATGATTTATTTCACATGCAATTAATGGTATTCATGTATAACTTTTACCACAACCAATTACCTGACCAAATACAGCGAATATTCAACAGAAATAAAGAAATACATGATTATAATACTCGATATCGCAGAGATCCACAGACGATTTCCAGAAAGTCAAATCTTGTGGCCAGGAGTTTCATATGCCAGGGACCATCTCAATGGGCATCTTTGAATGAAAATATCAAAAAATCGAAATCACTTCCAATTTTCAGGAAATGTATAAAAAAATCATATATTGCAAAATATATAGCATAGATTTTTTAGACTTGTTGTGGACAAGTGGAACATGATATGTGCTGAATATTCTACTGACCTTGAATTGACCAATGACTTTATTTTCAGGGTCATTGACTAAAGGTTAAATATCTAAAATATATATGGTCTGGTAGCCTTTCTTAGCCATTGGGCTATTCTTTTCCACTTTCTACTGGTGCATAGAGTTCATTCATCATTTAACCACTATCCATACTAGTTCTGATGGGGTAGGGAGGGTTAGGGGGCTTTTAATACATATTGTATATTTATTTCCCAAGTTAATAGAAACTAATCTTGTGTATAACTACCATTTAAATTTAAGGTACTAGCGTATAGGGTTCAATCAGGCATACATTGTTACTAAAACATTATTTTTTTGTCTATTTTTCAACTGGATTGTCTGCTTACAGACTTAGGTCTTTGATTGATACCTCAAGTGGACATACCTGTAACTTCATATATATTTCAAATATTATTGTATTTTGTCTCTTGAAATAAAATATCTATCTATCTATCTATCTCGCCCAACATATCTGTCAGGATCAATTGTATATTCTACCTATACCACAAATTTTTGCAATCACCCTTCATTTGTAGAATGTAGCATATGAATTTTATGTTTTTTTTTAAAATATAATTATATAGTTACAGTGTTGAGAGAACGATATATTTCACTTTTGACGACTGGTAGTTGATGAGGAGCAATTGATCCCATATGACATGTCACATCAACATGTAATTATCCGTGTACTCGATGAAAAGTAGGACGTGGATGGCTCAGTCAGTGTATGTGTATCATTCCATGTGACTCACAAACTTTGGCCGCTGACTAATTAAGCAAACTTGAATATTCTCCACAACATTTCCAATATATGTGTCGTCAGATTGGAGAAAGTCGTCTATTATTGGTGGGTGTAAGTGAAAACAAAAATCTATCAACACAGCAGAACGAGAAGAGCAAATGAGAAACCTGTAAATTATCCGGATCTAAACAAACTCCCGAGCACTGGGTACTCACCACTACATGGTTATGTCCGCAAAGTATGGTCATGGTGGAACTTTATCGTCCAAACCACTTTAGCCCAACCCTTTACCCAGCCGCAGGAAATTGCTCCATTTGCCATTTAGATCGTCTCGTGCGATATCTGTACACGCAACAATAAACTTCTCTTCAAAGGCAGATATTCAGTTTGGTGTCGTCTCTGAATAAGACGCACATGCAATGCAATTCCTTTCTACTATTACACGGTTGATATCAAAAGTAATAGGAATGAGGTAGGTCATCAACAACTGACCAAGTGGGTTCTAATCAACAATAAATACTTGGATTGAACTCACGGCGTTTTTAAATGTAGTTCGATTCCTGTGAGCAAGACTATTCACTGTACAAACAATTTGTGGATGTGCAATAATTCCATGTATTTGGGCTGAATGTGCACCAGAATACGATTGTACATGATAAAACAATTCAGATAAATAAATATACAATGGGTTTTAAATGAATAAATATACACTGGTTTTTGGGGAAAGCTTACCATGTGTATTGGTGGTAGTAGGTTGATATACCAGAAACTGTTTTATTTTGTTACCGAGATTACTTTGTTCCATCACATTGTTGCCATTTTGTTGACAAAATACTCAATTATATGTCTCAGGTGAAAAAAACCCAAATATATACATTGTACTTCTGTATTATTCGAAATATCACGATACACGAAACATAAACTTGACAACTGCAGTAAACGAAATCGAATCATAATCTCGTTTCATACAACTTGCTCATCATTCTGGAATAAGTTCAGTACCAAATGTCATTATTCATGCGTTACCGTAGAGATAAAGTTGAAAACATGTTTGCTGTTATTCATGTATACAAATATAACAACATGGAAGATACAATAGTTAGACTATTTTGATAATGAACACCAGAATAACCCTTTAAATTACATGTATTCACAAGAAGAGTATAGTGCTCCGGATACATGTACAATGAAAACAAGTATTCACCGAAGTAGATTTAACAAATGACCAAAATATTTAGTTGATTCATCACCGACTGACATGCTCCTGTTTAAGTGACCTATCACAAATCATTCATATTACGATGATCTGGTGGTTTATTGTCACATTCGACATATATTATGTTAACAAGGTCAATTCCTAGTCAGAGAGAAAGGTTATATATATATATATGAGAAGCTTAATGGTGATGGTAGGGACATCTTCAAGCTGGAGTGTCTTCATGGACTTGTACATATATAAGATCCATGATCACAAACATTCACAACTATTAGTTAACATAAGAAATGGTTATTGTCATTATTTAATTGCAGCACTCAAGTGGCACATGGATTTCACACCCTCCGCATCGCATAACCGCAACTCTCGCCGTCATTATGACCACACAAAAAAATCCCCAACATTGTTCATGACAAAAATCAATATACTTCAATAGTATTCACTTCCTGATAATGGTGTACAATGTAACTCACTCAATTGGGACAATCTCCAGTGGCATATAGACTCTCCAAAATCTGCTCTTCCATTGCCATATCGCTGCCATTCATTGTGTGTTTATAGGCATGTATTCCAAGTTCTGGAATCAGCAGTGTTTTGAGAGCATCTCAATGTAGAGGGCAAACATGTGGGTCTCTACGTATGTGCACTGAAAGAATTGGGACAATCTCCAGTGGCATATAGACTCTCCAAAATCTGCTCTTCCATTGCCATATCGCTGCCATTCATTGTGTGTTTATAGGCATGTATTCCAAGTTCTGGAATCAGCAGTGTTTTGAGAGCATCTCAATGTAGAGGGCAAACATGTGGGTCTCTACGTATGTGCACTGAAAGAAAATTAACTTCAGGGGTCTAATTACTAGTAGACATATGACGACTTTTTCATCGACACACTTCATCTGAGAATTCAACGGCATTTTTTGCCTAATTATAGACATCCACTCGGAGAAATGTGAAATGTCACGATGGAAATCGAGTTCATGATCTCACAATGGGCGAGGTCAGAAGGAAAAGTTAGTGTTGAGATTAGTGGTAGTGTTAAAAAAAGTGTTAACCTATACTGCTAAACACGTTGAGCAAGTACAAGTTGGGGTAACATAACCCTTATTCTAGTGTATAGTCTAGAGTTATATATGTGTAACTCGAGAGTTACACTGGAGTTACACTAATGTTAGTGTAGTGTTTTGCCAGTGTCACAGATTCTCACTGTCCTCTGCTCTAGAACATAAATGGCAGAAAGTATGGATGTAACCAAAAAAACGCATCATGGACCAATGAGAGAGTTCTGGCCTTTATCCAGACATTTTTGGAGTCTCATGACAATTATATAAAGGCGAAACGAATGGGTAAAACACAAGATTTCTACAAGAATATTGGCACAAAAAATGATGTTGATGGCATATCGGTTGAAAACTTAATGAAAAACCTAGGGAAGGAGTACCGTGAGTGCTACCGACAGATGAAAACATCCGGTGCCGAGACTGATTCCGCTTACAGACGACTGAGAGGCTCTTCTGAACTTTTCAACCAGTACGAGGAGTATTATGGACTATACTTTCCTAAAGGTGGCACTCTCAAGCCAAGCGTGGTAGTCACAGAAAAATGATTCTAATGAATGCACATTGGACTCCGAGTCGGCTGAAAACGCACCCAAGAAACTGAAGACGTCTGATTTCCTCTTCCTCGGTCGAGAAACAAGACAATTATCTCGATCTGCTCAGAAAGCAAAACGAAATTTTGACAGCTAACAGGAGAAGTGCGACTGGTCACGTCTGCCCTGATGGCAGCTCACAATCTGGAATTCGCGGATGTTGATCTACATGTATCAATAGCCACTCAGAAGGGTAGCGCCGGAATCACCCCAAGAACCACATTTTTGACAAAATTAATGCAAAGAACTGCGTGCAATATGACATGTTCATTATCACTTTTGTGCTGTTATGTGATATTTCTATCACTAGTTTCTTGAAGGAACGTTGAAACAAAATTTTTGGTGTTTTATATTACGTGGAGAGTACTAGTACTTTATAATTTTAATGTCATGGTTCTCAGTTGTTATGGTTGTATCAGGCAGTACAAATGTGAGGGTCGCACATGTAATTTTCTTGATACCCGGCATCATACGTAATATAATTACTCTGTGTTGTTCAGTGTTTACTTTCTACCATTGTAATATTTTGAAAACATGAAAACGATGTCTGAAAACTGACATGCAAATCATAAACAGATTTAGAAGAATGTTTTTATTCTTTTTTTTATCACGTATGCACATACATTTACACATACACACATCGCACCTGTACACCTGTACGAATCCAGAAATTAGATGAACGCAAAGTTAAACATGTCTGTATGCGTTTTTACAAGTAGGCCCTACAACAAAGATATGTATTGGGCCTACGTGCTTATAGATTGGAACAATTCTCTCTTCTGCTCCGTCGTAGTGGTCATGACCAATATCCATCAGCATCATCTTTATCATCATGACAAAGATCATGGATTGTTTCCGGTCATCGTGGTCATAAGAAATTTGTATATCTATTGTGTAGTACACAAACTGCTACTGTGCATTTGGCAGCGAAGAGTGGGCCATATTTTGCTGGCAGTCTGTTTTCTTTGAGCTGATCCATTCGCCACTTCAGTTCTGTCGCTCCGATGCTCCTCTCAAGAATTTGGCGATGCCTACTTAATCTGGTGTTGAAGTGAAGTTCATCCACATTCAGGGCTGGACCAGTAAACAGTACTATTATAGATTGATGAATGTTCCTATATGCTGCGTCGCCGAGAACAACAACATCCTGAGGAAGGTGGTTGAAGAAGTCCATGAGCTCGGGAGACCACTCGGCTGCGGTATTGTCATGAGTCGCACCAGACAGCCCTGATATGACGTGACGAACTTTCCCGTTTTTGTCTACAACATACTGAACATTCATGGAGTCACATGACTCTCCATGCCTTCCACAGAAATTGGCATCTCCAGCACGGTCTGGACGCTGTATCCGTATGATTACCTCATCAATTATAACCAGCACATTTATTTGATGCCCATTGATGTCGATCAACGGTTTAGACAATTGTGGAATTTCATTCAGATTCGGAAAGTAGATGTGCTGAGGCGCAATTTCCATGAAGAAATCCGCACACTCTCGGTTATGAAGTATTGCTGTGGACTTC
The DNA here is from genome assembly GCA_949152475.1 of Terebella lapidaria. Classification (NCBI taxonomy): domain Eukaryota; kingdom Metazoa; phylum Annelida; class Polychaeta; order Terebellida; family Terebellidae; genus Terebella; species Terebella lapidaria. The sequence goes on from OX424556.1 coordinate 39,439,962, forward strand.
GCAATTCCTTGGGCAAAGGCTGCTTGACGATGGTAACCTCCTCCAGCTAAATACAACAGGAATGTTCTCATCCTTCACTCTGAAGCCTGAAACAGTTTTTTCCAGTTGTATTTCGCCACACATGGTATTCCGTTACAATTTCCTGAAACTGAGCAGGATTCAACCGTATTCGTGTTCCCATGGGCTCTTCACTTTCTGCAGCCACCCTTTGGAAGTTATCCTGGTGAACTGCCAGTCCTTGCATCATTGGTATCAAAAGCATTAGGCCCACGTTGGTGATGCCAATTCAGTATACTTACGACATGTACCATGTGTGCAGAATGGCTGCTAGACACGGGTGTTCATTTTAACATTTGACCTCGAGTAGCTGCTAAGCCTTAGAGGTTAGTGTCAATATATAGGAGAAATACATTACAAACGAAAGCGGAAGAGAGAACAGCTGAGGTTGAAGTAACACCAGCGTTACTCTGGTGTCAACAAGCACCACCAAAACCACTAAATAGCGCCAAGATTGCATCCAAACACTAACACTGTGGCCTGAAGTCAAATGCGTGGGTTATGCATACTCCAGTGTTACACTGTACCCTAACACTAACCTTTTCTTTTGACCTCAACCAATGAGAGTCGAATGTGTTTAATCCATAGGAGAGGAAAAGGCTAAGCCCCTACGAGGTGACTAGATGACATGTTGATAAGGAGCACAAATGCTTTTTGACGGCGTCATTCCAACTAATTGACTCTGCCTGCCTGGGACAAGAATGGTGATGTTGGCTCACAAAGACACCTCTTCATGGATACCATGGTGCGATACAATGGCACAATTTTGCAACCCATAATTTCCAGTCGGGCGATGTTAGGCTACATTTACCTAAGTCATATGAGAAACATTTAGCGTGCACCTTTGAACTTAGAGGACTGTTTCCAAAGCTTCCGGTCATTCAATGAAAATGAAAAATTATTTGTATCTGCGAAATACAGTGGCTGATATATGCCATAGTTTTATTCTTTAATTTTCATTTATTTACGATATTTTCCAGACGGATGTAATGCACGTACTTAATATTAAATACGCGTACTTAATGTTTGAATATGCGTTCTTAATATTAAATATGCTTATTTAATGTTAATTACACGTACCTAATATTAAATACGCGTACATAATATTAAATACGTGTACTTAATATTGAATACACGTACTTAATGTTAAATACGCGTACTTAATATTAAATACGCATACTTAATATTAAATACGCGTATTTAATATTAAATACACGTACATAATATTAAATACGAGTATATAATATTAAATATGTGTATTTAATGTTAAATACACGTACTTAATATTAAATACCAGACAGTTAGATATTTCATTCTTTTTTGCAGCACCATGTCGCTTGATATATACCTTGTTTCACGAGACATGCACAGCAGCATAACCACATCCAATTTTTGCTAATTTAATATTAAGTACGCGTATTTAACATTAATTACGCATATTTAATATTAAGTACACGTATTTAATTATTTTATTTTCTTTAGAATGTCCTTCTGGAAAAAGTAAATGAAATCTGAAAAATAAACTATGACATATATCAGCCACCGTAGCCAAAAGTTCCATGATCTGCAACATAATCAATTCCTCACGCATGATAATTTTACTAGCAATTAGTATCACAGGCGAATCTATTATACATGCAATATTCTACCAAAAATTTTGAGTAGATTCAATTCAGTTTCTTTGTTTGCACTCCACACCAGATTACATAGACAAAACATTTCACAGAACCCCTGACGCTATAATAATGTTTCTTACTTATTCATACTACAATGTTTGATAGTGGGAAATAATATCAGGCAGAAAGAGGCATAAGTGCAAACGTATGTTAGTTCATAATATACATATACAACCCATTCTCTGTTTTGTGAAGCCTATGGTGAGATGCCCATATTTTTCATTTGATGTTAAATGGTATACTTCTTGCATTTTTCTATAAAAAATGTACCCTTTATGTTCACTTTGTAAAAGGTTTGTTTCATATCGATCATCTCATACCATAATTCTGACATGGAATTATCAAATAGCTCATTTACCCTTCAATAAAAATTATTGTGAAATCAGAAAGGCACGTCGAATTCATGTCCGAAAGCACAAATCGAAAATTATGACACATTTGCAGTCATTGTCAACCCTGGACATCTCCTCAGCTAATCTTCAATACTGGTCAATGAATGCAAAAGTAGTCAACGGTCCCAAGGTCATACCTTCCTTGTCATCTTTTCAAAGTGGCAAAAGCCTCATGTGGAACCCAAATATAACATCCGAGGGGCTCGGCATAGACGTTTTCATGTACTTAATGCAGAACATACAGGGACTGACCACGAAACCTTTAGCGAGATTTTAGACCATATGGAATATGGGCCATCAGTTTATTACATTTCACACTGTAATTTGATGTTATTCGTGATGATTTCTCAGCATTCCTTACTTTGTATTTTGGTAACAGTAGTAAATTGCACGTTCTCGAGATAACATGAAAAGTTCAGCACGTGATGATTCTGATGTGTGTTCCCTGAACCCATGCACTACTGAATACATCTAACGTGTACATTCCCAGTCCCATGAGTCCCCACTCGCAACGCCGGTCGTATAGTGCCGTACCATGGTTACATAGTGCGGGACGAGATTGATCAGCGAGAAAGTTGAAGTCTGTAGTAATAAACCCGTCATTTCCGAAAAGGATATTGTTTTTCATGAAATAATAAATGTCACGGTGATGTTCCAATTATTCGTCTATCTATGCATAATTGCTCTTGTAATTAATATTCCCATGTATGATTGACCTAACTAATGTTCTCGTATCGTTTGGTCTAACTATCTTCATGCGACATGGCTTGGAGTGTCGGATGCAGACAATCCGTATCCAAAAATGTCAAACACGTGAACATATTTGCATAGAATCAAAAAGTTTTAACTTAATAAATGTGTATTAAAAGAAAAAAATACAAGAAAAACACCAAATACTTACAAATATGTGAGTAGTACATCTTGCGACGTTCGTCTTACATGTCTGATATTAATAATACAATTTCAAAACAAATCAAATACGAGGGAATTTTTTTTTCATTCATTAGTTGGTATAATACTGTTGGCGGTCAATCGAGCAAACCAAACAACGGTGTCAATTTTCTGAATATATATGCTGCAACCAAATGGGAATATATGTGTGTTGTGATTTAGGATAGCATACCAGAACTTGCACCTGCCGTCTGGTACTTTGCAGTATATACATCACAAACAGCACACAAACCGGCACAGAAATTATTAATATAACTTGAGCCAAATGTCCACGACACACCTCCTGACAATAACTGAGTTCGGAAATGTTTTTAGGTCAGGTCAAGTGGTATAAACAAAGCCACCTCGTGTTGTCACGCTACCATTGTCGAGTCACTGTTACTGACACTCTACTCGATTCCGCCTGTACGATACTAAGTAAATTTGTTCATTTCGAGTTTATGGCGTGAGTCGTGACTCTCGTTGTGCGTACAAACGATTTGTTTATACCACTTGACCTGACCTAGAAACATTTCCGAACTGGCTTATTATTAGTGTACATAAAAAGGACGACAACATGAGAACATCGCAGCTCAACCCACTTCAACATGGGACCACATGTGCCTGTAGTTGTTCGTACGGTTGTGTGTTTTGCGTTGCTAGCCAAAATATAGCCTTATTCACCTTGATTAATGTTCTTATTTACACTGCATGCGTGGTCAAGTGGATAATACTGGTGGCTCTTGAAGCAGTGAGGCACACATTGCAGAAGGTCAAGGTTTCGCGCCCTGGGCTGGCACTTATTAGGTGGGGGATTTTCATCCTGGTTAATTACGATAACAGTTTTCCCCCACTGAACGGTGCTTTTCAATTCAAAATTTGTCAAACAATATGAAGCTGAAAATTACTAGCCTCTGGCTCCCCACAGTACATGCGAGTGGTGGTTGCCCATGTTGCGAAAGTAAATTTGAATTATTATAGTATACATCTCCTGAAATGAACCATGTCGGGCTTCAAATCATCCAAGTCGTGCCTCAAATCACTTCAACGCTGTACAGAGACATGCTAGACTCTACTGTTACAAAATGTGTATATAAATTTCACTCGAGTTCAATTGATTGAAAACAATTTTAGGGCTTCATATACACTGTCTATCTAAAATTCACTTCCTTTCTGGAACTCATCTTCAAAAGAATAGTCAAACACAAAATGCGTAACTTACAGTGGTAATGAATATCCATATGACTGAATATCACATATTAAGTGTACCAATTCTTTTGAAATATTGTCACGAATTATTCTCTGTGTGGTCACGAAGAAATGAATATGAAAACGATATACAAGCCTATGAACATGTATAAGCCTATTTAGAGACGATTTAAGACTGTCTAGAACAAGTAAACTTTTTTTCTGCAGTATGATAATGATTGATTCGCTTGTGTTTATATCCCCGTGAAACACGTACTATCATTGCACTATGCTTACATCCCAACAAATGGCTGATTTTCCCAGCTATAATACTGATTGAGCTCACGCAGAGAGAATGAGAACAAATGATCGTGAACGAAACACCTTAATTTCCTCATTTGTCGCTCTCGCATCAGAGTGTATTGCCGATGACAGAGCGATGTCCAGTGCAATATGGAATAGAAAGTGATAGCTAGTGGCACGAGGGTATTAATGCGCGTTGTCTCGTAGTTTTAGCACTGGGCACGGTCCATGGCACCGGGTTTCCGGTCATTATGCGCCTTCATTGCCGGGACCATTACAGACGCTATTCACTCTACCCAGTCGCGGAAAATTGTTCTATTTGCCATTCGGGTTGTCCGACGTGATATCTATAGACGCGACAATGAGCATACCCACTGAAAAACAGGAATTCAGAGCAACGTTTCCTTGGCGAATAAATCAGACACGTACGCCCTAATTCTAGTAGATAAGCTATTAATATACACTTGAACAGAAATAATGTTAGTAATCTGTCGATGTAAATTGATTACACGCATTGCAAGATAATTTTGTGAACAATAATCATTTCTTTTCTTTTTCTTTTCGTAATGAAGATATCACAATGTAACAGATACAATATATCATTTTGCATTTTATTTTACTTTTATATGTGACAATAATGGCATGTTGTGTCATGAATTACAGCTCTAAACATATGTGTTAATGCTTGACATCCAGCATAATCAATCAGGATATTCCAAGTTGTTGCTATATACATGGACCGGTTTGTGTGGCGTCGATCATTCAATTACCTGACACATTAGAGAATTTACAAATACATGTATGTTCAATAGTTGATGCGTCTATGCGTGCAGGTGATAGACCTAATAGAGCTCGTTGTGCTTCTTGGGGACAACCGCCCCAGACAGTATCAACAAACTCTTCATTATCATCAATGTAACACATTTTTGGAAGGATCGGATTACAGTTTCCTAAGAAGAACTGCAACATGAATACGAAAGAAGCGATAGTGTTTTCTTTCACTGCATTTGTCTCACAGAATCCAATCCTTATGTGAAATTACTTCAGGTCAAAAAGTGAGAAAACTATACTTTCACGCATGTGACTAACTATCGTCTGAGTATATCTCATATAACTTTTGAAGAATTTCAATATTAAAAAATTTGACTATGTATTTTAATATGCAGTTTTCAAGATATATGGATGCTACACAACACTACACTTTGCCTGTTTGAAATCTAGCAATTTATAACCGAATTATATCCTATTTTTGTGGCAAAGGCTTGGTATGTCCCTAAAGTATTGTATTCCTGGGATGAATACCCAAGATATGACCATGCAACAAGATGACTATCCACAATTCTGAAAGTGCAAACATAGATTGTCTTTGAAACGAGGTTTACGAACATAATGGAAATATTGAAATGGGGTATATAATGAAGCAAATTGTATATACCTATATGTAGGAAGTTCTTCTGGAGTGTGGTCATCGCCAAATATATGAATCAACTTATTCATTCTAAATTCAAACTGGTTCCAACATTTTTTGCAATCGTTCACACGTTGGTGAAATGTTCTCTTTTTTCACCACAGATGGTAAAATGTCGAGGGAACAATGTATTCCAATATTAAAAACTGAATGTCGTGATTCAACGGAAGTCATGAGCGAATTTAAAACCTGAAAGTGTATAACATTAAGTTAAACTTTTCAACATTGGGTACATACCACCACACAATTATATCCTCACTGTTAGGTCATGGTGAGACTTCATTGCTCCAGCCACCATTACAATAAATGCTACTCCGTCATCTCAGTCCCGACGAATAGCTCCATTTGCTATTCAGATTGGTGTCTCGTGCAATATCAGACATCAAACACCCGATAAACATCTCGTGAAAGGCAGACTCAATCTGGGGTCGTGTCTAAGTAAGACACACACGTGACGCACTTCGCGTTATATTATGGGGCTAACATCAAAACTTGAGGTGAAGGAATATGTGAGAAATAACCAATGAAATGGGTTCTAATCAATACTAAATGCTTGACTTGCACGCACCTTCACATGTTCGAGTGTGGTTAGCACTCTACAATCATTTGGTGGACATTCATGTAATATGTACAAGATTTGGTACAATCACTTTATGCAATGAAACCTTTTGTTAAATAAATACATCATATCATAATACAAATAGATTATTCTGGGGCCTCTACACCACTAACCAAGAAATTTATTCCTCATCACAGAGATCTGATTGTTTCTCAATAGTTTCGCCAGGAGGTTGGCAGTCTATGGTCGTGTGCACTTTCAACGACCCCTGTTGTAATCATTGACCCCTCTCAATCCTCTCGCTTCTATTACGTTTTCTTGTGGAATTTCTTATGAAATTTGTCATGGTTCAACAGAAAACATTATTTAAAACGTCAAATGAACACCTAAATGTGGAAACCAAAACAGCCGTAAGGGGTCGATGAATACAGCACCTGCCTATATTCCACCATCTGACTCAGAGAGAGAAAAAAAACCAAATCACCATGGTACTTGTACTAGAGTTTATTCATACATGTAAAGTTGGATGAACCCAGTAAACGAACACATAACTAAGTTTATTCCACCGCGTTCTGCGCAATTTGCACATCATTCTGGATTGATGGAGCACAAATTTAATTCTTCTTCGCGTTTGCATAAGTTCAACTTTAAATGTCTGTCTTCTTTTCATCCACTTTGAATCATTCCGAGAAATGTGTCAGTGGTGATACTATAGTGTAATTAAGTTCAACTCTGGTTTATCATTATTTACCAGTACATTTAGATGTATGGGAATATGGAGGGTTTCTTGATTACTATTAGATAGAACACCAATGTAAGTGACATGCATCTCAATACACAGGAATTTCTGAAGTGACTATGTAGACTTTTCATATTTATCCAACAAAAAACATTGTTTGGCGACGAAAATTCTCACGGGGATGAACTAAACGTAGCTATCACGTAGCTAAACGTGAACTATCACCTCTCAACCACATCTTGGTATCAGGCACGGAGGTAGATCTATGCAAAGGACTTTGGTGGTCTGTTGGGCTTCCTGCCAACAATGTTACATGCCCAATGGATCAAGATCTTTTGCAGGAATATTATTCAATTTTGTCGGAAAATGATGAACTCAAGTTCTTATCACACCACATTCATCATGTTATATCAACGAGGTCGATTCTCAGTGAGAGCGATGAGCAATATCTACGAAGTGTCAACAACGACGGCTGGGATATCTTCAACCTGGGACTTCTAAAAGAACGTGAATGATTGTGTGATCAATGCTCGCAAACATTCACAGCCATTGATTTGTGTAAAAAAAAACAATGTACTTCGATGGTATTCGCTTCTTTGTATTATTTGGAACATTACCGTTCACTAAATTAGAACACTCTGCAGTGTCTCACCACCACTCAATCGTCATTGCCGAACTCTTTCCTGGTAAACATGAAAGATGGACAGTGATGCTTCATGCAAAGATGATGTCGTTCAAATCGGCACGAGCCATCACTACAAACACTTTTTTGAGACCTAGATTGCAGTCGACCTTCAAGAAGTTTTATGGTCGTCATCAGGAATTAATAGACCATTTCGGTCTGTCTGTAACTCAGATGATGGGAGATATTATCACATCATGTTGATTGGTACTTGTAGAGTCGTTATAACCTAACTATGTCCTTCATGTCGATGGCATTTATTTTGGATATCACAGTGGGTATCGCATGCGAGGCAAGAGAAGCTTACTCTTACTGGAACACCTGATCTCACATTTGGCTTCGCCGGATGTCTGTGATATTCAAATTGCTCGGACCTTGATCACCAATTTTGAATTTTTGTCCAACCTTAACATACTGATTGTGTAAATATTGTCCATGGATTTTTAGTTTAGTTTTGCGGATTGTTTGGTTTTTGGTATCATACTTGTCTTTGCCAGTTCACCTCGAAAAGCTGCTGAATTATAAGTGTTCTGAAAGCATGCCAATGTAATGGACAAACAAGTAAAGCTCATTAGACTTAGCACACATCTGTGATAGCTTTAATAAAAAACCTACTCACATAAAGAGGGAAATCCTCCCAAATCGAGAGAGATCTATGTATGATGATTTTAAAACAAATGTTTTTTTAAGCGTGGTGACATAGGGTCAACCATGACTTTTTGAATGTGATGACATAGGTCAACCAATTAGTTCTTCGTGATATAAATGGATACGCTCCATCCGGGAATGGAACAACAATTTTCTACCAAGCTTCATAATTTCTTCAAAATTTCAAAATGTGACGATGCGAATTGAGTTGAAAGGAAATATGTATTCATACCATTACTGAATCTTGGGCGATCCACCAGAAAGTTAAAGATATTCAGGAAATTCAACGAAAAATTCTTTATATCTGCCAATGACTCCATGATCTGCAACATGATCAATTCCTCACAAATGATAATTTTACTAATACCACAGGTGAATCTATTATACATGCAATATTCTACCCACAATCTTGAGTAGATTCAATCTAGTTTCTTCGTTTGCACTGGATACCAGAATACATAGACAAAACATTTAACATAACCTTTGATGCTATAATACTGTTTCTTAGACAAGTATGATACCAAACACCAAACATGGGACTTTTCTTCCTTATTCAAATTACAATGTTTGATAGTGGGAAATAATATCAGGCGGGGAGAGGCATAAAAAGGTGCAAACGTATGTTAGTTCATAATATACAGATACAACCCATTCTCTGTTTTGTGAAGCCTATTGTGAGATGTCCATATTTTTCATTTCATGTTTAATGGTGAACTTCTTACATTATTTCATTTCTTACATTTTTTTACATTTTATGTTCACTTAGTAAAAGGCTCGTTTCATATCGATCATCTGATTCCATAATTCTGACATGGAATTATCATATAACTCATTTACTCTCCAATAAAGATTGCTGTCAAATCAGAAAGGAACGTCGATTCCATGTCCGAAAGCATAAATCGAAAATTATGACACATTTGCAGTCATTGTCAATCCTGGACATCTCCCCAGCTGCTCCCTAAAACTGGTCAATGAATGCAAAAGCAGTCAACAGTCCCAAGGTCATATTCCCATCGTCATCTTTTCGGAATGTCAAAAGCCCCATGTGGAACCCAAATATAACACCCGAGGGGCTCGGCATAGACGCTTCTCATGTACATAATGCAGAACATAGAGGGACTGACAAGAAAACCTTTAGTGAGATTTTAGACCCCATGGAATATGGGCCATCAGTTTATTACATTCCATACTGTGAATTCATGTTATTCTTGGAGATTTCTCAGCATTCCATACTTTGTATTATGGTAACTGTAGTAAAGTAAATTTGTGTTCTCAAAATGGCAAGAAATATTCAGCACGTGAAGATTCTTGACTATGTGTTCCCTGTACCTATGCACTATTGAATACATCTAATAAGTATACTTTCAAGTATATCCCTTTCACAACGCTGGTCATTCAGTACCGTTACCATGGTTACATATTACAAAATGAGAGTGGTCATCGCGAAACGTCACGTCTGTAACAATAAACCTGTCATTTCCGAGAAGGATAGTGGTTTTCATGAGATAGTAAATGTCACGGTGATGTTCCAATTATTTGTCTATCTATGCATAATTGCTCTTGTAATGAATCTATAGTCCCATGGATGATTGACCTAACTATTGTTATCGTATTTTTCGTTTGAGTATCCTCATACGACATCCGCTTAGAGTGTCGGATGCAGAAAATTCCTATCCAAAAGTTTCTGTAGTAAAGGTGAAATACATGTGTTTCAAAAGAAAAAAATACAAGAAAAACACCAAATACTTACAAATGTCTTACATGTCTGCTATTATTATTACAAGTTCAACAGAAATCAAGCATTTTTTTACATTGATGCGTTGTTTATATGATTGGCGGTCATTCGAGCAAAAGAATACAACAGTGTGAATTTTCTGAAATATATTATATACTGCAACCAAGTAGGAATATGTGTGCTGTGATTTAGGATAGCACATCAGAAGTTGCACCTGCCGTCTGGTACTTTGTAGTCTATACATCACAACACAAACCGCACAGAAATTATTAATACAACTTGCACCAAATGTCCACGACACACCTTCTCCTGACAGTTATTAGTGCACATAAAAGGACGACAACGTGAGAACATCGCTGCTCAACCCACTTGAACATGGGACCACATGTGCCTGCGGTTGTTCGTACGGTTATGTGTTTTGCATTGCTAGCCAAAATATAGCCTTATTCACCTTTTTTAATATTCTTATTCACATTGCATGTGTGGTCAAGTGGATAGTACTGGTGGTTTTTGAAGCAGTGAGGCACACATTGCAGAAGGTCAAGGTTTCGCACCCTGGGCTGGCACTTAAAAAGTGGGGGTTTTCATTCTGGTTATTTATGATAAATGTTTTCCCCCACTGAACGGTGCTTCCCAATTCAAAATTTGTCAATCAATATGGAACTGAAAATTACTAGCTCCTCACAGTATATGCGAGTGGTGGTTGCCCATGTTGTGAAAATAAATTGGAATTATTATAGTATACATCTCCTGAAATCAACCACGTCGGACTTTAAATCATCCGAGTCGGGCCTCAAAACACCTTAACGCCTTACAAATTCATGCTATTGTTAAATAAATTTCACTCGAGTTCAATTGATTGAAAACAATTTCAAGGTTTCATATACACTGTCTATCTGTAATTAACTTCCTCCCTGTAACTCATCTTCAAAAGAATAGTCAAACACAAAAAGCGTACCTTGTAGTGGTAATGAATATCCATATGACTGAATATCTCATATTAGGTCTACCAATTCTTTCGCAATATTGTCACGTGTTCATGCTTGACATCCAGTACATCGTCCAATGGATTAATCGGGATTTTCCATTCATGAATTGGTACAATATACATTGTTACAATATACAGTTCATTGGACATGACTACTCTAAACTGATATACCTTATGGAACATAGAACCCGTAAATTTGCTAAATTTGTCAAAACATGTTTTATTAAGGGGAGGAAGAAAATATATGTGTAACCAGAGCAAAATAGTTCATTAATAAGGATGATTATTGTAATTGATTTAGTACTTCCGACTGCACACAAGGTTTATTTGTATTCGTAGTGACTTATAAGCCCATGGGGCTGGGTGTACTGACATATATATTTCTACTTTGTTGTTATACTTTGTTATTTCTATGTATGTCACTATAATAAAAATATTTGATTCTTGAGTCTATACAGAGAGCGGTCTGTGTGGCATCGATCATTCAATCACCTGACTTGTCTAACACAATAACTTTAGAGAATTTACAAATGCATGTATGTTCAATAGTTAATGCGTCTATGCATGCAGGTCATAGACATAGTAATACCGACTACAAGGACGCTAAGCAGGCAATCAGATCTGTTCATAGCTGTGTGAATGAGTATTGCCCCCAATTTTTAATCATAAAGATATAAGCCGATATTTTCATTTGAAGCCTGATTTTTCGTTTCAAATGTCATTTGATGCCCGTGTTTTATGTTCAAGCATGTATTTGAGTTCCATACGGTGAGGCCAAGCCAAAAAAAAAAACGTCGCGATGTAATCTGTTTACCATATAAGACTTGTTTCGTTTTGTTTTATTCAATAAACAGAATATAAATATACTTCCACACCGAATCGGTAATAATAATAATATTATACTGATAATAACCATAACACCCACAAAAAAACATATTATTGTTATACTACACTTCGCTTGTTTGAAATCTAGTTATAACCGAATAATATCCTATCTTTGTGGCAAAGGCTTGGTTTGTCCCTAAAGTATTGTATTTCTGGGATAAATAGCAAAGATATGACCATGCAACAAGACTATCCAGAATTCTGGAAGTGGCAACATAGATTGTCTATGATACGACGTTCAAGAATAAAATCGAAATATCAAACTAGGGTATTTAATGGAGCAAATTGTATATACCTATATGTAGGAGGTTCATCTGAGAACATGTTTATCTGAGAACATGTTTATTCTCAATTAAAACTGGTCCTAACAGTTTTGCAATCGTTCACACTTTAGTGAAATGTTGCACATTAATGAATTACTTCTTCACCACAGAGGGTAATTTTGAGAGAGCGATGCATTCCAATATTGAAAACTGAAGGTTATGATTCAACGAAAGTCATCAGTGAATTTAAAACCTAGAAAATTATAAAACAAAATTAATTTTTAGTCCTTGGGTACATATCACCACACAATTATGTTCTCACTCTCTGGGCTGGTTATGGTGAGAATTCATGGCATGTGTCATTATAGATGCTATTCCCTTATCCAGTCCCGAGGAAAGGCTCCATTTGCTATTCAGATTGGTGTCTCGTGCAATATCAGACATCAGACACCCGATAAACATCTCGTGAAAGGCAGATTCAATCTGGGGTCGTGTCTAAATAAGACACACACGTGACACAATTCCCACTATATTATAGGGCTAACATCAAAACTTAAGGTGAAGAGATATATGGGAAATAGCCAATGATTAAATGGGTTCCAATCAACATTAAATGGTTGACTTGCACGCACGTTGCTTCAAGTTGCTTGGAAAACTGGTTTCACATGTTCGAGTGTGGTTAGCACTGTACAATCATATGGTGGATATTTATGTCATATAAACAATAATAGGTACAATCATTGTATGCAATGAACCATTTCGTTAAACAAATACATCATATCATAATATAATAGATTATTTTGGAGCCTCTACACCACTAACCAAGAATTATATTTCTTGTCACGGAGATCTGGTTGTTTCTCATTAGTTTTGCCAAAAGGTTGGTAGTCTATTCCACCATCTGTCTTAGTTGAGAGAAAAAGAACTAAATCACCATGGTACTTGTACTAGAGTTGATTCGTACATGCGGAGTCAGATGAACCTAGTAAACGAACGCATAAAGTTTATTCCTTCACGTTTTGTGCAATTTGCACATCATTCTGGATTGATGGAGCACAAATTTAATTCTTCTTTGCGTTTGCATCAGTTCACCTTTAAATGTCTGTCTTCTTTTCATCCACTTAGAATCATTTCGAGAAATGTGTCAGTGGTGATACTATAGTGTAATTAAGTTTAACTCTGGTTTGTCATTATTCACCACTACATTTAGATGTATGGGAATATGGATGGTTTCTTGATTACTATTTTATAGAACACCAAAGTAAGTGATATGCATCTCAATACACCGGAATTTCTGAAGTGACTATGTAGATTTTTCATAATTATCCAACATAAACCATTGTTTGGCAACGAAAATTCTCACGGGGATGAACTAAACTTACTTTATACCTGGCTTATCATTGACTAATATATTATCTTGTTTAAATGATATATCACCTCTCAATGACATCATGATGTCAGGCACGGAGGTAGATCTATATAAAGGACTTTGGTGTCTGTTGGGCTTCCTGCCAACAATGTTACATGCCCAGTGGATCAAGATCTTTTGTAGGAATATTATTCAATTTTGTCAGATAATCATGAACTCAAGTTCTTATCACATCACATTCATCATATGTCAACAAGGGCGGCTGGGACATCTTCAAGCTGGGACTTCTAAAAGAACGTGAATGATTGTGTGATTAATGCTCGCAAACATTCACAGCTATTGATTTGTGTAAGAAAAAACAATGTACTTCGATGGTATTCGCTTTTGTATTATTTGGAACATTACCGTTCACTAAATTAGAACACTCTGCAGTGCCTCACCACCACTCAATCATCCTTGCCGAACTCTTCCCTGGTAAACATGAAAGATGGACAGTGATGCTTTATGCAAAGATAATGTGACTCAAATCGGCACGAGCCATCACTACAAACACTTTGACAGTTCACCTCGAAAGCTGCTGAATTATAAGTGTTCTGAAAGCATGCCAATGTAATGGACAAACAAGTAGATCTCATTAGAATTAGCACACAGCTATTATAGCTATAATAGGGGACTACTCACAGACAGAGGAACATACCCCCCCCCCCCTCCCTCTCCCAATCGAGACAAATCTATGTATGGTGATTTTTTACACGTCTTTTTAAGCGTCATGTCATAGGGTCAACCATGACTTTTTTAAAGTCAACCAATCAGTTCTTGATATAAATAGATACGCTCCATCTGGGAACGGAACAACAGTTTTCTACCGAGCTTCAGATTTTCTTCAAAATTTCAAAATGTGACTATGCGAATTGAGTTGAAAGGAAATCAGTATTCATACCATCACTGAATCTTGGGCGATCCACCAGAAAGTTATTCAGGAAATTCCATGACAAATTATTCGTATCTGCCAATGATTCCAAGATCTGCAACATGATCAATTCCTCACGTATGATAATTTTACTAATATCACAGGCGAATCTATTATACATGCAATATTCTACCCAAAATATTGAGTAGATTCAATCCAGTTTCTTTGTTTGCACTGGATACCAGAATACATAGACAAAACATTTCACAGAAACCTTGATGCCATAATAATGTTTCTTAATTATTCAAATTACAATGTTTGATAGTGAGAAATAATATCAGACAGGAAGAGGCATAAAAAAGTGCAAACGTATGTTAGTTCATAATATACATATACAACCCATTCTCTGTCTTGTGAAGCCTATTGTGAGATGTCCATATTTTTCATGTTATGTTTAATGGTATACTTCTTGCATCATTCTATAAAAAATATACCCTTTATGTTCACTTGGTTAAAGGTTTTTTTCATATCGATCATCTGATTCCATAATTCTGACATGAAATTATCATATAACTCATTTACCCTTCAATAAAAATTGCTATCAAATCAGAAAGGAATGTCGATTCCATGCCCGAAAGCACAAATCGAAAATTATGACACATTTGCAGTCATTGTCCATCCCGGACATCTCTCCAGCTGCTCCTCAATACTGGTCAATGAATGCAAAAGTAGTCAACAGTCCCAAGGTCATATTTCCCTTGTCATCTTTCCAAAATGCTAACAGCCCCATGTGGAACCCAAATATAACACCCGAGGGGCTCGGCATAGACGTTTTCATGTACTTAATGCAGAACATACAGGGACTGACCACGAAACCTTTAGCGAGATTTTAGACCATATGGAATATGGACCATCAGTTTATTACATTCTAACGTGTACACTCCCAGTCCCCCCTCGCAACGCTAGTCATGCAGTGCCGTACATTTGTCAAGATGAGTGATCAGCGAGAAAGTTGAATTCTGTAATAATAAACCTGTCATTTCCCAGAAGGAATTTGTTTTTCATGAGATAGTAAATGTCACGGTGATGTTCCAATTATTTGTCTATCTATGCATAACTGCTCTCGTAATGAATATTCCCATGGGTGATTGACCTAACTATTGTTCTCGTCTGAGTATCCTCATACGACATCGCTTGGAGCTTGGATGCAGAAAATCCTTATCTGAAAGTCTCTCTAGTGAAGGTGGAAACAAAAAAACATGTCAAACACATGTATATTCACATAGCATCGAAAAGTTATAACTTAAAAAATGTTTAATAAAAGAAAAAATACAAAACACCAAATATTTACAAATATTTGAGTAATACATCCTGCGGCGTTCGTCTTACATGTCTGCTATTAATAATAAATTTTCAAAACAAATCAAGCACGAGGGAATTACATGTACATGTATTATCTTCATTTATGAGTTGATATATATTGTTGTCGGTCATTCGGCCAAAAGTATACAATAGTGTCAATTTTCTGAATATATACTGCAACCAAATGGGAATATGTGTGTGCTGTGATTTAGGACAGCATATAAGAAGTCGCACCTGCCGTCTGGTACTTTACAGTCCATACATCACAGACAACACCGAAAACGGTATGGAAATTATTAATACAACTTGCACCAAATGTCCACGAAACACCTTCTCCTGACAGTTCTTAGTGCACATAAAAAGGATGACAAAATGAGAACACCGGAGCATAACCCACTTCAACAGATGTCCTTGCAGTGTGTCTGCATGGACCACAACGCTCTTTTTGTGGGTGCAGTTGTTCATACTGTTCTGTGTTTTGTATTGCTGGCCAAAACATCGCATTATTCACCTGATTCAATGTTCTTATTTACACCGCATACGTAGCCAAGTGGATTATAACCGGTGGCCTATGAAGCAATGAGGCACACAGTGTGGGAAATCAAGAGTTCGCGCCCTGGGATGGCACTTATTAGTACCTGTATAAGACTATCTAGAGAATATTTAGAAAAAGTAAACATTTTTCTGCAGTATGATATTGATTGATTCTTTTGTTTTTAATCCAAGTGAAACACGTACTTTCATTGCTCTATGCTCAATCCCAACAAATGCTGATTTTCCCTCTAACACTTTTCCAGCTATAATACAGATAGAGCTGACACAGGGAGAATGAGAACAAATGATCGTGAACGAAACACATTAATTTCTTCTTTTGTCGCTCTCGCATCGGAGTTTATTGCCGATGACAGAACGATGTCCAGTGCAATAAGGAATAGGAAGTGATAGCTAGTGACACGAGGGTATTAATCCGAGTTGTCTTGTAGTTTTAGCACTGGGCACGGTCCATGGCACCCGGACTTCCGGTCATTATGCGCCTTCAATGCCGGGACCATTACATACACTATTCACTCTATTCACTCCTGGTCACGGGAAATTGTTCCATTTGCCATTCGGGTTGTCCGACGTGATATCCATACACGCGACAATGAGCATCACCCACTGAAAAACAGGAATTCAGAGCCACGTAACATTGGCAAATAAATTAGACACGTACGCAATATTTCTCTCGGATAAGCCATTGACATACACTTGAACAGAAATAAAATTAGTAATCTCTGTACTCTTTGTCCATGCAAAATTTATCACACGCATATCAAATTTGTAAACAATAATCATATCTTTTCTTTTCCATTTCGTAATGCAGATATCACAATGTAACAGATCCAATATATCATTTTGCTTTTTTTTTAAATTTTATGTGTGACAATTATAATGGCATGTTGTGTTAAGAATTACAGCTCTGAACATATGTGTTGATGCTTGACATCCAGCATATCGTCCAATGGATTAATCAGGATATTCCATTCATTAATTGTTACAATGTACAGTGCATTGGACATGACTACTCTAAACTGATATACCTTACGGAACATAGAACCCGTAAATTTGCTAAATTTGTCAAAACATGTTTTATTACGAGGAGGAAGAAAATATATGTGTAACCATAGCAAAATAGTTCATTGACTTGAAAAGGGTGATTATTGTAATTGATTTAGTACTTCCGACTGCACACAAGGTTTATTTGTATTCTTAGTGACTTATAAGCCCATGGGGCTGGGTGTACTGACATTTATATTTCTACTTTTTTGTTATACTTTGTTATTTCTATGTATGTTACACAAGTCACCATAATGAAAATATTTGAGTCTTAAGTCTATACAGAGACCGGTCTGTGTGGCATCGATCATTCAATCACCTGATTTGTATAACACAATAACATTAGAAAATTTACAAATACATGTATGTTCAATAGTTAATGCGTCCATGCATGCAGGTGATAAACATACTATTACCGATTACAAGGACGCTAAGCAGGCAATCAGATCTGTTCATAGCTGTGTATGAATGAGTATTGCCCCAATTTCAAACGTAAAGATATAAGCCGTTATTTTCATCTGAAGCCTGATTTTTCATTTCAAACGTCATTTGACGCCCGCATACTGTTATTTTCATTTGGAGCCCGATTTTTCGTTTCAAATGTCATTTGATGCCCGTGTTTTATGTTCAAACATTTATTTGAGTTCCATACGGTGAGGCCAAGCTGAAAAAAAAAACGTTGCGATGTAATCTGTTTACCATATAAGACTTGCTTCGTCTTGTTTTATTCAGTAAACAGAATATGAATATACTTCCACACCGAATCAAACTTGGATGATCAGTAATAATAGTAATATTATACTATTAATAACCATACCACCCACAAAAAACATATTATTGTTATACTACACTTTGCCTGTTTGACATCTAGCAAGTTATAACCGAATAATATCCTATTTTTGTGGCAAAGGCTTGGTTTGTCCCTAAAGTATTGTATTTCTGGGATAAATAGCAAAGATATGACCATGCAACAAGATGACTATCCACAATTCTGGAAGTAGCAGCATAGATTGTCTATGATACGACGTTTACGAACAAAATCGAAATATCAAACTGGGGTATTTAATGGAGCAAAGTGTATATACCTATATGTAGGAAGTTCATCTGGCGAGTGGTCATCGCCAGACATAGAAAGGAACATGTTAATTCTAAATTCAAACTTGTTTTAACCTTTTTGCAATCATTCATGTTGTCCATTAATGAATTACTTCTTCACCACGGAGGGTAATGTCGAGAGAATGATGTATTCCAATATTGAAAATTGAAGGTTATGATTCAACGAAAGTCATCAGTAAATTTTAAACCTAGAAAATTAGAAAAATGAGTTATTTTTTTAATCCTTGGGTACATAGCACCACACAGTTATGAACTCACTCTCTGGTCTGGTGAGACTTCATTGCCTGAGCCACCAATAGATGCTATTCCCTTATCCCAGTCCCGACGAAAGGCTCCATTTGCTATTCAGATTGGTGTATCATGCAATATCAGATATCAGACACCCAATAAACATCTCGTGAAAGGCGGACTCAATCTGGGGTCGTGTCTAAATAAGACACACACGTGACGCAATTCGCGTTATATTATGGGGCTAACATCAAAACTTAAGGTGAAGAGATATGTGAGAAATAACCAATGATTAAACGGGTTCTAATCAATACTAAATGCTTGACTTGCACGCACCTTCACATGTTCGAGTGTGGTTAGCACTGTGCAATCATTTGGTGGACAATCATGTAATATGTACAAACTCTGGTTTGTCATTATTTACCAGTACATTTAGATATATGCGAATCTTGAATACTATTAGATTGAACACCAATGTAAGTGATATGCATCTCAATACACAAACATTTCTGAAGTTACTATGTAGATTTTTCATAATTATCCAACAAAAACCATTGTTTTGCAACGAAAATTCTCACGGGGATGAACTGAACGTATTTTATACCTGGTTTATCATTGACTATATTATCTTGTTCAAATAATATATCACCTCTCAAAGACATCATGATGTCAGGCACGGAGATAGATCTATGAAGAACTTTGGTGTCTGTTGGGCTTCCTGCCAACAATGTTACATGCCCAGTGGATCAAGATCTTTTGTAGGAATATTATTCAATTTTGTTAGATAATGATGAACTCAAATTCTTATCACATCTCATTGATCATATTATAATAATAAAGTCGATTCTCAGTGAGAGCGATGAGCAATATCTCAGAAGTGTCAACAACGACGGCTGGGACA
Organism: Terebella lapidaria; assembly: GCA_949152475.1. Classification (NCBI taxonomy): domain Eukaryota; kingdom Metazoa; phylum Annelida; class Polychaeta; order Terebellida; family Terebellidae; genus Terebella; species Terebella lapidaria. The sequence goes on from OX424556.1 coordinate 39,459,957, forward strand.
TCTTCAACCTGGTATTTCTAAAAGAACGCGAATGATTGTGTGATCAATGCTCGCAAACATTCACATCTATTGATTTGTATAAGAAAAACCAATGTACTTCGGTGGTATTCGCTTCTTTGTATTATTTGGAATATTACCATTCACTAAATTAGAACACTCTGCAGTGCCTCTCAATCATCATTGCCGAACTCTTTCCTAGTAAACATGAAAAATGGACAGTGATGCTTTATGCAAATATGATGTCGCTCAAATCGGCACCAGCCATCACTACAAACACTTTGCCAGTTCACATCGAAAGCTGCTAAATTATAAGTGCTCTGAAATCATGGCAATGTAATGGACAAACAAGTATAGATCGCATTAGAATTAGCACACAGCTATGATAGCTATAATAGGGGACTACTCATAGAGAGAGGAACATCCTCCCAAATCGAGACAGATCTATGTATGATGATTTTAAAATACATGTCTTTTTAAGCGTGATGACATAGGATCAACCATGACTTTTTGAACGTGATAATATAAGGTCAACCAAATAGATCTTCGTGATATAAATGGATACGCTCCATCTGGGAATGGAACAACAGTTTTCTACCAAGCTTCAGAATTTCTTCAAAATTTCAAAATGTGATGATGCGAGAATCTGTATCCATATCATTACTGAATCTTGGGTGATCCACAAGAAAGTTAAAGATATTCAGGAAATTTGACGAAAAAGTATTTGTATCTGCCAATGTCTCCATGATCTGCAACATGATCAATTCCTCACGCATGATAATTTTACTAATATCACAGACGAATCTATTATACATGCAATATTCTACCCACAATCTTGAGTAGATTCAATCCAGTTTCTTTGTTTGCACTGGATACCAGAATATATAGACAAAACATTTCACAGAAACCTTGATGCCATAATAATGTTTCTTAATTATTCAAATTACAATGTTTGATAGTAGGAAATAATATCAGACAGGAAGAGGCATAAAAAATGCAAACGTATGTTAGTTTATAATATACATATACAACCCATTCTCTGTTTCGTGAAGCCTATTGTGAGATGTCCATATTTTTCATGCTATGTTTGATGGTATACTTCTTGCATCATTCTATAAAAAATATACCCTTTATGTTCACTTGGTTAAAGGTTTTTTTCATATCGATCATCTGATTCCATAATTCTGACATGAAATTATCATATAACTCATTTACCCTTCAATAAAAATTGCTATCAAATCAGAAAGGAATGTCGATTCCATGCCTGAAAGCACAAATCGAAAATTATGACACATTTGCAGTCATTGTCCATCCCGGACATCTCTCCAGCTGCTCCTCAATACTGGTCAATGATTGCAAAAGTAGTCAACAGTCCCAAGGTCATATTTCCCTTGTCATCTTTCCAAAATGCTAACAGCCCCATGTGGAACCCAAATATAACACCCGAGGGGCTCGGCATAGACGTTTTCATGTACTTAATGCAGAACATACAGGGACTGACCACGAAACCTTTAGCGAGATTTGAGACCATATGGAATATGGACCATCAGTTTATTACATTCTAACGTGTACACTCCCAGTCCCCCCTCGCAACGCTAGTCATGCAGTGCCGTACATTTGTCGAGATGAGTGATCAGCGAGAAAGTTGAATTCTGTAATAATAAACCTGTCATTTCCCAGAAGGAATTTGTTTTTCATGAGATAGTAAATGTCACGGTGATGTTCCAATTATTTGTCTATCTATGCATAATTGCTCTCGTAATGAATATTCCCATGGATGATTGACCTAACTATTGTTCTCGTCTGAATGCAGAAAATCCCTATCTGAAGTCCTCTAGTGAAGGTGGAAACAAAAAAACATGTCAAACACATGTATATTCACATAGCATCGAAAAGGTATAACTTAAAAAATGTTTAATAAAAGAAAAAAAACAAAACACCAAATATTTACAAATATTTGAGTAATACATCCTGCGGCGTTCGTCTTACATGTCTGCTATTAATAATAAATTTTCAAAACAAATCAAGCACGAGGGAATTACATGTACATGTAATATCTTCATTTATGAGTTGATATATATTGTTGTCGGTCATTCGGCCAAAAGTATACAATAGTGTCAATTTTCTGAATATACACTGCAGCCAAATGGGAATATGTGTGTGCTGTGATTTGGGACAGCATATAAGAAGTCGCACCTGCCGTCTGGTACTTTACAGTCCATACATCACAGACAACACGGAAAACGGTATGGAAATTATTAATACAACTTGCACCAAATGTCCACGAAACACCTTCTCCTGACAGTTCTTAGTGTACATAAAAAGGATGACATCGTGAGAACACCGGAGCTTAACCCACTTCAACAGATGTCCTTGCAGTGTGTCTGCATGGACCACAACGCTCTTTTTGTGGGTGCAGTTGTTCATACTGTTCTGTGTTTTGTATTGCTGGCCAAAATATCGCATTATTCACCTGATATAATGTTCTTATTTACACCGCATACGTAGCCAAGTGGATTATGACCGGTGACTTATGAAGCAAAGAGGCGCACAGTGCGGGAAATCAAGAGTTCGCGCCCTGGGATGGCACTTATTAGGTACCTGTATAAGACTATCTAGAGACTATTTAGAAAAAGTAAACATTTTTCTGCAGTATGATATTGATTGATTCTTTTGTTTTTAATCCAAGTGAAACACGTACTTTCATTGCTCTATGCTCAATCCCAACAAATGCTGATTTTCCCTCTAACACTTTTGAAGCTATAATACAGATAGAGCTGACACAGGGAGAATGAGAACAAATGATCGTGAACGAAACACATTAATTTCCTCTTTTGTCGCTCTCGCATCGGAGTTTATTGCCGATGACAGAGCGATGTCCAGTGCAATATGGTATAGGAAGTGATAGCTAGTGTCACGAGGGTATTAACGCGCGTTGTCTCGTAGTTTTAGCACAGGGCACGGTCCATGGCACCCAGACTTCCGGTCATTATGCGCCTTCATTGCTGGGACCATCACAGACGCTATTCACGTTACCCAGTCTCGGGAAATTGCTCCATTTGCCATTCGGGTTGTCCGACGTGATATCTATTCACGCGACAATGAGCATCACCCACTGAAAAACTTGAATTCAGAGCCACGTATCATTGGCAAATAAATCAGACACGTCTGCATTAATTCTCGCAGATAAGCTATTGACATACACTTGAACAGAAATAATGTTAGTAATCTCTGTACTCTCTGTCCATGCAAAATTGATTACATGCATATCAAGATAATTGTAAACAATAATCATGTCTTTTCTTTTTCTTTTCTGTAACAATGTAACAGATACAATATATCATTTTGCTTTTTTTTAATTTTTAAATGTTACAATAATGGCACGTTGTGTTATGAATTACAGCTCTAAACATATGTGTTAATGCTTGACAGCATATCGTCTATAGAATTAATCAGGATATTCCATTCGTAAATTGTTGCAATATACAGACACCGGTCTGAGTGGCGTCGCTCATTCAATTACCTGACTTGCATAACACAATAACATCAGAGAATTTAATTTGTCTGTAATATAAAGTATTGTATTTCGGAGATAAATAGCAAAGGCCGAAAAAAAAAAGTATTATGGTTCTGGTTTTTGGGGTCCCCGAAAAAGTGAGGCGACGACGCGATTTTCTTCTTTTTTTCGATAAAATTGGCGGCCGATGACTGATCCGGCAAATTATGGCCCATTTGGCCAACCATTTTCGCCTAAAATTGGCTGTTGATTAGCGACCCGGTTGAATTTGCCCCTGTTTGGCCAACCATACACCAAGTTTTGCAATGTCAAACACACTCGGGACTATTTTACTCGATCATTATCTCCCGAAAATCACCTCTCAAAAAGTGATGCGCGCGAGTTTTTTTGGGGTTTTTAAAAAAACGAATGATGCGCGGAGTTAAAACTGACACGCGCGCCTAACCAAAATCATAATACTTTTTTTTGGCCAAAGATATGACCATGCAATACGATGACTATCCACAATTCTGGAAGTGGCAATATAGATTGTCTATGATATGACGTTTGGGGCAAATTGTATATACCTATATGTTGGAAGTTCGTCTGGAGCGTGGTCATCGCCAGACATATAGGAACATGTTAATTCTAAATTCAAACTGGTCCTAACATGCAATCGTTCACACTTTGGTAAAATGTTGTACATTAATGAATTACTTCTTCACCACAGAGGGTAATGTCGAGAAAACGATGCATTCCAATATTGAAAACTGATATGAAGGTTGTGATTCAACGAGGGTCATCAGTAAATTCAAAACCTACTAAGAAATTATAATATAAAGTTAATTTTTTAATCCTTGGGTACATACCACCACACAATTATGTACTCACTCTCTGGTCTGGTCATGGTGAGACTTCATTGCCTGCGCTACCATTACAATAGATGCTATTCCCTCATCCCAGTCCCGACGAAAGGTTCCATTTGCTATTCAGATTGGTGTCTCATGCAATATCAGACACCAGATACCCGATACACATCTCGTGAAAGGCAGATTCAATCTGGGGTCGTGTCTAAGTAAGACACACACGCTACGCAATTCCCACTATATTATAGGGCTAACATCAAAACTTAAGGTGAAGAGATATATGGGAAATAGCCAATGATTAAATGGGTTCCAATCAACATTAAATGGTTGACTTACACGCACATTGCTTCAAGTTGCTTGAAAAAGTGGTTTCACATGGTCGAATGTGGTTTGCACTGTACACATTTTTCGCGGATATTCATGTATTATGTACGATATTTGGTACAATCGTTTTATGCAATGAACTCTTCTGTTAAATAAATACATCATCTCATAATACAATAGAGTAATCTGGGGCCTCTACACCACTAACCAAGGAATATATTTCTCATCGCGGAGATCTGATTGTTTCTCAATAGTTTTGCCAAGAGGTTGGCAGTCTATTACACCATCTGACTCAGAGAGAGAGATAGAGAGAGAGAGAGAGAAAAAACCAAATTACCATGGTACTTGTACTAGAGTTGATTCATATATGCAAAGTCGGATGAACCCAGTAAACGAACGCATAACTAAGTTTATTCCACTACGTTTTGCACAATTTGCACATCATTCTGGATTGATGGAGCACAAATTTAATTCTTCTTCGCGTTTGCATAAGTTCACCTTTAAATGTCTGTTTTCTTTTCATCCACGTTGAATCATTCCGAGAAATGTGTCAGTGATGATACTATAGTGTACTTAAGTTCAACACTGGTTTTTCATTATATACCAGTACATTTAGATGTATGGGATTATGGAGGGTTTCTTGATTACTATTAGATTGAAAACCAATGTGAGTGATATGCATCTCAATACACAGGAACTTCTGAAGTGATTATGTAGATTTTTCATAATTATCCAACAAAAACCATTGTTTGGCGACGAAAATTCTCACGGGGATGAACTAAACGTATTTTATACCTGGTTTATCATTGACTAATATATTATCTTGTTTAACTAATATATCACCTCTCAAAGACATGATGTCAGGCACGGAGGTAGATCTATATAAAGGACTTTGGTGGTCTGTTGGGCTTCCTGACAACAATGTTACATGCCCAATGGATCAAGATCTTTTGTAGGAATATTATTCAATTTTGTCGGATAATGATGAACTCAAGTTCCTATCACATCACATTCATCATATTATATTAACAAGGTCGATTCTCAGTGAGAGCGATGAGCAATATGTAAGAAGTGTCAACAATGACGGCTGGGACATCTTCAAGCTGGGACTCCTAAAAGAAGGCAAATGATTGTGTGATCAATGCTCGCAAACATTCACAGCTATTGATTTGTGTAAGAAAAACCAATGTACTTCGATGGTATTCGCTTCTTTGTATTATTTGGAACATAACCACTCACTAAATTAAAACACTCTGCAGTGCCTCAACACCACTCAATCGTCATTGCCGAACTCATTCCTGGTAAACATGAAAGATGGACAGTGATGCTTTATGCAAAGATGATGTCGCTCAAATCGGCACGAGCCATCACTACAAAAACTTTGCCAGTTCATCTCGAAAGCTGCTGAATTATAAGTGCTCTCAAAGCATGTGATGGACAACCAAGTAGATCTCATTAGAATTAGCACATATCTATGATAGCTATAATAGGGGACTACTCACAGAGAGAGGAACATCCTCCCAAATCGAGACAGATCTATATATGATGATTTTAAAATTTATGTCTCTTTAAGCGTGATGACATGGAATCAACCATTACTTGTTGAACGTGATGATATAGGGTAAACCAAATAGATCGTGATACAAATGGATACGCTCCATCTGGGAATGGAACAACAATTTTCTACCAAACTTCAGTATTTCTTCAAAATTTCAAAATGTGACTATGCGAAATCAGTATTCATACCATTACTGAATCTTGGGCGATCCACCAGAAAGTTATTCAGGAAATTCCATGACAAATTATTTGTATCTGCCAAAGGTTCCATGATCTGCAACATGATCAATTCCTCACGTATGATAATTTTACTAATATCACAGGCGAATCTATTATACATGCAATACTCTACCTACAATCTTGAGTAGATTCAATCCAGTTTCTTTGTTTGCACTGGATACCAGAATACATAGACAAAACATTTCACAGAATCCTTGATGCTATAATAATGTTTCTTACTTGTTCATATTACGATGTTTGATAGTGAGAAATAATATCAGGCAGGAAGAGACATAAAAAAGTGCAAACGTATGTTAGTTCATAATATACATATACGAACCATTCTCTGTCTTGTGAAACCTATTGTGAGATGTCCATATTTTTCATTTGATGTTTAATGGTATACTTCTTGCATCATTCTATAAAAAGTATACCCTTTATGTTCACTTGGTTAAAGGTTTTTTCATATCGATCAGCTGATTCCATAATTCTGACATGGAACTATCATATAACTCATTTACCCTTCAATAAAAATTGCTGTCAAATCAGAAAGGAATGTCGATTCCATGCCCGAAAGCACAAATAAAAAATTATGACACATTTGCAGTCATTGTCAATCCCGGACATCTCCCCAGCTGCTCCTCAATACTGGTCAATGAATGCACCAGTAGTCAACAGACCCAAGGTCATATTTCCCTTGTCATCTTTTCAAAGTGGCAAAAGCCCCATGTGGAACCCAAATATAACACCCGAGGGGCTCGGCATAGACACTTCTCATGTACATAATGCAGAACATAAAGGGACTGACCAGAAAACCTCTAGCGAGATTTTAGACCACATGGAATACGGGCCATCAGTTTATTACATTCCATACTGTGATCTCATGTTATTCTTGGAGATTTCTCAGCAGTCCTTATTTTGTATTTTGGTAACTCTAGTGAATTAAATGTGTGTTCTCGAAATAACATGAAATGTTCAGCACGTGATGATTCTTGATTTCGTGTTCCCTGAACCTATGCACTAGTCATGCATACAATCCCAGTAATGTCGTTACCATGGTTACATATAATGCTGGTCATGCAGTGCCGTTACTATGGTTGCATATTGCAGGACGAGATTGATCACCGCCTGAGGTCAAGTCTGTTATGATAAACTTTTCATTTCCCAGATGGATATTGTCTTTCACCAGATTGTAAATGTCACGGTGATTTGTCCAATTATTCCTCTATCTATGCATAATTGTTCTTGTAGTATATCGCCCCACGGATGATTGACCTAACTATTGTTCTCGTATTGTTTGGTCTAACTATCTTCATGCAGCATCGCTTGGAGCTCGGCTGCAGAAAATCCCTATCCGAAAGACTCTCTAGTAAAGGTGGAAACAGAAAAAATGTCAAACACATGTACATAATAGGATCGAGAAGTTATAAGTCAAAAGTATAAAATAGTGTCAATTTTCTGAATATATACTGCAACCAAATGGGAATATGTGTGTGCTGTGATTTAGGACAGCACATCAGAAATCGCACCTGCCGTCTGGTACTTTACAGTCCATACATCACAGACAACACACAAAACGGCACAGAGATTATTAATACAACTTGCACAAAATGTCCACGAAACACTTTCTCCTGAAAGTTCTTAGTGCACATAAAAAGGATGACAGCGTGAGAACACCGGAGCTTAACCAACTTCAACAGATGTCCTTGCAATGTGTCTGCATGGGCCACAATGCTCTTTCTGTGGGTGCAGTTGTTCATACGGTTCTGTGTTTTGTGTTGCTAGCCAAAATATCGCCTTATTCACCTAATTTAGTGTTCATTTTCACACCGCATACGTAGCCAAGTGGATTATGACCGATGGCTAATGAAGCAATGAGGCTCACAGTGCGGGAGATCAAGGGTTCGTGCCATGGGATGACACTTATTAGGTACCTGTATAAGACTATCTAGAGACGATTCAAGACTATTTAGAGAAAGTAAACATTTTCCTGCAGTATGATATTGATTGATTTGTTTGTTTTTAATCCCCGTGAAACACATTCTTTCATTGCTCTATGCTAAATCCCAACAAATGCTGATTTTCCCTTTAACACTTTTCCAGCTATAATACAGATAGGGCTCACGCAGAGAGAATGAGAACAAATGATCCTGAACGAAACACATTAATTTCCTCTTTTGTCGCTCTCGCATCGTAGTTTATTGCCGATGACAGAGTGATGTCCAGTGCAATATGGAATAGGAAGTGATAGCTAGTGACATGAAGGTATTAATCGGCATTGTCTCATAGTTTTAGCACTGGGGCACGGTCCATGGCACCCAGACTTCCGGTCATTATGCGTTTTTATTGCCGGGACAATTACAGATGCTATTCACTCTACCCAGTCGCGGGAAATTGCTCCATTTCCCATTTGGTTTGTCCGAGGTGATATCCATACACGTGACAATGAGCATCACCCATTGAAAAACAGGAATTCAGAGCCACGTACCATTGGCAAATAAATCAGACACGTCTGCATTAATTCTCGCAGACACAGACGCTATTCACTCTACCCAGTCGCGGAAAATTTTGTATTCGCCATTCTGGTTGTCTGACGAGATATCTATACACGCGACAATGAGCATCACCCACTGAAAAACAGGAATTCAGAGCCACGTATCCTTGGCAAATAAATCAGACATGTATGCCGTAATTCTAGTAGATAAGCTATTGATATACACTTGAACAAAAAAAATAGTAAGTGATAGCTAGTGACACGAGGGTATTAGCGCACATTATCTCGTAGTTTTAGCACTGGGCACGGTCCATGACACCCGGACTTCCGGTCATTATGCGCCTTCATTGCCGGGACCATTACAGACGCTATTCACTCTACCCAGTCGCGGAAAATTTTCTATTCGCATTCTGGTTGTCCAACGTGATATCTATACACGCGACAATGAGCATCACCCACTGAAAAACAGAAATTCAGAGCCACGTATCCTTGGCAAATAAATCAGACATGTACGCCGTAATTCTAGTAGATAAGCTATTGATATACTCTTGAACAAAAATAATGTTAGTAATCTGTCCATGTAAATTGATTACACGCATTTCAAAATAATTTTGTAAACAATAATCATTCCTTTTCTTTTTCTTTTCGTAATGAAGATATCACAATGTTTGCCCTTTTTTTTGCTTTCATATGTTACAATAATGGCACGTTGTGTTATGAATTACAGCTCTGAACATATGTGTTAATGCTTGACATCAGGCATATCGTCCAATGAATTAATCAGGATATTCCATTCACAAGTTGTTGCTATATACATAGACCGGTTTGTGTTCAATAGTTAAAGTTGGAATCAATTTTAAAATCAGCCAAATTTAGCATTCTTGTTTGTCACGCAAATTTGAGAGTACATCTCGGGATAGTCAGAAATATATAGGAAATATGCACAGTTCGACAACAGATACTCAGAAAATTGCCGTTAATCGTGCCTGAAAACAGTGAATAGAGAATGATCGGCCTGCCTACATTGCCGGTTACCACAGTATCTAAACAAATACTAATGACGTCATCAGTCTGTGTACAGAATTCGCCCACGAGGCGGGCCACTTTGAGGAAAAAATTGATGCGCCCGAATTTGAGTCTTGATTTGGAAACTCAATTTAGGCACATAATACATATTTTCAGACCCAAATTTGTATGATTTCTCATTCTGTGGACAAAATAAAGCTATAGCAGAATGAATAATTTTTGTCAATTCTAAAAGTGATTATAGCTTTAATACGTCTATGCGTGCAGGTGATAGACATAATGGAGCTCGTGATGCTTGTTGGGGACGACCGCCTCTGACAGTATCAACAAAATCTTCATTATCATCAATGTAACACATTTTTGGGAGGATCGGATGACAGTTTCTAAAGAAGAACTGCAACATGAATACAGAAAGAAGCGATAGTGTTTTTTTTTCACTGCATTTGTCTCACAGAATCCAATCCTTATGTGGAATTACTTCAGGTCAAAACGTTAGGAAAACTATACTTTCACGCATTTGACTAACTATCGTCTGAGTATATCTCATATAACTTTTGAAGAATTTCAACATAAAAAAAATTGACTATGTATTTTAATATGCAGCTTCAAGATATATGGATGCTACACAACACTACACTTTGCCTGTTTGAAATCTAGCAATTTATAACCGAATAATATCCTATTTTTGTGGCAAAGGTTTTTGTGTCTCTAAAGTATTGTATTCCTGGGATGAATACCAAAGATATCCACAATTCTGAAAATGGAAACATAGATTGTCTATGAAACGAGGTTTACGAACATAATAGAAATATTGAACTGGGGTATATAATGGAGCAAATTGTATATACCTATATGTACGAAGTTCTTCTGGAGTGTTGTCATCACGAAATATATGAATCAACTTATTCATTCTAAATTCAAACTGGTTCTAACATTTTTTTGCAATCGTTCACACGTTGGTGAAGTGTTCTCTTTTTTCACCATAGATGGTAAAATGTCGAGGGAACAATGTATTCCAATATTAAAAACTGAATGTCGTGATTCAACGGAAGTCATGAGCGAATTTAAAAACTGAAAGTGTATAACATTAAGTTAAACTTTTCAACATTGGGTACATACCACCACACAATTATATCCTCACTGTTAGGTCATGGTGAGACTTCATTGCTCCAGCCACCATTACAATAAATGCTACTTCTTCATCTCAGTCCCGACGAATAGCTCCATTTGCTATTCAGATTGGTGTCTCGTGCAATATCAGACATCAAACACCCGATAAACATCTCGTGAAAGGCAGACTCAATCTGGGGTCGTGTCTAAATAAGACACACACGTGACGCACTTCGCGTTATATTATGGGGCTAACATCAAAACTTGAGGTGAAGGAATATGTGAGAAATAACCAATGAAATGGGTTCTAATCAATACTAAATGCTTAACTTGCAAGCACCTTCACATATTCGAGTGTGGTTAGCACTCTACAATCATTTGGTGGACATTCATGTAATATGTACAAAATTTGGTACAATCACTTTATGCAATGAAACCTTTTGTTAAATAAATACATCATATCATAATACAAATAGATTATTCTGGGGCCTCTACACCACTAACCAAGAAATTTATTCCTCATCACGGAGATCTGATTGTTTCTCAATAGTTTCGCCAGGAGGTTGGCAGTCTATGGTCGTGTGCACTTTCAACGACCCCTGTTGTAATCATTGACCCCTCTCAATCCTCTCGCTTCTATTACGTTTTTTTGTAGAATTTCTTATGAAATTTGTCATGGTTCAACAGAAAACATATTTTAAAACGTCAAATGAACACCTAAATGTGGAAAACAAAACAGCCGTAAGGGGTCGATGAATACAGCACCTGCCTATATTCCACCATCTCACTCAGAGAGAGAAAAAAAACCAAATCACCATGGTACTTGTACTAGAGTTTATTCATACATGTAAAGTCGGATGAACCCAGTAAACGAACACATAACTAAGTTTATTCCACCACGTTCTGCGCAATTTGCACATCATTCTGGATTGATGGAGCACAAATTTAATTCTTCTTCGCGTTTGCATAAGTTCAACTTTAAATGTCTGTCTTCTTTTCATCCACGTTGAATCGAGAAATGTGTCAGTGGTGATACTATAGTGTAATTAAGTTCAACTCTGGTTTATCATTATTTACCAGTACATTTAGATGTATGGGAATATGGAGGGTTTCTTGATTACTATTAGATAGAACACCAATGTAAGTGACATGCATCTCAATACACAGGAATTTCTGAAGTGACTATGTAGACTTTTCATATTTATCCAACAAAAACCATTGTTTGGCGACGAAAATTCTCACGGGGATGAACTAAACGTAGCTATCACGTAGCTAAACGTGAACTATCACCTCTCAACCACATCGTGGTATCAGGCACGGAGGTAGATCTATGCAAAGGACTTTGGTGGTCTGTTGGGCTTCCTGCCAACAATGTTACATGCCCAATGGATCAAGATCTTTTGTAGGAATATTATTCAATTTTGTCGGATAATGATGAACTCAAGTTCCTATCACACCACATTCATCATGTTATATCAACGAGGTCGATTCTCAGTGAGAGCGATGAGCAATATCTACGAAGTGTCAACAACGACGGCTGGGATATCTTCAAGCTGGGACTTCTAAAAGAACGTGAATGATTGTGTGATCAATGCTCGCAAACATTCACAGCCATTGATTTGTGTAAAAAAAACCAATGTACTTCGATGGTATTCGCTTCTTTGTATTATTTGGAACATTACCGTTCACTAAATTAGAACACTCTGCAGTGTCTCACCACCACTCAATCGTCATTGCCGAACTCTTTCCTGGTAAACATGAAAGATGGACAGTGATGCTTTATGCAAAGATGATGTCGTTCAAATCGGCACGAGCCATCACTACAAACACTTTTTTGAGACCTAGATTGCAGTCGACCTTCAAGAAGTTTTATGGTCGTCATCAGGAATTAATAGACCATTTCGGTCTGTCTGTAACTCAGATGATGGGAGATATTATCACATCATGTTGACTGGTACTTGTAGAGTCGTTATTATAACCTAACTATGTCCTTCATGTCGATGGCATTTATCTTGGATATCACAGTGGGTATCGCATGCGAGGCAAGAGAAGCTTACTCTTACTGGAAAACCTGATCTCACATTTGGCTTCGCCGGATGTCTGTGATATTCAAATTGCTCGGACCTTGATCACCAATTTTGAATTTTTGTCCAACCTTAACATACTGATTGTGTAAATTTTGTCCATGGATTTTTAGTTCAGTTTTGCGGATTGTTTGGTTTTTGGTATCATACTTGTCTTTGCTAGTTCACCTCGAAAAGCTGCTGAATTATAAGTGTTCTGAAAGCATGCCAATGTAATGGACAAACAAGTAAAGCTCATTAGAATTAGCACACATCTGTGATAGCTTTAATAAAAATAACTACGCACTCCTCCCAAATCGAGAGAGATCTATGTATGATGATTTTAAAACAAATGTTTTTTTAAGCGTGGTGACATAGGGTCAACCATGACTTTTTGAATGTGATGACATAGGTCAACCAATTATTTCTTCGTGATATAAATGTATACGCTCCATCCGGGAATGGAACAACAATTTTCTACCAAGCTTCATAATTTCTTCAAAATTTCAAAATGTGACGATGCGAATTGAGTTGAAAGGAAATATGTATTCATACCATTACTGAATCTTGGGCGATCCACCAGAAAGTTAAAGATATTCAGGAAATTCAACGAAAAATTCTTCATATCTGCCAATGACTCCATGATCTGCAACATGATCAATTCCTCACAAATGATAATTTTACTAATACCACAGGTGAATCTATTATACATGCAATATTCTACCCACAATCTTGAGTAGATTCAATCTAGTTTCTTCGTTTGCACTGGATACCAGAATACATAGACAAAACATTTAACAGAACCTTTGATGCTATAATACTGTTTCTTAGACAAGTATGATACCAAACACCAAACATGGGACTTTTCTTCTTTATTCAAATTACAATGTTTGATAGTGGGAAATAATATCAGGCGGGGAGAGGCATAAAAAGGTGCAAACGTATGTTAGTTCATAATTGTGAGATGAAGCCTATTGTGAGATGTCCATATTTTTCATTTCATGTTTAATGGTGAACTTCTTACATTATTTCATTTCTTACATTTTTTACATTTTATGTTCACTTAGTAAAAGGCTCGTTTCATATCGATCATCTGATTCCATAATTCTGACATGGAATTATCATATAACTCATTTACTCTCCAATAAAGATTGCTGTCAAATCAGAAAGGAATGTCGATTCCATGTCCGAAAGCATAAATCGAAAATTATGACACATTTGCAGTCATTGTCAATCCTGGACATCTCCCCAGCTGCTCCCTAAAACTGGTCAATGAATGCAAAAGCAGTCAACAGTCCCAAGGTCATATTCCCATCGTCATCTTTTCGAAATGTCAAAAGCCCCATGTGGAACCCAAATATAACACCCGAGGGGCTCGGCATAGACGCTTCTCATGTACATAATGCAGAACATAGAGGGACTGACAAGAAAACCTTTAGCGAGATTTTAGACCCCATGGAATATGGGCCATCAGTTTATTACATTCCATACTGTGAATTCATGTTATTCTTGGAGATTTCTCAGCATTCCATACTTTGTATTATGGTAACTGTAGTAAAGTAAATTTGTGTTCTCGAAATGGCAAGAAATATTCAGCACGTGAAGATTCTTGACTATGTGTTCCCTGTACCTATGCACTATTGAATACATCTAATAAGTATACTTTCAAGTATATCCCTTTCGCAACGCTGGTCATTCAGTACCGTTACCCTGGTTATATATTACAAAATGAGAGTGGTCATCGCGAAAGGTCACGTCTGTAATAATAAACCTGTCATTTCCGAGAAGGATAGTGGTTTTCATGAGATAGTAAATGTCACGGTGATGTTCCAATTATTTGTCTATCTATGCATAATTGCTCTTGTAATGAATCTATAGTCCCATGGATGATTGACCTAACTGTTGTTATCGTATTTTTCGTCTGAGTATCCTCATACGACATCCGCTTAGAGTGTCGGATGCAGAAAATTCCTATCCAAAAGTCTCTGTAGTAAAGGTGAAATACATGTGTTTCAAAAGAAAAAAATACAAGAAAAACACCAAATACTTACAAATGTCTTACATGTCTGCTATTATTAATACAAGTTCAACAAAAATCAAGCATTTTTTTACATTTATGCGTTGTTTGTATGATTGGCGGTCATTCGAGCAAAAGAATACAACAGTGTGAATTTTCTGGAATATATTATATACTGCAACCAAGTAGGAATATGTGTGCTGTGATTTAGGATAGCACATCAGAAGTTGCACCTGCCGTCTGGTACTTTGTAGTCTATACATCACAACACAAACCGCACAGAAATTATTAATACAACTTGCACCAAATGTCCACGACACACCTTCTCCTGACAGTTATTAGTGCACATAAAAGGACGGCAATGTGTGAATATCGCTGCTCAACCCACTTCAACATGGGACCACATGTGCCTGCGGTTGTTCGTACGGTTATGTGTTTTGCATTGCTAGCCAAAATATAGCCTTATTCACCTTTTTTAATATTCTTATTCACATTGCATGTGTGGTTAAGTGGATAGTACTGGTGGTTTTTTAAGCAGTGAGGCACACATTGCAGAAGGTCAAGGTTTCGCACCCTGGGCTGGCACTTAAAAAGTGGGGGTTTTCATTCTGGTCATTTATGATAAATGTTTTCCCCCACTGAACGGTGCTTCCCAATTCAAAATTTGTCAATCAATATGAAACTGAAAATTACTAGCTCCTCACAGTATATGCGAGTGGTGGTTGCCCATGTTGTGAAAATAAATTGGAATTATTATAGTATACATCTCCTGAAATCAACCACGTCGGACTTTAAATCATCCGAGTCGGGCCTCAAAACACCTTAACGCCTTACTAATTCATGCTATTGTTAAATAAATTACACTCGAGTTCAAATGATTGAAAACAATTTCAAGGTTTCATATACACTGTCTATCTGTAATTAACTTCCTCTCTGTAACTCATCTTCAAAAGAATAGTCAAACACAAAAAGCGTAACTTGTAGTGGTAATGAATATCCATATGACTGAATATCTCATATTAGGTCTACCAATTCTTTCGCAATATTGCCACGAAGTATTCTCTCACTGTGTGGTCGTGAAGAAACGAGTATGAAAACGATATACAAGCCCACGTACCTGTATAAACCAACTAGAGACGATTTAAGACTTCTTTAAACAAAAAGTAAACATTTTTCTGCAGTATGATAATGATTAATTCGTTTGTTTTTAACCCCCGCGAAACGCGTACTTTCATTGCACTATCCTAAATCCCAGCAAATGATAACTTTACCTCTAACACTTTCCCAGCTATTATACAGATAGAGCTCACGCAGAGAAAATGAGAATAAATGATCATGAACGAAACACTCTAATTCCTCTTTTGTCCCTCTCGCATCGGAGTTTATTGCCGATGACGGAGCGATGTCCAGTGCAATATGGAATAGAAAGTGATAGCTAGTGACACGAGGGTATTAATGCGCGTTGTCTGGTAGTTTTAGCACTGGGCACGGTCCATGGCACCCCGACTTCCGGTCATTATGCGGCTTCATTGCCGGGACCATTGCAGAAGCTATTCACTCTACCTAGTCGCGGAAAATTGCTCCATTTGCCATTGGGGTTGTCCGAGGTGATATCTATACACGCAACAATGAGCACCACCCACTAAAAAACAGGATTTCAGAGCCACGTATCATTAGCAAATAAATCATACATGTAGGCCGTAATTCTAGTAGATAAGCTATTGATATACACTTTAGCAAAAATAATTTTAGTAATCTATCCATGCAAAATTGATTACACGTGTGACGTTTGGTAATGACTTGTTTTCGGTGTGGCCCAAAAAACCTGGTTTCTCTGATCGTATAGACTTTATGTAACTCCCGCTCGTTGTGATTCGAGAGCCGTCACTAAATTGGTGTCCCCCAACGCTGGTGTATCATCACTCCGTAGCTTACCGGCTTCACTTAGGCAAGAAGCAACTCAGATGTAAATAAATTGAAGATTTATATACATCAAATCAACTTACAATTGTATGGCTGGTCACCCACGTGACGTACAAATATGAAGTTCAGACATGGAGTGTTCCCTGTACCTATGCACTATTGAATACATCTAATAAGTATACTTTCAAGTATATCCCTTTCGCAACGCTGGTCATTCAGTACCGTTACCCTGGTTATATATTACAAAATGAGAGTGGTCATCGCGAAAGGTCACGTCTGTAATAATAAACCTGTCATTTCCGAGAAGGATAGTGGTTTTCATGAGATAGTAAATGTCACGGTGATGTTCCAATTATTTGTCTATCTATGCATAATTGCTCTTGTAATGAATCTATAGTCCCATGGATGATTGACCTAACTGTTGTTATCGTATTTTTCGTCTGAGTATCCTCATACGACATCCGCTTAGAGTGTCGGATGCAGAAAATTCCTATCCAAAAGTCTCTGTAGTAAAGGTGAAATACATGTGTTTCAAAAGAAAAAAATACAAGAAAAACACCAAATACTTACAAATGTCTTACATGTCTGCTATTATTAATACAAGTTCAACAAAAATCAAGCATTTTTTTACATTTATGCGTTGTTTGTATGATTGGCGGTCATTCGAGCAAAAGAATACAACAGTGTGAATTTTCTGGAATATATTATATACTGCAACCAAGTAGGAATATGTGTGCTGTGATTTAGGATAGCACATCAGAAGTTGCACCTGCCGTCTGGTACTTTGTAGTCTATACATCACAACACAAACCGCACAGAAATTATTAATACAACTTGCACCAAATGTCCACGACACACCTTCTCCTGACAGTTATTAGTGCACATAAAAGGACGGCAATGTGTGAATATCGCTGCTCAACCCACTTCAACATGGGACCACATGTGCCTGCGGTTGTTCGTACGGTTATGTGTTTTGCATTGCTAGCCAAAATATAGCCTTATTCACCTTTTTTAATATTCTTATTCACATTGCATGTGTGGTTAAGTGGATAGTACTGGTGGTTTTTTAAGCAGTGAGGCACACATTGCAGAAGGTCAAGGTTTCGCACCCTGGGCTGGCACTTAAAAAGTGGGGGTTTTCATTCTGGTCATTTATGATAAATGTTTTCCCCCACTGAACGGTGCTTCCCAATTCAAAATTTGTCAATCAATATGAAACTGAAAATTACTAGCTCCTCACAGTATATGCGAGTGGTGGTTGCCCATGTTGTGAAAATAAATTGGAATTATTATAGTATACATCTCCTGAAATCAACCACGTCGGACTTTAAATCATCCGAGTCGGGCCTCAAAACACCTTAACGCCTTACTAATTCATGCTATTGTTAAATAAATTACACTCGAGTTCAAATGATTGAAAACAATTTCAAGGTTTCATATACACTGTCTATCTGTAATTAACTTCCTCTCTGTAACTCATCTTCAAAAGAATAGTCAAACACAAAAAGCGTAACTTGTAGTGGTAATGAATATCCATATGACTGAATATCTCATATTAGGTCTACCAATTCTTTCGCAATATTGCCACGAAGTATTCTCTCACTGTGTGGTCGTGAAGAAACGAGTATGAAAACGATATACAAGCCCACGTACCTGTATAAACCAACTAGAGACGATTTAAGACTTCTTTAAACAAAAAGTAAACATTTTTCTGCAGTATGATAATGATTAATTCGTTTGTTTTTAACCCCCGCGAAACGCGTACTTTCATTGCACTATCCTAAATCCCAGCAAATGATAACTTTACCTCTAACACTTTCCCAGCTATTATACAGATAGAGCTCACGCAGAGAAAATGAGAATAAATGATCATGAACGAAACACTCTAATTCCTCTTTTGTCCCTCTCGCATCGGAGTTTATTGCCGATGACGGAGCGATGTCCAGTGCAATATGGAATAGAAAGTGATAGCTAGTGACACGAGGGTATTAATGCGCGTTGTCTGGTAGTTTTAGCACTGGGCACGGTCCATGGCACCCCGACTTCCGGTCATTATGCGGCTTCATTGCCGGGACCATTGCAGAAGCTATTCACTCTACCTAGTCGCGGAAAATTGCTCCATTTGCCATTGGGGTTGTCCGAGGTGATATCTATACACGCAACAATGAGCACCACCCACTAAAAAACAGGATTTCAGAGCCACGTATCATTAGCAAATAAATCATACATGTAGGCCGTAATTCTAGTAGATAAGCTATTGATATACACTTTAGCAAAAATAATTTTAGTAATCTATCCATGCAAAATTGATTACACGTGTGACGTTTGGTAATGACTTGTTTTCGGTGTGGCCCAAAAAACCTGGTTTCTCTGATCGTATAGACTTTATGTAACTCCCGCTCGTTGTGATTCGAGAGCCGTCACTAAATTGGTGTCCCCCAACGCTGGTGTATCATCACTCCGTAGCTTACCGGCTTCACTTAGGCAAGAAGCAACTCAGATGTAAATAAATTGAAGATTTATATACATCAAATCAACTTACAATTGTATGGCTGGTCACCCACGTGACGTACAAATATGAAGTTCAGACATGGAGCACTGTATGATCACATTTCAAAAATAAATAGTGCACGAGGGCACAACTAAAAAGAGTTCTTAGCCGGCGGCGTCTCTCTGTCCCTTCCCGTTGAAGTTTCCCGTCCCGTTTAGTCGAATGGTTTCTCCAGGTAGTCGGTCTAATCCCGGTTGACTCTAAGGCCCTGAAGAAGGAGTCGTCCGCACGGAGTTCGTCGAGTCCCTTGGCTGTGGCGGTGACGATCTCCCCACGGTCGATGTCGCTGTTGCAGTGCTCTCAGAGCGGTCGTCCGCTCTCCCTTATATAGCCAGGGTGGCTGCGCGCGCATCTTCGTCCGCGAACGTATCTTCCGCACTCTTCTCCACGTGGTGAAGACTGCGTCCGCGAACGGTTCTTCCGCGAAGGCTCCTCTTCCGCGAACGGTGCTTCCGCGACTGATGCTTCCGCTGATGATGCTTCCGCAATCGTGCTTCCGCGAACGGTTCTTCCGCGAACGATGCTTCCGCTGATGATGCTTCCGCAATCGTGCTTCCGCCAACGGTTCTTCCGCGAACGGTGTCTTCGCAAGTGGACTTTGTAGATCACGTGACCGTTCCTAACGAACGTTTCAGCGCGGCAGTTGCATGGTTTTGTTACAACTCCACCCTTTCTGGAGATCAACGTCCCCGTTGATCCTTTCTCTCTCTTCTTTTCTCTTCTTCCTCCTTCTTCGTCTTTTCCTGCCTGTCTGTTGTTTACAGGGCTCTCTCCCTCCACTTCACTGGCGATCCACCTCGCTTTCGGACGTCTCCGCCAGCCTGTCCCGAGTGTCTGTATATGCTCGGAGCTGTTCCCGGAGCAGCTTGGTCTCTCGGACGTGGGCTCGCAGCTCCTTCCGGTGGCTCTTCTCTCGTTGAGAGGCCTCCCCTCGCAGCTGCAGCACCTCGGCCTCGAGCTGTCTCTGCTCCTCCTTGGCTTGGAGCCGAGCCTCCGCTTGGGTGAGGTGGCGTCGTCCCATGGCTATCGTGGATGCCAGGTCCTCCAGGGCCTTCTCTCCGGCAGTGACCGCTCTGCCCAGGCCCTCCACATACGGTCGCAGTTGGTCCTCCTCCTCCGGAACGGGCTTGAGGTACCAACTCAGGTCTAGGGGCTTGTAGGTAGGGGCCGAGTCTCTGGGAACGGGGGGTCCGTCGTCCTCGGGGGTGGGGGCCTCCGGGGATTCCGCCTCTCTCCGCTCCTGCTGAGACTCCGGTTCCTCTTCGCTATTCGGGGGGTCGTCCTCGGGGTCTGGGGCGTCCTCTGACCTGGGGGCGTCCTCCCGGGGGCTTGACGGCGTGGAGCTGGTCGTCCCGCTGGCCGCAAAGCTGACAGTCTTCAGCTCAGGGGCAGACACAGTAGTCGGACCATCTCGGGGGTCGGACACGGGCGTGTCGGTCGTCGTCCTCCTCCGTCCTGGCTTGAGGGTGTTGCCGCTGGCATGCGACGTCTCATGCCGGTCTCTGTCAGCTCGGCGGGCGAATCGCTGGCTGCACATCTTGCAGAGGTGCCGCCCCTCCTTCTGCGTGTGTTTGGTCGCCACGTGTCGGCTAAAGTTGGATGCCGTCACGTGGATCCGGCAGGGGCTGCACCAGCGTCGCCCTCTCTCGGTGGACAACTTCCGGGCAGGGGACCGTCGACCTCCTCGGGGCTCCTCACGACGCTCCCGGCTCCTCGAGCGCTCCCGCTTTCGGTCAGGCTTGTCTATCTTGGTAGGTGGGTCGCTCATCTTGTCGACTCCCGGGGGCTTGACGGCGTGGAGCTGGTCGTCCCGCTGGCCGCAAAGCTGACAGTCTTCAGCTCAGGGGCAGACACAGTAGTCGGACCATCTCGGGGGTCGGACACGGGCGTGTCGGTCGTCGTCCTCCTCCGTCCTGGCTTGAGGGTGTTGCCGCTGGCATGCGACGTCTCATGCCGGTCTCTGTCAGCTCGGCGGGCGAATCGCTGGCTGCACATCTTGCAGAGGTGCCGCCCCTCCTTCTGCGTGTGTTTGGTCGCCACGTGTCGGCTAAAGTTGGATGCCGTCACGTGGATCCGGCAGGGGCTGCACCAGCGTCGCCCTCTCTCGGTGGACAACTTCCGGGCAGGGGACCGTCGACCTCCTCGGGGCTCCTCACGACGCTCCCGGCTCCTCGAGCGCTCCCGCTTTCGGTCAGGCTTGTCTATCTTGGTAGGTGGGTCGCTCATCTTGTCGACTTCAAGGGGCAGAAAGTCAGCCAAGTCGAAATCTGGAACGTCCCCGAAATCTTCGTCTGCAAATGCGGGTATCTCAATGATCTGCAGAGTTGGTGTGTTCATGGTTGAAGTGATGACGGAATCGTAGGCCGGCCTGCTTATATAGAAAAGGCGCGGACCAGGGATCTGGGGGAAAAAGCATTGTCGTGGAACGAAATAACGTTTTTCGCTTGCTTCCGCGAACGGTTCTTCCGCGAACGCTGCTTCCGCGAACGTGCTTCCGCGAACGGTACTTCCGCGAACGCTGCTTCCGCGAACGCTGCTTCCGCGAACGGTTCTTCCGCGAACGCTCCCGTCATCGTTTACATCGTTTGGACTGCATTCCCGCTGTTTTCCACTCGTCCCTCGTCATCACTGGGGGTCCGGACTGGGGTCACATCGTCCGGATTGGGTATCCAGGCGTCGGTTTCAGGGGTGAACCAGCACCTTTTTATATTGTCAATGTGGACATCTTTAATCTTGCCACCGGGTCGATCTTGTATGGACACCATCCATCCGAGATGAGACTTCACAACGAGATAAGGTCCCGTCCACCCTAGTCCTAGTTTTGGTCTAGCCTTTGGAGGGTACCAATACATCACCCAGGTGCCCACCGGAAAATGTCGAGCGGCTGATTTTACGTCATGATGGCGCTTTTGTCGCACCGTAGCCGTCTTCAGGCACTCTCGGGCAGTCTCGTGAGCTTGTATGGTGGCTTCCTTCACCCATTCGACGTATTCGGACGCACACTCGGGGACTGGTCCTCCCAAATCGTCCGGTTTCGTCCGGTACCTCAGGTCCAATGGGGTGGTTGCCTCCCGTCCCATCATCATTCGAAATGGTGTACACCCGGTGCTTTCGTGTACTGATGTTCTATAAGTCGCCATCACATAGGGCAGATGGTCGTCCCAGTCGTCATGGTTCTCGTCCACGACCACGGCCAGAAGGTTCAGCAGGGTCCGGTTGAATCGCTCGACCATCCCGTCTGATTTGGCGTGATAAGGGGTCGTCCGAGTCTTCTCCCCTCCTAGGATCTTGATCATCTCAAGGAAAAGCTTACTCTCGAACTCTCGTCCCTGGTCGGTGTGTATCTTGGCTGGCATTCCCAGGCGGCACACAAACTCAGTCACAAAGACGTCCGCCACCGTCTGAGCCTCATGGTTGGGTAGAGCGTAGGCCTCAGTCCACTTGGTGAAATAATCACCCACGACCAGTATATACCGGTTCCCAGAATTGGTGATCGTTCCAGGCTCCAAAATGTCCATGGCCACCCTTTCTAGCCGATCGCCTACCGGTAGATTTCCCATGGGGTGGTACTTGGGCCCCGGTCGCGGCTTTCTCCCACTACACTTCAGGCACTCCCGGCACCAACGCTCCACGTCCTTCGTCATACCCGGCCAGTACATTCTCGCTTTTAGTCGGTGGACTGTTTTGGTGACTCCCTGGTGACTCATCAGCTTGCCGGTGTGGACCTCCTTCATGACGGCGCGTCTCAGGACCTGTGGAACGACCAGTTGATGGATTGGTGCGTTCTGGCAAGCCGCTTGGTACCGCCGGTACAGAAGCCCATCACGTAGCTCCAGCTGGTCCCACTGTTGCCACAGAGTCTTCATTTGCTGACTTTTTGTTCTGACTTCGGGCCATGCAGGTCTCTCAGTGAAAATATTCTTCCACCCGAGGATGCCTCCAACTTCAGGGTCGGCTCGTTGAAGGGTCACTAGGTCCTCCTGGGAATAACCATTCAGGACCTGGGCCTCCGGAGCTCCCTCCATCGGATTCCGGCGTCCTCCCGTAGCCATAGCCCGCGTGACAGCTAGCATTTGTTTGTCTGGATCTCGGATCACAGGGTTGGGGCATGGGTCCAGGAAGGGCTCCTCTCGGCAGCGCATCCACACGTCGGCCGTCGCGCCGATCGCTGCTCCGGCCACAACCTCCGGTCCCAAACCATGCAGTGCGAGGAGCATCATCAGGAGAAACCAAACCCAGGCAGAGGGGCGGAGCTGATGCAGGGTTCTGCAGACGCTCCTGGCTCCTTCCTCCGTCTGTGGGGGGCTCCGGTCAGGCAGGCATTCCTCGGTCGGCTGGGTAGTCGTCCTCGGGTCCTCCTGGCAGCGCACCTCCCAGATCTGGAATATCCCGACTCCATCTCCGCAATAGTAGTCCTCCGTCCAGGGCTCCACAGGGACCTCCCGCAAGATGTTAACTTGAGGTCCTCCGGGGCTCCATCCTTCTCCGCTGATCGGTGGAAGCAGATCCTCGTCAGAGAGGTCCTCCAGGGGTAGGGGACACTCCTCCTGAGTCGGACAGGCCTCCTCTTCTCCTTCGGGTCTTGTGGTGTGGCGAGGGGCGGGACAATCCGGTCTCCGGCACTGTCGGCATCTGGACATCCCGTCTGCATTCCCGTGTTGTACTCCCGGTCGGACCTCACACCTGAAGGCGTAGCTGGCGATGCGAGCTGCCCATCTAGCGATCATTCCTTCCGCATCCCGAAAGTTCAGTAGCCACTTGAGAGAGGCGTGGTCGGTTCGTAGTAAGAACGCTCTCCCCCACAAGAAATGTCTGAAATGGTGTATCATACTGACGACGGCCAGGAGCTCCCGCTTGGTGGTGCAGTAATTCCGCTGGGTGTCCCTCAGGGTTCTGGAAGCATAGGCAATCACCCGCTCTCGTCCGTCCTGCACTTGGGATAAGACGCCTCCCACTCCGTAGCCGCTAGCATCAGTATCTAAAATAAATTCTTGGTCCATGTCAGGGTACACCAGCAGGGGGTGCTCGGTCAGGGGTTGACGCAGCGCCTCGAACGCCTGCTGATGAGCCTCGCTCCAATGGTAGTTGACTTCCTTCTTTAACAGGTGGTTGAGGGGTCCCGCTCGGGTGGCAAAGTCAGGGATGAATCTGCGGTAGTACCCCACGAACCCAAGGAAGCTCCTTAGTTCTGTCAAGGTGGTCGGAGGAACCATTTTTGTTACAGCTTCGACCTTGGCAGGGTCGCACTGGATGCCTCGGTCGGACACGACATGGCCCAGGAAGTTGACCTGTTGTCGAAACAGCTCACACTTGGCGGGTTTCAGCTTCAGCCCGGCAGCCTGCAGTCTCCGGAACACGTCCTCGAGGTTGTCCACGGCTTCTTGGAAAGTCTTTCCAAGACAGACGACATCGTCCAAATAAATTAGACAACGCTTCCATTGGAGTCCCCTCAGTGCCAGCTCCATTAGACGTTCAAAAGTAGCCGGGGCCGTCGCCAATCCAAACGGCATCACTTTAAATTGATAGAGTCCACTACGGGTAGTGAACGCCGTCTTCTCCTTGTCCCTGTCGTCCATCTCGACCTGCCAGTAACCACTAGCCAAGTCTAGCGTCGAAAAATATCGTCCTCCTGACAAGGTATCAAAACTCTCGTCGACTCGAGGCAGGGGGTACGCATCCTTCCGGGTGACATCATTTAGACGGCGGTAGTCGACGCAAAATCTCAGTGCACCATCCTTCTTTTTCACTAGCACGATGGGAGACGACCATGGACTGTCGCTTGGCTCCACAACGTCAGCTTTCAACATCTTGTCGACCTCGTCCTCGATCAGCTCTTGTTGGTAGTACGGGGCTCTCCTCAGAGGCTGCTTGATCGGGGGGTGATCTCCCGTGTCGATGACGTGTTTCGCCAGGGACGTCCGGCCCAACCTCCCATCTGGTCCCATAAAGACCTGCTGGTGGCGTCGAAGGAGATCGCTGACGACCTCCACCTCCTTTTCCGTCAAGTTCGGATGCATTCCCTCCAGGAGCGGTTCTAAATGCTCCGGGCACTCTGGTGTCTTCGTCGACGATTCTGCGTGCATGGCGTGCACTCTGGTTTCGGGCTGCTCAGGCGTCCGGTTCCGCCACTTGGTGGAGTTTGGTGTAAGGGGCTCATGCTCCCTCCCGCTCTCCTCCCGGTACCACTGTTCCCTTTTAGGTTCATTCTGGGTTGTTTTCCCTCCATCGGGACGAAATCCCAGGTCGATCACGGCCTCTATTCCGTGAAGCTCGGCTAGGATGGTCCCCATCAGCACAGTGCAAGCTCCAGCGCCGGCGTTCAGAAGTACCACCGGTACCAGGCGTCCTCGGGGTCGTACCAGGGCTCGTCCCACTACGAGGGGGTCGTCCTCCAACGGCTCTCTTGCGGACTGCACGAGGCCGGCCTTCGGAACTCCTCCCTCACTTCCTGTCAGCTTGAGGTCCACCATCATCTCTGAAAAGGGTGGCAAGACGACCGTCTCCTCCGTCACCAGTGTGTAGACGGCGTCCTCGTGGCCCGAGCTCATCACTACGGTAGTGTCGCCCACCTGCCACTCGCCCTTACGCAGATCCAGCTGTCCCCCAATCTGTTGAAGTACATCAAGCCCCAACACTCCCGGGATCCCTAGTTTGGCTACCAGTACATCTGCCGACACGAGTCGTGTGCCCAGTAGAAGTTGAACTGTCATCTCTCCTTGAACCTGTAAGTAGTCTCCGGTTGCTGCCCGTAACCTTATTCTCGTCTGCCTTATCATTGCTTTATGTTCGTCATCCATTTGGTCGAAGAGACACTCGTCCAGAACGGTGGAAGAGGCACCCGTGTCCACCAACATACGAGTCGCCTTCCCCATAACGTGGCACGCCGCATACCACGCCAATGTGCCTCGGGCACCGGCTGACAGCGACACCACCTGGCCATTTCTGTCAATCTTAAGAGAGCTGCCACTCTCCTCAGGGACGCCGCCCTGGATAAGTACTGAGTCGTCCACCCACAGTGATGCACCACCCTGGTCCTCTCTGTCAGTCTTAAGGGAATCACTCCCCTCGGAACCGCCGCTCCGGATAAGTAATGAGTCGTCCACCAGCAATAGCTGCTGCGCTGGCCCCTTGGTCATTCCGCTCCACCGGCCCTCCGTCTCCTCTTTCACGGCCGCTTGTGGTTCAGTTGCATAGGGGGGTCCCTGCTGTTTCGCAGCCTCCAGCCTCAAGGTTGTAACCTGTTGGTTCTCCTTGCTGCTAGCAGAAACCTCGTTGATGTCTCCGTGGGTCCCCAGACGCTCCACGGCTCCATCGGTCTGCATTTCGTCGACGTCTCCGCGGGTCATTAGACGCTCCGCGGCTCCATCAGTTTGCTGTACATTGGCACTCCCGTCTGTGTTGACAGGCTTGCCCTCCAAATAGTCGAGAATTCGATCCTCGAGCTCCTCCTGTGCCCATCCAGTTACTTCGGATGCACACCGGAAAAACCTATTAAAAATCTGTGAAACTAAAAATTCCCCCCTGACAATGTGTTCTTCACGTCTTCGTCGAGCTTCTTGCCTGTGAAGCCGTGCACACACCTGCCAATGGCCCATACGGTTGGGGGCTGGTATGAGCCCTACTGGTTTTCCGACACCTCGTCTGTCAAACTGTTCCGCTCACCAATCTCCTCGATTAGTCGACTCAAGCGCTCCTCCTTGGTCCGAGGTGGCGGCCGATCTGGACACTGGTACTTCCGATGACCCGGCTTCCCACAGTACCAACAGTCATCTGGTCCCGGCCTAGCGCTTGGTCCCTTGTTCTCAGCAGTGGCGGCCCTCGGCTTGATGGATAGCACCTGCTCACACAGCTCGATTAGTCGATCCAGCTTCCTGTCTTGGCTCTCGAAGAGCCCCTTGAAGTAGGGAAGTCTGGGTAGACCCGCTACGTTCGGCTGGTTGCTCTGCTGCCCACTGGTGGTAATCTCGCCTCCCTGCTGGTTCTTTAATAGCTGTAGGACCCGTCCTAGAGCTGGCTCGGAGTCCTCCGACTCTATGGACATCACCGGCTTCCCAGGCTTGGGTTTGACACATTCGTACTGGGTCACGAACGCTATGGCCTCCTCCATGGTCTTCATCTTCCTCATGAGCGCCATCACCTTCATGTCCCCATCTGGATGGCCCTTCCAGAAGTGGTCTAAGGCGATAGCCTCCTGAGCTGCGGAGTTCAGATCCGGATAACCACGGCCGGCCAGTCGCTGCAACTCATAGCCGTACTGCTGGGGTGTCTCTGCCTTCCTGCGGGTTCTCTGTCCCAAGGTCGCCTTGTAGGACTCCTCCTGACAGTCAGGGTCGAATCGTAGGGTCAGCTTGTCGGTCAGAACGTCGATGTCCCTCCGGTCTGCAGGACTCAGGCTGGTCAGCATTCGTCGCGCCTCTCCTGTCAAGCTCCCGGCTAAGTAGACGCCCTGTTCCCGCTTGCTCCATCCGTTGACCTCTGTGATGACGTCAAAGTGGGCCCGGTACACCGGCCACTCTATGGAAGTCCCATCGAACTTGTCAGGGGTCAGCATCTTCCGGTTCCTTCTGCCGTTCTGATTCCAGGCTGTGCTGTCCTCGGACGACGAGTCCTCCTGCCTCCGTCTCGGCCTAGGGCTTCGTCGGTGCAGCGGCGGTCCCCGCCTCGGTGGTCTCCTCCCCCGTCCTGGGTAACCATGGCTGCTCTCGGTCCCTCCATCAGATGAAGGCCCCTCATCGCCCGATGATGAGAAAGGGTGCTGTCTCCGGCCTCCCTGGGTGACTGAAATAGAAGCTGGATTTCTCCAGGAGGCTGGCTGTCTCGGTTGTCGACTGGGTGAAGACCCCTCTCTTCCGCGAACGCTGTCTTCCGCGAACCTTCCGCGAACGGACTCCTCCGCCAACAGCTCCCGAAGAAGTTCTTCCGCAAACAGGCCTCTTCCGCGAACGCCGTCTTCCGCGAGTCTTCCGCGAACGGGCTCGTCCGCCAAGATGTCTCGGAGACGTCCCTCCACAAAAGATGTACGTCCGCGAACGCCATCTTCCGCGAGTCTTCCGCGAACCGGCTCATCCGCGAATGGTCTTCCCCGTCTATTCTGAAAAACTGGAAAGGAAGATTGGTCGCCTGGATCACTCCTTTCGTCGAGCCGCCGTCTGGGTGAAGACTCCTCTCTTCCGCGAACACTCTCTTCTGCGAGTCGTCCTCGTCCGCGAACGTGGTCGTCCGCGAAGGGCCCTCCCCGGTCACAAGCGTCCTCGTCACCAAAGACTCCCCCTCGCCCACGAGCCCGTTCATCCACGAAGGATCCCCGGCTGCAAGCGTCCCTGTCGCCGAAGAATGCCTCTCGTCCGCGAATGTTCTCTTCCGCGAAAAGTCCTCTCCCTCTCGAGCTGCTCTCTTGGGTCGGAGCCCAAGTAACCCGTCCTCCAGTCACTCCCGTTTGTCGACTCGTCACACCCGACCGCTGCCCTGTTGCACCAGACTGCTGCTCTGTTGCACCAGACTGCTGCTGGGACTGGTCCCAAAGCCGTCTCAATGCTGCATTCTCTGGAGGTGCCACACTTGGACTCTGCTCCGGTAGCTGTAGCCGATCCCTCCTCGCCCAGATTTCGCCGTCCTCCCCGTCCAGATTGACGTACTCCGGTCCCAGCACTCGTCGGAACTCGGGGCCCCTCCTAACGCTCTCAAGGTAGGTTGACCTCTCCCTGTCTCGATCGTGCTGCCACCCAGAGTCGTGTCTGAAAAGAAAACGGTTGTCGGGTGTCTGGCTCCGGGGTCTCTGTTGACTAGTCGACTGGCCCATGGAAGGTCTCGACCTCCCCGGTTGCTCCTCACTCGTCGAAACGTCCCGTCTACCCCTGGCTGTGAAGCTGCTCTTCCGCGAACGGTCGTCTTCCGCGAACGTTGTCTTCCGCGAACGGTCGTCGGCCTCTTCCGCCAAGGTCGTCTTCCGCGAACGGTGGTCGTCCGCGAACGTCTTCCGCGAACGGTCGTCTTCCGCGAACGTCCCCCGCGAACGGTCGTCTCCCCCTTCCGCAAAGGTTGGCTTCCGCGAACCGCTGTCTTCCTCGTCCGCAAGTGAGGCCGTCCGTGAAGAGTCTTCCTCTTCACCTCCTGTCTTCCCTGGGGCAGTTTCGTCGTTTCCGCCGGACATGAGTGATGCTGAGGTTCGTTCCCTGGCAGTAGACCCTCGGGGATCCTGGTCACGGCACCAAGTTGTGACGTTTGGTAATGACTTGTTTTCGGTGTGGCCCAAAAAACCTGGTTTCTCTGATCGTATAGACTTTATGTAACTCCCGCTCGTTGTGATTCGAGAGCCGTCACTAAATTGGTGTCCCCCAACGCTGGTGTATCATCACTCCGTAGCTTACCGGCTTCACTTAGGCAAGAAGCAACTCAGATGTAAATAAATTGAAGATTTATATACATCAAATCAACTTACAATTGTATGGCTGGTCACCCACGTGACGTACAAATATGAAGTTCAGACATGGAGCACTGTATGATCACATTTCAAAAATAAATAGTGCACGAGGGCACAACTAAAAAGAGTTCTTAGCCGGCGGCGTCTCTCTGTCCCTTCCCGTTGAAGTTTCCCGTCCCGTTTAGTCGAATGGTTTCTCCAGGTAGTCGGTCTAATCCCGGTTGACTCTAAGGCCCTGAAGAAGGAGTCGTCCGCACGGAGTTCGTCGAGTCCCTTGGCTGTGGCGGTGACGATCTCCCCACGGTCGATGTCGCTGTTGCAGTGCTCTCAGAGCGGCCGTCCGCTCTCCCTTATATAGCCAGGGTGGCTGCGCGCGCATCTTCGTCCGCGAACGTATCTTCCGCACTCTTCTCCACGTGGTGAAGACTGCGTCCGCGAACGGTTCTTCCGCGAAGGCTCCTCTTCCGCGAACGGTGCTTCCGCGACTGATGCTTCCGCTGATGATGCTTCCGCAATCGTGCTTCCGCGAACGGTTCTTCCGCGAACGATGCTTCCGCTGATGATGCTTCCGCAATCGTGCTTCCGCCAACGGTTCTTCCGCGAACGGTGTCTTCGCAAGTGGACTATTGTAGATCACGTGACCGTTCCTAACGAACGTTTCAGCGCGGCAGTTGCATGGTTTTGTTACACACGCATTTCAAGATAATTTGTAAACAATAATCATATCTTTTCTTTTTCTTTTCGTAATGAAGATATCACAATGTAACAGATACAATATATCATTTTGCTTTTTGAATATTTTGATATGTGACAATAATGGCATGTTGTGTTATGAATTACAGCTCTGAACATATGTGTTAATGCTTGACATCCAGTACATCGTCCAATGGATTAATCAGGATTTTCCATTCATGAATTGGTACAATATACATTGTTACAATATACAGTTCATTGGACATGACTACTCTAAACTGATATACCTTATGGAACATAGAACCCGTAAATTTGCTAAATTTGTCAAAACATGTTTTATTAAGGGGAGGAAGAAAATATATGTGTAACCAGAGCAAAATAGTTCATTAATAAGGAGCTGGGTGTACTGACATATATATTTCTACTTTGTTGTTATACTTTGTTATTTCTATGTATGTCACTATAATAAAAAAATATTTGAGTCTTGAGTCTATACAGAGAGCGGTCTGTGTGGCATCGATCATTCAATCACCTGACTTGTCTAACACAATAACTTTAGAGAATTTACAAATGCATGTATGTTCAATAGTTAATGCGTCTATGCATGCAGGTCATAGGCGTAGTAATACCGACTACAAGGACGCTAAGCAGGCAATCAGATCTGTTCATAGCTGTGTGAATGACTATTGCCCCCAATTTTTAATCATAAAGATATAAGCCGATATTTTCATTTGAAGCCTGATTTTTCGTTTCAAATGTCATTTGATGCCCGTGTTTTATGTTCAAGCATGTATTTGAGTTCCATACGGTGAGGCCAAGCCAAAAGAAAACGTCGCGATGTAATCTGTTTACCATATAAGACTTGTTTCGTTTTGTTTTATTCAATAAACAGAATATAAATATACTTCCACACCGAATCGGTAATAATAATAATATTATACTGATAATAACCATAACACCCACAAAAAAACATATTATTGTTATACTACACTTTGCTTGTTTGAAATCTAGTTATAACCGAATAATATCCTATTTTTGTGGCAAAGGCTTGGTTTGTCCCTAAAGTATTGTATTTCTGGGATAAATAGCAAAGATATGACCATGCAACAAGATGACTATCCAGAATTCTGGAAGTGGCAACATAGATTGTCTATGATACGACGTTTAAGAACAAAATCGAAATATCAAACTAGGGTATTTAATGGAGCAAATTGTATATACCTATATGTAGGAGGTTCATCTGAGAACATGTTTATCTGAGAACATGTTTATCATCAAGAACATGTTTATTCTCAATTAAAACTGGTCCTAACAGTTTTGCAATCGTTCACACTTTAGTGAAATGTTGTACATTAATGAATTACTTCTTCACCACAGAGGGTAATTTTGAGAGAGCGATGCATTCCAATATTGAAAACTGAAGGTTATGATTCAACGAAAGTCATCAGTGAATTTAAAACCTAGAAAATTATAAAACAAAATCAATTTTTAGTCCTTGGGTACATATCACCACACAATTATGTTCTCACTCTCTGGGCTGGTTATGGTGAGAATTCATGGCATGTGTCATTATAGATGCTATTCCCTTATCCAGTCCCGAGGAAAGGCTCCATTTGCTATTCAGATTGGTGTCTCGTGCAATATCAGACATCAGACACCCGATAAACATCTCGTGAGAGGCAGATTCAATCTGGGGTCGTGTCTAAATAAGACACACACGCTACGCAATTCCCACTATATTATAGGGCTAACATCAAAACTTAAGGTGAAGAGATATATGGGAAATAGCCAATGATTAAATGGGTTCCAATCAACATTAAATGGTTGACTTACACGCACATTGCTTCAAGTTGCTTGAAAAAGTGGTTTCACATGGTCGAATGTGGTTTGCACTGTACACATTTTTCGCGGATATTCATGTATTATGTACGATATTTGGTACAATCGTTTTATGCAATGAACTCTTTCGTTGAATGAATACATCATATCATAATACAATAGAGTATTCTGGGGCCTCTACACCACTAACCGAGAAATATATTTCTTATCACGGATATCTGGTTGTTTCTCAATGGTTTTGCGAAAACTCAGTTTACTCCAGCATCTGTCTCAGTTGAAAAAAAAAAACTAAATCAACATGGTACTTGTACTAGAGTTGATTCATACATGCGGAATCAGATGAACCCAGTAAACGAACGCATAACTAAGTTTATTCCATCACGTTTCGCGCAATTTGCACATCATTCTGGATTGATCGAGCACAAATTTAATTCTTCTTTGCGTTTGCATAAGTTCACATTTAAATGTCTGTTCGTCTTGTCATCCACTTAGAATCACATTCCGAGAACTGTGTTAATGGTGGTACTACAGTGTAATTAAGTACAACTCTGGTTTGTCATTATTTACCAGTACATTTAGATGTATGGGAATATTATGTTTCTTGATTACTATTATATAGAACACTAGGGAGAATATGTAGGAGATATGCATCACAATATACATGTATTTCTGGAGAGATTTTGTGGATTTTTCATATCTAATGAAAACAATATTGCTCGGCTACGAAGTTTCTCTTGGGGATAATCCAAAAGAATTTTATACCTGGTTTATCATTGACTAATGAATCTCTTGTTTAAATGATATATTACGTTTCAACCACATCGTGACATCGTGGTGTAAGGCACAGAGGTAGATCCAGCTAATGGGCTTCGATGGTCTGTTGGGCTTCCTGCCAACAACATTACATGCCTAATGGATGGATCAAAACCTTTTGTAGGAATATTATTTAATTCGGTAGAATTCGTTTTCACATCATATTCATCCTATTATATTATTAAGGTCGATTCTCAGTGTGAGCGATGAGTTATCTAAGAAGTGACAACAACGATGGCTCGGACATCTTGAAGCTGGGACTAACGCGAATAATTGTGTGATCAATGGTCGCAACCGTTCACAGCTATTGATTTGTGTAAGATAAATCAATGTATGTCGATAGATTTCTCTTCTTTGTGTTATTTAAATCATTACCATTCAATGAATTATAACATTCTGCTGTGCCTTACCACCGCTCAATCATCATTGTTGAACCTTTTCCTTGTAAATACGAAAGATGGACAGTGAAGCTTTATGCAAAGATGATGTTGTTCAAATCGGCACGAGCCATCACTGCAAACACTTTGCCTGTTCACCTCGAAGGCTCTTGAATTATGAGTGTTCTGAAAGCATGCCAATGAAAGGGGCAAACAAGTAAGTCCCAGTAGGATTAGTGCACAGCTATGATAGTTATAATGGGGGACTTCTCATTGAAAGAGGAATATCCTCAAATCAAAATGATCACATGACTTTTTAAACGTGATGACATAGGGTCAACCCATCAGTTCTTCTCGATGTTTGAATACACTCCATCTGAGAATGGCGCGACAATTCTCTACTAAGTTTCAGACATTCATCTTCAAAATATGACGATATAAATTGGGTTAAAATGAAATCTATATTCATACCGTTACTGATTCTTTTGTGATCCACTGAAAAGTGGAAGCTATTTAGTCAATATATTTCCATAATTCACATTTACTTATTTGTGATCTGTTCGGGTGAAATATTCATATTCAACATAATGTGTTTTGGCAGCATCATTTTCCACAGTAATGCTGATGTGTTATGTTTATTTACGCCAGACGTACAGGGCGATACTTTGTCACAATTTTACAACTTGCAATTTCCTGTCCAACGCAATATAAGCTACATAAGTCATTCGAACGCATGAAACGTTGAACTTAAAGGATCATTTTAGCTTGTCGTTAACTCTATTGCATATTTGCATCTGCCAACAAACCACAGGTTTGTTGCATGACCTACTCCTCATACATGGAAAAACTTATATTTCTGGCATGATTCTATGTCATAATTATGGAATCAGATTATCAATACAAAACTAACTTTCACTGATATGAGACTTAATAATCAGAGTGGGCGTCGAATAAAACAAAGTGACATTGGCCGAGAGCATCAATTTTAAATTATGAGACATGTGCGGTCAGTGTCGATCCTCCTCAATACCAACGGATGCAAAAGTAGTTAACAGTCCCAGTGTTATATTCCTTTCGTCATCTTCTGTGAATAAGTCATACCGGTGTTGTGTTTCAAAGACAAATCAGCATAAATTATAAGAAACAGAAGGAACGGTAGACCCCAAATTACAACACAAAAGTTAGAAATATTTATTAACAAGATGTGGCCGACATGCTCCAAATCAGTACATCCTAAACTAAACGTTTAGAAGGAAACCACATTCACTAAAATTAAATGCCGAAACGTGTAATTTATTTGTTGTAAATTTTATGCCATGGACCCATGCCCAAAGTTCATTATCTGTTGTGTAATATGTAATATATTACATATTACATATGTCTCAGTGGGCAATTTCATGGCGGGAAAATAACACGCTTTTGTGGACTTCTCACTACTCCAGATTGCAAATTGTCAACGATTCTGACTAGATGCACCATTGATATTCATTGCCTAGTTAAAATAAATACCCCAGGGAAAGACCAGGACACTAACTGGGCAATAAAATACTCTGTTCATGGTGGGCTGTAACCTGTACATTACCTGTGAGCGATAATTTCTGCATAACAGAAATCGTCTGCATAACATTTCGTTCACGGAAATCACCACCACTGGTTGTGAGCCCCGCAATGTCTGGCGGTATCTTCAAACAGGGCGGTTATGGCGTTGAGAATCAATTTTACATTTGGGTTAAAAATACTTTGGCGTCGAAACCACGTCTAGTTGAAATGACAAGGCCTGTTACCCGACTGTTTTCCACGGTAATTAACCGAACACAACCCATTTTACCAACAACTCATCTCAAATATTTATTTCACCACACCCAGTAAACAATAAAGTAGAACATGGACACGGCTAGAACCACGAAACAAAACAAATGCACACACAGAAACAGTCTTGTGTTCCCACGCCAGGAGGCGGTGCTTTGTGCACATTTGGTGCAAGTTGTATCAATAATTCCCGTCACTCGCCGCCGAGATAAGTGCCACAAGGATTTGTTCGTTGAAGAAAGAGGTATACAATAACTTCGGTTCTCCTTAACAATGATTTGCATCGCTGAATACTTGTTTCTTATTAGATATACCTGTATTTTGAAATTCATCTGTCATTCTGCATTAATATTGTGTTGTAGATTATTAAATTAGTATTTTTTTGAAAGAATATATCTAGTATGTCTAGTATTCACCTTTACTCCATCGATAATAACGTTATTGACACAGTTATTGATATCTATGTCATTCGGAATGGGTGAAG
Source organism: Terebella lapidaria (assembly GCA_949152475.1). Classification (NCBI taxonomy): domain Eukaryota; kingdom Metazoa; phylum Annelida; class Polychaeta; order Terebellida; family Terebellidae; genus Terebella; species Terebella lapidaria. Next base: position 39,496,035 of record OX424556.1, read on the forward strand.
GTCGAACACACATTCTATTGCAAAATCATACAAAGAAAAAACAGGTTTTGTGCTACATTCAATCCATAGTGATTGCAAATGTGCGAAACAAGATGCAATACACTCTGTTATACGCTTTACTGGATTCCCCTGATTTTATGCATCAAGTCTTACAATATTCCTAGTACAAGTATCACTCTGATATGGGATAGTTATTGAAATAGTGAGTCAAATCCAGGCAAAATTATAGTTAAATCATGATGACTTCAGTGATAAAACAAACACCTTCTAACATAGGTTGTAGATGTCCATATAGTGAATCAAATTCACACGTCATATATTATATTTTGAACACGTAATCGAGACTACAATACATACCATACATGTTTGCAATGTGAATACTCATGTTTGAAGGTGTCATACCCCTCATCCAACCAGGACAAGTGTAACACAAACATTTGGTTACCAATTTTATCAATACCTAAAGTTTCCTTACTTTTCATATCGACCTTATAATGTAATATGAATAACGTCGCATGCATGACGTAAGTAAATACGACCCCAGACTGAACCCCAGTATGTGGCTTGGAACACATTCCAGCAAATGTTCGCTACTAAAAAGATTGAACAGCTTGGAATTAATCGGATTTCTTTCTTTTTTTATGACTCAATTTTGCTCTTCAGTTTTCGTACTCTTGCTCGATATGTGTATAGAAACATACAAACAACTCACAATTGCTAATAGACGATGTTGCACCAATCTGCTGACATGATGATGAAAATGATAGAACCAGATTGAAGTGGCAATCAGTCTATTGATAGCTATGATTGGCGACTGACCACAGATCAGAATAATTTCCATGCATATATATGCACTATTTGCTATGTACCCATAAATATGCAAAATTTGCTTTACTATGTACCCAAGTTTGATGTTCCAATTTTCTTGGTTAAATTTCGTTTTCACACAATCTACGTAATGCCCCCTTTTATGACTCTAATGGCAAAGCAGCCTCTGGCTTTTATGCCCCTTTGCACATTCTGGATTGTGAATAGTCTACTTTTCCCAGGGTCATATCATTGATATTCACCCCAGAGATAGATTACTCTTGGGAAATACCAAGCGTTTATCACAAAAATTGGACATTATTTGATTACAGGTTCTAGATTTCAAGCAGACAAAAGGCAATTGTGTGCGGCATCCATATACCCAGGAAATTGCATAAAGAAAAGGAGTAAAAGCACTTCGATATTGAAGAATGTTCTTCAAAAGTGAGAAATACTCAGATAATATTCCGCGAAATGTTAACGCTTGCAACGGAATCGAATGTTTCTAACGTTCAGAGATGAGGTAATTTCGGAGAGGAAATATCCATCCATAAGAATCCATTCAAAATCGCATCATTACATCAAGTAATGTTAATAATTTTGTGAACACTGATAGGATGCGATTGCCTCTCAAGAAGGCACAACGAATTCTAGCTCTAGAGTGTTTGATGGCGTTTGTGATTCGATACTCTTAGACCTTTTTATATCATTGTAACGTTGTGTTTTATGATGGTAGGTGATACGTTATTGCCACTATTGTTGTAAGCTAATGGATCATTTCGTGTTAGACTATGGGGATGTTTTTTCGCAATGTCGGCTTCATGTGTGGATGATTTAACATTTTTACAAATGCTCTTTTGTTGTAGTGTCCGCTGATTATGCAAGTCAGATAACTGACTGATCGATGCCTCTCAAATTGGTGTCTGTATATGACAACAGTCTATCAATACGGTGTCACGATTAGTTGATTAGCCAATGTGCTCGGTGTCAGGCATTCTTTTATATTGGCAATGTTACAGTTCGAAACAACATAAATATATACAACATAATAAATATATATATTAATACTATAGACTCCATACTATAATTAGAACAAATGCTCATTTGGAAAACAGTTGAGTCCACCCAAAATCAAGTGCGCAAAATGGTATAAACTGTCAAAATGGGCCCTAATGTATCACAACCCACTTGCTAATAAATGTGATGACTTTGCTACAAAAAATATCTTAAGGTCTAAAAAAATTAATAATCAGTTTCTTGTCCTCCTATTTTTCAAAACTGGTTAGGGAGGGACTTTTTATTTTTCATTTTCTATTTTGCAAAAAATACCGTCCACAGCTCAAGAGAAATTTGGGTAGGGAGGCACTTTTTATTTTTTATTTTTGGTGGGACGACATTTCATACATATGAAATGAAAATAAATTTGATTTATTGATTGATTAAAAAAGCACTTCCGTACAGACGCATTCAATCCCAAATGAATCAAGCTTTAAGGAATGAAATCATGTGTAACACATGACTTTAATCATTTCATTTCCAGAGGCTTGATTTATTTGGGCTTGAAACCTCTTGGCCGGGCACCTTGGCACTACTGCCTGTTGTACCATCTTCCTAGCAGTCAGCACAGACAGGATAATTCTCTGTACTAGTAGTATTATAAAAAAAAAACGTCAGTTGATAATATATTTTAATGATGAGTAATTATGGAGAACCGTTCTAGTAGTTAATACGTCCATTGAAGTATACATAAGGAGTATAGTAAATCAATTCATGATCACAATTTTATATGTATTATTACATACACGTAACCACATAGAATAACTGTTTTTGAAAACTGGTAGCGTTTGTCTCATTTGGAGGAGAGTGAAAACAAGGAGGTAAATTAAATATATGCCTAAGTTGCATGCTGTGATTCGGTGTCTCGATCATTGAATATTCTCAAAATAGGGGCGGGAACACTTTTTATTTTTTATTTGAAAAACGCAAATAAAAAAATCCGAGAGGCTGCTTTTGAACCCAGGCGGGCGGGGACGAGAAACAGAAAATTAATTTTATTAGGCCTAAGATGCGTGTGCTCAATATTGTCTGGATAGATATAGAAGATTCAATTCTATTCAAAAAGTTCCAATTCTATTACTTGAGTTTGAAAAAGAATTCATTTTTGTGTTCGTGATTGGCTTGTCAACGAGAATTCCATCGTGCGTGTCTAATTTATTACAAAAACACATTGATTGCTGTTTTTCGGGGGAGGATGTTTATTGTTGCGTGTACAGATATCACGTCGGACAACCCAAATGGCAAATGGAGCAATTTCCCGTGACTGGGCGAAGTGGATAGCGTCTGTAATGGTCCCGGCAATGAAGGTGTATAATGACCAGAAGTCCCGGTACCATGGCACGAGCCAAATGCTAGAACTGCGAGACAGCGCGCATTAATACCCTCGTGTTATCATCCATCGTTACCCATTGCCCACACATATTGCATTGGACATTACTCTGTCAGCGGCGATAAACCCTCAATGAAAGATCGACGAAAGAGGAAATTAAGGTGTCTCTTTCACTAGCATTGGTTCTCGTTCTTCGTGCGCGAGTTCCATCTTTGCTAAAGCTGGGGGGAAATATATAGCGTTTGAGAGAAACTGGCATACATACATGTGTCTTGGGGATTGAAAACAAATGAATTAAACATTACATACTGCAGATGGATACTTAATCATTTATATCTCTGAATAAATCTATGCAGTACAGCATGTAAGCTTATATTGTTTTCTGTGCTGTCGAACTATGGATTGATACTACTTGCAATACTAAAGAAATAATTGTTAGTGTATACTTATTATTACGTGACAAACGATGTCTTGACTAACTTCAAGGCCGTTCAATTCCTAGACAATCTTCGTGCCAATTGGCCGAGCATAAATTGCAAAAATGCAATATCAAGTCGTCATTGACAACTAGGCCAGTTACACCTCGTAAAATATTGCCCTTCAACGTGGAATCTGACAGAAATGTAACAAGTTTTGAAACATATGGACACTTTTTGATGAATATGTGTTAATACACACGAAAACTGAAACGAGGCAAGAGAAATACATAAGGCATGATCGAAGTAAAGAAAAATCATGTTACAAGGTCTTGTTGATACAAAATTGTTAGATTTTCTGGATACCTGATGTTTACCGGCTGGTAAACGATACTGTTCCTATTGGACAACTCTATAGGTATCGTGTACCAGCCGGAACATTAGCTCTCCAGAAAATGTACCAATTTTGTATCAATAAGACGTTGCATAAAAAATTCCGACTTGATATTTTATTTGTAATCGTGTTTATTGCTTATGAATCTCCATTAGATATGTTTTCTTTACCTCGGTCAAGAAAACAACACCTACCTTTTTGGAAGATTTCTTTTCCCAATCGAACACTCTGTTTACCAACCGAAAGAAATCGTTCTCCAATATCCTCCGCGGAAACGTATTCCAGACAGTACTGGTGTTTGATTTATAATAGGTGGTTCTGGCGTTCAGTTTCTCTCTTATACACATTGGGTAAAGACAACAATAGATGTATTAAGCCAATGATGCAAATAAAATAGCCTACCACCTAACTGCTTTTCACAATTATATACCAACAAAGTGCGTTTTACTAATAATCATGATAATTGAATATGATTATTTCACCATTAACCTCTCAATAAACAGTAAAGTAGAAGAAGTAAAGGTCATGTGATCTGCATGGAATTGAAATGCAAATTTCACTATTAACAACACAAAACACAGCATTGGGAGAACAATGCAATCACAGGAAAAGCCGTGTGGTCCCATTCAGCCATTGTAAGGACATCTGTGACAAGTGGGTTAAGCTGCGGGGTTCGTTCCATTTTATGTGTTCCGTTTTGTGTGCACTACGGATTACCAGGAGACGGTGTGTCGTGGACATTTGGTGCTAGTTGTGTTAATAATTTATATACCGTTTTGTGTGTTGTCTGTGACGTATGGACTGTAAAGTATCAGAAGGCAGGTGCAGCTTTTGATGTGCTATCCTAAATCACAGCACACACAAATATTCTCAACAGTACGATATACTCATTCCTCCTTGAAAGTTTCATATTGCCGCGACATATATCAAAAGTGGTGTAAGTGGTGGCCACCAAAATCTAACAACTCATAATTGAATCAAAAATCGCTAGTACTTAAGATTCTTTTGTATTTGATTCAAACAAAACGAGGATATAAAATCACTTTGCAGTACATGTACCAGACAATCAAATGATTTATATCTGCATCTAAGTTTATTTTGCTGGCAAACTGTCCCTTTACAACTTTCCAGTTATTTGGAATGCATGGAATCCTGACAGCTATAGGCTGGATACCATCTCATACACACAAAAAGTCAAGGAACCATTGAAAGGAACATCCTGGCATCATATCAGAATTTTGTGAAATGTGATAATCATTTCTGTAAAGCATGTCAAGGTAGCGGATATCATTATTTACACCACATGATTGTTTTCATGCAATCTTTATTTGTGTCTATATGCAGATATTTAGACCACACAGCACAACAACAATAGTTGTGAGTGTTTGAAATAATTGATCATGTTTAGTACACGCCATAAAGGAAGTCTCAGATTTTGCAAAAGTGTCATCATTGTTTACCCCTTAGAATATTACGTTTCATTGATCAGCATTGGCACTATATTACAAACTTAACGCGATAATAAATTGTTTCAGCTAATTCATCACTATTTCACCAAATTATGCAAAATCACCACTAAGGTTCCTGGTCCACTGGTCATGTAATGCTATTGACAGGAAGCCCAACAGACTACCAAAGTCCATTACCAAGATCGACATCCGTGACTTACATCATAATGTGGATGAGACGTGATGGGCCACTTAAACACGACTTAGTCGACGATGAACCATGTAAAAAATACTTGTGGTACAACTCGACGAGAATGTTCATCGATCGGGGTATTCCTTAATACACATGACAAAGACATGTTAGAAATACTGGTGTATCAGAATATCTGTGTTTAATATTATGCGTGTAGAATAGGAAATGAGTCAAAATAAATGTATATCCTGAAAATTATCCGCGAAATACTCGAAGGTGATTTCGACATATGTGAAGCTGGAAATGAAAGTTGAATTGTGTATGTAAATACATTTTTCCACTTTTCGAACTTTAATTATGTTGGAGGTGCGAATGAGGCCTGAAATAATAATGCAAAGAAAAGAACTCTACTTCATAGTTATGTACCAGTTCTATTTCGAACGAATTACTTACAATGGGGTACCTGCTGATGACATGTGCTTCTGGGGCTCTGAAACAGTCTAATTATGACCAAAAAGTACAAAAAAACGTCATGTCCATTGTCTGCATTATGCAAAAACAAACATGACAAAATTTTAATGCAACATTATTACGTTTTTGTATTGTATGGCACAGTGCACTGTTTCTATGGTTTATCTATACCCAAATCACATGGTGGCGATCCTGGTGGCAAACAGGAACCTCATTGTACAGCTGATACTATCCTATGTTTCAGTGCTAGTGGTATCGCCGATAATAACACTGACAGTATTAATATTTTCATACTCTCAGGCGACAGTTTACTCCCAATACAGCAGTAAATGAAATATCTATGATGATTCCATATCCAAATAGCATTTCTAGTGCCATGCTATTAATGTTTCATGTATTCCATGTATTATTGTAGTTGTATGTGCTGGAAAATATTTCAAATATCCTGCTGTCCCTTGATCATTTGCAAATGTTCTGTTCTTTTTCTGTCACCTGATTATGCAAGTCAGATAACCAGATAACTGCATAATTGACTGTCTATGTTTGACGACATTGTAACAATGAGACGTAATGAGTAATTCGTCAAGTGTCAAGAAATCATAACTTTTCATAAATTATAATATGCCAATTGAGGAAAAAGACTCATTTCTATTCACGTTAAGTAACTGTCTTATAACCGAGAATTGTCACATGTTTATTTGCTGATCATACATTACCCTGGATTGTTGTCTTCCGATGGGTGATTTATGTTGTTGCGTGAATAGATATCACATTGGACAATCCGAACTGCATAAGGAGCAATTTCTTGCGCCTGGGATAAATGAATAGCGTGTGTAATGTTCACAGGGCCCAAATATCATATCCTGCGCCTTCCTCTATATTCAATAAGGATTAAAAAGGTGCGAGACGGATTAAATGGTATGTTTTCAGTGGACGAGTAGTATTAAGGAGCAGTGTACGGTACTTGGGCCGTTCACAGCAATAAAGCCGCAAAATAATCGGAAGTCGATTATGCCATGGTACGCGCTGAGTGCTCAAGCTGCGGCAACGCACATCAAAAATGGTCATTATCTATTGCATATTGCATTGGGCATCACTCATGAATCCGCAATAAATTCCAATGAAATAAAGGAGTGATTCGATTTCATTCATCAGTTGTTTGTATAATAATCAAATATCATGTAGTAGTAATTGTTTATGTAGTATATATTATAGTTTGTTTGGGTTCTGATGCCGTATGGACTAATATTTATGGTTCCTATAAATTCATGTTCGTTACATCGCGGAATACCTGAATTTTTTTGGTAAATTGATCCACATCATAATTCCATACTAAAGAGCATACTTGATCCCAATTTTCTGTTTTTGAAAGCACAATGTCATATTGATGATCGTTCATACACCAGAACCGTTCATACACCAGAACCGTTACACCGTTACAGATCCTAATGTTAAATTATTAAGTCAGCATTCCACAATTTTAATTCACCTCCTATGGTATATAGTGTAACTTTTCTTGTAAACTTGATAGATGAGTTCTGAACGGTTTGCTGTCTGTTCTAACTGGTTTCTGTAGTGAAAAGTAGATGGAATGTGAGTATCAATCTAATACCGCCAATACAGTCAGATTTGATGATGACAATAACAAACGTAAAACACAACATTTTGCAATAGAAACAAAGCCCGACCAAATAGTTTTTCCAAAGACACACTGGCGTCATCAGGGGTGGACAGTGTGCTAAATGTAGTTGTTTCTACGGTGCACCTGATGGAATTAGTATACAACTGCCCAACAACATATGAAAATAATTTAGAAATCCGAAACAAACCCCGTGGAAAAGATATATGACAAGTACATAAGTACCTCATCATAAGCCAGAAGGCTCCTGAGTTGATGGATTGACATTAACTCATGGATTGACAAATGACATTGACATATCTTTTTTAATGTAATTAATCAAATAACAATGTCGAAAAATGTGTATTGACCTGAAATATAATACATGTGGTAGCATGCCGTACATGTCGTGGCATATCGTAATTGTTCTAAATATCATTTGGAAATTTATGATAATCTTTCATGAAAAAAACATGGCTCTGTCCGTACAAAATATGGTTTGTTTTAGGTGAATGAAAGTACATGTCAAGCAATTACAAGTGAACGGTATTGTTCAAGAAAACTTTATATCAATATGTTACCTCAAATACCATGAAATAACTCCTCGCTAATTTACTTGTTATGTAGAAACAACATGACAGTAACTCGACTGTAACATGTACAGGACGAGACGAGAAAGACAAAAGTTGAGTGGAACGACATTATTATATTAACCAGATGAACACATCACACACACTTGGTGATAAGAGGATACCTACTGATTACAGTAATGTATGGCTTTCACAATACATTATGTTCATGTATCTGCGTGTTCACCACTGAGCGAAGATCAACTTAGTGTCACATTTCCCAGGAAATGAATACGATTCCGTTCACGTTTCAGTCACTTGAATCATATTTCATCTTCTATTTTCCCTTGTGAATATATTGCATTTCACATTAAAATAATAAATACGGGAATAGTCAGCTTCATAAATCAATGGTGAACAAGTATTATTATTATTTCATATCATTATTCATTGTTCCAAAAATTCTTAGCAGCAGCAGGTTGGGGAATTAAATAATTCATTCTGAGAAACTGCTTTCATATAATGTTTTATGCTTACCCGAACTTTTACTGTTTTTTTTTCAGGGTTTTTTCTTCATTAATCAGAATTATTTATAATATAGAATAACAAGCAAATTGCAACTGAACAACACAACATACATGTATAGTTTGATAGGTTGACTTGCCACAACGCGTTTTAGATCCTGTTAGATCCCGTTCAGGCTGATATGCTTTAAGTCCATACATCATGACGTAAATGTTGAATTGCATACTCACAAATAACAGGTATATATATCTATTAAAAGTATTACTGTAACTGCTGCTGAAATTAGCTCCACTGAAATAAAGCAACTTATGGAATCAATATAGAAGCATCATAAGATCATCCGTGCATTAACCCAGCTTACAATACAGCAGCTATAGTAGATTGAATGCAATCTCTGTGATCTTGACGATAAACAGAGATTGAGACCAACGTCACAAAAATATAAACATTCATGCCGTACAAATGTATGCATAGACAATGCAATAGAAAACGTCATAAGCGTAATATGATGGTCGGGTGGGAAACTCAAAATGGGGATCGATAATCATGACTGAAAATGAAGACATTTGTCTCAAAAACTCTGGATAAAACGACTCTGCACTCAGGATGGTAAATTCCGTGTGTATATGCAGTAAGGTGGGTTATCTTAGATCCAAACTACATGTGTTAGATGGTGTCCCCCGGTGATTTTCATACTTGTTTTGATGTTCCAAAAAGTCGTTTCTAATAAAAAGGCATGTTGGTTTACAGCCGCTCTGAGGCGGCTGTATTTTATGGCTACAGCTATAGTTGAGTCAATCATCCATGGGGTTATACATTACAAGAGCAATTATGCATAGATAGACGCATCACCGCGAAATCTCATGAAAGACAACATTTGTCTGGGAATTGACAAGTTTATTATCACAGACTTGACCTTAGGCGGTGATCACTCTCGTTTTGTAATATGTTACAATGGTAATGGTATTGAATGAGCGGTAGAGCAACGATGGAGTCAATTGGAATGTACACTTTGCATTTGTTCAGTAGTGCATGCAGTGCAGGGCACACGTGCATATACAGTGGTCAACACGTGGACATTTCCTGCTATTTGAAATTATTCATACAAAAATACGAAATAAATCTCCAATCCTATCACTCATAGTATAAATTATTCAAATATACGGTATGAAATAATGTAATATATTCATTCTAAACTTGGTGGTCTGAAATTCTCTTAATGCCGAGAGCGAAACTTTTCTGGTCAGACTTATAATAATACCCCTATAAAGTCCCCTATGCTCTGCATTAGGTGCGTCAGAGGCGTTTGAACAAAAGGCTAAAGGTTACCGGAGAAATTTATTGTCGTATCAAAATTGCCGTTTTGACCTTTCAGAGTCACCGAAGTTCCAATTAAAGGCCACAGCAGAATCTGAATGCGCCAATATTCAAGATCTGTTTTGAAGTGTTCTAGGCGTTTACTCGATGAAGTTCCCATTATGAATGAGCAAGGTCACCAAAAGGACCACTTGATGTGACTGCCTATATTCCCATAATACAATCATAAGATTCATCTACAAACATTTCGTCTGCATCAATCAATATTACCTCGAAAATTACCACTCAAGGTCATCTTAGGTCAAGTTCAAGGTCACAAAAAGAAGCACCATATCAGACGTCTTATAAGATTGTATTTAAAACCTGAGGTTTATGTGCATTTTTTTTGGCCCCAGAGGCCAATATGTGCATATGGCTGTTCTGGCATATGCATGGGGTCTTATGAGGACTTTCATTGCATCATCCATTATACCAATTGGCAAAAAGACAGACAAACTCCAAATTTGGGCATTTCTTGACCCAAAAATGGCCGTTTTGATCTTCAAGGTCATAGAAGATCAAATTCAAGGTCGCCACCCAAACCATCATTATATGATTTCCCATTTGAAAGTGCCAGTATCTAAGCCCTATCTTCAAGCTTTCTAGTAGTACAGCTGCAGCAGCTCCCATTATGAAGGGAAAAGGTGGCAAAACTGTTCTTCAAAGGCCTAGAAATGGTCCAAAATGGATGTTAAAGCGATTTGGGACACAACATTTTTTTACCGACTCTCCAGTGTCACGGGATTTCTCTATTTCATAATTATTGTATATTTGTTCGCTGATAATCATCAACACTAGATTGATCCTTGCAAAGTTTATACAGTGGACAAATACACCTACCAAACAGCATTCTGGTCCCACACAGCCACCGCAAGAACAGCTGTTTAGGTGCATTAGTTGTCATTGATATGAGGTTGTTCCTTTCTCACATGCACTAAGAATCGCCAGGAGGCGGTGCTTTGTGGACATTTGGTGCAAGTTGTATACATGTTAATAATTTCTGTGCGGTTCCGGGGTTGCCTGTGATGTGTGGACTGCGATGAACCAGACAACAGGTGCGACTTTTGATGTGTTATCGGAAACATCACAACACAGATATTCTCAACGACACAATATACTTGTTCTTTCTTGAAAGTTCCAAATAGTGACAACAGACAGTAAAAGTATCACTGTGCCTGCTGCTGGGATTAGCGCCACCGATATATAGCAGCCTATGGATTAAATATGGAAGCATAAGAATGGCATCCGTGTAATACCATATGGAGATGGTTATAGCTTACAATACAGCCGCTATAGTTGAGTCAATCATCCATGGGGTTATTCATTACAAAAGCAATTATGCATAGATAGACGCATAATTGGAACATCACCATGACATTTACTATCTCATGAAAGACAATATCCGTCTGGGAAATGACAAGTTTATTAATACAGACTTGACCTTAGGTGGTGATCACTCTCGTTCTGTAATATGTAACCATGGTAACGGTACTGAATGAGCGGACAACAGGAAAGTTGGAGGGAATGCACACACTGCACGTATTCAGTACTACATGGATTCAAGGTACACATATTCTATGGGCAGTACATGCTAAACATATCATGCCATTTCGTCATCCCAAAAATCTCCAAGACTGAAACTCTAATATCAGTTATGATATTAATGTAAGGTACGGTATGAAATAATTTAATGTACGATCTAAAAATGGTGGTCTGAAATTCTCTAAATGCCGAGAGCGAATATTTTTTGCTCAGACAAAATATTCCCTTACGTCCTGCATTAGGTGCTGCATGTGAGGCGTTTGAACCGAGGCCCGTGGGTATTATGTGGATTCGACATGGGAGTGTGCCATTTGCACATGCAAGATTACTATCAACTACTTCTGCAATCATCGGCATTGATGTGGAATGGGTATAACCAGGCTTGACTGTAAATATGTCATCGTTTTCATATTATGCTTTATAAAGACAAATTTCCACTTTGCTGGAATCTACCTTCCTTTTATAAAAGGTTTTTTTGTTGAAGAGTAGCCCCACGTACAATATCATAATCCCGTATCATAGTTAGTATAACATTACTCCCATAGAGATGCTCATGTTTGCTCTCTACATTGAGATGCTTTCAGAACACTCATGATTCCAGAACCGTCAGAGTGGACAGCCATAGTGTTTGTAGTGATGCCTCGTGCCGACTTGAATGACAGTGTCTTTGCCCAAAGCATCGGTGTCAATATCTCCTGTTTACTTGGAATATATGCCGATAATCCCAACATGAGTGGCGGTGATGAGGCAGTTGTAGAGGAGATTTTGGAGTCTATGCCACTGGAGTTTGTCCCAATTGAGGGAGTTACAATGTCCACCGTTTTGGAGAAGTGAATTATATTGGAGTTCATTGATTGACCAATGTTTGTAAATGTCTGTCATCATCGTTTGTCAACACATTGGTTGTTATAATGGGTATTTCGTAATATGACTTACGTTACATGTCATGTTGCCCAAAATAATGTAAATGTGACAGTGAATACTCGTGAGTAAACGTATTCAATCGCTCCCCAAATCATAGTGAGTGACTCCAAGCATTTACTGTTAGTTAAAACCGATTTGGTCAGTGGTCATTGCCTCTACATGTATTCCTTTGATTGTTCGATACCAGTCCTGTAATGTAAAGGGAATTGTCTTGTTTCAAACGACCCCAGACTGAATCTCTGCCTTTGGTAGAAGGAGTAACATCTATACTGGCTCGGACAGGAAAGTATGAAATCAAAATACAGATAAGTGGATGATTCTGCAATGCAATACTTTGCACCAATTCGATGACAATGCTATAGGATACTTCTTGGCTATGATTAAGCATAATATTATAGCAAACAAAACAAACAATGGCCGCGTGAAGTGCTCGATCTGAGTGCGCTCCCGCAAAATTTCGAATTTAAAGTGCTACAAAACGGACACAATTACGCAACAGAATGACATCGGACTGCTTAGTCGATGAACAGGTGAAATAGTATGTGGATAGACTGATACTAACTGTTGATAATTGTAGTGTGAACTTGCCCAACAAGTGACTATAGTCATTTTTGTGAGCGATAATTCACCACGGTTATAGCCCATCACCAACCACACAGGACAACACAATACAGACTTGACAGCCCGTCACGCTTGAATGATCACAATGTCCATGGGCAGCGGTAAACCCAAAGGCACGGTTGGTAGTGTTGGTACCACGACCAGAGGAGACGGCGGGGTAAAAGATATGGTGGTGGCAGCGCTCAAAGAAATGGGACTAAATACGGTCTCAAAGGACGTCGGAGACAACAGGATGCCCTCCAAACATCACTAGAACAGACACAACATGATCAAAAATGTACAGAGAAAAAAGTACAGGCACTAGAAAGTGAGAACCAACATTTGACTAAACGACTAGACTTCTCTGAAAACAGAATAACAGAGCTAGAAAATAAAATTCGAACAATGGATAAGCGCTTGGAGGATAATCAATATCATACCATGAGAAATAACTTAGTGTTTTCCAACATACCAGAGGGCCCCACTGAAAACTCCAGATTAGTGTTGATGAACTTCCCCAAGGTGAACATGAAAATTCCAGCGGAATGCTTTTATCTTGACCAGGTTAGATACAGCGCATCCCCCAAACACAATATACATTGAAAGATGTCATCGTTTCGGCCAACAGGGACCATCAGGCAAGCCAAGACCAATAGTGGCAGTATGCACCCTCGGCAGAGACGTAATAATGAGTTACACTAAAAATCTCGCTGGTACGAACTTCTTCGTAACCCAGCAGCTACCCCCGAGAATGGCGGAAGAGAAATACAAAATATCACCACTTTTCAAAGCAGCCAGAAAAGCCGACAAGAAACCACGATACGCCCAAAAAGAGCAAGCCGTAGTAGTAGATGGGGAGATCCACAAACCACCAGAAGTGCCACCTTGCGTTAAATCAACTACTGAAATTCAGAAGCCAGACGAAAATATGGAGCAGCAACGTAGAGACAGAGCAGGGTAACAGCTTCGTTGGTCATACTGCAAACGTGTCATTGGTAACCGATATCTCGGCCATCTTGTCGGTCGTGAAGCATACTCACCATAGAATATCTTACGCGACACATACGATGTTTGCAGCCAGATTATCCACCAGCCAGGGTATCCAGGAATACACTGACGACGACGGAGAGTACACGGGAGCAAGACACATTCTCAGCGAACTCCGAAAGCATCAGTTGGTAAACAAAATTGTCATCATCAACCGTTGGGCCAGCAGAATACAGCTGGGGAAAAGAAGATTCCAGATAATCTCGCATTGTACCAACTCCGCTCTACAGATGGCTAGATTCCTACCGACGCCACCCGGCTCTAGTCCAATACAACCTCCGCCAGGTATGGGACAAGCCGAGTCGCGCTCCCCAATATTCAGCGAACCGACACCTACACAGCCAACTAAAAGGCTGAACCAGCTCCAAACTCCTCCTCTCCAGGACGCAAGAGAGACTCCAGAATCCATACGGTGGTCCCCGGACCTACCAGCCTACGACATCTCACAGGTCCCATAGGATACCATATTAACCATGGACTGAACATTGATATTAAACATACATGATTCCATATAATTGCTTCCGTGTTTCTACGATAAATTGAACTGAAGGTTGAAATTGAATTGAAATTATTATCTGATGAGTCAAATATATGAGTGTATAATATACATATATGTAGCTATCGTTTGTATGTTGAATATTACCAAGAAATACACCCCATGAAATGATTTGAACACAGAGTATTATGTTTGTTTGGATATAAACACGCAAAAATAACGATATGGATAAAGGTGTACAAAATAGAAGTATTCATGTAGGCCTTAGTGTACTTCAGTGATACAAAGATACCAGACGAGATACAATCACATGAGAAATTACTTCAGTCTGCAATTTTGCTATCACAGCCTGCTTAGATAATAATGTTTATTTCCAACAACACAAAATATACAATGTGGTTGAGGCCGTGCATAGCCACAATAGGCTGTCTTCCTGCACGGCCTTTAAAGACGAAGGGAAAAAAGAACAAGAAACAAGGAACAAGACATAATAAAAGCGAGAAAACATATCCATTGCTACACAAGTCATCCACCTGAACCCGCATAACGCCAGCCGACCAGTATATATATTAGATATATATTTTCCTGCAAGTATTCGACTTATGTTCACTCAGGGAAAGTGCAGAAAATATCGTAATAAACATGATATAAAAGTTATCAAAAATAGGAACGTATATAAGACTGTAGTGACACGGTGTAGCAAGTGCAGGTTATTTCAGAAAATTCGAAAATAAAAAAAAAATCCATTATGCAATCCAGATTATAGATAGGATACGATTACGGATAACCTCAGGAACAAGTAAAGATAATGTACAATGATACTGTAGAGTGTAAGCCCTTATGTTATAGTTGCTATTTAAACTGGCTACACATTGCCAGGGATAACTGATGACAGAACTGGTCAGTACATAACGCGAAATAATAAAGGGGTGCACAAGATGTTAATATCATATTAATATGAACTAACAACAGATTGTTCAATGTAGTGGTATCTATATGCGGTATATGTGTATATATATATATATATGTATGTGTGTATATGTATGTGTGTATATGTATATATATGTATATATGTGTATGTGTATATATATATATATACAGTCTGATAGAATACGGATAAATTATATACGGGTACATGGCGTTAATATCATAGCATAAAGCCTAGCAATTTATTCAACGTAGTGTACAATACATAAATACATACATTCGAATAGAGTACGGATAGATTGGATAGATACCGGCTAGATATAAATATGCACAAATATTGTACAACACACTGAGAGCAAACATGACCAGTACACGGTCATGGCAAGTACATAAATGCTCACAGGTATAAATGTAATGTATATATTTCTGCCTATACCCTTTCCTGAGATTCATAAATTACAAATAGGAAAATGTTGTACAAAAAATCTGTTTACTATAGCACTCGACATGTATTGCGATTGGGACGGACGGATTTAAGACACATATTGACCGAAATATATATAAATAAAACATATATTTATATATCCATATTATTTTCAATATAACCTGTATCTTTCAATTCCAAGCACTATCGAGATAAAAAAAACTGAGATCTTGGTAGAATGGCTGCAGGTTGATGTAAAGGGTTGATCAAATCTACATGTATATAGTTGTAAATATTAGCTGAAATAAATCAGTTTCATCAAGTTCACCATAAATAAGAATTTGATCCACTGGTGTATAGAAGTCAGAGACACGATTCTCCGCATTTATTGCGACTTTCAACCATGCACAGATTATGACTAAGGATATAGACAAGCGAGTGTGTTGAACTATTGTCTGTACACGGGCACAGGTTGCACTTTTACCTGATCTTTGCATAGATTTGTGTGCACGAGTTCTAGCACTTATTTGAGATGTTCGACCATGCACGGCTTTTAAATAACGATATTGCCAAGCATGAGTGTTGGAAATAGGGTACGTATATACAATAGTGCAGCTAACCTATTATTTCCTGGGTAGAATAACACCCTTTTCAGCCATTTTGTTTGTGCACCAAAAATAACATGTGAAATATATGAACATCAAATTGAATGCACATGTTTTCGTCCGAAATTCGATTCAAATTATTGTTGCTGTTGTTGAATTCAGAGCAAATATTTTAGGGTCAGCACCAGACAGGTGGCGGGAACACAAGGTAAGATCATGAAAAGTATCTGGTGTGTAAGTCAGTACCACATACTTTTCATCTGCGGTCGCTTTTTATCATTAGCATTATTTTTGTGCATAACAATCACACCTAGATTAAGCATGTCACAATTAACGATCTGTAGTATGAATGTAAGAGGGCTTTCAAACAAACAAAAACGAATAGATGTATTTGAGTGGCTGCGGGCCAAAAGTTATTCCATATACTGTTTATAAGAATTCCATGGGAAGGAGGAATTGCAGGACACATACCTAGCAGAGTGGGGCTACAAAGGATTCTTCAATTTTCATACATCTGATAGTCGAGGTGTTGCGATATTATTGAGAAATACCTTTGAAATCGAAATACATGATATCAGATCTAATGACAGCGGTAATTGGATAATATTGGACATAACGATAGAAGGGTACAGAATCACGATGGGGACCGTCTATGGGCCAAATCAGGACAAACCGGATTTTTATGAAGATATATTACACAATGTTAACAGTTTTTAAAATGCCTCAGTAATTTTATGTGGAGACTGGAATTTGGTTATGAACTACGATCTGGACACCTTTAACTACTTACAGAATAACAACCCACATGCAAGAGCAAAACTGCTCAACATTATGGAAAACCTAGAGTTGTTGGATGTATGGAGAATTAATAACCCATCTAAACGTAGTTACACATGGAAAAGCTCGTATAAACCGCTAAAAATGAGTAGGTTAGATTACTTTTTAATCACACAGGATTTATTAAATATAACGAGTAACAGTGACATAAAGTCAGGATATCGTACAGATCATTCCATGATAACGCTAGCGCTTACATTTAATGAAGAGAAAAGGGGCAAGGGATTTTGGAAATTAAATACATCACTACTGTTTGATGAAGAATACAAAAAAATAATTAAAAATGTAATAAAAGAGGAAGTAGAAAGGTACAATATGGATGACGAGCATAATAGAGCAATATCGGACCAACTGTTTCTTGACGTATTGAAGCTATCCATTCGGGGACGAACAATAGAGTACTCGGCACGTAAGCGTAAAAAGGAAAAACAAACAGAAAATGAACTATCACTGCAGATAGAAAAACTCGAAAAAAAGATATACGGGGGGGATTGTAATCATAGCATATTGGAAGAACTAGAAGAAAATAAAAACAATTTGCAAAAATTGAGGGAGACACAAATAAAAGGGGTAATGATCCGCTCTAAGGTACAATCTTATGAGGAGGGAGAAAGACCAACCAAATACTTTTTAAGTTTAGAAAAGAAAAACTATGTTAGTAAATTGATACACAAATTAGAAATGGGTGGGAAAGAAATAACAAACCCTAAACAAATATTGTCATCACAAATGAACTTTTATAGAAACCTGTACTCATCATCATTGAAGAATACGAATGGTTTAAATAATAACGAATTTTTGGCTGCAAATAATATAATTCAATTGAGTAATGAAGAGAGATCATCATGTGAGGGGGAATTAAGCGAAACAGAAATATTTCAAGTACTCAAACAAATGAAAAACCAAAAAACACCAGGGAATGATGGATTACCGGCTGAGTTTTATAAAAAAAATTGGAATGATGTGAAAAAATATTTGCTTAATTCTATTAACGCAGCTTACAGCTCTAATGAATTGTCCTTAACCCAGAAACAAGGAATTATAACGTGCGTGCCAAAAGGCGATAAATCTAGAACATTACTGAAAAAATGGCGACCAATATTTTTATTAAATACTGATTATAAACTGATATCCGGTGCTCTGGCAAGTCGCATAAAGAAAGTACTAAATTCAGTCATATCAGCAGATCCGAAAGGATTCTTGAAAAACAGATTTATTGGAGAAAACACCCGCCTTGTGTATGACATTATATCACACTTAGAACAGCAGAACATGGATGGGATGATCATGTTAATAGACTTTGAAAAAGCATTCGATACTTAGGAATGGGAATATATTTTAAAGGTACTAAAAGCATATAACTTTGGTAATTCTTTTATAAAATGGTTTTCAATTCTATACAAGGGTGCAAATAGCTGTGTAATTAATAATGGATATTTTTCCCCGATGTTCACATTAGGTAGGGGTTGTAGACAGGGAGATCCTCTATCCCAATATATATTCATTTTAGCGGTCGAACCTCTTTCTATGTGGATTAAAAATAATCCTTCTATATCGGGTATAAGAATAAAAAATTTGGAGTTAAAAATTGGGCAATATGCCGATGACACGTTTCTACTTCTTGACGGATCAGACTCTAGTATCAGACACGCGCTTTCACTGCTTGACAGATTTGGGGATATATCTGGGTTGAAAGTAAATATTGACAAGACACAATTAATATGGTTGGGAAAGGGAAATATACCTGTCATATTTCCAGAACTATGTTTAAGCTGGGTAAACGAGTTTAATCTACTTGGTATAACATTGTCACGAGACCTAACAAATGCAGCAGGAGTGAATTACCGTAAGGCACTTGACAAAATTAACAATATCATAAAAGTCTATTCTAAAAGGAAATTAACACTAATTGGGAGAGTAACGATAATTAAAAGTCTCGTATTGCCACAAATAGTACATATAATGTCTGTCTTCCCTTCACCCAATAAACATATATTGAAAGAAATATATGATATTTTTAAAGGATTCCTATGGAATGGAAAGCGATCCAAAATAGCTTGGGAATTGACTCTTCCTTATGAAAGAGGGGGCTTAAATTTAACCAGTTTAGAAAATTTCTTTACTGCCCTAAAACTTAGTTGGATCAAACGCATTATGGGAACAGGATGTTGGCAGCTGTTATTCGAAAAAACAATATGCGACAATCGAATTTTGGTATGGGATTTAGATAGAGTTTCTTTGGAACGGATATACAGAGATACGAATAATAAATTTTGGAAGGAGGTAATAAAGAGATGGATTATCTTTGAATATCCAAATGGCAATACACAAGAGTCCATAAATGTTTTTAAATCATTCGATCTGGAATTCATTTTGGAATACGAACCCCAATATTTTGGCATTAAAGCACTCCCAAGGAGTGTTACACATCAAAAACCTAATAGAAAAGAATGGAAAATTTTACACACACTCACAATTTGTGCAGTCTACCAACATTAATATTAATTTCCTGGACTACTCGAGCCTTATTAACTCAATACCCAGAGAGTGGAAACTAATACTTGAAGTGCACCAACTAACAAACCAAGACATGCCAATATCCGTGAATTTATTCCAGCAAATACAAAATCAAGCAAAAAGTACAAAATTTGTTTATCAATATTTGATGAAGACATGTAGGTTCGATTTAACTTCTCAAGATAAATGGCTTCAAGAATTAAATTTCAGCCCAGATTGGAAATATGTTTATTCCCCATATGTGTACCAAAGATGTCCGTCTTATTGATTTTCAATTTAGAATTTTACATAGAATAATCCCCACAAACAAATGGTTATTTATGTGTAATTTAAGTGATACTGACAAGTGTTATTTTTGTTTGAAATGTATCGAAACTATAAATCATATGTTTTTTAATGTCCTGTTGTACAAACTTTTTTGAAAGAAATTTGTCGTAAACTTCACCCTCATCTTGACCTCTTCTCGTATGTTACTTGTAGCAATGTCATATTTGGAGTAGATTATAGTATTAATAATTCAATATTAATTAATTATATTTTTCTGGAAGCTAAAAGAACAATTTTTGTAACAAAATGTAAAGATAACAATTTATCTGTCCATTTTTTTATGAATACTTTAAGAGAAAGCTATATAACGGAATATAAAAGTCGTTACTTTGATAAGAACAAATGGCAGCCAATACTCAATATTTTAACATAACTATGTTTGTTAAAAGTGCAAAACCCAATAATATTATAATGAATGTACTATATTGCTGTAGAACTCTTGATAGATATTTGTATGTGTGGTTGTGAATGTGTATGAATAAATGAAAAATAAAATTATAGCAAACAACTACCACATCAGTCAAAACAATGAGTACTGTATACACACTAGTCGTGTCATGCTTGATTAATTTCATGAATTTCACACGTTCTCATATAGGAGATTCGGTAATTGATCAATCAGCAACCTTCAATCTTCGATAGTGGAGTGCTCAATGTTAAACATTGAAATATTACCCCACATATACATAATAGTGAGAGATTGCAACCAGCTAGAATCATAGTTCATCGGCTAATGCATATGATAGTCTTTGTCCACAAATCTGTGCTCAATTTGCTAAAATGATTGTTATTTACACATCGTCCTGAGAAGTATGTGATCAATATTGTCTGGACATGGACTGTAGACACGAATCAGAAATCTGAGACAAAAATCAGAACAAAGAATCCCATTCAGGTCACCAGAATAGAAAAATAAATACCATTTTCATGAAAGTGAATGTAAATGGCATATTGGAAAGAGTTACGTTGTGTGTCTGAATTATTTGCCAACCATACGTGTCTTTCAATTCCCGTTGTTCAGTGGGCGATGATTATTATCGTTATATATAACACAGGGGACAATCCAAATGGAGCAATTTCCTGTGACTGGGTGAAGCGAATATCGTCTGTGATAGTCCCGGCAATGAAGTCGCAAAATGACCGGAAGTCCGGGTATCATCATCATGGAATGCGTCCAGTGCTAAAAATGCGAAGCCATTCATGCCCAGTTATCAGTTACGACTAACCATAATATATTGCACTGGGCATTGGTCATCACAGTAAATTGCAATGAAAAAAAAGGCAAAAGGCAAAAAAATTTCCATTTGTTTTCGGGGCTTTCTTGTAATTCAAATTTGAGATGTTCAACGGTAAGAATAAATTAGGCATTCGAGAGCTCCACAAGTTTTAATTAATGGTAATTTGAATGTAGCAATTCGTAAAATAAATTATGTGTTTCATGAGAATTCAAAATACTGCATATGTATGTGCACATTTACTCATGTCCCCACATAAGTTTATGCAGTTCATACAAATAAGTCTATGTATTATTTTGAATTTTGTTGAAATACATCTCCTGAGTGTTATTTGAACTGTGAATGTGAAAAAATACTAGTTACTTTGAGACTTTTCAGACACAGTGACAAGATCTTTTCGAGTCACTTATAAAGCCTTAGTCAGTAACTATTGCTGATGTACGTGATGTATCCAAGCATTGATAATCATGTATTATCATACAAGTATTGTCCGACCCACACCGTGTTTGACTATTCTTCCCGACATAAAATGGATGTAATCCCATATAGACGGTGAACACATGTTTCATCCTATTGAAGTGGAACTACAATCAAAGTCCAACTAAATTCAGGATACTTATTTTTGACAGATGATAGTGTGAATTTCATGGATTTTTACAGCATTTCAATATCTCCAATGTTTATGAAGATAATACAGTTTCAGTGGAAATATTGGGCTAACTTTTTTTGTACCAAATTAACTATTATAATGAGTATTCATGACGTCACAAGGGTAAAACAAGTTAATTAGGGTAATGAGACCTCTATTTTCAAACATGTACGATGAATGTGCTTTATTTGGCATGTACTTCATTTGAGATGAGATATTATCAGTATTCAATCTCCAGAAAAAATGGTTGCCAGAGTAACTATTCTCGAGATACGATCCATAGCAACGATGGTTGCTAGGGGCCCAACGCCCTGAATATTGAATTACGAATCATAAAACCGGTGACAATGTGGACAAGAGTTTTTTTTCTGAAATCCATTGAATAATTTCAAACCTCTTTTTGTACACCAGTTCCGAGTTAAACCCCCTAGCAGCCATGTTGCTATGCGCCGTATGTTAGGTAAGGTTGGCATAGTGTCCGGACACATATTATGGGTGAGGTATATTTTCTATCATCATGTTTATATTCGCATTATAAACATGATGATAGAAAAGTGGCTAATTAAAGAATATTACTCATGTGACGTCATGAGTACTCATTATAATAGCAAATGAGCTTCATAGTTCAAGTACAAATATTTCAAACACGTGACACAAAATTGGTGACATCTCGAGAACGGCTGAAGATATAAAGGTTCTGTAAAAGCCACCATATAACCTTTTGTATTTTCTATCACACACAACATTCATTTTGACTTGATTTAGACTTTAAACTAATTTTCTCTTACGAAACATTGTGGAACATATGTGTTATGCAGACAGTGTTACAGACAGTGTGACCATTCTACAAAATCCAGCATGTTCCAACAATAAATCCCCAAAGCTGGTTCTCACTGGACTTACAGACATCTCGCACAGATTGGTTTTCTGCTCGGCAAAGGGGCAATGTGCGGGTAAGGATGGTCGCTCGCCCTGTCGTCGGGTGTTGTTATCAGTACAGTCTGGGGACATCCATGCCATGGCCAGCCTCCTTCCTATGGACAAGTACCGTGCCAATTGGTCGCCTGGGAAAGATATTGTGATTTACAAACGCAAGCGTGCTGCCGCGGCCTGACGTTCTCCACAAGTCAAGAATGTTATAGTTCTCGCTGCTGAATCCTCTACATTTATCAGTCTAGTAATAGGACAATAGGTAGGGCTCAATGCCTCATCATTTGGCCACACGGTGATAATACTTGACGGTGACTTCTGTTGCTCAATATGTTACTCAATAAAATTACTTATAAATAATATATGAATACATAAGAACATCTTCCGAGCAATGCTATGTGAGTGGCTCTATTTATTGTACGATGCAGCATCAATAGTTGAGTCAATCATCCATGGGGCTATTCATTACAAGAACAATTATGCATAGATATACAAAAATAATTGAAACATCACCGTGACATTTACTATCTCATGAGAGACAATATCCATCTTGGAAATGACAGGTTTATTAATACAGAATTGACCATTCGCACTGGTCACAATACGGAACCTTGTAACGGCATGGCAGGACAACGGTATGTCAGCAGGAGTGCCAGCTACACATTACTCACACATATTCCATGGTATTTCTACAACATGCATATGCATACAATCACCAAATATAATTTCACTGCAAGCAAATGCCATTAGATACTGTGATTAAAATTTCCTAAAGGTAAATATCGTGGTATGAAAGGTACTGATGTTCGCTATACCAAATGGTATGAAATGACATTTTCTCTGAGTGATGGTAGAGAATGTTTCCTCATCAGATGCATAGCCTCCTATGCTCTGCACATACGAAGCACCTAAGCCGAGCCTTTGGGTATTGTATGTTGGTTCAACATGGGGTTTAGCCATTTCGAAAAGATGACGGAATGAATATGGCCTTGGGACTGTCGACTACATTTACATTCATTGCTTTTGATGAGCAGCTGGAGAGATGTTTGGCAAATGTTTGTTAATTTGTTGTTTATGGATGGTTGTTCGCTTCTCAGTGAGTATAAAGTGCTATTGGAAATAAATATGGTGCATTAGAATTCCATGTCAGACTATTGAAGTCAAATCAGTACAAAACCACCATTAATCCAAGCAAATGTAGATATAAATGAGTTCATGAAATAACGAGTATTAAATGTATCCTGAACAAAACAATAGGCTCCACAATACATGGAATAAAGTGTATAATGCTTGTTATGAAACAAAGAACATACAACTTGGGTTATAACTACTACATGAAAGATTAGGACTCACAATAACCTTCGTATTATCGACCAGTGGAAAGTGATCCAGTTATCATTCATAGAATGTTAGAATTAGTGCAAGTCCTCCCATTCATAAAATGTTGGATTGGAACCAATTTTGTTTCAAAATTATCTATAGCATTAAGGGCTTTGGAAAAGATCATGCCAATGTAACCTTGCCCAGTACGAACAAAGGAACCTGACTGAACATTTACAAGATTTTCAGATATCAGTTAAATTGTTTATTGTATTAAACACATTGGTATTTGATAGCAATAATAATGTGCATGAGGAATTGGTCATACGACAGACCTTTGGTTCTTTGGCAGATGCAAATACGTGAAGAAATCGTATGTAAAGGAGTCGTTGACCTCCCGTAAGCTCCTGGAGATGAAACACTATGATCCTACCAGTTCAGCTTCATGTTAAAAGTTCCAGGGGTTCAAATAACTTATGTGGCTTATTTTTCGCTTGACAGAAAATTGCGGGCTGTAAAATTGTGGCAATGCTATGCGTGAAGAGGCGTCGTTATGATCCAACACAAAGAGAACAATCACCATTCCCGCCAGCCACTAGCAGATATGCAGGAAGGTCTTTGACCTGATTGTGAAGTCCACAGATGTGGTGTTCAGCACTGACCAGTATTTCCCAGGTTCCGTGAAGTCTGTTGAGTGACGATGGCGAGATTGTAGGGAAATATTCATCATGCAGGGAGAGATGACAAAGAGACCAGCAGATTGGCAGTTGTTCCTCAACAATGATGACAACAAGACTCAGTTGATCCAGCTCCTCTTGAAAGTATGGAGTCACGATGAAATTTGGAGTCGCGATGAAAAAAACACTACCTCGTCATCGTGGTCCAGTACATGCCCACTCCCTTGAAGCAGACGGAGGGCAGCAGACCAAAGTCAATGAGATTCCCTCACTATACTCCTACCAGGAAGAGAAAGATTCGAGATTGATTCTCATCTGTAAGTATGCCGAGGAGCAGGACTATGAAGCTGTTCGTGTACGCAGTCCAGACAGTGACATTTTCTACATTCTGCTACACCACACACCGTCCTTGAGGTGCAGGATCCTCTTTGACACAGGAACCGGAAATGAAAACTACCTCATCAACATGACAGAACTTGTAGCCGACTTCAAGCAAGAGTACTGCACCGCTCTGACAGCGCTCCACGCCTCCACACACTGCGACTCAACCAGTGCCTTCAAAGGTAAGGGTAAAATCAGCCCTATTGAACTTCTGCAGAAGTTTCCACGATTCCAGTTGGTATTCGCGAGACTTGGAGAAGATTGAGAGGTACCAGATGACATTTTCAAGTGACTTGAGACCTTCACTTGTGCGATGTATGGCCAAGTTCGTATGACTGGAGTCGATGTCCTCAGGTGGACGTTAGCTAAGAAGAAATGTGGATGGAATGACGGCACCATCACAACGACAAAGAACATAGATTTGTGCAGCTTACCACCTTGCCAGAAATCTCTGATTCAGCACGTCCATCGAGCATACTACCAGATGGCGATATGGAGACGCACTGGAACTGCTGTGATCGACATTCCGAATCCGATTGATGGCCATGGGTGGACGACAGAGGATGGTATGATGGTACCACTGTGGTATGATGGCTGTTGCCTCCCAGACATCCTTATTGATTAAGGTCTTCAGGACGAAACATCAGACGATGACGCACAGGAAGCCGACGAACTTGATGTCCTGGAGAGTGATGAATCTGATGATGACTGAATGATGTAATAGTACTGGACGAATGTTCACAGTGGAACAGTTCTTACTGCCATATATTGGATTTTGTTGACAAATGTTTTTTTTCTGATTTATTGTTGTTGAGTGGTATCTGAGTGAATGTTTGGAGTGAATGTTATTTGGCGAAATGTTTTTGGTGACTTATTGTTGTTAATCTTAGTGGTATGTGATGAAATTGCTGCAGAATTACAGTTATGTTGGTAACTGAGTAAATGTTGATGACACAATGTCCTTACCTGAATGATATTTGATGATCATTTTATTGATGAAGTGATTGTTGATCACCATGATGACGCAATGTTGTAAACTGAGGGATTGCTGAGAATTAAATGTTGTAAACCTGACGTGTACTGACACAATGATAAACAGTTATTCTTCATGCTAATCAATGTATGTTGTTATATCCTGCATTTGTTAAAATATACATGTAGGCTTCACCTATTGACCATCAGTCTAAACCGAACATTCAATGAGATAATACAATACATGTATCTGAATTTGGCATTCAATGGGAACCATTTGGACCTTATATGTTCTTTTGCAAGGGGAAATAATTAATTTCATGGCAAACGAAGTATGTAATTGTTCCTACATACTGAAAAACATAGGAATAGATATATTGCTCATCATTCTAATCCAATATGGGCAAAATATGCCTTTATCTAGGTTCAGCTATACAAGGTGGTGTCCATCTTGGATTTCTCCAATGATGAATGATCTACATAGTGGACATGGCTTGAGTAATCATCGTTATATATTTATATTTTGAATAAATGGATTAACTTAGTAAGAATGATGACATAGCGTCATGTTTATGTACATTATATGATATTGACCGTTAAATTCGGTTCTGCCGCAATTGAGCTTATTACCGAATTCGACCTAATAATCTGCATTCAAGGCATTGGGGACATCGTTATTTCCAACAGTGATGTTACTCAGTACCACTAGTATGTATTGGACATTTATTTAATGATAATGGCTCCACAGTAATTTAAAATATCAAAATTTTTGAAAAAAGTATGACAAAATATGTGAACTTGATGGCCGCCATCTTGGATTTCATGCTGAAGGGATATGTTGATGTAGTTCTTGACCTCTAAAACATATGTTTAGCTACCAATTTCATGTCTGTAGCACAATTAGAGGCAAGATATCAGCAAATTTGGGTTTCAAGAAATCTTCCGGATTTCATGGTGGCCATTTCGAAAAGCCGCCATATTGGATAGTTCATCCCAGGATATCGAGTGTTAACAATTGAATTCTTAAGCACAAGGGCCTCCTGCACAAAATGACACCCCTCGCAGAGAATCCTGACGGGTGCACGGTGGCCCCCCTGGGCTCATGGACTAAAAGTATCACTGTACCTGCTGCTGGGATTAGCGCCAACGGAATATTGCAGCTTATGAATTAAAGATGGTTATAGATTACAATACTGCAGCTATAGTTGAATCAATCATCCATGGGGTTATTCATTACAAAAGCAATTATGCATAGATAGACGCATAATTGGAACATCACCGTGACATTTACTATCTCATGAAAGAGAATATCCGTCTGGGAAATGACAAGTTTATTATTACAGACTTGACCTTTCGCGATGATCATTCTCGTTCTGTAATATGTAACCATGGTAACGGACTAACGGTACTGAATAACCGGTGGGACAACGGGAAAGTTAGAGGGAATGCACACACTGCACGTATTCAGTAGTGCATGGGTTCAGGCTACACATATTCAATTGTCAGTACGTGCTGAACATATCATGCCATTCCGTCATGCCAAAAAGCATGCCAAGACATGCCAAGATTGAAACTCATGGTAATGTAAGTTATGAAGTGAGGTAACGTACGGTATGAAATAATGTAATGTACGGTCTAAAAATGGCGGTCTGAAATTCTCTAAAAACCGAGAGCGAATATTGTTTGCTCAGAGGAAATATTCCCTTACGCCCTGCATTAGGTGCATGAGAAGCGTTTGAACCGAGGCCTGTGGATATTATTTGGGTTCGACATGGGAGTGTGCCATTTTTTAATATTATTTGCTCAAATCTACCTTCCTTTTATATATGGCAATTGTTTAGTTAAAGAGTAGCCCCACGTACGATGTCGTAATCCCGTATCAGAAATATTATAACACTCCAATTGAGAGCCCATGTTTGCTCTCTGCAAGGAGATGCTTTCAGAGCCATAGGAGTGGACATCCATGTTGTTTGTAGTGATATCTCGTGCCGACTTAAATGACAGTGTCTTTGCCCAAAGCATCGGTATCAATCTGTTTACTTGGAATATATGCCGATAATCA
Organism: Terebella lapidaria; assembly: GCA_949152475.1. Taxonomy (NCBI): domain Eukaryota; kingdom Metazoa; phylum Annelida; class Polychaeta; order Terebellida; family Terebellidae; genus Terebella; species Terebella lapidaria. The sequence continues at coordinate 39,524,690 of OX424556.1, forward strand.
CAACATGAGTGGCGTTGATGAGGCGGTTGTAGAGCAAATTTCGAAGAGTCTATATGCTACTGGAGATTGCCCCCAATTGAGGGGAGTTACAATGTCCACCATTTTGGAGAAGTGAATGCTATTGGAGTTCATTGATTTATCTTATTACCAATGTTTATGAATGTCGGTGATCATTGATCATGTACAGATGTTTGTACACATTGTGTAAGTTGTCACAGCCTAAAGGTGTCCCAACCATCATTGGTTGTGCTTCTTGTATATTACATATCGTGTTTCCTAATCGTGCTGAGAAATATTGTTATTATATTGGGTTTTTGATTATTTTGCTTTCATTATTCATTATTTCAATTTCTCAAGTGCCAACAGAAAGACAGCAATTATGCTATTTTGGTCCTTCAATTTCCCCTAATTTCTGGTATATGTATCCATTTGTTCCGTTTAAACTGTGTGTTCAGTGTCTTGGGAAATTGAAAATAAATTACTGTTACTATCTTACTGATTGACAATTGACCTTATGTGCCGTACCTTGGAAATAGCCTAAATGAATTCTAGTGAATCTAAAATTGTGTGCCTACTTGGTAAATGAGGTAACATTACTACAGACAACCCTGATCCATTGGTCATGTAATGTTGTTGGCAAGAAGACCAACGACCTTGCATGAAAATTTGGCTGAGACGTGACAGGTCACTTAAACAGTATGAGTATGTTAGTTGAAGATGAACCTCATTTAGAATCTTCTGGCTCATCTCGACGAGAATTGACTTTGCAGAATACTTCTTCATTACATATAATCACGTCATAAAATCTCATTTGTGTATTGAAATTAATGTGTTATTCTGCGTTGATGCTAAAATAACCAATAAACCTTTCCTCTCATATTCCTATACTGGAAAAAATAATAGCAAACCAGTATTAATTCCACTATAAAACCGCCATTGACACAGTTCTCGGAATGTGATTTGAAAAGGTTGAAGAGCGAACAGACTCAATGTAAATTCATGCAAACGTGAAGAATAACCCAAACTTGTTCTCGACTGTGATGTAACGTGGTTATGCCTTTGATTAATGGGGTTACTCGATATTGTATCTTGCAAGCTCCTGAGTACATGTAACACTGCAGCATTATGTGCGATAGGTATTTGATTAGTATGCCAATATCCTGGCACAAAAAGGGTGAAAAGAATATGATCACAGTATGATAACAATTGCATCTTGATATGTGTCATGGCCTCATTTTCAGTGATATGTATTAATTTAACACATTGGTTGTTATAATGGATATTTCGTAATATGACTAACATTACATGTCATGTTGCCCAGAATAATGTAAATGTAACAGTAAAGTAAACGTATTCAATTGGTCTCCAAATCATAGTGAGTGACTCCAAGCATTTACTGTTAGTTAAAACCCATTTGGTCAGTGGCCATTGCCTATACATTTATCCCTATGAGTTTCGATACCAGTCCTGTAATGTAAAGGGAATTGTCTTGTTTCAAACGACCCCAGACTGTATATATACCTTTGGTAGGAGTAACATCTTCACCGGCTCGGACATTAAAGTATGAAATCAAAATACAGAATGGTAAGTGGATGAATTTGCAATGCAATAATTCGCACCAATTCGATGACAATGCTATAGGATACTTCTTGGCTATGATTAAGCATAATATTATAGCAAACAACTACCACATCAGTCAAACAATGAGTATACACACTAGTCGTGTCATGCTTAATGAATTTCATGAATTGCACACGTTCTCATATAGGAGATTCGGTAATTAATCAATCACCAACCTTCAATCCTCGATATTGGAGTGATCAATAGACGTGGAATCAATACCCAGTATCAAGTATTCCGAGCAAACAAAACAGGGTCCGTTATCCAATCTCATAGTCCGGGGACAGAAAGTCATATCAGGCATACGAAGTGAGAGAAAACAAAAATGACAGGGAAACTCATGAACCCCCGTAAATGGCCATCAGGAGGTGAAATCAGGTGTTCCGGAAAGAGTGAGCATTTCCTGCCCCACTAGTGGCACCCGTCATGAATTCCCCAAAATTAACATGAAAATAGATCTAGTTGCATGGCAGACATGGATTTGCTGTATTTATCAACCAGATCATGATGACGTCCATAGAATTTCTTAAACGCAGCGATAAGTCTTGGTAAAACATATCCTTGTCGTAGCAGTTTAGAGACTAGCTGGGCACTTCGATAGAATGTGTTATCACACACAATGTTAAACATTGTGTTATCACATTGTGTTATCCCATTGTGTTAACATTGTGTTATCCCATGTGTTATCACACACAATGTTAAACATTGAAATATTACCCCACATATGCATAATAGTCTCGTCCTGAGAAGTATGTGATCAATATTGTCTGGACATAGACTGTAGACACGAATCAGAAATCTGAGACACAAATCAGAACAAAGAATCCCATTCAGGTCACTAAAATAGGAAAATAAATACCATTTTCATAAAAGTGAATGTAAATGGCATATTGGAAAGAGTTACGTTGTGTGTCTGAATTATTTGAATTATTTGACTTTCAATTCCCGTTTTTCAGTAGGAGATGATTATTATCGTTATAGATAACACAGGGGACAATCCAAATGGAGCAATTTCCTGTAACTGGGTGAAGCGAATATCGTCTGTGATAGTCCCGGCAATGAAACGCAAAATGACCGGAAGTCCGGGTATCATCATCATGGAACGCGTCCAGTGCTAAAAATGCGAAGCATTGCCATTCATGCCCATGTGCTATCAGTTACGACTAACCATTATATATTGCACTGGGCATTGGTCATCACAATGAATTGCAATGGAAAAAAAAGACAGAGGGAAATTTTCGTTTGTTCTCGGGGTTCTCTTGTAATTCAAATTTGAGATGTTCAAAGCTAGGAATAAATTAAGCATTCGAGAGCTCCACAAGTTTTATTTAATGGTGATTTGAATGTAGCAATTCGTAAAATAAGTTATGTGTTTCATGAGAATTCTAAATACTGCATATATATGTGCATATTTATTCATGTCCCCACATAAGTTTATGCAGTTCATACAAATAAGCCTATGTATTATTTTGAATTTTGTTGAAACACATCTCCTGAGTGTTATTTGAACTGTGAATGTGAAAGAATACTAGTTACTTTGAGACTTTTCAGACACAGTGACAAGATCTTTTCGAGTCACATATAAAGCCTTAGTCAGTAATTATTGCTGATGAACGTGATATATTTAAGCATTCATGATTATTATTATCATACAAGTAATGTCCGACCCACAGCGTGTCTGACTATTCTTTCTGAAATAAAATGGATGTAATCGGATATAGACGGTGAACACATATGTTTCATCCAATCGAAGTGGAAAGACAATCAAAGTCCAACTAAAGTCAGGATACTTATTTTTGACAGATGATAGTGCGAATTTCATGGATTATCATAGTTTTTACAGCATTTCAATATCTCCAATATTCATGAAGATATTACAGTTTCAGTTGAAATATTGTGCTAATTTTTTTGTACCAAATTAACTATTATAATGAGTATTCATGACGTCACAAGGGTGAAGAAGGTTAATTAGGATAATAAGACATTTATTTTCAAACATGTACGATGATAATGTGCTTTATTTGGCATGTACTTCATTTGGCATGAGATATTATCATTATTCAATCTCCAGAAATGGTTGCCAGGGTAATTATTCTCGACATACAATCCATAGCAACCATGGTTGCTAGGGGTCCAACGCCCTGAATATTGAATTAGGTACCACAAAATCGGTGACAATGTGGACAAGAGCTTCTTCTGAAATCCATTGAATAATTTTCAACCTCTTTTTGCATACCAGTCCCGATGTAAACCCCCTAGCAGCCATGTTGCTATCGGCGGTATGTTGGGTAAGGTTGGCATAGTGTCCAGATACATATTATGGGTGTGGTATATTTTCGATCATCATGTTTACATTCGCATTATTTAGAGATACTGCACACGGATCATTCAGAAAAAGGCTTTAAAAGTAGTTTTAGAAAGCATCTTACTCAAATGACACCATGGATACTCATTATAATAGCTAATCGGCTTCATAATTCAAGTACAAATATTTCAAACACGTGACACAAAATTAGTGATGTCTTGAGAATGGTTGAAGATATTAAGGTTCTGTGAAAACCAGCACCTTTTGCATTTTCTATCACACACAACATAATAATGTGAAATTCATTTTGACTTGAACTAATTTTCTCTTCTGAAACATTGTGGAACAAATGTGTTATGCAGACAGGTGTTACAGACAGTGTGACCATTCTACAAAATCCAGCATGTTCCAACAATCAATCCCCCAATACTGGTTTTCTCTGGACTAACAGACATCTCGCACAGATTGGTATTTTGCTCGACAAAAGGGGCAATGTGCGGGTAAGGATGGTCGCTCGCCCTGTCCTCGGGTGTTGTTATCAGTACAGCCTGGGGACATCAAGGCATGGCCAGCCTCCTTCCCAGGGACAAGAACCGTGCCAATTGGTCGCCTGGGAAAGATCGTGTGATTTACAAACGCAAGCGTGCTGCCGCGGCCTGACGTTCTCCATAAGTCAAGAAAGTTCTCGCCGCTGAGTCTGCTACATTTGTCAGGGCAATAGGGCACTAGGTAGGGCTCAATGCCTCACCATTTAGCCACACGGTGATAATACTTGACGTTGACTTCTGTTGCTCAATAAGTTCTGAAATTCTGGCCCAAGGTGTAGAAAGCGAATGACAATTGGCCACACGAAGACATGCCAAAAACATGATTAGAAAGTCACACACGCCTAGATTCCATTACTATTACCATTACACACTCCACATTTTGTTACAGTAAAATTATTCATATATTGTCAAATTAGCACAGCTCGTTTGTTCCTCGGATCTATCAAAATTCATGCCACAAAACCATAATGTCCAATGTCCGGCAACACGCTATTGATGTATTACAAATTGTCAACAATATTCTTAAACAATTATTGATATATTGTCAAATCAGCGCAGCTCGATTATTCCTCGGATCTATCGAAGTTCATGCCACAAAACCATGAACCATCTTCTCATTGCAATGTTGCCGGTCCTTTATGTGCTTTAAGAATTGCCTTTGACATTTGATGCGAGTTGTATTACTAAGATTTGTGTCGTTCCTGTGTGACGTCTGTGGTGTATGGACTGCAAAGTGCAAGACGGCAGGTGCAACTCTCGAAGTACTATCTTAAATCATGGAACACACGTGCATCTGCAACGCCCCCATGTATTCATTAGTCTCGGAAGTTCCATGCAGTTATGGACTATGTTGCACGTTCACTATCGTACTCCGGTGCTGGAATGTGCTCCATCAAAATAAAATAACTTATAAATCATATATGAATACATCTGTACGTCTTCCGAGCAATGCTATATGAGTGGCTCTATTGTACGATACGGCATCAATAGTTGAGTCAATCATTCAAGGGGCTATTCATTACAAGAGCAATTATGCATGGATATACAAAAATAATTGAAACATCACCGTGACATTTACTATCTCATGAGAGACAATATCCATCTTGGAAATGACAGGTTTCTTGATACAGACTTGACCTTTCGCGCTGGTCACAAATACGGAACCTTGTATAGGCATGACAGGACAACGGTATGTCAGTAGGAGTGCCGGCTGCACATTACTCACACATATTCCATGGTATTTCGACAACATGCATATACATACAATCACCAAATATAATTTCACTGCAAGCGAATGTTGATACTGTGATTAAAATTTCCTAAAAGTAAATATCGTGGTTTAGAGGTACTGATGATCGCTATACCAAATGGTATGAAATGACATTTTCTCTGAGTGATGGCAGAAGATGTTTCCTCATCAGATGCATAGCCTCCTATGCTCTGCACATAAGAAGCACCTAAGCCGAGCCTTTGGGTATTGTATGTTGTTTCAACATGGGGTTTAGCCATTACGAAAGATGACAGAATCAATATGACCTTGGGACTGTCGACTACATTTACATTCATTGCTACTGAGGATCAGCTGGAGAGATGTTGGCAAATATGTCTTAATTTGTTATTTCTGGATGGCTGTTCGCTTCTGAGTCAGCATTAATTTCCATTGGAAATAAACAGGGTGTATCAGAATTCCATGTCAGACTATTGAAGTCAAATCAGTACAAAACCACTATTAATCCAAGCAAATATAAATATAAATGAGTAAATGAGTTCATGAAATAACAAGTATTAAATGTATCCTGAACAAAACAATAGGCTCCACAATACATAGGATAAAGTGTATAATGCTTGTTATGAAACAAAGAACATACAACTTGGGATATAACTACTACATGCAAGATTAGGACTCACAATAACTTTCGTATTATCGACTGGTGGAAAGTGGTCCAGTTAGCATTCATAGAATGTTGGAATTAGTGCAAATCCTCCCATTCATAAAAGGTTGGATTGGAACCAATTTTGTGTCAAAATTACCTATAGCATTAAGGGCTTTGGAAAAGATCATGCCAATGTAACGTTGCCCAGTACGAGCAAAGGAACCTGGCTGAACAACTAAATTGTTTATTGTATGAAATACAAAGGAGTCATAAAGGAGTCGTACGTAAAGGAGTCACACGTAAAGGAGCTGTACATAAAGGAGTCGTACGTGAAGGAGTCGTTGACTTCCTGAAAGATCAAGAAGAAAGAAACAACAATGATCCTACCGGTTCAGGTTCATGCTAAAAATTCCAGGGGCTCAAATAACTTGTGTGGCTTATTCTTCGCTTTACAGAAAATGGCGGGTTGTAAACTTGTGCCAATGTTATGCGTGAAGCATCCAGCACAAAGCAAACAATCACCATTCCTACCAGCCAGGAGCAGCCGGAGTCAATTGGTTGGAATGATGCCGCCAAAATAAACATTTGCTGCTTATCAATAATTCACAAAAATACGTGTAACAACAGTGACTTAACCTCTTTCACTCTGTGGCGGATTACCCCCATTCTGCCATATAATGAAGTTCATTTCAACACAATTGTCGTCATCGCGTTTTGAATTTTTTTAAATGGATGTCTGGTTCTTCGAATAGAATTGCCGTTTGACCTTCAAATGTCATATGCCAACACCCAAAAACCTATGTGCATGCATTGGAATAAATCATGTTCGTATTGCAAATCTCACATATCTGTCCCATTGATATTTCTAGTACACACAAATACTGGGTTATCTATATCTTTAACTATTCTCGAATATTGGCTTCGTACTGGACGATTACTCAGTTCGGTCTCTGTATATTCGGTGTCTGAGAAAACTTTTATCAATAGAATGACATGTGTATTCCATTACACGATGTGCTTGATGTTAAGCCTCTCTATACACGAACACACTCCCCAGAACAACACAAGTCCGCATACTTTAGTTAGTAGAAATATCACCAATTGATCCCAAAACAAAAATTAGCCCAAGGGCTAAGATAAGTTACCGAAAATATAGCTATTTTTTTCCGTGGTCTTGAAAATAAGGTCACGGTAAAATTCAAAGTCACGAGAGTATTCAGCATATATGCTTTCCTATACGTTCACAATTGATTACTATGCTGTAAACACAATAACAAGAGAGATATTAGGCATTGTGTCCTGTGACCTTGAAAATGAAATCAAAAGTCAAATTAAAGGTCATCAGAATATTCGGCATATATCATTTGCTGCACAATTGAATCCTAAGTTGTAAAGTTGAATCCTAAGTTGTAAAGTTGATAATAAACAAGATATTAGTCATTACGTCGTGTGAGACCTTGAAAATAACAAAGTGAAGGTCAAATTCAAGGTCATGACAAAATTCAGCATATATCATTTCCTATATGTCAACAACTGATTCCTAATCTGTAAAATTGATAATAAACGTTAATTCTGTGCTCTGACCTTGAAAGTGAGATCAAAGGTCAGATTCAAAGTCATGACAATATCCAGCATGTATCATTTCCTATATGTCCACAATTGTTTCTTAAGTTTTAATGTCGATTATAAGCGAGATATTAGCCCTTTTGTTCTTTGGCCTTGAAAATGAGGGCAAAGGTCGGACTATATCATATCCTGTATGTCCACAATTGATTCTGTATTGTCAATAATTAATTCCGTATTGTCAATAATAAGCGAGATATTAGCCATTTTGTGCTCTGACCTTGAAAATGAGGTCAAATTCCAGGTCATCACAATTATCAGCATATAGCATTTCCTATGTGACCACAATTGATTCCTAGTCGGCATAATGTGTCCCATTATAAAGCATAGGAGAATTTAACATGGGAATGTCCCATTTGGGATCCGTCGCGAAAATGAAAATGGCCACCACAGGCAGACCGGCGATTCAGGGGCAACGAAACTTACACACATCACAGAGGTATGTGAGGCCAATGTTTTGGAAGAAAAACTCAAATTTGTCTGAACAGTTTTTGAGAAAATGGCTGCCAAAATCAGAAATTGGCCGTTTTTGGCGAAAATGGTCGCCATTTTGAAAAACAAAACAAAAAAAAACTCTGTCTTGAAACATTTTAAGGTATTTTTGTGCAAAACTTTGGAAAGATCTGATCCTAAACTTTAAAGATAAAAATGTGGACGGACGACGCCGACGACGCTGACGAGGACGCCAAAGGACGACGGATGCAACACCATGCCCATAGGTTATCAGCCCATAAGTCGGTAACTTAAAAACGCATATAAAACGATGAGATGAGTATAATCAATGTGGTATGGACATGTATTCTATGGATTACTAAGACAAAATTCAGAACAAACAAATCTCCCTCGACAGCGAGCGTGTCTGATTTATTTGCTAATGATACGTACTGACTCTGAATTCGCACTGGACAATCCGAATCGCGAATAAAGCAATTACCCATTGCATATTGCACTGGACACAGCTCTGTCACTGGCAATGAATTCGAATAAACATGATAAAGGGGCGACGAAAGATGGGAATCAAGGTTTCATTAACCATCAATTGTTTTCGAGTTTTTGTGTGAGAGCTCAACAAGGTTAGAATAATGACATTCGTTGGAACATAGCAATATGTGTTGAACTTTCATGTTTCTTTAAAATTAGAAGTGCTAATTGAAATTCATCGCCTAGCTAGAATAATATTCCAGCAAATGACAAAGACACTATTTGGGCAATGGAACACAAAGTTCATAGAGTGCTGTTATTGGTATATTTACACGTGACGGTTCGTAAACCATGATTCGTAAACCGTGCAATGTTCATGTAGTATGATATTAAATTCAAACAATGTTTTGGAGTTCAGCAATGGATGATGTATTAATAGTATGATTGGGTGAAAATGTATAATATAATGACTTGGCGTCAGAACCGCGTCTATGAAAAAATAACATGGCCTACAACTACGGATTTCATTACATTCATTAGAGAGAAATATATAATATGGCTTACATATATATTTGTTTGGCTTGCAACAAGAAATACAGCACTGTGTGGACAAATACATCCACAATACAGCCTTGCTTCCACACAACCACCGCAAGGACATATATGTCATGAAGAGCATTTTCAGAGACTGCGACGGCCCGGACCCTTCCCCCGCACTTCAGAACATATGCACTATCCGCACTCTCCATGACAACCACTCACAACCACTCGAGCCATATATACACGTGCCATAAAACCACACCACAGACATGGCCGATCACGTGCAATTCACATGACACCCAGCCAATCACAGTACAAGCCGCACCTATCACACCACCACACGACCTTCACCCTGCACTCAGACAAAGACTTGTTCAGACATGCACACAGTGACTTGCCCCCTTGTTCAGTAGTTGAGTTGTGAAATAGACGTCCACGGAAGTGGACGTGAAGACTATTGTAGGAAGAGAACGTTCAAGTTAATAATAATCAGAGGGTGTAGGTTCTACACTCTCTGTAATAATTACGGACCGACTTAACGGCGACGACCAAGGGATTGTGAAGGCCAGAATAGGAGCCTGAAGAATCCCTATTTCATCACATTTTTACATGCACCAAGAACTGTCAGGAAGTGGTACTTTGTGGACATTTTATGCATTTATCAGTTTATTATTACAACCAATTAAACCAGATTTTGATGATGCCAATAACAAAGCAAAACTACATAATCAGGGTATCAAAAACAAAGCTACAATGGCTTCATCAGGGGCAGACAGCGTAGTATTAAGAGATCTACAGCACCACTATGGTGAAAGGATTCTCTGCTCTACAACTGCAATCAGGCTAGCAGAGTATAAAATCTGCCGCCCTGTTCTCATGAAGAGGCCTACCGGCAACGCGAATCAAGTTGCATGTAGCAGATCATGTGATTAAAAGTGGATCCTCCTCAGAACTTTGGATTCTTGCAGTGGGCTGTGAACTCTTGTAGTGCTTACAGGGGCAGCAGCGCAACATCCACAGAATGACGTAGGTGAACTTTGTAAAGCGCTGTCACATGAAGGCACTACGGAAACTTAGCCGCACATGCGATATGCTTGGCACTGTGACCTTATAAGTCCAGAATGTGGCCCTTGTTCTATGACCTCACAGGGTGCGTCACTTTGCTGAAAGGGTCAAGTCTGCAAGGGAAGCATGTAATGTATTCTCAGACATGACCGAAACTTTGCTCGTTTTGATGAGCATCTCATTTAGAAGACAGTTATGATTGAAGAAAGTCATGATCTACGAAGAACTAATCATGCTAATGTGAAGCCTCGAGCAATGTGTTGCCATATTCTCTATGGCCGTTCAGACCGAATAAACTAGTGTCAAACAGACGAGATAACAGCTTTTCACTAGGAACCAAAAGGGCTGATAACCGAGAACAAGGTGCTGGATTAAATTTGAAACATACATGTACTTAGGATTTTACTACTTGTTAACCTGATAACTATCAGATAAACTATTATACCATTTCGTATATGATGTGTCAGACACTATGATATCGGGATTAGTCAAAATATATAGTAATGAATAGTGAAAATGATGGAGAGCATAGAAGACATTATCCAAGTGAGGTCCATGTAACATAAGAAAGATCACGATCCGTCTTCAAACACGTATTTATGTGGTCATGTTTTTAAAGATGAACAAGTCAAATCATTTACAAATGTACTGTTTGATCTATATCCTGGCATTTTATTCGGACTGTAATTACAAACGAGGGGGCGTGGTAAACGTATTTGTATTTATATGGAAAATAAAGCGTTTACAGTCGTTTGTTTTGGTGTGTTTTTAGTGCTCCTCCTCATCATACAATCATGATCATCCTATGTATTTTGTCATATATATTTCCCTTTTATGTACATGTATTTTATTGTTTATATCAGTGATGTTTGGTGATGAAATAAATCAAATAAAAATTGATACTATGACCAATATCCGTGCAGTTCATCAACAACATTTTTATTATCTCACAATATTTCATGCATATATGAGAAACAAAATACGAACGTAGCACAAAATACATACAAAAAGCTAACCAGATGTACAAAGATTGGAATGTAGCCGGATCACATGTTCGCCAGCTGTATTCGATGTCGAGATAACAAAACCTAAAAACCCACTATATATATATATATATTTGTATGCATATGAAACTGAACACCATTCTCGTTGTGATATCAAAAGCAATAGGATATTATATTAATACTGTCTTGTTAACATAATAAGTCTGATAACGTAACACATGTGAATGGTTACATGTTTTCTTCTATCTTTCCAGTCAATATGTCCCACGATGTAACTTTTCTCGTAGGCACAAGCAAGCTTGCGAACACAATCCCACCAATGGCCTGGAGTCCCCCCGCCAGAGCAAACGAGGCCAGAAAGTTACCAGTAACATCCCATAGGTAGCCTGCATTGTAAAAAAAAGAACAGTGCAGTATAGTTTTTTTTTCGCCTCAATGTTTCATCTCTAACCTGAAATGCATAATACTAATAGGAGATGAATATAGGAGGCCTGCATATGCCTTGGTGAATTTTCCTGATTGGTATGTGGTATACACTAGACGATTCGTAGTGAAATGGAATATACAGAAGAAGAAAAACATACCGATTAGAGGCAGAAGAATACATGCATTTATCCCTGAGAATGAGTCGACCAATGACATCACAGCGGACAGACGCTTCAACCCGTATATATCAGTGACTACCGTGTAGGAAATTCCTTCGTGAGCACCTGAAATTTAAACAGGTGTTTAAATACCGTACGTAAATGTTGGTATCGAAATAATTCTAGATCAATTCTAGGTCAGAATGAAAATTTGGCTTTCCTGGACTTCATACCGAAACAAATGCCAATAGCTAGGGTGCAAATGGCGTGGAACAGAAAGGACCGTCCGGCAAATCCTGTCACTATGACTGCCAGTCCGTTGGCTAGGACTCCAGATGCGTATTGGGCCAGCCTTCGTGACTTGAACACACGCAGATTGGAGAGAAAACCACTAGCGAGCCTGCTGAACGCTGAGGAGAAGCCTATCATCGCTGGCAGTGACGAGGCCCACATGTCATCGATTCCGTGGTAGATGGCGTTGGAAACGGTGTACTTGAAGGCAACGACGACGCCGATGTGACTCAAGCATTTGCCTACGACGTAGACGACTACCCATTTCCTACATAGAGATGGCCGGCGTAAACAACGTATGGACGTCTTGGCGACTTTAGTTTTAATCTCTTCCTGGTTTTCTGCTATCTCTAAGATTCCATTCTCAACTGCTGTGGAATCCACTAGTTGCGCTTTCTCCGGTAGAGAGCGTTTTACGCTACTGTTTCTGAGTGGCCGCAGCATGGCAGCACAGAGTACGGTCTGAAACACGATGGCTGAGAAGAATATGAGGCCACCGCGCCAGCCGTAGTGGCTGATCAGCAGTCTGTGAATAAGGCTGAACGCCAAGCTCCCGGCGCTCAGACCAGTGGAGCTGAGGCCCGCAGCCAGAGCACGTCTACGAGAGAAGTACTTCTGCACCATCACGTTTGCTGGGATCACGGTCAACGCTGTACCAATACCTGGGGAAATTAATTATGCATAAAAAATACAGGGAACTTACTAAAGTGAAGTGCAACTGGGAAGTAAATTTGAGAACTTTGCTATATAGGGGCATACTGTGTCTATTTTGCAACAATTAGACTACAAACGCGGAAATCACTCGAAGATATAGCTTACGTATGGGTCTACTCACTTTTCACTACCCCGAAAGCGAGTATGAAGCTGAAGTAGCCTTTGCTGACTGAGGCAAAGAGTACCCCAGATCCGGACACTGTCAGGCCAATCATACAAGTGACTCGCTCACCCACACGTCGTATCAGATGTGGCGTGAAAAACACTGTCAAGTAGAACCAACTTTATCCCATTTGTACCACATGTCAGGTCAATAATTAGACCAACCACAGCCTACAAATATTGCATCAGGACATGTAATAAGAACAAATGAGCGTTTAATTCTACTTTGGGTCAACTCAACTTACAACTTACGAGTGAGACTGTTGACGAGTGTTTCGGACGAGAGTACTGCGGCCATGGAGGCCTGCGACCGCTGGAAATGGTCGCTCAAGTCAGGCAGGTACACCCCGGAGCAAACAAAGTGCGACGAGTCGATCACGTTGATGAAGAACACGAAGCAGACGACGGCCCAGCCGTATCCGCCGTCTGGAGGCTCGTGTCGCCTTGGTAACGGCGTGTGAGGCGTTGGTGAGTGTAGCGGTTGCGTGTTATTGTTGGTGGCCGCCATCGGCCTTGACCTTGAGCTGGACTCGTGAGAGTTGCAAATCGATGCCTCGTCTTCCAGACGAGTAAGCTGCGAGTTGTGCCCCGTATCGCACTCCATATGACTACTATGTACTATTATGTTATAGCCTAGACCTACTGGTGGTGCATTAGGCCTTCGTCATCGACTCGCGAGATTCCTGTAAATTGCCTAGATTTCTTGGCGTGGAACGTTACATGCACTACGTGTATTATGATCTAATTTAGGTGTTCGTCTATCTAGCGTTGGCACAACACTCGCAGGAAACGTTATCGATCCACGCTCATGGCCTGAAACACGATAGACAGATCGCAAAGCGAACAACAAACCACACATGACTGGCTTTTTTGTAAAAAAAAATACACACAAGCTGGTAGTGTAATATACTGGTAGACCAATGGCGGATGATTAAAGCCATAGACATTTATATGGTTAAAATTAGACGAGGCTTAATTCACAGACTTTTCTGTGCAAGGTGGCCTAATTCGCAAGAAACCTTCATGTTATGAGTAATTATGATTATGTCGAAATCATGCTCAAATCAAGGGGGCATGGTATACTTAAGGCGCATGTGCCTATTTATATATGAGTGAAACATCGCCTTTTGGGAACTTCCGAAAAATTAACCAAGTTATGCAAGTTACGCATATGCGCCTATAAGTGAAACTAGGTACATGTGGCTATAAGGAGGAAAATACAAACGTGTGAATGACCCAGTTATTAAAATTGACACGTGTTCACCCTAATCTAGTGAATCTAGGTGTAGTCTACACGTGATCGGGGGTGATGGCATGCTTTATGGCCTGTGTTCTATACTGATACCCTATGTGATTGATTTTACCAGTGAAAAGAGCCTAGAGGATAGTATGTACTTAATAATGGAAAGAATGGAGAAGAAGTATGGGAATAATGTATAATAACAGGTACATGGACGATATATTAGAGCGTAAAATCCGACGCTATAGGCCTAATAGGACGAATAACGTTAGAGTTGGGCAGCATAACCTATCTGGATCTAACACACGGTGTGTTCGTGTGACCGTGTAAGATGCGCGGGGGGAGTCGGTGTTACTCAATTCCAAAGCATGGTAGGCCTGGGTCATATATTATTGGATGTGCAAGTTGCAATAAGTAACACAACGGTTAGACCTATATTCAGTGAGCTGGCCCACAGCCAAATAAACATATCAAAAGACAAGTAAGTTTGGATGGAGCTTCGCGCTGAAAACTCCCGGTTTCGCGGTTGTCTGGTTGTAGGATATCACTACACAACAATTTTGAAAAAAAATTAGGCTGAGGCTTGGTTTCATATGGAAGATATGTATGGATATGAATGATTGGGATAATAACAAAATATATGATTGGTATGAGTTAGTGGAGATGATAATATATTTTCATACTTCCTATGGGCATGTTACATACTGATCTTACTCAAAAAGCAAAAAGGCTCTCTGCTAATAGCTTTGGGTTCAGATGTCCCCTGAATATGACATCAGTATGGACGATTTTCCTTATTAAAACGATGGAAAAGCTAATGTAGTCGTTTCTAGAATGAAATCTAGAATGTCGTTTCTAGAAATCTAGAATGAACCCAGTTAAAATACAGGTCTGACTAGTACATCAGCACCCAACCATAAACCAAAAGGCTACGAAGTTGATGGTATCCTCGGGGGCGGATTTAACGTCCACTAGCACAGTTTCTCGTCGAAAATCGACCGATACCGATTGCATAAGCAATCACTATAAATTCAGTAACAGAGGCGATTCAGACTTATCTACTTTCCACCAGATTTGGTTTCTTATTGAGCCGAAACTGACAAGATACGTCTTCATGGGATTTCTGCTTTGTGGATATCGATACATGCTACAATAAAAACAATGGGACTGGAGATTTACCGAGGCATCTACGAGCATTGAAGCCTTTGGAAATAGATTTTGCTCCCAAAAAACCCCGATCTTCCACGTTCGATTGAATCAGTACAATTAGACATGAGAAATATCACACATTTACAAACATGTCGAGACAGTTAGCCTGCTAATTGAACAACTAACCCGGATGTACACTGAACTAATCAAATAACTATCGCAGGGGGGTGGGGCGATAAAGAGAATGTTCAGCCTTAAATGGGAAAAAAAAACATTTGCATTTTGATATATATCGCTTTCCAATATAACACCATGGACCAAGAACACGTGTGCAGTGGTGAAAATGTCTACTTTTCATTGTGTAAACTGGTGCATGTTGTCATGGAAACAAAACCCCTGCTGGCTATGCATGAATCTAGATGAATAACTACACCAGTGTACAATATGCACCAAGAATATCTTGAATTTTCAAGTACGAGAAAATAAACGACATTTCATTCATCTTTCACTCCGCCAAATCTGGCCTTCGCTGTCAACCCATTTTACGATTATTCAATGAGCATCGCGGGTTTTCACATTTGTGGGCGTTTTCACATTTGTGGGTTCAACAATCGTGGTACATCGTTTGAATTTCTTCAGAATTAATTGGTCATCAAAATTCAGTTTTTCACCATTTGTCACTCAACATAACTAAAGTGGCGTTGACATATGAACACGTGTGATTTATGTCCGCCGTGTAAGCAAGAATGGCGATACCATGATTTGCATTCAGGTCAGAGAATGACTCAAGATACACAAAATTTCTAGTCGAACTATATTTTGTTACAAGCAAATCGATATATCGCCGTGAATCCAAAATGCTTTCCTGCAAAAATCTCCGAAACTCTCCTACATTTTCATCACCCTCGATAACACTAGAGATGGGGCATTAGTACAGATTACTATGCTTGCACAGGTCGTATTACTGCGAGGCTAACGACCAGCTTTGCCCAACATCCAACCCTCTGGTGCTAACTGGAAGCATAAACGGTTACACTGTAACACCCGACGGTTTGACACTGGCGAGCATATGCCCATGTCTATGACACCCTAGAGAGTAGTTTGTTGTTCGGAGTGAAACTGATTGTGCCATTTGCAATATTTGGTGGTGCCTCGTCCAAGTAATGAACAATTCGAAACCACCATTCAGTACTAGCTCATGTAATGCTGATAAGGGTTGAGTTTCGGAGTGTATATGTATATTCAACCAACAATTTAAAATCAACGTTTCAACTTTACCTACAACAAATGTACACAGTTGTTTCAACATAAAATGTCATTTCATTTATAGGACTCGTACAATACTTCAGCACCAACACGAAAACATGAAAACCGGTTGAGTACACCTTTTGACCGTGTTTTATTATACTCTGCCCTTTTCAGTTAATTGACGTATGACCCACGACAGCAGTAACATGGCCACAACTTCAATGGACAACACACGTTGGCACCAATAACTAAACCATTGTGTTTATTGCTAAATACCATTCGCCACACAGAAAATCAACCTGTGTTTTTTTGTAGTTCTCGGTGGACAACTTTTACCCTTTAATATAGTTGGTTATCATTTAAAGAACACTAAAACGGTTCAATCTTGTCCACAGTCAGAAAAACAAACAAACTCTACCTTTTTATAGTGACCTGGTTTTACATGAAGTTGTGTGAAAGCTTGAAGGACATTAGCATGAGACACCGTGTATTCCTTATTTGCTTCTAACTTGTGAAAACGGTTACAGATAGAATGACCGTTTGGACAATGGGGTATTACAAAGCTAGTACAGACTGCAAATTGTGGAAGGTGGTGATTTGGAGCGTTAACTGTTCTCATAAACACGGTCTGGCGAGATGGAAGTGTCTCCGCATTACTCCCATGTGGCAGGGACTAAACGTTTGGCATCTCGTGCAGAGTTCGCGTAATTGGTTGTAAAACAGTAATTTGGAATCAATCATTCACAAGGCTTATTCATTCAAAGGTAGCAGTTTGTCTATTCATAACAACTATATATATAGATATACATAGGGTGTATCATTGACAACAGAAAATAACGAGAGAACTATTAAACTTGAATGACAAAAACCATCAGAAACGAGAAGTTCGGATATGGGTCCATTAGCGATTTCAATATACTGGAAACAAATCTTCCTGAAGTGCCATAAATAAAATAACACACTTCTAAGAGGATGTAATACACCGGTTGGTAAGCACAAATAAACACAAATGTAAACACAATATGAATACAAATACAACAGAATTATCTGCAAAAGATCAATTCCAGTTCTTGAACGTGGTAAAATCATTGAAGAACGTAAATAAATTAAATTATTTATACTTGAAACAACATAATGGTACAGAAGATCACACCAACTCATTTCAGTGACATATAGAATAAAATGATTTACTAGGTGTATGAATCATACACTTACTTGTAAATGTTGTTTCCCACCCTAAATTCTCAACTCTGAAATCGCAAATAAAAGCTTGCATTCAGGTATTTAATCGATAATAATTCATATGCTGTATTATTATCATCAATAGAAATTTGTCCAGTATTGTATGGAAATATGTATGTTTTCAGAGCCATACCATTCACACGTACTATCTATACACTTAAATTCTCGTTTAAACAAAACACACAAATGCGATACAAAGTCAACTTGAAATATAAATATATAATCATCATACCGACATGGATAAAAGTGAGAAAAAAATGATCATAATCATACATAATCATAATTATAGCAAACAGAGTACAAAACAACAATAAGGAGGAGCTAATAAAACATGCAAAGCAGATCGACGACATCAAAAACATATAATAATTCGTGCATCATTACTGGGTGAATTTGACGAGGACTGTATCGTCTGATTTTTCTAACCCATTTACCCTGTTTTTCGCTGATACTTTTGCGATGCTGAATGCTATATTTCTATAACTTGGCATACTTCACCTGGAAGCCAAACGGCAATTTTCTACCGAATTTCAGATTTCTATAGCGAACTTTGAAAACGTTGGCAATCTGTCCCAATGTTAAATACAGGACTGTCATTCAATTTCTTGGTCTGCACACAATTTTGTGCATTTGCTCGGTTTTGTAGAGGAGCAATCTTTCGAAATCAACATGTTTGTGTAGAATACACCCCAATGTGCCTTATGGTATAACAAATACAATAATATTTCGAATCTTGGCGGATGTGAACAGGACGAAATCTTCAAATATGCTCAGTTACTCGAGATTCCGTTTTAACATTGGGTTAGATTGCCAAATAAAATCTGACACAACAGATAATACTAAGGAAAAAATATCAACTTTGATGAAAAATAAACCATCAGAAATATGAAAAATCAAATATGGGTTTGATAGCGATTCCAACATATCAGAAACAAATCTTGTTTGAATTACATACCTAAAGTAACTTAACACTAGAATTCCGGTTGGTAATCAAACACAAAATCAGCATTTCTACCTGAAAGGGATCAGATCACACTATATCAGTGATAATTTATATGATGCATTGGTGATGCATTATTATTGAGTGAGCTTGACAACGTTTAGGAAGATATTACTATTGACTTAAATTTGATGATAGATTTCATTTTTATATACTTTTCATCGAGAAAATCATTAATATTCATACTTCAGTTAAACGTCCACGTCACGAATTCAACGATATATTTCATTTTGATTTTTTTCCTAATTGACAAAAAATAACTTACGTGAAACGTACGTGAATGTAGGTATATCCTCCGTGTTCGTAAATTACTGGGTACCACACCCACTCGTGTTGCTGTTCCCTCTGACAACAGTGTGTGAGTAATCTATGAAAGTTCTGTGGGCTTGTATTGCACATTCAGTATAGAATTAAAGTCCCAAGTAAGGTATGCTGCACTTTCTTCTATTTTCAATGAGGATTAAAAAGGTGTGAGGCGGATTAAATGGTATGTTTTCAATGGAAGAGTAGTATTAAGGAGCAGTGTGCGTGGCTTGGGCCGAATTGAATGTACCAGTGCATGTAGCGTGAAATACGTCGCTGAGTACACAAAGTAGTGTATAATGTAGACTTGGGAGTTCTACTCTCACATTCATTGCTCACTGCTTCTGTTGAAATGAGTTCAGTGTTTGCTCAAATGAAAACGGGCGATAAACGCTTTTGCATGTAGCGCACTATATGCCTCACAATGCTACTCACCCACGCAATGAATGCCATATTTAATCCAACTGACACATTCATAATCGTCATTGGATTTAGAAGAGAGAGTAGCCTGCGATACATCAAAGAGCTTAGACCACGTAGCTTGTACATGATTTGTACTGCTCAGTAATACTACTCATCCCCCGCAAACATCGGCCCATGTAGCGCAGCTTACTATTTCTTCTAAATTCAATGAAGATTAAATATGTGCCAGACGGATTAAATATGGTATTCATTCAGTGGGTGAGTAGTATTAACAGAGTGAGGTACGGTGGCTTAGATTCACTATCACGTTTAATTTACACCCCATTCAGTTTCCACCTCGGTGAGAACCCTTCTCACCTCGGTGAAAACCTTCTCACCCCGGTGAAAACCTTCTCACCCCGGTGAGAACCTTCTCACCTAGGTGAAAACCTCACCTCGGTGAAAACCTTCTCACCCCGGTGAAAACTTTCTCACCCCGGTGAAAACCTTCTCACCTAGGTGAGAACCTTCTCACCCTGGTGAAAACCTTCTCATCCCGGTGAATACCTTCTCACCCCGGTGAGAACCTTCTCACCCTGGTGAGAACCTTCTCACCCCAGCGAAAACCTCAACCCGGTGAAAACCTTCTCACATCGGTGAAAACCTTCTCACCTCGGTGAAAACCTTCTCACCCCGGTGAAAACTTTCTAACCCCGGTGAAAACCTTCTCACCCTCTCACCTTCTCACCCCGGTGAAAACCTTCTCACCTAGGTGAAAACCTTCTCTCCCCGGTGAAAACCTTCTCACCTCGGTAGAAACGTTTTCACCCTGGTGAAAACCTTCTCACCTAGGTGAAAACCTTCTCACCTAGGTTCAAACGTTTTCACCCCGGTGGAAACGTTTTCACCCCCGTGAAAACCTTCTCACCCCGGTGAAAACCTTCTCACCTCGGTGATAACCTTCTCACCTAGGTGAAAACCTTCTCACTCAGGTGAGAAGATTTTCACTGGG